>CAXAAD010000265.1:0-600000 GCA_963966675.1 Lasioglossum calceatum | reverse complement strand
CATACGAGACAGTACGAGTTCCCAACACTGCCTACGCCTACCAGTACCAAAGAGGATTAGATAGAGGCGACACTCCCATAAGAGCCCTATATTAAATCTGTGTCTCGTTTTCGCAGCGCTCCCAGCGTGTCAGGAACAAACTATGCGTCTATCCCCTTGCTCCGCACCCCGAAAACAGTCCCATCCTCAATTCCGTATTTTACGGTTCGCTCTACATTAAACTCGAAGACTAAATTTTTTTCTGACTATACAATTTAAAAAATTTTAAAACATCAATTAATATACATACATGTTATATAACTAGGAAGGAGTTATATAAAATACAATTTAAAAGTACAGGTACATATTTATTTTAACAAGACTTATACATACACATATCAACTTATACTACAGCCTACTCTACTACTAGCCGTGCTGAACAACTTGGCAACACTGTCGTATTTACAGATCGAGAGTCCGATTTTCAAGAATGGGAGTCTTGTGTTTGGGATTATAATGAACGCTTTTTTCATAGAAAATTATGTTAAAATACATAGTTCATTGTTAATTATGTTTAAGCAATGTGTAAATATTATAACTATGGTAAGTAGAAGTGATATTAAAGCATATTAATATTTATAAATGCGGTATACATTTTGTGGACTCTCGGAACAGTTTGGTGTTGTGATACATAATATTTGCAATATTTCCAGTGGTTTTAAGAAAATAGAAACTTGAAGCAATGGAAAATCATCTTTGAACTAAAATGCAACATTTAAAAATGAATGAAGGAATATATAAATCAATAGAACCCTGAAATAGACGAAATTATTGTGACGAAGTCGAAGAGGTTAAGTGACGTCAAAGAGGTTGGGTAACCACCCTGATAGCCAAATGCCCGGCAATGCCGGCCAGTGCTCGGCACATATTGTCATAGTAGTAGTAGCACGTGCCCGGCACCTCGATTGAATCGGGTGGAGGGCACTTCCTGCCATCAACCCTGTCCTGGATTCCGCTTTTCCGCAAGATGGCAGCACGGTCTCCTGGATAGGAGATTCTCTAAAATGAGTAAAGGCGGAAGAAGGATTGGGAGTCAGAAGCTCTCAGTACTGTGAGATTGAAATGATTTCACCATTGCACGATGAACAAGACAGGTTTATTCACGGAGAAACGTCGGAGATAAAATACAACGAGACAAGGATACACGTGATTACGACCGTTAGCAGCGCAGGAGCGCTGCTCCAAAACACGTCTGTACGAGACAAGAGACAACCGAGAAGAAATCGAGAAGCGATCTCTCTCGCAACGGCTCAACCGAGTCGATGTGGAGCGCAGGCGCAAGACCCCCACTCAGTCGACCTGAACAGAGTGGTAGCGCCGACCCCACACACTACGCCCCTAGTGCCAAAGGCACGAAACAATACAGTACACGGGGTAGAGGATGATTACAATGAGGCGCGGGCCGCGAGCACCCGCGGGTTTTCGCGACACTAAAAACGCGGCTAACACAAATATTATAATGATCAACGCGAGGATTCGCGGAATACATAAATTTCGAGTACCCCCACGGGTTCGAAATCTTTATCTGTCTCTACAAACTGCTACCACGAGTGTCGCATATAATGCTGAGTAGCTTGTATCAAATGTACAGCAGGGATTTAGAAAAAAATTTCTTATCTACCCTTACGCACGAGCGTATCACAGGTATCACTGATATCGCGCACATGCGCGTTACAATGTGTTCCCTAAGGACATTATCGCGTGATTACCTCACCATAGCGGCGGAACGCGAATAGAATGACGCGAGCACACGCGCTGCATCTCCACTAAGCTGCAAACGCGTTATCGCAATATTAAACTCGCAAAATATGCGGAATTAGAAATTTATCCACACCTAGAAAGGGGGACCGCGACGAACGCGAAACTTTCAACGCGAAATACGCGGATATAAAGTATAACCACACCTACAAAGGGGGCCGCGACGAACGCAAAACTATCAACGCGAAATACGCGGATAAAAAATATAACCACACCTAGAAAGGGGGCCGCGACGAACGCGAACTTGTGACACGAGATGCGCAAACATTTTAAATTAACCGCACCTAAAAAGGGGGCCGCGACGAACGTGAAACAAATACGCAAAATACGCAATGTCAATGTTAATGTCGCGCACACGCACAAATCACAAGGCACCGGTGACGATGTTTATCCAAAGGACAGCCTCAAGGTTGAGTTTGCCCTGGCAACAGGCACGATGCAGAGTTGACAACACAACGTTGTCCTTGGCAGTTGAAGACAGCAGCAAACGGCTTGGTAACAGCCACGATGCTGAGTCGATGACAATAACGTTGTCCTTGGCAGCAGCAAACGGCTTGGAGACAGGCACGCTGCTGATTTAGATCTTTGCTGGAACAGGTTTTTCTGCCGAAAACCGGGCATGGCGTCTCACCCATAAAATGGTCTGCCAAAAGACGAGCCGGCTGCTCTTCTCGGTGCTCCTTCCCCGCAGGCCTCAACGAGACCTATACAAGCGGCTCCAACGGTGATTCCAAGCAGCATCACCCTGGAGGTGTCTACGGGCTCCATCTTATCCTTAGCGGCTAGGAACCGCCACGTGTCCTTGCTCCCTCAACGACGTCTCCATCGACGCTGAATGCGTCTTCTCCAAAATAGGAGAATTTCCTCACTTGGATGACTCCATTTATGACTAACCTGTTAGATTATGTAATTTAATAAACGAAATTAACTGAACTGAACTTTATTAACACAAGTAAACGAATTACTGAGCACAAAGAAAACATGTCTTTCTGGTTTAAACGTCACACGTCAAGTGAGGATCACAGGCTAGAAAATAGAACGATGCGTCGAACAAATAAACAACTGTTTTATAAACAAACTGAAACATACCAATATTAAATCATATCGAATCGATTATAATCGAACATCAGATTAATTTTGACATATTTCAATACGCCCCCTCAAAATTAAATCTATTATATAATGAAGAAATACCTTCCTTGAAAATGCATATTTTGTATTGAAGTTTTAGAGACACCAGCAGTTTAAATAAAAATTCAGTACCTAGTGTCACGTCCGGTGGTTCGACCATCGATAATAATTGATATAATTAATCATGTATAATATATATTTTCTGAATTTCTTTTTTATATTTACACTAATAATATTGTATTGGAAATATATCACATTGCGTGCGATAGGACTAGGAAAGTTCATTTCGAATTTAAATATTTTTTATGGCGAGATATGTTAATATTTGTTGAAGACTATTCATCGCTGAAGAATGTGAAGATGGACACTTCAAGGAAGAGAACAAAGGATTAATAAATAATACTGATTGCCTGACAGGATGTGTAGGGCAATATGATCGAGCCAAGAGAGCGATAATGGAGAATCGAAAACTCTTCATCCGGTCGAGAGATATTGATTCATGGGAAATTTGACTTCGAAGAACGCGCGAAGATGCACTCATCCCATGGAGATTAGATTCAGGACAATGGATTGATAAATCTATAAAAGGGATGGCTCTTCATGAAGTCCAGTTCAGTCCATGTTAAAAATTCAATCGATCATTATCGTGCATCAATTAAAGGTTCAGTCCATGTTAAAAATTCAATCGATCATTATCGTGCATCAATTAAAAGTTCAGTCTATGTTCAATCGCATACAAATCAGTTTAAGTTTTTTGTTCCTACGTTATTTTGTTATTTGAATTGTGCGTGTGTGCGAATGAATGTGTGTGTGTGTATAAACATTAGCGTGTATACCCACTGGATTATTATTACTATTATTATTATTGTTGGCGTGTATACCCGCCGGATTTTCTGTAAAAGGCCACATCTACAACATTTGCGAGCGATATCTACTAACGGTAAATACTAATAATTCATTATAAGATTTTTATAACTCAATGTATCCTGAATTTGATTAATAGAATATATTATTGTTGTTGTTGTTTTTACACAAATCAAATTTCAAATCATTTTTAAAAGAGTTTATCCAACATCGATTTCTTCGATCCAGTTCCCAAAACAAAAGTCACTTAGTAATTAAGCAAATCCTCAATTACCCGAACCGAAGCCGGTGAATGCAGGTAGGTTCAAAACTGCGTTTTATTCTAAATTCAAAATCTTTCAATTTAATTATCTATCTATCTAATTTTTCAAACGTCCATCTTAGGACGTAACACTAGATATTATTGAAGCAACTGATCTTAATTTTCTTATAATTTTTTGGAGATTACGTTGTCGTTAACAAAACAACTACATATACGGCTGGGAATCTTCTGACCCCGAATCGAATCCCGCACCTAATCATTTTTTTCAGTAAATACTTATTGCTTCGGGTTTTAATGAAAAGTTTTACCAAAAACATTTTTTAATTGTCTACATTTGTTTTCAACTTAATGGATTGATACAGTTCGCGCTGTCGACTTTTGCCACTTTCTGTAATTAAAAAAAAGGAACTCAGTTAAAGTTGTGATTGCGAAGTGCAGAATAAAATATTCATGTAACGGCAAACTTGTGTGTTTTTTCTAAATTATCCTTTATGGTTTTGGTCGTGGTTTCGAGGTACTCGAAAATTCTTAGGATGAACAACGCAGCTGCGTTCCTATATTCGAAGAAGAAACAAACATAATTAAAATCATAATTCTAATTGCAATATTATAGGACACAATATTAACATTAACGTATACTTATCTCTATTCATCGATGAGATTAATTCTTGACCAAAATAAATATTATATAAAAAAATATAAAAACGTCACCAAGGAAAGTTATAGAGAATAGCTATACATCTGTGGTTTAACGAAATAGCGTACCCCCGAAAATAAGAAATAAAGACTAAACGTCCTACAAGTTCGTAAACGAGTGCAAAGTCAATTGCTTGAAATTTTGCGTACGCGACGAATTTGTATACAAATTGCTTGATGTCATTAGAGATAAATGTCTATCACCGACAGACATGGTGCGACTAGTCTAGAATTTAATAGGTTGATACCTATTTTATTCCTTTTTTTCGTCATGATATCGGTAATCAATGAGAATATCCTTTCGGCATCGGCATTTGAATGCGGTAAACATCTGACAATGCTGCAAACTGCAAAGCAAACGCAAATTCGCGGAACGAAGAACTTGTTCCGCGTTTTCTTGTTTGCAGATGTCTATCCACATATTGCCAAATGAAAAATTCGACCAGTAGTGTTTTTGGAATTCGGATATGCCGTAGAAATTTACCTGACGAATTAAATCAAAATGCTCTAAGAGCATCGGTTTAGAAAATTTTTTCAAGGACATCCGAATTTCAAAAGCACTAATGATCGAATTTTTCATTCGACCATATGTGGATAGACATCTGCAAACAAGAAAACGCGGAACAAGTTCTTCGTTTCGCAAACTTGTGTTGGCTGTGCGGAATTGTCAGATGTATACCGCATTCACATGCAGGGATGCCAGATGCGAGTCTCGCGGCTGCGAGTCTCGCCAGGCCCCTTACGTCTCCGTCCCTCGCCTAGATGGTGCCTCCGCTATCCCGAATCCCCACTCTTACCACTACCGCTGGCGCGACCGAGTCGGTAGCATGCTACCGCTCTCATTCTAGCACTCGGTCGCGCCAGCGGTAGTGGTAAGAGTGGGGATAGCGGAGGCATGCAACTAGGCGAGGGACGGAGACGTAAGGGGCCACTTGAGCCGTTGAGCCGCACCGTCTGGCTTCCCTGATCCCGACCCGAGCGCCACTGGCGATAAATCATGTCGGGCGAAGATATTTTGCTTTCTAGTTCGGTAAAAACGTCGATGCTGCAAAACTTCCAAGGGGGGTTTTTCAAGATAAAAGTCTGCTCTATCGCGTGGTGTAGTTCGATTTTCCGCTGGACCCTTATTTTTTGAGATAAATTGAAAAATATCCTCAAAAATTGGTGCAAAAGTGGTGTCTCTCCGTCTTTAAACGTTGTTTAAACATGTTTAAACAATCATAATGCATTAATATTATATATCACTGTGTTCCGGCCGACTTATACTCGGCGGACCCGCGTCAACCGACGTTGCGTAGCCGCGCGGATGACGTCATGTCATCCTTCGATCACGCAGTCTCGTTCTCTGTCGCCTCTGCTCGCGCCTCCGTTCTCGCACTCGCGTGCTCAGGCGCCTCCGCTCTCGCACTCTCGGGCTCTTCCGGTCGCGCCACCGCTCTCGGACTCTCGTGCTCCTGCGCATCCGCTCGCGACTCCGCTCTCGCACTCTCGTGCTCTTGCGCTCCCGGTCGCGCCTTCGATCTCGCATCCTCGTTCTCCTGTACCTCCGCTCTCGCGCTTTCGCGCCGCCGCGCTTGCGATCTCGTACCTCCGCTCGTGCGCCTTCGCGCCTCCGCTCATGCGGTCTCGCGTCTCCGCTTGTGCGCTCTCGCACCGCCGCCTGCGCGCTCTTTCGCACCCGCTTGTGCGCTCTTGTGCATGCGCTCGTGCGCTCTTGCACCTCCGTTCGTGCATTCTCGCGCCTCCACTCTTGCACCGCCGCTTGTGCGCTCTTTCGCATCCGCTTGTGCGCTCTTGCGCCCCCATTCGTGCGCTCTCGCGGCTCCGCTCTTGTACCTCCGCTCGTGCGCTCTTTCGCATCCGCTTGTGCGCTCTTCCGCCTTCGCTCGTGTACTCTCGTGCATTCGCTCTTTTGCCTCCGCTTTCGCGCCGCCGCGCTTGCGTCCTCGCACCTCCGCTCGTGCGCTCGTTCGCATCCGCTTGTGCGCTTTTTCGTCTCCGATCTTGTACCTCCGCTCTTGTGCCTCCGCTTTCGCGCCGCCGCGCTTGCGTTCTCGCACCTCCGCTCGTGCGCTCGCTCGCATCCGCTTGTGCGCTCTTCGCGCCTCCGCTCATACGCTTTCGCCTCTCCGCTCGTGCGCTCTCGGGCCTACGCTTCTACGCTCTTGCGCCGCCGCGCCTGCGGTCTCGCGGCTCCGCTCGTGCGCTCTTTCTCCGCCGCTTGTGCACTTTCGTGCCTCCGCTCTTGCGACGTCGCGTACGCGTTCGAGCACTTTCGCGCTATTGCGTTCAAGTGCCTCCGCTTTCGCGTCTCCGCTCACGGCGTTCGACAACCCCGCGTCTATTGCCGAGACGGCGTCTCGGCAAGGGGGGGAGTAATGTTCCGGCCGACCTATACTCGGCGGACCCGCGTCAACCGACGTTGCGTAGCCGCGCGGATGACGTCATGTCATCCTCGCGGCCCCCCACTTTGCGATTCGCCGAACAGGTGATTTCGGCTACGCACGGGATCGCAGACACTCGGCTATAAGCAAAGAAACTGTAAACACCGCGATCGCAACGATCAACACCGCCTTGTCCAAACCGCCGTCGTACCGCCGCGTTTGTTAAACCGCATCCTTGTTCGTACCGCGTCTCATTTTTGTATACTGTTGCGTCTCTTTGTTTTACTTTGTTCAGTAAACGTGCGTGTTAAAAAACGAGTGCCGAGTTATTCGCCACCCACCAAATCTCCAACTGATTCACGTTCCGATCTCCAACACACTGAATTCGGGAAAGTCTACAGAATCTTTTGCTGTAAAGAACAATTCAATATCTTTTATAATATCATAATATTTGTTTAAAGTTGAAAAATATGTTTTTTTTAAAACCATGTTCCTCAAAAACTGTGCGTATAGGAAAAAAATTAAGGTCAGATTCGGAATCAGCGCAAAAAACTCTATAAGAAGGACCCAACAGTATATTGGGAACATAAAAAAAGTTGAAATTTGTTGGACAGTGTAATAAGGATTAGGACACAACTAACGTAATAATATAAATGTGGTCAACTGAAGACTTTGATATAAAATCGGCAATGTTATGTTTTCCGCTTCGTTTAAAAATCGATTATGCAACCAAAAGTTTTGGAAAAAATCTTAATCGTGTATGCTATTAGGTAAAATATTCACGATTTTTTTCATAATTTTCTGTTGAACGTGACTAAAAATCAATTGAATGAGCACTTTTGACCATCTTATCCGGCTATACCTTAAGAATCAACGAAAACATTATTTAAAAAATACAAACTATATTTCTGTTTACATCATTAAACCCGATTTTTCAAAAAAAATTTATCCAAATTTCTCTTCGATGTCTCTTCTAGATCAAAAGTTATAGCAATATGTGCGCCGCGTCGCGCTGTGCCGGTATTCAAAAGCGCGCCGTCTCCAAATTCCGACTTTCCGCCTTGTGCTTTCGAATCTTCGGTAACGTGAAAACCGGAGGAACGCGTCGGCGTCGATTAGTCGAGCAGGTAGTTCACACGGACAGAGTAGAGGTGTACGCTTGTGTGTAGCACGCGTGCAAACGACCAGGCACCAACACGGGAAAAGCGCGGTTGACACGGACACGTATAGGATGATACGTCAGGGAAGGGGAAACCAGCGACTCAACGGCCCACGGCCTACGAATACTTATCCTTATCCCATCACTGGGCTCGACTGGTTGGGCCGTTGGGCCCCCCACTGTGACGTACCGTCTTTGTCACGTTGGTTCTACTCTGCAGCGCTACACACCAATTTAACGTAAATACCTCTACTCTGCCCGTGTGAGTGCCTGTTCGATTGCACGCGTGCTACACAAACAAGCGTATCTCTACTCTGTCCGTGTGAACTACTTGCTCGACTGATCGACGCCGACGCGTTCCTTCGATTTTTACGTTGCCGAAGTTTCGGAAGCCATGAGTCGGAAAGTCGGAATCTGGAGACAGCACGCATTTGAAATAATTTGAATCCCGGCACGGTGCACAGTGGGCTAAACCGACGAAATCTGTGTCAAAATCAAAGAACTTTCGATAGAAATGAGATAGAGCGATGAAATTTTTTAAAAATTAAAGGTGAAACTTTGCAGAACATGAAATAATTATGGAGATTGTGGTACGAACGTTTTTTAACCTTGAGAAAATTCGTTAAACTTGCACAATTTCAAGAAAATTGTGGTTTTTCCAATACCACGCGCGGAAAAATTTTTTTTAACATGCGACACATCATCTCCTGTAGATTTTTTCACGCTGATTTCAAATCTTGTCTCAAAATTTGTCTACGGCCTCAGGATTTTGCAAAACATCGATTTTTGTGAACAAAACTAATGTTGTTACGGATGACGAACAGGTGTTCAATATCATCTCTGGCAGGAACCGTCCTAGATAAACGAACAGAGCCACCCTAGATAAATCTACATAGCTGTTTAGTTTAGTTTAGGGCCCAAACATACGCACGACCAACTGGTCGTTGACAAAATACGAATGTTCACTCAAAAGGTACTGACAAGTACCACCCGTCATTGCAGGGGTATATAAGCCCTTGCATTTCTACTCTCGTGGGCTAGTACTGTCGTAATCACGAATCGTGTCGCGTCGTGCTGCATCACGGAAGTCAACTACCAGTGAGATCGGGCTAAAGCTCCCCTTCGAATCACAAGTTAACCGTATAGATTCCGCGAGTTCGGTGTAAAATCTATTAGGCAGTGATAAGGTTGCTCCGAGACCCCCGCATTGCCAGTGCGTCAACACCGTGCATCTAGGTTAGGTAATACACATTCTCTTTCAATTCTTTCTATTCCAAATTCAATTCATTCGCGACAATTACACAATTGTAACACGAATTCTTATAATTAGAATATATCTGTGTTCTTTGATAATTAACGCAAATTCATTAAACCCATAATTATCGTCCAATATCCTAATCGAGTAATTGAACGTCCCCACACGATACAATCTTACCGCTCGGATTGTATCATTAAATTATACTAGTTACGAGGCTTACTAACTATCCTAACAGCTCCCTGATTTCGCATCAGGTTCGTCTGTGCTTTTATCCAAACTTCCAGCGGCTCCCCAATTTCGCATTGGGTTCGTCCGCGTCGTTCTACAAACTCCTAGCAGCTCCCCGGTTTCGCATCGGGTTCGTCTGCCTTGACTCCATTCCTAGAGGCTCCCTGACTTCGCGTCAGGTTCATCCTCGCTGTCTATAATCCTAGCGGCTCCCCAATTTCGCATTGGGTTCGTCCGCGTAACTTTAACTAACAAACTGATACCATATTCCTAGTGCAACAACACTTCGCCGGCCACTCGTGCTGCTCGCGGCCCTGGCTCGTAACAATGTAATCACTTTTTCGTTGTAATGATTTGTTAACCCACTAGTTTGGAGGAATATTGTATTCTCATATATAAAACACATCAAAAATAATCATAATGAAGTATTTGAACGTTTACTTAACGTATATCACGCCAGCGACAATCGTAGCGTAGCGATACGTCAAGTGATCGTTCGTCAAGTGATATATGTTAAGTAAACGTCCAAATACTTCATTATGACTATTTTTAATGTGTTTTATATATGAGAATACAATATTCCTTCAAACTAGTGGGTTACCAAATCATTTCAACGAAAAAATGATTACATTAGTTTTGTTCACAAAAATCGATGTTTTGCAAAATCCTGAGGTCGTAGACAAATCTTGAGACAAAATTTGAAATCAGCGTGAAAAAATCTGCAGGAAATGATGTGTGGCATGTTAAATCAAAATTTTGTCATAAGACAAGGAACCGTTCGCCGCTCCTGTGATTCTCCAGCAGTGCCGTTCGGTCTGCCGCAATCTTATGATTGATCTTTCAATAAACTGAAGGGGATAACAATAGTTTGGTTACAAATTCTCGCACACCAATGCGAGACGGCGCGACGACCGCCGATCGTAAACAAACGAGTCCTTCCCAGGAATGCGCGCAAGAAATCCGTCTGCCTCACGCGTGATTGCTGGTTCTCATTCGATCGGACGAAAATCGCGCGTAGCCGCCTAAAGTGCGAATATCTGCGTGAATCCTACGTCTGCAAAGAATCTACGGGTAGAGATACTCTGAGCGGAGTAGCCAATGCCGATCGGTGCTGCCGGAATATCACGGGAGCGGCGATCGGAGTCGACCCGCTCGGGAAATCACCCTATTGAATGGCGCGGTACAAGAGTCTGGGCAGGGCACAAATTCGTGGCCGTGGCGACTCTTTACCGCCCAACAACAATAAGCTCTTAGCAGGACAGACAGGAATAAACCTCGTTTGAAACCAGGCTAGTCGACTCAGGCAAACGATCGGACCTGCCGGATAATTCCGGGAAGGGCAATCAGCTCCTGATCACTAGGCGATCACACACGTGGTGGGAAAAATTACGGATATCTAGGCAGGGCACGCTTGCGTGGCCATGGTCATATGCGAATTTTTCCTGCTGTCCGTTCTGAGCAAAAATACTGTGTGTCTCGTCTAATCACGAGATACACAGCGAGTACACGACAAATCCTTAATTGTTGCTATAGTGATCCACAGCAGCAACGAACTTTCAAACCAAATACGCCTCCGAAATATGGTTCTACGGAATTCTACGAAGGACCCGTGGAACGGGCAATAAAGAAATTAGAGATTCGCCTCGTTGGCGATACACAGACTACACAGAAAGGGATAATATATTTAAATTTGTAAATACTATTTTATTTCGCCGTATGCGATTCAAAGATGCCCTCGAGACGGGCCGTGAACACAATCCTATAAATCTCGCCTTCTCGGCAATACGCAATTACTACTCGCAATGAAGCTATACGCTTTAAATTCTAAATAAATCTTTTAAATTATAATCATGCCTTCAAGATTTAACGATCAATACAATTATTCGCAACGCGAGATTCTGAACGCCCATTAGCCGGGCGGTGAGCAAGATAGAGAATTGTGCCCCACATAACCCCGGCTCCCCCCCAGGGGGCCGGGGTATGCGTAATGCATTTCCACACGATAAAAGAAAAAAGGTCAGAATTGGCCGGGTTAGCGTCAAGGGCTGATGTCGAGGCGACCCTTAAGATCGGAAGGATTTATGGTAGGACCTGGGCGTACGTGACGTCCTGAATAGGGACGCATGAGAATAAATAGAACCGTCCTCGAGCGATGGCGGGTGGGCACTTTGGGCCATTCAGCTATCGTTTGGGAAGGTCATGTTTATGAGGATGTGACGAGTGAAACTTGCCGAGGGTATGCAACCCAAGGCCACACTGCCCTAAAGAATTGGGACTTTGTTCCAAGAGGATCTGGCCACGGAGTGGGGAAGGCCTTTTGGTGAGAGGACTGTGTTAGACCCCACGCTCGAACCGCAGTTACTCGAATTAATATTCGGACGTTTTAAAAAAGATGACAATTTTTTAAATATTGTACTATACGATGTGAACTTTTTTGAGAAGCTAGAGCAATTAGTTCACTACAAGATGTGAAAAGAAATTTGTTCAAAAATTGCAATTGATCGGAATTGCAGAAAAAATACTAAGAGTTGCATTTCACAACTTTTTTTTGTGGGTGTTTAGGATTCGAACTCGCGCGAATTGTATTTCCGCCAATATCGTTTTCACGATTCGACGTCGAGAGAGCGCTACCGACGCGATGCCGATAATTACAAGTCGACCGACAAATTCGACAACAACAGCTCCTTCTCATTGCCACGAAGAACGACACTGTATCGTTAGACATCATATACGACACACGCGTTTCTTGCGTTCACTCTACATGTACATTTCTCCGTCTCGACAACGTCTCGTCGTTTCGAGGAATATCGTTATTCTTTGTAACCGCGTCTATCGCGTAGGAATTACCGTCGGAAAGTGTTCAGCAAAAGTGATAATAAACCAAGTTCCGTTGAGTAAGGTGCTCAAATCGACGCAGTACTGTTTCATTCTCGAAGACCACTGTACATCCTCGTCAGGTTGCTCCCGGCTATCCTGCTTACATCCTCTAACACTCAACAGTGGGCCTATATTGAAAAATTAAAAAATACGATTTGTAGATCTGTGTCGACTAAACATATTCCAAAAATTTCGTCAAAATCGATTGACGTTGCAATGAGTTTAAAGATGGTAAAACTCCCAGATTTTCAGCCTATAACGATGAATTCTGACATCTTTCAAGACCTGTCGTTTTTTCCCGCATCAGCCGATTTCGATGAAACTTTCACAGTGCATATTATTTATACAGACCTACGAAGCGTACTTTTTAAATTTTCAATATAGGCCCACATTACAAAGTTGTAAAACGCAACTCTTAGTATTTTTTCCACAATTCGGATCAATTGCTATTTTAAAAAAATTGCACATCCTGTAGTAAAGTAATTGCCCTAGCTTCCCAAAAAAATTCAAATCGTACAGTACAATATTAAGAAAGTTATCGTCTTTTTCAGAGCGTCCGAATATTAATTCGTGCAACTGT
Source organism: Lasioglossum calceatum (assembly GCA_963966675.1). NCBI lineage: Eukaryota > Metazoa > Arthropoda > Insecta > Hymenoptera > Halictidae > Lasioglossum > Lasioglossum calceatum. Next base: position 586,764 of record CAXAAD010000265.1, on the reverse strand, counting down.
GCGTATTAGTGGATAATTAATGTATTACTAGTTTATTGGTTCCTGTGTAGTTTTAATCTTAATGTAACTGTAAAGAAAATGGTACGGGGCAAAGGGATGAAGAAGTAACATTCAATTTATTAGTTTCCATCTCTTGCATTCTTGCAATCGATGCAGACAATTTTTTTATTTTGCACAACGATCCGCAGTCTAGGAAAAATAATATAGATATATAACAGAATAAATAAAATTTAACACATTATATATGGGGTTTATTATTTATATTTAGAATATTCGTTCATAATCGGCAATCGGTATTTGGAATTGTCGGTAAAAAGGAAGACTGCTACATATTTGTACGATGTGTAGAGTGTAGAAATTCATTTCACCGACTTTACCGACATAACCTCACCGACGGTGCTGCCCTGTATAACGGCATCCGCCGCTCCACTGCGCTCCACGCAGAAGCCACGAGGTGCCTTCCACCTGGCCGGAAGTAGCTGCCGGCCACGTGGTCTGACAGGAGATTCCCGCCACGTGACGAACGACTAAGACTATATGTGCTGCGCAGGTGGCGGGCTGGCCACTCCCGCGCAGATGCCCTCCACCCGTGCCTTCGAGCACTCTCAAGCGGCGGTTTGGAATGATGTGTTGCCCACCTGTCCGGCACCACCGTGCTCTCTGCGTGCCTCGGATCACGCTTGGCTATCAGGACAGCTACTGCAGAGAAAAGTTGTGCAGGTAATATATTATAATTATAAATTTTTAGAAATGATATGTGCATTAATTTCTAATTGACTATTGTTTATAGTTTTAACATAATCATTTAGTAAAATATTTTTAAAAATTGATAATTTAAACAAACTACTGCGATAATCTTTACCACAAATGCATCTATCTAAAAATGCTAAATGATTAATTTACATAAAATGTTATGATTTTCAGATTTCAGAAGATCTGATTCCAAATTAGGAATATTTATTATGGCTTCGATTATTGCACACATGTGAGTAAATACAATTGTTACATCTTCTGTAGGAGTGGAAAGACCACTCCTTTGTAAATCATCAAAATATACATTATTTACAGTTGTACCTTTATCTTCCACAATTAATAATTTACATATATTACAATTTAATTTTTCTGCAACAGAATGGAACCCATAACTGGATACATATATGGAATCATCAACAATACAAGTGGATAAATAATCACCGTCAAAAATTTCTGGAAAACCGCTGACATCAACAGAAAGATTATGAAGATCATTACTATCGTCATCACAATTCATGAAATAATAATTCATTATCTTCTTGAAAAACTTGTAATTTCGTGTCATTACTAATCACAATCTGTGTTTTAAGTACCAAGAAACCAAAAGTATCACTACATACAAGCATGCAAAAATAAATTTTTGAATTTGTTATTTTGATACTCCAATGGTTCGAAATTACAAGCTTTTCTTTATAATTGTTTATTAAATTTAAGAAATCACTAATTATAATAGATCAGAATCAATAAACTCTCTAACTAAATTTTCATAGTTTTCAATTATTCTTTACCTGTGCTCTACAGGATCTTTTCTTTGTGGTAGCACACGTTTTGATAGTGAATTGGAAAAAATGGAATTCGGATATATCTCAACAAAAAATTGTCCAGTACACCATTAGTATTCTGATACCTTTGGATATCGCTTTCTACAAAATGCAGACTACAAACTGCAGAATATTTTGTTGGTGCCCAATTTTTGAGGAATAGCAGCCATCCATTTTATCCGCAATTGCTCATCTTTGGGGAATAAAAATATAGAAATATAATTATTTTCTTTCAGAGTAGTATCATAATTTCCCTTACAATTGGGGACACAACAATTCCGAGGCATTATTAACTAATAAATATAGTATAAAACTTGTGAAAAGAACTATGTAAAACAAATTTTCGAAAAACTCTGTATGTATATAATACATATGATTTTGTAAAAATTTAGTTGTGATACTATTAAAATGTTATTAATAGTAAATTGAAATGTATTGAAAGAACAATAGATTGTATTAAGTAAATGTTTTCCACACAAAGATAAAGACCTAAAAAGTTGTAACAGACCTGTAACGTGTAGGCCTGTTACCACTAGTCACTTACCGACCGTAGCCGTCCGGAATCGTAGAACACCGACCGCGCCGGTAACTAGTCTAGAAACACACCTGTTCGCGATCGCGCTCACCACAGCGAGGTGCCGTTGTCACGCGCTCCCCTCGCTCCGTAATGACGTCACCCACCGAACAAAGTCTCTCGCGAGAACGTCCCGCGAACCGGCGTCCCCCCCGTCGCCCTTCTCGTGATCCATCGATCGCTCCCACCAATCCGCGATCCTGGATCATCGCGTGATCCTCGCTCGGCCTATCCGCGATTTCCGCGAATTCGGACTCGCGCTGTTTCCGAGAATTCGATCATTCGCTCTAATTCTGTTGAGTCGATCATTCTTGTACGCTCGCATCACATTCTTTCAAACACGTTCTATATTCACGATTCTGTCTTCGCGATTGTACCATTTCCACTACAATTCAAATACAGTCCACATTCTCTCAGTTCAAATCCTCGCTTCTTTTCGCATCCCATTTTTTCACCGTCGCGCACAGCGCTGTGCGTTTCCACCGGCTCCTCATCGTCAACGGATTCCGTGATCGTTCGATCCAGTTCCGCTACAAATTTTGGTCCTTCGAGCCGGATCGGCAGTGAAAAAGTGCGTTCGCAGTCCAATCAACCATCATGGGCGACTCGCAACGGCAAGCGATGCATCGGCGTAAGATCCTGCGGACCGTGGAGAACTTCAAGAAAATCGGACAGGCCAACGTGACCTTGGAGAAGGTCCTGGGTCGTCTTTCCACCCTCGAGGACGTGTGGCTCGCCTTCCAGGAGGGTCATCTCGAGCTGCTCGCCTCGACCACGGAGGAAGAACAACTCGCCGACACGTATTTCACCGAGGAACAGTTCGACTCCACGGAGGAAGCCTACCTCGCAGCTAAGGACTTTCTGCTAGAGAGTAAAGCGTCGTTACAGCCTCACGTGAGTCCCCATCAATCGCCCAGCGAGAAGGGCATCATATCGACTGTAAAGCCTTCGTTGGCTCTCACTCACCTTCCTCGCGTTCCGTTGCCTCCGTTCAGCGGCGAGTACGACGAATGGGAGTCTTTCCGCGACCGTTTCAAGGCGTTGATCATAGCGAACCGCGAGCTTTCCGACTTCACTCGCATGCATTACCTCGTTTCGTCGTTAAAGGGCCCAGCTCTTGATTCTGTAAAGAATGTTCCGGTCACTGCTGATAATTTCTCCGTCGCGTGGCAGACGCTTATATCGCGATTCGAAAACAAGCGACGGTTAATTAAAACTCACCTGTCGAATCTCATCGATCTTCCGACCGTTAAACGAGAATCTGCAAGCGAACTCCACGCGTTGCTCGATCGCGCTAACGCTGCCGTCACGGGATTGAAGAAGCTCGATCGCTCTCCTGAGCAAATCGGGGAGGACATGCTCGTGCATCTGGTCACGCAGAAACTCGACGCGACCACGCTAGAAAAATGGACGGTCTTTTCCGCGAAAAGAGACGACACTTCGACGTTCAAGGAACTATCGAGTTTCATCGCGTCGCGCGCGAAAATCCTCGACGAGATAACGCTCGAAAATGTAAACAGTTCAGCTGGCAAATCGTCAACCTCCGCACGCGTTCACATCGCGACGGCGACCGCATCCACTTCGCGTTCGACTTCGCATCCTTCCACTTCGCGAAACGGACGAGCGCCGGACGACGCTAGCAATTCGTTCCCTGCGTGTCCATTATGCAATTCGAGACATTACTTAAACCGTTGTCCATCATATATCGCCGAAGCTCCACATAAGCGGCGTGAAATCGTTATTCGATTCAAGCGGTGCCTCAATTGTCTCAGCCAGCGACATACAGCCGCGGACTGTGTGAGTAAATACTCATGCCGCTTGTGCCAGCAACGTCACCACTCTTCTCTCCACAAAGATATAGAGTCTCGCGCTGTGACGTCATCCTCCTCGCTCCCGCGAACGTCTCCGCCGCCCAACGAGCCCGCTGTGACGTCTCTTTGCGCTTCGACGTCTCATTGCTCCGCGTCCCGCGTGCTCCTGGCTACAGCGTGGGTCAAAGTCTGCGTTCAATCAGGCCGTGAAGCGACTGTTCGCGCCCTGCTCAACCAGGGATCAGAGGCGACTCTAGTTTCCGAAAATTTAGTACAGATGCTGAGAGCGAAACGCATCCCGCGTAACGTTAAGGTGTCTGCAGTCGGCGGCGTACACGTAGACGAAGTGCGTTCGGCTACGACAATTCAGGTTATACCTGTATCGTCGAAATTTCCGGTGCTTTTCTCGACCGCGCTAATTCTACGCTCGCTCACTCCGTACCGCGCACAAACAATTCCGGATCCGTCTTCACTTCCGCATCTTGCTGGTCTTCCGTTGGCCGATGCGGACCCCTCGAGTCCTCATCCGGTGGACATTATCATCGGCACCGATTTATTCGGGGACGTAATCCTCAGCGGGCTTCGCAAAGGCATGCGTGGACAGCCCATCGCGCAGCAGTCGATTTTCGGTTGGGTGCTTTCGGGTCCTCTTTCGTCGTGTCCTGCGTATCCTCATCCTCCACAGTCTGACGTTGTCCACAACCATAATGTGACAGTCCTCGCTACGCCCTTCAACACTCCTATCGACACTCTCGAGGCGGAACTGCGACGATTCTGGGAATTGGAGGATTTACCGCGGAAATCCCCCTTGACCCCTTCGGAACAACAGTGTGAAGACCACTTTCGCTTCACGCACTCGCGAACTTCGGACGGTCGTTTTCAGGTTCGTCTCCCATTCAAGCAGGCCCCGCCTCTCGACATAGGACAATCGCGATCAACCGCGGAAAACATGTACCGATCGCTGACTCGCAGATTTCAAAGGAGCCCGGATCTCCAACGGGAATACTCCGTGTTCATGCGCGAGTACGAGGAGCTCGGACATATGAAACGCGTGCACGCCGGTTCTCCTCTGCCCGCACTCCCGGTGTACATTCCGCACCATCCGGTTTTCCGACCAGGTAGCGTTACCACGCACCTGCGCGTGGTTTTCAATGCATCTTCGCCGACCTCAAACGGATCTTCCTTGAACGATGTATTGCTCTCCGGGCCGAAGCTTCAGACGGATCTGCCGTCTGTCATACTTCGCTGGCGACATCATCGGTACGTGTATACCGCTGATATTGCCAAAATGTATCGTCAAATCCTCGTAGATCCTCGCGATACAGACTTCCAGCGAATTCTCTGGCATGACCCGCCATCACAGACTCCTCATGAGTTTGCTCTGCTCACCGTCACATACGGTATGACATGCGCTCCGTTTCTCGCGCTTCGCGTTCTCCAACAGCTCGCTGAGCTCGACGGCGCGAAGTTCCCACTCGCGGTTCCGATTCTCCGGGATCAAATTTACGTCGACGATGTTTTATTCGGAGGTGATCAACTCGACACTGTTCGCACTCTTCGCGACCAACTCACTGAGCTTCTAAGCCGAGGTAAATTTGAGCTTCGCAAATGGGCGAGTAATTCCCCCACGCTCCTCGAGGACATCGATCCCACCAATCACGGGCTAGCTTGCTCGAAAAACCTCGCCGCGGACGACCACGTAAAGGTCCTTGGAATTTCGTGGAACCCGTCTCGCGACCAATTCATAGTAAACACAGCGCTCCCTTCGTCTCCTCCGCGTACAAAGCGGACAATTCTTGCCACTATCGCGAAATTGTACGATCCATTGGGTTGGGTCACCCCGGCCACGATCGCGGCAAAAATATTTATGCAAACGCTGTGGCGTCAAAAGCTCCAGTGGGACGAGCCTATCTCGTCGGCTCTCGTAGCTCGATGGGAACGTATTTTCTCAGGGTTAGCGCAGCTGGATCAGCTTAGTTTAGCCCGATGGACTGGTCTGTTCTCGAGTTCCCATTCCATCGAGCTGCATGGATTTGCAGACGCCTCGTCTCACGCCTATGCAGCCGCAGTGTATTTGAAAGTCATCGCTCAGGACGGCACGGCCGTCATCTCGCTGCTTACCGGGAAATCTAAAGTCGCCCCCCTCGCACCTCTCTCAATTCCGCGGCTCGAATTATCCGCCGCCGTTCTGTTGTCGCGCCTAATGAAATTCGTCCGTCCTTCTCTGGGTTCGAGATCGATCGCTACTTATTGCTGGACCGACTCATCCATCGTGCTCGCGTGGTTACGCGCTCATCCATCGCGTTGGAAAACGTTCGTCGCGCATAGAGTCCACGACATTCAAAGTCGCGTTCCCGCGTCCGAGTGGCGACACGTTCCTACGGCTAGCAATCCAGCTGATTGCGCGTCACGCGGTTTGTTCGGCAACGAGTTGCGAAATCATGAATTGTGGTGGACCGGGCCCCCGTGGCTACGACGCCCTCCGCAAGAGTGGCCTTCCGAGTCGCCCCCGCTCCCTCCCGACGCTTCTCTCATGGAGGAGAAATCCATCACGGTGCATACTTGCTCGCAACCCTCCCCCACCCCATTTAGGGAACTCGCGGCCCGTTTCTCGTCGTGGGCAAAATTAATTCGAGTGACCGCGTATATGTTTAAATTCATTAACGCGCTTCGTGCCAGGAAAAGAATTTCCTCGCCGGTGGCCCCTACGGTCTGCCCCGTATCGGTTCCTGACTGCACGGCAGCTCGACTCTTTTGGATCAAGGCCATCCAACGAGAACAATTTCTTAACGAAATTCAGGCCCTAGCTCACGGCAAGCCGCTATCGACGAACTGCCCCATTCTCGCTCTCAATCCTTTTCTCGACCGAGATGGCGTTCTTCGGGTGGGAGGGCGTCTTCACAAGGCCCCGCTTCCCGTCGCTCAGAGACACCCCGTTCTTCTAGCCGCTCATTCGTTGGTGGAGTTGATCATCTCCCAAGCACATCTTCGAACCTTGCACGGAGGTTTACAACTCACACTGAGTACACTCCGTCGCGATTTTTGGATTTTACGCGCACGCTCTCTCGTAAAAAAGATCATTCACCGATGCGTAATCTGCGTGCGCGAGCGAGCTAAGGTTCCTGAGCAACTCATGGGCAGTCTGCCCGCCGCCAGAGTGACGTCACCTTCCCGGTGCTTTTCACATTGCGGCGTCGACTATGCCGGCCCTGTTCATGTCAGAGCATCCGCTGGCCGAGGCATTAAATCGCGCAAAGCGTACATCGCGCTCTTTGTATGTTTGGCATCTCGCGCGATCCATCTGGAGCTCGTCGGAGACTATTCTACACCCGCCTTTTTAAACGCCTTTTCTCGATTTTGCGCACGGCGCGGTCTTCCCTCCGACATGTATTCCGATAACGGAACTACTTTCGCAGGGGCCAATAATGAATTGGTTCGTGCTTACCGCGCCGCCTTACGCGACCCTCAGTTCCAGAACTGCACTGCCTACGATCAAATATCGTGGCATTTTAATCCTCCTGCAGCTCCACATTTCGGCGGATTGTGGGAGGCTGGCGTGCGCAGCGTACAGCATCACTTACGCCGCGTGTTAGGCGATCGAACGCTCTCCTTTGAGGAGTTCACGACTCTCTTGTATCAGGTCGAGGCCTGCTTGAATTCGAGACCGATCGCTCCTCTCTCCGACGCGCTGGACGATTGCGACTCTTTAACTCCCGGGCATTTCCTTGTCGGGTCCGCTCTCACCACCGCTCCGGAACCATCCCTCCTGCACCTTAACGAAAATCGGCTGTCGCGATGGCAATTAGTTCGCCACAAGGTCGAACGATTTTTGAAATTGTGGCAAGCCGACTACGTTAACACGCTCCAACAGCGCAGTCGATGGCGCCAAACGCGACCCTCGCTCGAAATCGGACAGCTAGTCTTTTTGCGCGATTCGACAAGTCCTCCGTGCAAATGGAAGCTCGGCCGTGTCATGCGCCTCCATCCGGGTTCTGACGGTCTCACGCGAGTCGTCACAGTGCGCATGGCTCAATCCGAGCTAAAACAACCGATCGTGCAACTCTGCGCCTTGCCCGTCTCCGACAAAGTAAACCCGGACTAGCGCGCGTCAAGACTCGCGACCTTCGTCGTCGTTCGTCAAATTTATTGTCGCCAATTCCTAGTTTTAAGTGCGTGCGTTAGTCGTAAGGTCAATCATCCTCTACTCTCGCGCTGTCGCGCCTCTGTTCTCATGTTCTCGCGTTGTCGCGCCTCCGCTCGCGCACCTCGCGCTCTCGCACACCTCGTGCTCTCTCGCGTTCGAGCGGTTGCACCTTCGCTCTCGCTGTTAAAGTTAAGTTCAATTCTGTAAATATTACGTAAATAAACTGCCTGTGATCCCACCGTTAGTCTGTAAGTTTTGCGTTAGTTTAAGTGCGAGCGTTCATTCTAATTGTAAGTCAACGATCATACACACATGCATCATTTCTCATATTGTAAATAAACCATCCGGCACCATTTTGAAACCAAGGTTTCAAGGCGGGCGGTATGTTCGCGATCGCGCTCACCACAGCGAGGTGCCGTTGTCACGCGCTCCCCTCGCTCCGTAATGACGTCACCCACCGAACAAAGTCTCTCGCGAGAACGTCCCTCGAACCGGCGTCCCCCCCGTCGCCCTTCTCGTGATCCATCGATCGCTCCCACCAATCCGCGATCTCGGATCATCGCGTGATCCTCGCTCGGCCTATCCGCGATTTCCGCGAATTCGGACTCGCGCTGTTTCCGAGAATTCGATCATTCGCTCTAATTCTGTTGAGTCGATCATTCTTGTACGCTCGCATCACATTCTTTCAAACACGTTCTATATTCACGATTCTGTCTTCGCGATTGTACCATTTCCACTACAATTCAAATACAGTCCACATTCTCTCAGTTCAAATCCTCGCTTCTTTTCGCATCCCATTTTTTCACCGTCGCGCACAGCGCTGTGCGTTTCCACCGGCTCCTCATCGTCAACGGATTCCGTGATCGTTCGATCCAGTTCCGCTACAACACCAAATCCGCGGCAATACCGTAACCGCCGCCACCGCGCTACCCCTCGCCTAGGAAGCACTTTTGGCGGGAACCGGATGCGAAATTCACACAATTTCGCCAGTTACCGGAAACTCGACGTCACCAATCACTCCTTCCCGCACTACCTCTCCCACCACCAAACTGTCCCTATAAAAGGGGCTGAAGAACATCGCTCTGATCCGACCTGGGCAGCAACCTAGTAACACCTTCCCAAGCAGAGGTCCCCATAAGTATCCTTCCTAGTCACCGATACCGATCCCGTTCCGACCTAGTTTTCTCACGCTCTCGACGTCGAGTTGTCCGCAGCCACGGTCTCCTCGACTTCGTGGGAAAATCCTGGTTCCCGCCGGTGTGGCAACTTCCACGCCAAACAGAGAGGGCCGCATCCTTCTCTGTCCGTCTAGGCAGCTTCCTAGGCAAACTACTCAGGCAGCACCCTGAGACCTCCGACAGCGTCCGGAGACGGTACACGAAGAGACAGCTTCCTCGTCGCGTACCGTAGAACCACCACAGGGACAGCTATCTCCGTGGTCGGACTACCTTGTCCCACCGAACCGCACTCCGTCATCCTCGCCGCCGAAGAAGTCGCGTCACCGCCGAACAACATCGTCGCGAGAGAGTCATACCGGGTGAACCCGAGTTTAGCAGCCGAGTTGGGCTGCCCGCGATCCGCGAAACGTGCGTACAGTGAGGCTCGGAAATAACCAAATCCGTTGTCGTTATTTCGCATCCCGAGCACCAAGTCTACTTTCAGCTTCAGCCGATCTTCGCACCGATCACCGAAACTTGGCACGATGAGCTTATTCAGCAGGAGAAGATCCCGCCGCTCTACCCGGCAGCTGACCCGTTACATGGCGCCCGAACAGGGACCTGGTGCAAATTCAACCGCTCCGGGATAACGACAACATGACAGTTTGAGGTTAGAATACGAAAACCTCGCCTCGCGAATAGTGACGTGTGCGCACCATCTCGCGGTGACAGTGCGAACGGACCATCTCCAGACACGAACAGAAACGCGGTAGTACGGAGATTGTGCGCCGACTCCGACAACGAACATAGACGGTAAACAGTGTCGCGATCGTGGCAAGACTCCGCGTGCCATCTAGTGACCGCGGCTCGAACCAGTGTCCGCGCAAAACCATCCGTAACCGTCCGCGCCGAGATAGCGCGCGCCATCTACCAGCGACCGCCCGTACTAGTGCACGCTAGCAGGAGACAAGTGACAGGCGACGGAAAACAAAGGAAAAACAGCGAAAAGTAAGCCGTACGGGGTATTAGCCGAGCGCACGATCGCTAGCCCCGTCGTAAGCCAGTCCACGGATAAACCAGCCATACCAGGGCATGCCGAGGGAATCTGTCCGGATCACGAAAGCTAGAATCCTCACCGAACTCCGCCGGAACAAACTTCCGATCACCGGCACCGCCGAAGAACTCCGCCAACGTTGGGAAGAGTGCATCCGAGCACAGACGGAACAGCTTTTCGACAAAAACATTTCGAAAATGCCTCTTCCGGGAGTCGGTCAACCCGACGCCTCCAAGGACGGACCCAGCTCCGTGGGCGCCGGGACCAGCCGAAAAGACACGACCATGCCGTTCCTTGTTGTCACCGAAGCCCTCGATCCATGCAGAAATATGGATCGTATGAGGAAGTGGGGGTGTGTAACCGATGGGAAGGATCCATTTTCCTTCCTAGAGCGCACCGCCGAACAATAAATGACGTACGGACTATCCGACGCCGAAATTCTGCGGGGGGCGTCCGAACTACTGAAGGGAGAAGCCCAACTATGGTACAGGAATACCCGTCACCAGATACACACCTGGACCGACTCCAAGGAACAATTCGTGGCATTTTTCGCTCCCCACCGGACTCGCATACAACGGGAGCGGGAGGCCCGCGAGAGAGTGCAGCGACCCGGGGAGACGTTCCACGTATATATGAACGCTCTCGTCACCCTGATGCGACGGGCCATGATACCAACGTCCGAATACCTCGAGACGGTATATGAAAATATGCTGCCGGAGCACGCGGTACTGATCAACCCAGACACCGTCGCCGACCTAGACGAACTCCTCCGACACGCACAGCGAATCGAGAGGGTACTAGAAAGGAAAAATCGCCTGTAACGAACACCGACCAGGAGCGCCGCAGCCTTCGAGATCAGCCCCGAGCTGCAGGAGCCATCCGAGTCCAGATCCCCTCAGATGGAAGAGGTGTCGAAAGCGGAACACCGGGCACTCCAGCAAGGGACGACCGGAAGACGCACCGAAAATCCAGCAGCCGACACATATAACTCGGCAACACATTGCTGGCGGTGCAAACAGCGGGGCCACAACCGCTTCGAATGCCGGAACGTATATCGTCGGTTTTGCTCCCGGTGCGGACGAGACGGCATACTCACCCGTGAGTGCCACCCATCGGGAAACGATGCACGGGGCCCGCTACAGACGGGCGACCACCGGACCTCGCAATAGAATACACACCACGCCCACTGCTGCCGATCACATTGCTCGGCAAGAAACTGCACGCCCTGCTAGACACCGGAGCGCAACTGTCATGTGTTAACCAAGAGATACTAGAATGGGCCCGCGAGCAGGGAATCAACGCAACGACGCCAAATGGCCTTATCGGCCTCGCCGACGGGTCAAGCATGCGCCCCGCTGGTACCCTCCGTATCCCGTGCTCCGCGCTAGGAATCAAATGGGAACAAGAGTTCACCGTATTGCCGAATATGGGTCCACCGGTACTGCTCGGGATTCAAGCGATCGCGGCCTTGCGGATCCAGATTCGACCGCCACCCGACATCGCGTCGTGGCCAGCCGCGTACCTCGCCGAGCCGCAGCAAACGGGCGGCCTCCGCTCACCGCAGCACGCTGACCGGGACCACCTCGAAGAATTCGTTGCCACCGAAATGAAGCTGTTCGACACCGTACCAGGGCGGACCAATCTCGTACGCCACCGGATCAAGTTGAAAGACGAGACGCCTGTCAAACAGCGATACCGCCCCCGGAACCCAGTGATGCAGGCCATAATCGACACCGAGGTAGAGGCAATGCTGAGAGTCGGAGTGATCGAGCCATTCAGCAGCCCCTGGAGCTCGCCCGTCGTCGTGGTGAAAAAGACGGACGGAAAACCACGGTTCTGCGTAGACTTCCGCAAACTAAATGAGCGATCGGAAAAAGACGCCTATCCGTTACCGCATATTCAAGCTACGCTTGGCAAGCTACGCGGAGCCAGATTCCTCACCACGCTCAATCTAAAAAGCGGATACTGGCAGGTCCCACTAGAGGTGACCAGCCGACCGCTCACCGCCTTCACCGTCCCCGGGAAGGGGTTGTTCCAGTTTACCGTTATGCCCTTTGGGTTGCATTCGGCCCCCGCAACATTCCAACGGCTGCTCGACCGGATCATCGGCTCGGAACTAGAACCATATGCGTTTGCATATCTGGATGACATCGTCATCGTCAGCGCAACATTCACCGACCACCAGCAGCATCTGCGTGAAGTTTTCCGTCGCCTCCGCAAGGCCGGGCTCCGACTAAACCCGAGCAAGTGTCGATTCTGTGTCGGCAGCCTCCGCTATCTGGGGCACATCGTCGACCACCATGGGATAAGAACCAACCCCGAGAAAACGGGACAGAGGACGAGGAGCACGCTTTCCAAGCGATGAAGGAAAAGCTGGTCACCGCACCAATTTTGGTATGCCCAAATTTCGAGGAGCAATTCACGCTACAAACGGACGCCAGTGACCATGGCCTGGGAAGTGTGCTGACGCAGGTCCCGGAAGGAGGCGAGCAAGTGATTGCCTACGCAAGCCACACCCTGAGCGCGACCGAGCGGAATTACAGCGCCACGGAAAAGGAATGCCTCGCCGTAGTCTGGGGAATACGCAAAATGAAGCCATACCTAGAGGGGTACCGATTCACCGTCATTACCGACCACCAAGCGCTTCGCTGGCTGCAGCAGATCGACAACCCGACGGGACGGCTCGCAAGATGGGCGCTCGAACTGTAGCAGTACGACTTCGATATTAAATATCGACCCGGAAAATTGAACCACGTAGGGGATGCGCTGTCCAGAACCGAACCCGCACCAGACGTAAGCCTGCTCCGCCCGAAACAGCGCACCGATTCGTGGTACCAGAAAAAAATTTAAGCCGTCCCAGAGAACCCCGCCTCCGTTCCAGATTACCAGATACGCGGGGGGGAGGGGGTTACACCGGCACATACTGCATCAGCTGGACTACAACGAGCCTTCACCCGGCGACGCCTGGAAAATTTGCGTGCCCACCGACGAGAGAGAAGCTTTCCTCCGCCAATATCATGACGATCCCACCGCCGGTCACCTCGTGATCGCCAAGACAATTGTTCGGCTGGCACAGAAGTTCTACTGGCCCGGGATGTTTAGAGAAGTCGCCCTCCACGTCCGTCGTTGTACAAGCTGCCAACAGTACAAGACGTCGCCGCAACAGCCGCCGGGACGTCTCCATGCCAATCCAGGGACCCAACCGTGGCACACCGTGTCAATAGACTTGGTCGGCCCTCTGCCACGGTCACGTCAGGGACACATTTGGCTACTTGTGGCCCTCGACCGATTCACAAAGTGGGTCGAATTAACGCCGCTCCGGAAAGCCACTAGCGCCGCCGTCGCTGCCGCAATTCAGAAGGACGTCATACTACGGCACGGGACCCCGCGGATCGTCATCACCGATAACGGACGCCAGTTTATTGGCGAACCGTTCACCGCTCTGCTGCAGGCCGCCGGCTCTGAACACCGCCGGACACCGCCATACTCACCCCATTGTAACCCGGTCGAAAGGGCGAACAAAGTGGTCGAGACGATGCCCTCCAGTACGCCGGAAAACTCCATGATAGATGGGACGAGAAACTGGACGAGGCCAGATTCGCGATTAATACCGCCTGGCACGAATCCACCGGCTACAGCCCGGCGTATATGAATCAAGGCAGGGAGTTGCGACCACCCGGACAACCGACACCAGGAAACACCGCCGCAACGGTGGTAGAACCTACGCAACGCTCAGGACCTGGCCAAGCTGCACTTGGCCCAAGTTTTCGGCCGACAGGAGAAATATTACAACTTGCGACGCCGAGAGTAGAAACCCGCCATTGGAGACAGCGTCTGGAAGAAGGAGCATACACTGTCCGACAAAGCCGCCGGCGTCGCCGCAGAGTTCGCACCGAAGTACAGCGGCCCGTACACAGTCGGACGCATAGTATCACCGGTCATCGTGGACCTCCGCGACGCGGAGGGCAGGTGGACGCGTCATACCCACGTGCAGGATTTGAAACCCGGCACGGGAACTAGCGAGAAGGACGAACCCGGTCCGGGGAGGACTAGGGATGACGCAAGCTCCGAGATTTACGTGGAAGCTGCACCTAGCCACACCACCACCCCTCCACGTCGACGCCGGGGGTCGGCCCCGAAAACTAATCATTCCGGTTAATTTATGTCATAGGCAAACGAGTCCGCCGCAGCCACGACCAGACCCGCAACCTATACAGCCGCAACCGCCACAAAAAACGGAAATGATGGACAACTTCTATGAGGATCTGTGGGCCATATTCGAGGAGCCAGCCGACGGGGAAACAGGCCACCCACGGACCCCGTCCATCAAGGAAACACGGCCACTGCCGCCCCTATCGCCAACACCGACACCAGAAGCCGCAGCCACGGCTCCGGCCAACACTAAACACAACGCGACGGCAACCGCGGGACCGGCGAGCGCAGCACCGCTCGACCACCCGCCAACTACAAGGGCCGCAGCCACGGCCCCAAGCAGCGCCGGGCCAAGCACGGGAACACCCACAGAGCCGACGGGCACCGCACCGCCCGACCACGCAGCGACACCGGAGGCGAAGCCGCCGCACCCGAGAGGCGCCAGGGTCCACACGACGGCCAGAACAGCCGCGACCCCGACCGAGGGCCCCGTACGCAAGGCCACCCGGCCTAGGAAGGTGGCCACATCCCGCACACCGGCAACAACGGCGGAACTACCCGTTAAAGCGAACGAGCCAACAGGGGGGCCAAGCGGACGGAAAAAGCCTACGTACCGGGCAGTAACGTGGTTCCCGGAAAAAATGACCATTGAGGTCATCCGGCCGCGTCAAGTGTCAGACGGCGATGACACGCTCGCCCCGACAGGCCCGCCGACAATAGACAAGCACCGCGCCCGTCTCGGTCGCCCGCCTTCCATCGGCCGCGTGACCTCACCGGAACCCGCCAAATGGTGGCCTGACGAACCAGCGGGGCACGACACCAGGACACCTCAACGGAGGGCCAGGAGACCAATACGCCAGCCGCCGCCAGCAACAAAAAAGGAGCACCGGGGCAACACAGTACCTCGGGAGGCAGGGCCACCCGAGAAACGGCAGGCGTAGGAGACGCCCACACCAGCAAGCTGCGAGCCGCCCACGCCAGAAGCAGGCAGACTCACCACCATACCCCGCGACCCACGGCGACAGGTGGTCCCGAGGCCGTATGACCTGCCGGTACCCATATGGCGGGACCTAGAAGTGCTCTCGGTCAGTCCAAGGTCGCCACACGACCGCCACGCGGCCAAACCATCACGCCGGCCTTATCGGCCACAACCACGACCATGGCCCATATGCGCAGTGCGCCGCGTGACCGCCTTGCCACCACCCGCAGCACCAGGGGAGCTGAGCGCCCGACGCCGGCAACCGAACACGTCCGGGAGACCACATCCGCCACCGCCAACACAGCAGCCACCAGCTCACGAGCAGCCCGGGAATGGGGGACGGCCGGTGACTCCATGGAGTGACGCCCCGGGGGCGTTGGCCCCCATCAGATACGCCGGGAGACACGCTCCGTGCGATACAGCATGGTACCAGCTACCCAACGGCCGCCGAGTGGAGGTGCCCACACGGTTCGTCGAACATAGGGAATACCGGGCATCCCTCGGACAGGAGCGATGGATGCTCCTGTTCGACCGGAGAGTACACCTCCGCCGGTGTAAGCGCCGGAATGAGGCGGTACCACCCAACGACACTCCGGGTGCGCTGTAAGCGATGCACGCACCATGATACCCCTCTCCGCGCCGGAGAGGGTACCTAGTAACTAGGTACACGAAAACGGAAAGGTACCACAGGAACGAAGAGACCCACGCAGTCACTGCAAGGGGCAATGCCCCGCCCCCCTTTTTTTGTGACGAGCAAAAGCCGTCGAACTGCGCCGAAGGGCCAAAATTTTTTTGTATATGTTATGTTTATACCGCGTTGGGCAGGAGCCCACCCGTTTTCTTTTGCCTCTTCGTTCCTGTGGACCCAAACGACCCTAGGGGTAGAACGATACCGCCGTACTACGACTGATCACCAAAGACTGGGGGCGAGGGGTGTTCCCCGCCCCACACAAATCTGTGATAGCGAAAGAATACTTTTTTTTTGTTATGTTGGAGATCGTCTATTTTTTTTCTCTCTTTGGTTTTTCTAATCAAATATTCGTATATTCCTATAGTCTCATATTCGTATATTTTTATATTCTTATACTAAGTCTCTATACGTCTCTAGAAGTAGAAGCGATACAATTAGCCGTAAGACCGTTTTGTATAGACTAGCTTCCCTTCAATAAATCAGCGCCCCGCTGCAGCACGTTTCGCTGTCCCGAAGGAGGAGGGGGCGTAACAGACCTGTAACGTGTAGGACTGTTACCACTAGTCACTTACCGACCGTAGCCGTCCGGAATCGTAGAACACCGACCGCTTTGGTAACTAGTCTAGAAACACACCAAATCCGCGGCAATACCGTAACCGCCGCCACCGCGCTACCCCTCGCCTAGGAAGCACTTTTGGCGGGAACCGGATGCGAAATTCACACAATTTCGCCAGTTACCGGAAACTCGACGTCACCAGTCAATCCTTCCCGCACTACCTCTACCACCACCAAACTGTCCCTATAAAAGGGGCAGCAGACAGAGCATCGCTCTGATCCGGCCTGGGCAGCAACCTAGTAACACCTTCCCAAGCAGAGGTCCCCGTAAGTATCCTTCCTAGTCACCGATACCGATCCCGTTCGACCTAGTTTTCTCACGCTCTCGACGTCGAGTTGTCCGCAGCCACGGTCTCTTCGACTTCGTGGGAAAATCCTGGTTCCCGCCGGTGTGGCAGCTTCCACGCCAAACAGAGAGGGCCGCATCCTTCTCTGTCTGTCTAGGCAACTTCCTAGGCAAACTACTCAGGCAGCACCCTGAGACCTCCGACAGCGTCCGGAGACGGTACACGAAGAGACAGCTTCCTCGTCGCGTACCGTAGAACCACAACGGGGACAGCTATCTCCGTGGATGGGATATCCCGTCCTGCCCCCGTCACTCTTTCTCAGGCAGCAACCTGAATATCTCCGACAGCGTCCGGAGTCGGCACACGAGGAGACAGCGTACTCCTCGCGTACCCTAGAACCACCACAGGGACAGCTATCTCCATGGTCGGACTACCTTGTCCCACCGAACCGCACTCCGTCATCCTCGCCGCCGAAGAAGTCGCGTCACCGCCGAGCAACATCGTCGCGAGAGAGTCACACCGGGTGATCCCGAGTTTAGCAGCCGAGTTGGGCTGCCCGCGATCCGCGAAACGTGCGTACAGTGAGGCCCGGAAAATACCAAATCCGTTGTCGTTATTTCGCATCCCGAGCACCAAGTCTACTTTCAGCTTCAGCCGATTTTCGCACCGATCACCGAACCTTGGCACGATGAGCTTATTCAGCAGGAGAAGATCCCGCCGCTCTACCCGGAAGCTGACCCGTTACAAAGTTAATAAATAATACTTACCTCCATTATTGCACTCTTTTATTTTCGAAAATTAGCTATACTACATAATAATAAGTACACTATATGTACTACACATCGATAAGAACATTTGAAAACTACGCGGGAAACTGAGAGGCCGGTAGGGGAGATTGAGAGTCTGATTGAGTGGGTTGGGTTAGGTATATTGATATATATATGACACTGATATATATACTATGGATACGGGATCCCCATAAGCCAGCCGTACAGCGGTTGAAACAAATTGAAGAAGACTTTAGATGCTAGCCTAGTTAGACATCGGTGTACTAACGGAACTAGCGCGAAGTTTGAAAGATTGAATTTACAAGGGACGCGTATTAATATAACAGAATAATACGAACTGCTTGTATGAAGATTAAAATTTTAAAAAACTGGTTGCAAAAAATGATATTCATGAAAATAGTGAAATAAATATATAAATATAATATAAAAGAAACAGAAGTAATGATTATTGCAGTTCGCAGAAAGTGAATAGTAATTTAAAAAATGTTTCTAAACATTATTATCATTTGTATTATCACACGGTTTCTTTTCGGGTCTCGGAAGGAGAGGCGAAAACGAAGCGTCTTCGGGTCTTTATAGGCGGTTTAGCCGGGCTGGGTCCGGCCGTGCTGGACACAGTCCGCCCGTGATAATCGGTGTTTTCCTCGGCCTCGATACGTACGCAGAAGAAATCTATCGTTCTTATTTCGGGCGCCAGGCATCCGAAGATGCCACGCGAATAATGGAAGCCGAGGAGAGCACGGTCGCGAAGATGGAATAGCTCAGGATGGGCGCAGGATTCTACGCGGGATCGGACAGAACGTTCCCCACGGCGGGAAGGGACCTCGTAATAAATTCCACTTGTGTAATGGAGAAAAATATATAATCTACTATTGATGTGCTTCTACCAATGATATTGTACACGCTGTCGAGTGAATACTCGGCAGCGAAAGATTTGAATAACAGAGAAAAGTTAACAGAGTAAATTATGATCGAAACAGAATAAGGTATAACCAGTGTAAAATATAACGGACAATCAACGTGCTCGGCAGAAGGCCAGCACGTGCGCGGATTCGCTGTTTCAAGATGGCCGCGTCGGAATCGGTATGGCGTCGGTCGGTCGTACGCGTTCACAGCGAAAATATAATACCGATTCCAGATGGAATACGCGCTCCTCGGAATAAAGAATTTAACCCGTGTCGGCAGCCGTCCGAGATTGAGGCCGTCGCGGGGTCAAGATGACTTTGACGAAATATTATAGATGACTGTGCGCGGCAGCGAACAATTAGAATCGCGAACACGTGCAGATCGAAGAATTTCTCGCTCGTTCGCTTCTCACTGGGGACTCGCTCAAGGAACGCACATAGGCAGTCGTTAATACAGCGTACACGAAACACGCGGTCGTCTGATGGACGGCCCGCGTGAGATGTTGCCTGCTGCTGTTACAAGGGGCAGGAACCAGACAGATATTTCATTCTTATTGTAATCACTTTAAAAAGTTGAAAATAATACATTGGTGTTTTTAAATTATTTTCATCTCTCTACTGTCTTAATATGAACCTACTCATTTTTGCTGCAAATGCATGAAATCCGCAGTCTAGTGATCGCATTACCTGATTGTTGTGATTTGTGCAGCATTACAAGGGATATGGCAATTGTTATTAGTGCATAATTATGTGTTGACAAATGTGAACAGTGATCGTGAGTGTGGTAAAATTTCAAGGCATCTGTGTGAAATAAACATACGAATTATTTATCGATTCGAAACTGAAAGTGAAATTCTGGATCGTCGACTTGACCGCGCATCCTTTACGGCCTTAGGTCTTAGGTTTTAGTATACCAACAATCCATCACCAGCTGTGCAGTTCGTCGACCTGGCCGTACGTCCCTTAGCTTTCGGTACTGTCGTATACCTGAAGACATCTGTGCAGTTCGTCACCTGATTCCAGTTCTGGGATTTTGATTTTGATTCGTGGTGCTGGAGCTTCCTTGATGAGGGTTTTTCCTCGAAGCGGACAGTTCTTGGGCGAACTTCTTTGTTTTCGCTCATCGTGTCGCCTGTACGGTGAGCGCGATCGAAGTTTAAAGATTTGGTTGATTCTACGGACGAATCTCGCGAATCTCGTCGGAATCGCGGACTACGCGGTCGATTCTTGCAGAATTTTCCATCGTGTCCGGTTGTTCCGCAATGCCAACAATACGGTTTTGACATGCGATCCTTATCGGAATTTTTCAAAATTGTGTACCGTCTCTCTCCGTCTCTCACTGGTGACGAATCTGAACGGTTGGAGGGGGAATTGGAGGGGCTCCTGTGACGCAAGGTCCAGGCTGCAGCTCGTCCTTCTCTTTCCTCCTCGAAACCAGATGGTCTCGTGCGTCGATCCCTGTGTTGGTCATATCTGCTTGGAGATAACGGATATGACACTTCACGATCACGGTAGCGAGAATCCTGGTCGTATGAATCTCGGCGGGACCACCTTGGTGGTGATTCACTCCGAGGCGACTGTCGTCGATTCCTTAATCTCTTGTCTATCTGTAGCACGACGTCGTAAGCATCCTCTAGATTTTTAATATCTTTCAGGAAAGCCGACACCTTCAGGGAAATCCGATCCGGTAATCCATCGATGAAATTTTCAATGACGTCTTTTTCCATCATTTTGATAAATTCTTCGGCGTTGGCCACGTATTTTTCCCTTATGGCTCCGCGCGTACAGTAGACCAAGTGGCTTGTCCTATCGATGTATTGTCGTAGGCTCTCTCCTTCGCGAATATGTAGTTTCGCGATTTCCACTTGATTAAATGATAGGCTCTTGCCGGGAGCGAACCGTTTCTTTAGATGTTGAATTAACGCTTTTACGGTGGTAAACTTGTGCTCTAATGTGCATTTACGTGCTGGCCCGACGAGTTTAGTAAGAACAATTGCCAGATACTCGGTTTCCGTACCCTCCGGAATCAAAGTTAACCCGTCCTCTAAAGTTTGTACGAAACGAATCAAAGAGGGGTCTTCCCCGTCAAAGGTCGGAATAGTCGAAGTAATATTCTGTAAGCATGTCTTTTGCGTCAACAGCGACATAGAATTTGAAAGTGAAACCGTCAAGTTCATTATGTCAACAGAAGAGGTATTTGCAGTCATATTCTGCATTTTTTAAGAAGAGTAACTAGAGAAAACTAGTATATTATTTATAGAAGCGTAACTAGCGAAAACTAGTATATAGCTAATGTTTTTTAAGAAATATAACTAGAGGAAACTAGTATATTGAAACCTTTTAACTAGGAAAACTAGTATATTAATGATATAAAAGCGTGACTAGGAAAACTAGTATATTGCTAGTAATATCCAGACGTGACTAGGAAAACTAGTATATTGTCTATACTCAGCTACGAGTAATTTAATGTAGTAAACCCAAAATTAAAGTGATCCTAAAATAATTGAACAAATCCCACCGCTGTCACCAGTTCTGTTACGAGCCAGGGCCGCGAGCAGCACGAGTGGCCGGCGAAGTGTTGTTGCACTAGGAATATGGTATCAGTTTGTTAGTTAAAGGTACGCGGACGAAGCCAATGCGGAATTGGGGAGCCGCTAGGATTATAGACAGCGAGGACGAACCTGACGCGAAGTCAGGGAGCCTCTAGGAATGGAGTCAAGCGCAGACGAACCCGATGCGAAACCGGGGAGCTGCTAGGAAGTTGTAGAACGACGCGGACGAACCCAATGCGAAACTGGGGAGCCGCTAGGAGTTTGGATAAAAGCACAGACGAACCTGATGCGAAATCAGGGAGCTGTTAGGATAGTTAGTGAGCCTCGTAACTAGTATAATTTAGTGATACAATCCGAGCGGTAAGATTGTATCATGTGGGGACGTTCAATTACTCGATTAGGATATTGGACGATAATTATGGGTTTAATGAATTTGCGTTAATTATCAAAGAACACAGATATATTCTGATTATAAGAATTAGTGTTACAATTGTGTAATTGTCGCGAATGAATTGAGTTTGGAATAGAAAGAATTGAAAGTAGAAGTGTATTACCTAAACTAGATGCACGGTGTTGACGCACTGGCAATGCGGGGGTCTCGGGGCAACCTTATCACTGCCTAATAGATTTTACACCGAACTCGCGGAATCTATACGGTTAACTTTTGATTCGAAGGGGAACTTTAGCCCGATCTCACTGGTAGTTGACTTCCGAGATGCAGCACGACGCGACACGATTCGTGATTACGACAGTACTAGCCCACGAGAGTAGAAATGCAAGGGCTTATATACTCCTGCAATGACAGGTGGTACTTGTCAGTACCCTTTCAGTGAACATTCGTATTTTGTCAACGACCAGTTGGTCGTGCGTATGTTTGGGCCCTAAACTAAACTAAACAGCTATGTAGATTTATCTAGGGTGGCTCTGTTCGTTTATCTAGGACGGTTCCTGCCAGAGATGATATTGAACACCTGTTCGTCATCCGTAACATCTCCCCACCAAGAAGAAACATCGCGGTTCGCGTGATGCTTTCTCATCAGGAAGGAAACGTCCTAGATACAATAGACTTTGAGAAAAAGAATAAGAGAAGAGAAAAAAAAATGAAATGAAAAAAAAAAATAATAAAATGAAAGAGAAGGGAAAGAGAAAAAAAAATGACGAGTGTAGTGTAGTGTAGTGTAATGTAGTGTACTTATTGCTAGGTGAAGTTCAGGTCGGGACTGCATAGCCCAATTGTAGCCATCCCTCAGCGACGTCGTGCGGTGGTTGGTTCGGGAGCCTGTCAAGGAGCAGGCGCCCCTCGATGTGTCCGTCCTCTCTTGTTGTTATATCCACGACACAACCGCTCCTATTTTCCATCACATGTTTGGCGAAAGCGATGATTTTCCTGACGGGGCGGTTGTTGCGTGGGCGGACGCCTTGAAGGACCATTCGGATCGCCTGCCAAGGTTGGGTCCGGAAACGCGGCGGCAGTATCCAAATCTGGCTGATCTCTCGATCTACCTTTGTACCGCAATCCCCCAGGAAGATGGTGGCCACTCCTGCTCGTACCTCGGTTACCTCGCCGCGGGCCCAACAGGATCCATTTCGTATCGCTGTTAGGAGTCCTGGCCTGATGGCTGCCAACACAGGCACGCATAGGTGATGACGTGCCTGCATGTGGCTACCGAAGGCTCTGAAGAATGTCTTCACCTCTTCCGACGGACTTTCCGCGGTGATCCAGGCGGTTGTCTGGTCCTCGATCTCGCGAACGACACATCGAAACGGCGCGTCCACCTCACAGGGCCTCATTTGGCTTGTAGTTGGTGATTATTGTATGGCGTGAAGTTAGTAGAAGCGTTTGAGGAGATCGCTTCGGATGAAGCAATATCTGCGGTACCGTGGATCTTCGATGCAAATCCGGTCCAGCTGCGGAAGGTGAGGTATCTTTGTGAAAGGCCGCAGCTCCCACGGAAGAGTGACAGGTACAGCGGGCGTCGGCGTTGTTTGCAAAACGTAACGAATCGGCTTCGCCAGGATGTTGTTGCTTCTAATTTGGATGCGTTCTTCCTGTCGTGAACCGGCTGTTGTCTTTGGCCTCTGCGTTGAAGTTGCCCTGCCCTTCACAACTCTTCCTCCCTTCGCTGGTTGATAAGGTCGAGAGATGATGATACGTCCTGGCGTATTTTCCTTTTCAGAGCGCCCGCTCTGTCTTGTTTGAACGGCAATACGGCGTCTTCCCTTAGACGACTCTGGTTGCGATGATGCGTTCTTCCGCATGGATGCTGTTACTGTGGTTTTTGGAAAAACCGGGATTCTGCCTTTATAGGGGCTGAAATCCTTATCTCTCCAGATGCGTGGCACCGCTGAGGGGTGGGGGCAGTCCCGCTCCTTAGAAGATTGAGGCGGAGGGTTTCATGTTTGGGGATTGTGCGCCCGCCTCCGATGGTTCAATAATATTTATTTCCGTCCGCTCTACACTATCACGGCGCACGTTGCATTTTCGATAAATTTTGAATTTTAAAATAACCAAGCCAACTATGATTAGAGATGCTACTATTATTCCCATAGAGGAAGAAATTGAAATTTGTTGGTGTCTGATCAATTCTCGGTGGGCCGTAATACCTTTTACCTGTTTTTCTATTTCGCCAAGAGATATAGCCGCTGGAAGCTGATCCCAATGGTTGACGAGGTGTTCCTTACTCGGGACATTTAACTCTATTACCTTCATGTGATGTTCCGATATCTCGGGTAATAGAAGCGATAAATTGTATGATGTGGCAGGGTAATATACTATATTTTCTGATGTTTTTATTATATCCAGTGCCCTCAACTGCATGGAGTTGATCGTGGTCTGATAGCCTGCTTCTAATTTGAGAATTCCCGTTTTATAAAAAGTCTTTATTGTCGCCTTTTTTCCTTTGCAATAAATCTGTGCTTTCTTTTCCTCAGGCATAAAATATAACCACGAAGCGGGTGCGTTTAGAGCTTTCCAATAGGGCTCCAAGTGCCCAGTCACATTTATATTGCAGGTGGTCCAGTCTATTGTGCTGGGGTTTAACAGTAGGGTGGTTTCGCAGGTAGTATGCTGATTTGTTTGATACACAGGTAGTGTAACTGGTCCCAATAGTTGCTTACGGTGATGACGACAAGTCCTTAGATAATCCTCAGTAGGCAGGAAATACTGTTGTTCGTCGGACGATACTGCGATGTACGTGAATCGTGGTTGGATGTATGATGCTACTGTTTTCGATCCAAGACGTTGAGCGGATGGACAGGGATAGATTTTGTAGAAGCTAAATATCTGATGATCTAATAGTGGTACTGTAAGCTCAAAAACTATCCTGCCTCCAGTGAAAAT
Source organism: Lasioglossum calceatum (assembly GCA_963966675.1). Taxonomy (NCBI): domain Eukaryota; kingdom Metazoa; phylum Arthropoda; class Insecta; order Hymenoptera; family Halictidae; genus Lasioglossum; species Lasioglossum calceatum. The sequence goes on along the minus strand of CAXAAD010000265.1, from coordinate 562,141 downwards.
TATGTTCAGTTTTGTAATCCTTTCAAGCTGTTCTGTTAGCAACTCCTCAGGTGAAAAAGGGAATTCATGCGATGAAGTTTGCCTGATTTTTAAGGCTGAATTTAATAATTGTTGGGGCGAGAATATCGCCGGATGGAGTATCCCTTGTTTTGCTAAAAGTATTGCGTCTATCAACAATAGTAAGTTAGTACTATAATCGTCTAAACCCTTTTCAATTTCAAATAATGCTTCTCTTATTCCACCCTCGAAACGTAGCTTATCTATTTCCGACTGGGTTTCATGTAATTGTTGGGAATGTTCGGAAACTGCTTTCATAAGTTCAGACATTCCCTTGGTTAAATTTAACAATCTTGTATGTACTGTCGAGAATTCACCCTTGATGATGTGAGTTTGTCTTGCTATTACTTCTGTGATCTCTTGTTGATTCTTGTAAATTTTTTTAAATTCCTGATTGTAATAGTCTGCGTCCTCTTGAGTTAAGGTACCGAATAAAATATTGCTGACCGTACCCATGAAACCAAACGGCGCACTACGTCGAGGCGATTTTACCTTCAGGTATGGATGGTCACCTATAGTGGATCTGATTAAATTCCGATAATAACGTGTGTTTTCCTCTTTCTTGATCAGTCGAGGTCCAAGGCCCTCATTGAGGCATTTTGTTGCCTCATGTCTTTTGCAAAGCTGGTTGAGCATTGAAATAAGTTGCTGTACCGGTGGTGCGTGTTGAAGATATTTATCAACATCGAGCGAAGTTACCAGGCGCCACTGGGTTTGATAGGTTCTCAGGTCCGACAGTTTCTCGAAAAATAATCCGGTTTCTTCCTGTAGTTGTTCTATTGTTGATTCATTCTCCTTCTGGGGTTGGCTCGTTGTCAGCGGCAGCAGGAGTAGATAAAAGAGAATCATTCTCATCTTCAGCTGTTGATGTAAAGTAAGCATGTTTTAGTTTATCCTGATGCTTGGTAATTATTTTATTATGTGTCTGCAGTACTACGTTATTCAAATCCGTCACGTCTAGTATTTTGTAGGGACCGATATAGTGGGGGTCAAATTTACTAGTACGAGGTTCGAGGAGTACGTAAACAAACTCGCCCACGTTAAATGTGGCTGATTTTGCTCGGGAATCGTAGTAACCTTTAGAGCGAATTTTTGCTTTATTCAAATTATCTGCTGCTATATTACGGATTCGGACTACATTTGTTATTAGTTCTGATAAATAATCTCCATATGTCTTCAAATTTGTGCCAGTTGGAAATGAGGTTGGCTCTCGTGCCTGTTTGCCAAAAATTAGTTCGTACGGTGTAAAGTTGGTAGCTTCGTGAACAGACGTATTATAAGAAAACATTGCAAACGAAATTAATAAATCCCAATCCTCGTAATTCTCCATATAATGTTTGAGGTATTCTGTAAGAACAATATGGCTTCGCTCCAATGATCCATTAGTTTGGGGTCGGTATCCGGAGGTGGTAATTTGTTTAATCTTGAATATTTCTGACAGATTTGTCATAAGAGTTCCAATAAAGCTGGTTCCCTTATCCGTGAGTATTGCTCGAGGTGTCCCATAGATTGCAATAAAATGCCGTGCAAAAGCATCTGCGATGGTGGTGTTTCGGATATTAGGTATCGCTATTGCAATACAATATTTGGTTAGATTATCCTGCATGGTGAGAATGTATCGGTTCCCTCCAGGTGTAATTGGTAATGGTCCAACGGTATCTAAAGAAATTTTATCAAATGCGTCCAACGGCGTGTCAGTGATCAACATGGGTTGACGTGTTTTTGTTCTGACTAATTTCTGCTTTTGACAACTTTTACATTTTCGGATGTAATCCTGAATTTCGTTGCGCATGTGCGGCCAATGGAATCTCGATCGAATGCGATTGTAGGTTTTCGTAACTCCCTTATGCCCTCCTATTAAGCTATCGTGTGCTTCATGGATAATTTCTTGCCTGTCTTCTACGGAAGGTGTAGTAATAACACAATTACATATTGTGATTTGATAAGGTGAATCTGTGAAGACTTCTTTTAATGCTTTGAAAAGTTCATCGGGCGATGATTTATGATGATCTCCGGTGGCGGATATTCGAAAAGATTTGCTTCTATTTTGTTCTAAAGCAGATTGAAGAGTTTTCAAACCATTAATTATGTCCATTCTTTTTGGTTTATCGTGGAAGTTATCGGAAATTACTATGCTGAAGGTTTTAAATAACCCATTGTTTGAAATTATGACCTGTCCCTTTTTCGGTCGTGCAGCTAAAAGTTCCTGCTTATTTATTAATCCCGTGTCCAGCAACAGTTTTCCTATGGGGGTTATTAAGTTGCGATCGGCTGATATGAAATGTACATAATGATCTTCCCTTGCGGTAAGGGTGTTTGAAGAAATGCTAATCCCTTGTTTCGGTTCTGGCGGCGCTTCCAGGTCAGTTTCGGTGGAAGAACCATCGGTATCGGCGTTTGAGAATGGGTAAGGGTCGGTTGTGCGATCAGGAAGATGCCACACCCTTGCTTTGCATATTAAATTGTTTGGAACTCGAATTACGGTGGGTTGCAAAATTCCACTTGTTTCCGGAAATGGTACTTGCGATATATTGGGTACATCCTTCTGTAAATTGTTCCTATTTTCTATGACGGTGTTTTCCATTGAATCGTCAAACGAAATTAAATCACCAGGTAGACTAGTGTTTCTATCCGTAGAAAAAATTTCTGTGGAGTTTGCCGCGGGCAAAAATTGGTGTGTGTTGTTCTGGTCTTCATCTGGCATCGCTATCTCTCTAGATAAACTCGGAAGGGTTCTGTTTATGTTAATTATTGGCGAGTGTTGAACTTTCCCCAGGGCGGGTTCTTCCATCTCATCTGAACTGCTGCTTGTTTGTTGATATTTCGGCCGTTTTTCTCGGTCCCGATGTAGTTGTCTGATGCGTTGTCCTATTGAACCAGCGTCGACAGGTGTTTTCGGTATGTGGATTTTAAAATCGGGGTCTTTCGGTTCCCTCGGGATGAGTGGTAAACAGATGGAAGTAGGATTACGTGATAATGCATCCGCATTCTTATTTGTTTTTCCAGATTTATGGACCACCTGATAATCATATTCTAGGAGTCTGAGCTTCCATTTCATGAGTCTTGATGTCGGATCTTTTACCGAATGTAGCCAAACTAATGGTCGATGATCTGTAACCAATGTGAATTTTGTTCCGTACACATACGGTCGGAAATATATAACGGCGTATACCATAGCTAAACATTCTTTTTCCGTGGCTGAATAATTTCTTTCTGCTTTGTTGAGGCTGCGCGATGCATAAGCAATCGGCAGATCGTTTCCTATTTCACCTTGACTAAGCACGGCTCCAACGGCATATTCGGAGGCGTCTGTTGTAATGACGAATGGTTTGCTGAAATCTGGATACTGTAAAATAGGCTCTTGACAGAGTTCTTCACGTAACTGCTTAAAACTGCTTTCTTGTTCTTCGGTCCATTTGAATTTTTTGCCCTTTCCTAAGAGGTCAATTAAGGACTTTGCTTTTGTAGTGAAATCTGATATGAATCTTCGGTAATATCCTACAAGACCCAAAAATTGTTGGATATTTTTCTGTGAGGTAGGTGTTGGGAAATCCTTGACAGCTTTTAATTTTCGGGGATCGGGTTTTACTCCCTGTCTTGAAATAACATGTCCGAGGTATGCAACTTCTTTCCGTAAGAATTCGCATTTATTTGTCTGAAGAGTTAAACCATGTTCTCGCAGACGGCTTAAAAGTTTCCTGACTTTAACGTTGTGCTCGTGTAACGACGAAGCGTAAACCACGATATCGTCTAGGTAAACGAAAACATCCGTTCCCTGAAGTCCAGTCAATACCTGATCCATGAGGCGTTGGAAAGTAGGTGGTGCATTTTTTAAGCCAAACGGCATTCGTGAAAATTCATAATGCCCGTTAGGGGTGGTGAAAGCTGTCTTCTGTCTGTCTTTCGGATCCATTTCTATTTGGTGGAACCCGCTGGCGAGATCGAAAACTGAGAAGTATTTCGCTCCACCGAGACGGTCCAGTATTTCCGTGATTTGATTCAATGGATATTTATCGGAGATGGTCTTCTCGTTAAGCGCACGAAAATCTATTACCATGCGCCAACGTTTGTTTCCTTGCGCATCTGGTTTTTTGGGTACAATCCACAAGGGTGAATTGTACGGAGATTTCGACGGAGTAATAATACCTTCGGATAATAAGCCATGAATTTGTTTTTTGATTTCCTCTTGGTGAACAGGAGGGTAGCGATACTGTCTCGTGTTAATCGGAATCTCATCAGTTGTATGTAAGGAGTGCTTAAAATCGGAGGCCTTTCCTAATTTATCTCCAGGGAGATAAAATCGATCGGGAAATTCCTTTATCAATGCGGTGATGCTGCGGCGTTCTTCTTCGTTCAGGTGGCTCAAATTTAGCGTTTCGGAAATTCCCTGTATCCTATCTTCTCTAGTTTTGAAATTACAGTGATGTCGTACCTGTGTATAAATATCTTCATCTGATGTGCTCAAAATGTCGTATGGTTCTAAAATTTGTGGCTCTATTTCCACGTCCAGAGCTTCTTCGCTGGTGTTTGTTGCCATAACATGACATTTTCCTCTGTCATTCAGGACGGCGGCTTCTCCTATGTAAAGATGCTCGTGTGTTTGTATGCGTGGTAAATAGCCTTCTTTAATCCTTGGGTTAGCTATTCTTATGGCAATCTGTTGAGATGATCGGGCATCGATGCGATGTTTGGTCGGTACATCTGAGTCCCACCGTCAATTAGAAATTCTCCCGTGCCTGATTCCAGTTCTGGGATTTTGATTTTGATTCGTGGTGCTGGAGCTTCCTTGATGAGGGTTTTTCCTCGAAGCGGACAGTTCTTGGGCGAACTTCTTTGTTTTCGCTCATCGTGTCGCCTGTACGGTGAGCGCGATCGAAGTTTAAAGATTTGGTTGATTCTACGGACGAATCTCGCGAATCTCGTCGGAATCGCGGACTACGCGGTCGATTCTTGCAGAATTTTCCATCGTGTCCGGTTGTTCCGCAATGCCAACAATACGGTTTTGACATGCGATCCTTATCGGAATTTTTCAAAATTGTGTACCGTCTCTCTCCGTCTCTCACTGGTGACGAATCTGAACGGTTGGAGGGGGAATTGGAGGGGCTCCTGTGACGCAAGGTCCAGGCTGCAGCTCGTCCTTCTCTTTCCTCCTCGAAACCAGATGGTCTCGTGCGTCGATCCCTGTGTTGGTCATATCTGCTTGGAGATAACGGATATGACACTTCACGATCACGGTAGCGAGAATCCTGGTCGTATGAATCTCGGCGGGACCACCTTGGTGGTGATTCACTCCGAGGCGACTGTCGTCGATTCCTTAATCTCTTGTCTATCTGTAGCACGACGTCGTAAGCATCCTCTAGATTTTTAATATCTTTCAGGAAAGCCGACACCTTCAGGGAAATCCGATCCGGTAATCCATCGATGAAATTTTCAATGACGTCTTTTTCCATCATTTTGATAAATTCTTCGGCGTTGGCCACGTATTTTTCCCTTATGGCTCCGCGCGTACAGTAGACCAAGTGGCTTGTCCTATCGATGTATTGTCGTAGGCTCTCTCCTTCGCGAATATGTAGTTTCGCGATTTCCACTTGATTAAATGATAGGCTCTTGCCGGGAGCGAACCGTTTCTTTAGATGTTGAATTAACGCTTTTACGGTGGTAAACTTGTGCTCTAATGTGCATTTACGTGCTGGCCCGACGAGTTTAGTAAGAACAATTGCCAGATACTCGGTTTCCGTACCCTCCGGAATCAAAGTTAACCCGTCCTCTAAAGTTTGTACGAAACGAATCAAAGAGGGGTCTTCCCCGTCAAAGGTCGGAATAGTCGAAGTAATATTCTGTAAGCATGTCTTTTGCGTCAACAGCGACATAGAATTTGCAAGTGAAACCGTCAAGTTCATTATGTCAACAGAAGAGGTATTTGCAGTCATATTCTGCATTTTTTAAGAAGAGTAACTAGAGAAAACTAGTATATTATTTATAGAAGCGTAACTAGCGAAAACTAGTATATAGCTAATGTTTTTTAAGAAATATAACTAGAGGAAACTAGTATATTGAAACCTTTTAACTAGGAAAACTAGTATATTAATGATATAAAAGCGTGACTAGGAAAACTAGTATATTGCTAGTAATATCCAGACGTGACTAGGAAAACTAGTATATTGTCTATACTCAGCTACGAGTAATTTAATGTAGTAAACCCAAAATTAAAGTGATCCTAAAATAATTGAACAAATCCCACCGCTGTCACCAGTTCTGTTACGAGCCAGGGCCGCGAGCAGCACGAGTGGCCGGCGAAGTGTTGTTGCACTAGGAATATGGTATCAGTTTGTTAGTTAAAGGTACGCGGACGAAGCCAATGCGGAATTGGGGAGCCGCTAGGATTATAGACAGCGAGGACGAACCTGACGCGAAGTCAGGGAGCCTCTAGGAATGGAGTCAAGCGCAGACGAACCCGATGCGAAACCGGGGAGCTGCTAGGAAGTTGTAGAACGACGCGGACGAACCCAATGCGAAACTGGGGAGCCGCTAGGAGTTTGGATAAAAGCACAGACGAACCTGATGCGAAATCAGGGAGCTGTTAGGATAGTTAGTGAGCCTCGTAACTAGTATAATTTAGTGATACAATCCGAGCGGTAAGATTGTATCATGTGGGGACGTTCAATTACTCGATTAGGATATTGGACGATAATTATGGGTTTAATGAATTTGCGTTAATTATCAAAGAACACAGATATATTCTGATTATAAGAATTAGTGTTACAATTGTGTAATAGTCGCGAATGAATTGAGTTTGGAATAGAAAGAATTGAAAGTAGAAGTGTATTACCTAAACTAGATGCACGGTGTTGACGCACTGGCAATGCGGGGGTCTCGGGGCAACCTTATCACTGCCTAATAGATTTTACACCGAACTCGCGGAATCTATACGGTTAACTTTTGATTCGAAGGGGAACTTTAGCCCGATCTCACTGGTAGTTGACTTCCGAGATGCAGCACGACGCGACACGATTCGTGATTACGACAGTACTAGCCCACGAGAGTAGAAATGCAAGGGCTTATATACTCCTGCAATGACAGGTGGTACTTGTCAGTACCCTTTCAGTGAACATTCGTATTTTGTCAACGACCAGTTGGTCGTGCGTATGTTTGGGCCCTAAACTAAACTAAACAGCTATGTAGATTTATCTAGGGTGGCTCTGTTCGTTTATCTAGGACGGTTCCTGCCAGAGATGATATTGAACACCTGTTCGTCATCCGTAACAATATCAAGGTCACCTTGACTTTTTTAAATGGAACCACCCTTTTTTAAACACCTACAATGATAGTCCCTTTCATTAGGAATTCAGTGACTATAATTAGTCCAAGGTCATTCAAGGTCAAGGACAGAAAAAACGTATAAAACTAAAATATGGAAGCAGAATACGTTTATCACGGTTGAGACTTGTAGGAAATAGTAAACATACTATGGTCGTAGTTAAAGTAAACATTCTAAGGTCCTTCAATGTTATTCAGCATTCTTATTTACTATCAGTATGTTTCCAAACGCGATTCCGCTATGTTATATTCGATGACTGAAAAGTGTGATATGATCACGATTTACTGTGAATGTAGAAAACATGCAGTGCAGGCCCGACTACTTTATGAAGAAAGGTACCCCGAGCGAAACACTCCTTCTAGACATACTTTCTCTAATACGTACAGGTTGTTTCGAAGTACTGGAAGTGTACATGCAAGACAGTACAAACGGAAGAATCCCACGACTAACGAAGACAATGAAATTAATATTTTAGCAGCTATAGCTGTCAATCCTCACGTTCGCCGAAACGAAGGGCAGCCGCACTCGGGAAATTATGGCCGCATGACCGGGCCACGTCTCGGTCGCGCGGGACGTGGTCCTCCCGGGACAAAAGATCTCTCGTCGATTCGGATCGGAATATAAGAGATTTCGAGTTTACGCGAAATCGGGCGCCAGGCACGAGGTCGTGCCAGTTTTCTGAATAGCTCGCGGGACACTTCTCGATCGTATTCCGAATCGGCGAGGATCTACACGGCCGGAGATGGCCACATGAACGGCCAGGGTTCCGCGTGAGGAAAAGGACGGAGCATTCCCCGCGACGGGAACGTTTCTTAGAGGAAGAATGACGACTCAGAATTTACAGGGCAAATATCTAACGTTTATTGTCACCGTTGCGTTACACAAGCCCCCGGTGGACACCGGCGGCAGTCAACGTATTTGCCGGCGCGTAGGCGATGATTTTCGGCGGATGTTCTGCCGAACGCGCGTAGCCTCGTCGTTCGCGTCGAGCTCGGCAGTCACAGGACTTCGCGTGAGATACAAGCCAAGAAGGCACGATTTCTGCCGAGCTCAGATGAAATACGCGGGCCGATGAATTTCGCCGGTACACGCGCGAGATGTAATGGCGGTCGAACAGAACTGACCGCGTGACGTCGTTCCCCGTGAAACGTCTCGAGGGAAGCCAATTTCCGTAATTCACTCGTTCGTCACGGACCCTCGTACGGGCTACCGTCGCCCGAACGGCCCACGGCCGGGCGGACCTCTCGAGAGAGCTACTCTCGGTCAACGGAATCGCCGGCGGCACGTGTTCTCGCAAAGTCGCAAAGCCGGAGATTCTACTCACGATATTTCGCCCCCGAACCAACACGAACTGGTCACAATATTCTAATTAATTACCGATAGCCTGACCGGTACTCACCACGGGATTGACGGGATGGCAGCCGATGCAAAAGACTCGGTAATTTGAACGCGGTTATAATCGCACGTGTGCTGACTGTCAATCAAGATGGCCTAGTGACCCAGTTCGAGCCGGCTCGTGAACGCGGAAGCGAGGCGTCCCCCTCTCCCGCGACTATCTCCGCTGAGGCGACGCTCGGACCTATCGCGTGGCTCCTGGCCGCAGGGACGGAGCGATGACATTCGGACCCGGGCCCTCGGTAATTCTTGAATTTACCGGGGCTCGGTCGGTATCGTGATGTCGGCGGGCAGGAGTGGACTTGAGCCGTCCGGAGTTGCTCTCATGACATTCTCCGGGCGATACGTCGACGAGGGTGAGCCGGTGGTCGTGCTTTCGTTCCGTTAACCTCGTCGGCTTCTCCAGGTTGCTGGACTTGGGCCCTGACCAATCCTCGCCGTCTTCCTCACTAGCGGCCTGCAGCGATAGGTGCTCCGGGCGTCTTCGCCTCGGGATCTTGGCCAATCCGTGGCCGGAGACAGACTCTGGTTCTCCTCGATATCGCTGGTAGCTGAAACTCCATGTCGCGCCCAGCGGCGCGACATTTGAACGCGGTAATTTCGTTCTTTCAAGGCTTCGGACGTCCCAGGGAGAGCGATTGCCTTGACCGCGCTCGCTATGGCTTTGCCAAAATGTGACCCGGTCTTCCGTTAGGGTACGGATTGACGTTGGCAGAGTGTGCCACGTCACATACAAAATTACAATAAAATTATTTAGGATAATTTTATATCAATAGTTTTTCATTTTGCATTTATCTTACGCATCAAATCAGCTTTATAATCTTAATGTATTAATGTTTGATATTTCTACGCAGTTCTTCAATAGTTATGCAAGTATGTTTCTTGTATTGTTAATTTTATTAACAAACTTCCACAAGTTTATGGTGTTTCTTTGATTATTTCTGCATACGTTCATATGTATAAATTTTATTTGAATTATAACATTTTTGAACATTACGTAATTACGTTGAATTACGGCATACTATTTAGTTTTTATGTTTGTTACACATTTTTTTTCAATTGTAACTTAAAATTCGAGTTACTAATAATACTTGCTATGTAATCCAAACTTATAGAGCTACTGGAACGATATTTAATGACATGAACAAAACTAATAAAATCATTTTTTTGTTGAAATGAATTGATAATAACCCACTAGTTTGAAGGTATATTGTATTCTCATATATTAAACACAATAAAATCGACCACTTTTTGCAGGCGCCATCGTCGATTTTGTTCTAAATGAAATATGTTGTAGTCCATGTAAAATTAGACGGGGTTTAAGTCATCATTTCGCCGGTTCCGATTTTTTTTTAGAAATAACAGCCCTTCGAAATTTGCAATTTTTGCCCGCTTACAAATTTTTATCTCAGGAACTGTTTGTCCGATTGAGCTACATTTTTTTTGTTTTCTTCAGAAAGGATTGGACTATTATAAAATAAATTTTACAATCTTGATAATCAACTTTACAATGTCAAAAAATTTAAACAAACTCTTTTTTTACATTTTTTTTCAATGAGGGACCAGAATGATTTAAATTTTGAAAAATATGGTTATATTCCTTGAAGTTTCCCCTTCAAAATGAGCCTTTGGAAACGGTGACGATTTGAAAATTGGCGTCACAATGAGCTGGGAAAGTACGCGGTATACCCCTTAGACCATATATACTTATAGAACCGGTGTAGATAATTTTGCCATGTTCCAAGATTAAACCGGCTAGCAGACGACTTTGGTGGCAAAGTGCTATAGTATGTTGAGAAATCGCAGTACCGCGAAGCTGAAGTGGCAGAGGGAAAAGGGGAATCGTCATCGCATCTCATTCTGTATAAAGTATAAATACATATTTATGGAAACTGTAACTGTAATATACATATATACATGCATTTTATTTTATTACTCGTTCATTTTTACTTTACTCTCATTATTTTAAATATGGCTAACTCATTTTGTCGATTATAATTTGGAAACAGTTAAATTTTGATGTAGAAGTTGTTACGAGCCAGGGCCGCGAGCAGCACGAGTGGCCGGCGAAGTGTTGTTGCACTAGGAATATGGTATCAGTTTGTTAGTTAAAGGTACGCGGACGAACCCAATGCGAAATTGGGGAGCCGCTAGGATTATAGACAGCGAGGACGAACCTGACGCGAAGTCAGGGAGCCTCTAGGAATGGAGTCAAGCGCAGACGAACCCGATGCGAAACCGGGGAGCTGCTAGGAAGTTGTAGAACGACGCGGACGAACCCAATGCGAAACTGGGGAGCCGCTAGGAGTTTTAATTACTCGATTAGGATATTGGACGATAATTATGGGTTTAATGAATTTGCGTTAATTATCAAAGAACACAGATATATTCTGATTATAAGAATTAGTGTTACAATTGTGTAATTGTCGCGAATGAATTGAGTTTGGAATAGAAAGAATTGAAGGAAGAAGATATTATAGGTAATAGTTTAGGCACTAGATGCACGGTGTTGACGCACTGGCAATGCGGGGGTCTCGGAGCAACCTTATCACTGCCTAATAGATTTTACACCGAACTCGCGGAATCTATACAGTTAACTTTTGATTCGAAGGGGAACTTTAGCCCGATCTCACTGGTAGTTGACTTCCGAGATGCAGCACGACGCGACACGATTTGTGATTACGACAGTACTAGCCCACGAGAGTAGAAATGCAAGGGCTTATATACCCCTGCAATGACAGGTGGTACTTGTCAGTACCCTTTGAGTGAACATTCGTATTTTGTCAACGACCAGTTGGTCGTGCGTATGTTTGGGCCCTAAACTAAACTAAACAGCTATGTAGATTTATCTAGGGTGGCTCTGTTCGTTTATCTAGGACGGTTCCTGCCAGAGATGATATTGAACACCTGTTCGTCATCCGTAACAAAGTTGATAATATGAAATCTGTATTTATTTCCTCACAACTTACTTTATTTTTAAAAAAGTATAGTACGAACAATATATGAATTGGTGGCTGGAGCAATGTTGAATGTGGCTTTTATTATTTTCCCATAAAATCCAAATGTGCAAATTTGAAATCTCACATCCAACGTTGCTCCATCCACCAATACATATATTATATTTGATGTAAGACATATAATATAAAACAATAATAATAATATTAATAATATTTATTTATGGATAATACATATATGTAATACAATAAATACTTATTCTTAATTATTGATTACAAAATGAAATAGTTCTTGTTATTTTAAATCTTATCCTATAAGAAAAGACTGCTTAAAAAAGTTAAAGATCTAACTCTTAATCTTCTGTTTGTTTGCTGTAATGTTTTAATTTGCTTGTTCTTTTTAGCTAAAGTTCTTTTAGTGATACATTCGCACTTCTCCTGCGTAATTTATTCAATAATTCATTTAAATCTTCAACTTTTTAAAGCAGTCTTCTGTTTGTTCGTTGTAATGCTTTAATTTGCTTGTTCTCTTTTGCTAAAGTTGTTGTAATGATATGTACATGCTTCTAATGGTCAGTTATCGTATTAGAATTGAGAAAATCACCAATTTCCTTTTCAAAGATATCTCTTGAAATGATAAATTGTCTTTATCAGTACAAGCAGCAGGTTCGAAACTATCATCCTCATCGGCAATTTCATTATTTAAGCTGAAAACAAATTATATGGAAATTATACAAATTTAATCTATTGCAGACTAAGTTCAAGTATTGATTATAAAGAGATTTATACTTTGCACTTTCATTTTCTATTTTAATATTGTACATGTTCATCGCTTCTATTGAGTTACGGTTGGAACTCCAAGAATTTCCAACAAAGCAATCACTTCCAAAATGTTTAGAACAAATACTTGAATGAACAGAGGGCTCAAAATTTTCACAATGAATTGCTTTCATCCATTTTTTTCTTAAATGTGGATCTTTCGGAAATCTATAAATAAATAAATCTGTTTATTATAGGTTATGCGATATTAAGTATAAAATACTTACTTGTAAAAAGATATATTTGTATCACGCTTCTGTCGTTCTTTACAATTCTTTATGCAACTAGTTTGCACCGTTTTTCCAAATATTTACGAAATAATACATAAATATACTTGTATATCTCGCTTTTATATCGCTATCCACCATTTTGAATTATCTCAAAACGAGGCTGGTGGCACCAGATACTCTTTAATCTTGGAACACGACATCGTATGCACATACTATACCTATGCCGGGTCTATAAGTATATATGGTCTAAGGTATACCCCCGTTTCAGGTAGAGGCGAGTCAAGCGCACCGTTATTCTCCCGAAACCCTCATCGGTTTGAATGGAATAAAATCATAAATCTTGTTGGGCTCTAGAAAACATTCCACAAGTTTGGACATTACTAAAAACGGATTATCTATTTATTACGTAGCGACAAAATATCATTACTAAAAGAACCCCGCCTAAGCAAAGTAGCTGACGCTCGGCATTCATTTTGGTTGCCTCTTTTAAGTTCTTCAGTTTATTTTATCTCCATTCCATCTACGAAACGTATTTTTTAAATTTTCAATACTAGGCCAACATAAAAAAATTGTAAAATGCAACTTTTAGTATTTTCTCTACAATTCCGAACAACTGTAATTTCTGAAAAAATATCCCTGCATATCATGTAGTAAACTAATTGTTCATGAACAAATTTTATTTGTAACTATCGACGACGCGTATTCTAATCTGCGCGTCATTTTTAATATACAAATATCAGCGTACACAAGCAGTGCATGATTGTTTACATCTTTATTTATTTATTTATTCATGGTTTATTTTAATGTGGTCGCATTAACAGCTAGGTCATTAGCGACCACATGGTTTACAATCAGATATGTCTTACATTTTACTTGTGGAGATAGTTACAGTTATTGTGTACATTGATGGTGGACAGCAAAATTTATAACAGTTTATATAAATCTATAGATTTAAAAAAGAGGAGTACATTTACAATGTTGTCTTCGCTTAGGTTTGTCATGAGGTCATTTTCGATGGAAAATCTGGATCTTTGTACAGAGAATCTGGGACATTCGAGTAGGATATGTTGAATGCTATTGATCACGGTGCATATTGGGCACTCCGGTTGATTTTCTTTAGTTATCAGGAATTCATGAGTGTATCTCGTGTGTCCTGTTCGGATGCGGGAAATTGCCACCTGATCTTTCCTAGAAAATTGAGAGTCATTTAGGGTTTCGTAGACATTTGATTTTATTTTATGTAATTTGGTTTGTTTGCCGTTAGTCCAATTTGTATTCCAAAGATTTTTGATGGCTTTTTTAACATATGATTTTGCATCAATTAAGCTGATTTTACAATTTTCGTCCCAAGATGGAATATTGCACGCTTCGTTTGCGGCTTTGTCAGCGGCTTCGTTGCCAATGAGGCCAACATGTCCAGGGATCCATTCTAAGTTAATATATTTATTATCGTTTTGGATTTCTGTTATAACTTTTTGGACATTTTGAATAATAGGGTGTTGTGATGGGTTGCCAATGGCATCAAGAGCGGATTTAGAGTCAGTAAATAAGGAAAATCTACTATTATTTGAATTTTGAATGTATAATAGAGCATGTAGTATGGCATGGGTTTCACAAGACCAGGAGGAAAAACTGTTAGGGAGTTTTTTGGTGAAAACGTAATTTTCTGTGATAAAGGCACAACCACAGGAGGAAGCATTTTTGGAGCCGTCAGTATATATGGGCGTGAAGTTGTTTTGGTGGATGAAATCTTGGAGTATAGTGTTTAATACTATGCTGTTAGTGTCACTGTATTGGTCCTTGGATTCATTAAATAAAAATGTTGAAGGGATGTTAAAAGAAGACCATGGGGGAAGAAAGAATGGAACTCGATCTTCAATATTTGGAAGAGTCATATTGAGTTCTTTTAAGATTTCGTGAACTCTCAATGAAATGGGTTTGGGATAATACTTTTTTTTGAAATTGTTTGGTAGATTATTTGGAAGGAAGAATTTACTGACTGGGTTACTAGGGACAGATGAGACTGAGAGAGCGTAGAAAATATCTAGTGATTTGCGTCTAATGCTTAGTGGGGTTTCATTTAGTTCACTTTCCAAACTGGTTACAGGTGTGGTGCAGAATGCACCGAGAATAATTCTTAGGCAGGAAGATTGGATGGGATTTAGTATGTTCAAGATGCTTTTGTTTGCTGAACCGTATATTATTGATCCATAGTCTAATTTCGACCGAATCAAAGCTCTGTAAGTAATTAGTAAAGTGTTTCTATCGGCCCCCCAACTCTTACAAGCCAGGCTTTTCAAGATGCTTAGTCTTCTTAGGCAATTATTTTTAAGGTTTTTGACATGGTGAACCCAAGACATTCGTTTGTCAAATACGAGTCCAAGTATTTTAATTTTCTCTACAGGAGAGATTGGGTCGGAATTTATATTAAGGTTTATGACGGAAAGTGTTCTTCTACCTCTCCAAAAGGTAATATGTTCGGATTTAGATTTAGAAAAAATAAATCCAGTGCGGTCGGCCCATGAGGATAGGTTATCAAGAGCTTTTTGGAGGATATTTTGGGTGGTATTTATGTTTTTGCCGCGACAAAAAAGGGTGAAGTCGTCCGCGAAAAGACAGCCTTGGATTGGGGGATATAGGTTAGTGGAAATTTCGTCAATAGCAATGATAAATAGAATGACACTAATTACAGAGCCTTGGGGTAATCCGTTTTGTATAAATGTTTTGTTTGAAATTGCGTTTTGTACTTTTACCTGGATGTATCTATCTGTAAGAAAATTAAGTATAAAGGCAAGCATATTGTTTCCAACATCAAATTTCTTAAGAATGTGTAAGACTCTTGTTCTCCAAACCATATCATACGCCTTTTCAATGTCAAGGCTGACGGCTGTCAGGTGTTCATTGTTGGCAAATGCACTGCAAATAGATGAGTGGATAGTGGTTAGGTGATCCATCGAGAATCGTAGTTTTCTAAATCCAAACTGTAGGTTCGAAAGTAAGTTTCTAGATTCAAGACTCCAAATTAGCCTCGCATTAATCATTCTTTCAAAGATTTTGCAGATATTATTGGTTAGGGCAATTGGTCTATATGAAGCACAGTCGAGTTTATTTTTATTAGGTTTTAAAATTGGGATTACTGTAGCTAGTCTCCATGCAGTTGGGAAAGTTTTCTGATCCCAGATTCGGTTGTATAGGTTAAGTAGAGCGAATTTTCCTGATTCAGGTAGATGCTTCAGGAGGGTGTTAGGAACACCATCAGGACCAGGACTAGACATTTTGGTGGACCTCAGGACTGTGTGAAGTTCAGATATAGTGAAAGGGTCGTCAATGGGGGATATATGGGAGAGTGGGATATCTGAAAGGGACAGATCTTTGAAACTAGATTTTATGTTTCTGAATCTGGAGCTGTAGTTGTCGTCACTTGAGTTTTTTGCAAAAGTTTCAGCTAAACAGTTTGCTATATCTTGTGAATTGGTTAATATTTGATTATCTGGGGATGTTATTGTTGTTACATCTGTTCGTCTGTAGTTTCCATTAATTCTTTGTATTTTGGACCAGGCAAGTTTGGAGCAGGGATGCCAGATGCGAGTCTCGCGGCTGCGAGTCTCGCCAGGCCCCTTACGTCTCCGTCCCTCGCCAAGATCCCCACTCTTACCACTACCGCTGGCGCGACCGAGTCGGTAGCATGCTACCGCTCTCATTCTAGCACTCGTTCGCGCCAGCGGTAGTGGTAAGAGTGGGGATAGCGGAGGCATGCATCTTGGCGAGGGACGGAGACGTAAGGGGCCACTTGAGCCGTTGAGCCGCACCGTAATCTAGGCGAGGGACGGAGACGTAAGGGGCCACTTGAGCCGTTGAGCCGCACCGTCTGGCTTCCCTGGTTTGGAGTCGGATTTTAGATTTATATTGGAGACAAAGTCAATCCAGGAGTTTTTCCTACTAGTCTTCATAGTTTTGCGGAAAATTGCTCGTAGTTTCTTGAAGTTGATTTTATTTTCCATGGTAGGGTGTCTTTTGAGAACATTTAGGACGTGTTTGAAGGCTCTTCTAGCTAAATAGCATTCCTCATTCCACCAAGGGATTTTCATTTTTTTAGTATTAGGGCTGGTGGTTGGGGAAGCGTTATCTGCAGCATCAGTTATAATCTGGATGAGTTTTTCTAGGTGGTGGTTGATATCGGCTTCTTCATTAAGTTGATAGTCGGAAGTTAATTTGTTGTGAACCACTTCTTCATATAGGGACCAATTCATTCTTTTAAAATTCCATTTAATTCGATTATAATTTATTGGTTGGGTCGAATTTGGAGAATCAATATGGATTCTAATAGGATAATGATCACTGTCCCACGAGGAGTCCAAAACTTGCCAGTTACTCAAGTGAGCAATGTCATCACTACAAAAGGTAAGATCGATAGCTGAGAGGGAATTTGAAGATAGGTTGTAGTGTGTATTTGTTTTCGTATTCAGAAGTATTGAGTCATTGAGTTCAATGAATTTTCCGATAACTTTTCCCCTGGGGTCTAGGTGCGAGGATCCCCATAACGGGTTGTGGCTATTAAAATCTCCGCATAGTATGTAGGGTTTTGGTATTTGGGACAATAGGTCCGATAGATCATCGCTGGTGAAGTCTTGCGAATTTGGTAGGTATATATTGGCTATGTGGAGTTTATGAGGAATATAGGCCTTAACAGCAATAGCTTCGAGGTTTGTTGATAGTGGGATCTCTTCACAGTGGAAATTGTTTTTCACATACACAGCAACGCCTCCACTTGCATGGGAGCATTGAGTTCTATTTTTGTGAAAAAGCGTGAAGTTTGTTAGTTCTGTCTTGTTATTGTTCTTAAAGTTGGTTTCCTGGACACAAAGAACTGCGGGATTTAGATCGTTGAGAAGTAATTTAATGGATTCAAAGCGTGGGCGAAAACCATTGACATTCCACTGGATGATGTCAGACATGGTATATGAAGGTAAATATGAATTACAGACCAGAAAGAAGAAATAAATGGAGCGAGACAGGTTATGAGATATCAATATCAGGTTCGAAGTCAGATGAAGCAGGAGTTGACAAGTAATCTGTAGAGAATGGATCGTCTTGGTGGACATTGGGTAGATCTTTACTTAGTTTTTTGCAGATTCTGTGTAGTCTGTTCTTAATGCTACGGTCTTTTAGTGTCGGGTATTTTGGGTATGTTGGGTTTTTTTTTGTTAGGGTTGCAGGTAGGAGATTTCGGCTTATTGAAGTTATCGGTATTATTTCCTTGTAGGGAACTGTTGTCAGATGTTGATAGAGGCCTCTTGTTAGAAGAAGGTGACAGTTCGACGTAGTGTTTGTCTATTGCTTCGACATTTACAGATTTAGGGATGTCTGTCCTTGTTGGGATGATTACAGTTTTCGGTGTTGTGTCTTCCTTGTTGCTTGATTCATCCTTATTCAGTTGGGTGTTGTCATTACTGAGACACTGTTTGGCAATATGTCCTTCGAGGCCACAGAGAAAGAATTTTAATTTATCTGCACTTGCAAAGATTCTGTATTGCGTGTTATCGTGTGAGATTAGGAAAGATTGGGGAATCTTGGCAACGTCTTCCGAGTTTACATAGATTGAACGTCTAAAACTAGTAATATGTGCAAATTCAGGTTCTTTGAAGCCCGTTTTGATGAAGGCCAGTCTTGAGGTAGTACGGACGTTATTTTGTTTGAAGACAAGTTCAATGACATCATGTGGTATTGAGGTGTAGACGTTTGATAATATAATTTTCTGAGAAGGGGTTATTAGAGGTCTCAGGTGGATCTTGTGGTCGTTAATTGTTAGCTCTTTGTATTGTGAAGTTATTTGTGATACTGTTTGTAAAGAGTCCAGATATATACATACTCTACCATTTGATATTCGTGAGATGGAAATAATTTGATTCGGTTGAGTTATTTTAGAGACAGAATTCAAATAGTCTTTGATAGGTATTCCTTCAATTGCTTCTAGTATTATTGCTTGATCGTTTCGGGGGAACGGGTTTGTCGTTGCTGCTGTTGCGTATGATTGCATTTTCGGTTGGTTTTTATCTGTTTGCTGTTCTTCACTATGAAACTCTACTGGAGGATCCCTGTACTCAGAAATCCCCTTGTGTGGGTTTGTATTGTTCATACACACTCTCACTTATTCACTCACTTAATGTTAGTAAGGTTCTTGCACGACTGTAAACAGAGACTGGATATAATGACACTCGCGATTATACACGTCCGCTCCGTTCGGCTGTCGACTCGCAACTCCTGTTGTTTACATCTTTCTTAATACTTTTGTATCGGAAAAGAATATCTTTCGTTTTCAAATTAATTATGTTGATATGTTAACATTTGTTACCAATATATGTACAAAACATAATTTTTAAAACTATACTTTTGTTCTTCAGTGAACGTCGTACATATATATACATATATCTATATATCCCAACCAGCACAAAGATATCTTACAGACGTCTGAAAGTTGCCTGTCGCAAGACGTAAGTACGTCTGACAGACGTCTGCTACGTCTTTGGACCGCCGTTTTTACCGTCTTAAAGACGTACACAGACGTCTTTAAGTGGTCTTTGTTACAAAACTGTGCGTCTTAAAGACGTCTCTCACAGGTCTTTTCGACATCTTAAAGATGCCTTGTAAAGACGTATAAAAAATCGCCTGAAAGACGTATCTTTAAGACATCCTTTTGGGCATCTTTTAGGCGTCTTTTTGGGGGCCTTTTATGCATCTTTTTGGAGGTCTTTCAGGCATCTTTTAGACGTCTTTTCCAGACACACAAAATCTTCAAATTTAAGAAAAAGTTCTAAAAAAAATTACAATCTATACAGAGTGGTCTTTTTATCTGAAGACATTGAAATATCTCGAGAACTATGCATCGGATCAAAACAAGTGGGTAATGAAAGTTGTTCGTCGCGAAGGGGGACATCCAATGATACCAAACTCGACCCCCCACCGCCACCCCCAGGTGTGGGGGTGGGGGAAGATTCAAAACTTAAATGGGAACCCCCATTTTTCATTGCAGATTTGGATTCTCCAGAAAAAAATACACAAATTTGACCTATGAGTTTTTGCATTTTGGTTCACAGATGGCGCTGTAATGGACAAAAATCAAAATGGGTAAAAAATCGTTGACAATTGGGGATATCTCCAGAAATACACACCAGATCAGAAAAATGAAAGTAGACGTATTTGATATTTTTAAAAATTCTATTCAATAGCACCATAATTGACCACCCACCTCCACCTCCCGAGGGTGGGAGAGGGAATTATTTCAAAATCTTCAATGGGAAACCCTTTTTTATAGCAAATCTTGGTTCTCCATTGATTTGATATTATTGATGTAATTTCTTTCACAGATGTCGCTGCAATCGAAAGCAGTTGGAAAAATTCATTGATTTGTTTATCAATCAATCAAAAACTACTTTTAGCTTTACCCAGGAACAACCAAGGAACCCTTACAATCCGCCTAGGGACACGTACACGCTGCCCGTTTGGTGAGTGTGTGTCACACGCTCTCACTCGAGCACACCGACGCAGCATCATCGTAAGCCTTATAGTGACGTCACGTTTACGGATGAAACCTAACTTACCGGTAATATGTTTTTTCTCGTCCTCTGTTTTACCGATACAGTGACTGAATTATCGGAAACAGATACCAGCACTCGTAGCGAAAAATTCCGGAACTATACTTGTTACTCAACCCTCCGTTCAGGCGTAAATTTCGTCTGTTTTCGAATTGTGTGTTTAAACACGTATAGTTTAACATAATAAACGTTTCATTGACATTGTATGAGTCCCAGCAATTGCGCTTGGTGTCGACTTTTTCTATAAGAACCTACATCTCTCGATATTTAAGAAAATGTATGTGTCTTGACAGTGGCAACACTGTCGCGCCGCCCGATGCTCTCGCCTTTCCGCTACATGCTGCCGAATAATGAAAATTACGCTTCCAAAACGCAAAAGCAGGCCATTTTCGACACCAAGCGCAATTGATTGATCTTTCATCTAGCGATTGTGACCATGTAGGGGCCCCAAATGTGCATTAGAGAGGCGGGAATCGCAAACAGACGAACCCTTGCAATTCTCGTGTACGTATACAGTTGTCTAGCGGTGTGTGTGCGCCACCACACTCTCGCTCGACCAGACCGCGCCCTTAAGGACGTCACGTACGCCCAGGTCCTACCATAAGCCTCGACATCAGCCCTTGACTTTGCTTAAAATACGTTGACGCTAATACGGCCAAATCTGACCTGCTTCACGTTCTAGCTATTTCCATAGCTGCATGCTGCCGAATAATGCAAAATACGCCTCGTAAACGAAAAAATAGGACTTTTGAGGCAGATAGCGCCCCAGATCGATCTTTTATCTAGCGTTTTTGACTAGTGAAAAACTCCGTGTTTGTATTAGCGAGAAATGAGAAGAGGCGAATCCCGCACCCTTGCAATCCTGGAAACGAGTCTACTCCCTTTTAATAAACTAAAACTAAAGCAGGGATTTCACACCAAGGAGTATGTTCAGTTCGGTTGCAGGTAGCTACGGTTCTAAAGTTTATAGAAGTATGAAAGGTCCAAATACATGTGGCTACATCGGCTGTGCTTCCTTCGGCTGGCTAAAAATCACTTACAATTAGTTGGGAGGTATACATCTGGAAGGTCTTTAGCTTAATGTTTTATGACGGCCGCGCTTCTGAATTCGGACTCGCTTTTGTTCCTTCGGGCGGAGGGTGCTACGACGGTACATATTTATATTGTGTATACTTGACTAAAATAAATGACTGTGCTTCTTGACGGTTCTGGGGTAAGTGGCCTGCAGTTCCTTTTTTATTTGGGGCAACCTAAGTATTATTTCGGTTTCGGTAGAATATTGATTATGCCGTTATTCGAAGACTTCGAATAAATACACGAATAAATCCACTATCCTCAGTCCAAATTCTACCGAGTTTAGTCTTTTTATAATCGGAAGAACGCCACGAAGCAACTAGCGTCATTTGCATGAAAGAATAACGAAAAATAAACAAAGTCTGCAATTCACTTGTTAGTGGTTTCATGCCGATATATCTGGCTGGCCGTGGGTTGCCCGGCCGTGTTTATTGCACTACTATTGTGTTTTGGGCTCAGGCCTTGGGGCACGACCCTCGGGCCCCGGTACGTGTTCATTGGAGCCTCGAGCTGGCCGAAAGTATTCGTGGAAGTAATCGAAGCTTCGAAAAATAGTTACAAATATAATGATAGTAACAAACTGTATTAGAAGCTTCGAATACAATTTGTAACCATTATTCATCGAATACATTCTCGGCGAATAAAAAAGTATTTAAATACTTGTCGAATATAAGATACTTTTATATTCGAACCTTCAAATAATGAATACAAATTTTGTATCTTTTATTCCTTGCCCGAAATTTGTAATTAAATAAAAATTTTTCCCAACTCTGGGTGAGCTTTCAATTTTGAAAGGCTACTCCCCTGGATTTTCGAATGCGTGGTCGGGCCGGCACTCATCGCCCCTTCCATGATCTGACCACAACTCATTCTATTCGCATGATTTTTCCATTACTAGTTCAAATTCTGGATGACAGCTACAATGCAAAGATTATGCAAATAGAATGAGTTGTGGTTAGGTCGTGGCGGAAGCGGAGAGAGCCGGCCCGACCGCGCATACGAAAAAATCCAAGAGTAGTCTTTCAAGATATCTGAAGACATTGAAATATCTTGTTACGGATGACGAACAGGTGTTCAATATCATCTCTGGCAGGAACCGTCCTAGATAAACGAACAGAGCCACCCTAGATAAATCTACATAGCTGTTTAGTTTAGTTTAGGGCCCAAACATACGCACCACCAACTGGTCGTTGACAAAATACGAATGTTCACTCAAAGGGTACTGACAAGTACCACCTGTCATTGCAGGGGTATATAAGCCCTTGCATTTCTACTCTCGGGGGCTAGTACTGTCGTAATCACGAATCGTGTCGCGTCGTGCTGCATCTCGGAAGTCAACTACCAGTGAGATCGGGCTAAAGTTCCCCTTCGAATCAAAAGTTAACCGTATAGATTCCGCGAGTTCGGTGTAAAATCTATTAGGCAGTGATAAGGTTGCTCCGAGACCCCCGCATTGCCAGTGCGTCAACACCGTGCATCTAGTTTAGGTAATACACATCTTCTTTCAATTCTTTCTATTCCAAGTTCAATTCATTCGCGACAATTACACAATTGTAACACTAATTCTTATAATCAGAATATATCTGTGTTCTTGGATAATTAACGCAAATTCATTAAACCCATAATTATCGTCCAATATCCTAATCGAGTAATTGAACGTCCCCACACGATACATACTTACCGCTCGGATTGTATCACTAAATTATACTAGTTACGAGGCTTACTAACTATCCTAACAGCTCCCTGATTTCGCATCAGGTTCGTCTGTGCTTTTATCCAAACTCCTAGCGGCTCCCCAGTTTCGCATTGGGTTCGTCCGCGTCGTTCTACAACTTCCTAGCAGCTCCCCGGTTTCGCATCGGGTTCGTCTGCGCTTGACTCCATTCCTAGAGGCTCCCTGACTTCGCGTTAGGTTCGCCCTCGCTGTCTATAATCCTAGCGGCTCCCCAATTTCGCATTGGGTTCGTCCGCGTACCTTTAACTAACAAACTGATACCATATTCCTAGTGCAACAACACTTCGCCGGCCACTCGTGCTGCTCGCGGCCCTGGCTCGTAACAGAACTGGTGACAGCGGTGGGATTTGTTCAATTATTTTAGGATCACTTTAATTTTGGGTTTACTACGTTAAATTACTCGTAGTTGAGTATCGACAATATACTAGTTTTCCTAGTCACGTCGAGATATTACTAGCAATATACTAGTTTTCCTAGTCACGCTTTTATATCATTAATATACTAGTTTTCCTAGTGAAACGGTTTCAATATACTAGTTTCCTCTAGTTACTCTTCTTAAAATTATTAGCTGTATACTAGTTTTCGCTA
Source organism: Lasioglossum calceatum (assembly GCA_963966675.1). Classification (NCBI taxonomy): domain Eukaryota; kingdom Metazoa; phylum Arthropoda; class Insecta; order Hymenoptera; family Halictidae; genus Lasioglossum; species Lasioglossum calceatum. The sequence continues at coordinate 538,379 of CAXAAD010000265.1, read as the reverse complement.
GTTACGCTTCTTAAAAAATGCAGAATATGACTGCAGATACCTCTTCTGTTGACATAATGAACTTGACGGTTTCACTTGCAAATTCTATGTCGCTGTTGACGCAAAAGACATGCTTACAGAATATTACTTCGACTATTCCGACCTTTGACGGGGAAGACCCCTCTTTGATTCGTTTCGTACAAACTTTAGAGGACGGGTTAACTTTGATTCCGGAGGGTACGGAAACCGAGTATCTGGCAATTGTTCTTACTAAGCTCGTCGGGCTAGCACGTAGATGCACATTAGAGCACAAGTTTACTACCGTAAAAGCGTTAGTTCAACATCTAAACAAACGGTTCGCTCCCGGCAAGAGCCTATCATATTATCAAGTGGAAATCGCGAAACTACATATCCGCGAAGGAGAGAGCCTACGACAATACATCGATAGGACAAGCCACTTGGTCTACTGTACACGCGGAGCCATAAGGGAAAAATACGTGGCCAACGCTGAAGAATTTATCAAAATGATGGAAAAAGACGTCATTGAAAATTTCATCGATGGATTACCGGATCGGATTTCCCTGAAGGTGTCGGCTTTCCTGAAAGATATTAAAAATCTAGAGGATGCTTACGACGTCGTGCTACAGATAGACAAGAGATTAAGGAATCGACGACAGTCGCCTCGGAGTGAATCACCACCAAGGTGGTCCCGCCGAGATTCATACGACCAGGATTCTCGCTACCGTGATCGTGAAGTGTCATATCCGTTATCTCCAAGCAGATATGACCAACACAGGGATCGACGCACGAGACCATCTGGTTTCGAGGAGGAAAGAGAAGGACGAGCTGCAGCCTGGACCTTGCGTCACAGGAGCCCCTCCAATTCCCCCTCCAACCGTTCAGATTCGTCACCAGTGAGAGACGGAGAGAGACGGTACACAATTTTGAAAAATTCCGATAAGGATCGCATGTCAAAACCGTATTGTTGGCATTGCGGAACAACCGGACACGATGGAAAATTCTGCAAGAATCGACCGCGTAGTCCGCGATTCCGACGAGATTCGCGAGATTCGTCCGTAGAATCAACCAAATCTTTAAACTTCGATCGCGCTCACCGTACAGGCGACACGATGAGCGAAAACAAAGAAGTTCGCCCAAGAACTGTCCGCTTCGAGGAAAAACCCTCATCAAGGAAGCTCCAGCACCACGAATCAAAATCAAAATCCCAGAACTGGAATCAGGCACGGGAGAATTTCTAATTGACGGTGGGACTCAGATGTACCGACCAAACATCGCATCGATGCCCGATCATCTCAACAGATTGCCATAAGAATAGCTAACCCAAGGATTAAAGAAGGCTATTTACCACGCATACAAACACACGAGCATCTTTACATAGGAGAAGCCGCCGTCCTGAATGACAGAGGAAAATGTCATGTTATGGCAACAAACACCAGCGAAGAAGCTCTGGACGTGGAAATAGAGCCACAAATTTTAGAACCATACGACATTTTGAGCACATCAGATGAAGATATTTATACACAGGTACGACATCACTGTAATTTCAAAACTAGAGAAGATAGGATACAGGGAATTTCCGAAACGCTAAATTTGAGCCACCTGAACGAAGAAGAACGCCGCAGCATCACCGCATTGATAAAGGAATTTCCCGATCGATTTTATCTCCCTGGAGATAAATTAGGAAAGGCCTCCGATTTTAAGCACTCCTTACATACAACTGATGAGATTCCGATTAACACGAGACAGTATCGCTACCCTCCTGTTCACCAAGAGGAAATCAAAAAACAAATTCATGGCTTATTATCCGAAGGTATTATTACTCCGTCGAAATCTCCGTACAATTCACCCTTGTGGATTGTACCCAAAAAACCAGATGCGCAAGGAAACAAACGTTGGCGCATGGTAATAGATTTTCGTGCGCTTAACGAGAAGACCATCTCCGATAAATATCCATTGAATCAAATCACGGAAATACTGGACCGTCTCGGTGGAGCGAAATACTTCTCAGTTTTCGATCTCGCCAGCGGGTTCCACCAAATAGAAATGGATCCGAAAGACAGACAGAAGACAGCTTTCACCACCCCTAACGGGCATTATGAATTTTCACGAATGCCGTTTGGCTTAAAAAATGCACCACCTACTTTCCAACGCCTCATGGATCAGGTATTGACTGGACTTCAGGGAACGGATGTTTTCGTTTACCTGGACGATATCGTGGTTTACGCTTCGTCGTTACACGAGCACAACGTTAAAGTCAGGAAACTGTTAAACCGTCTGCGAGAACATGGTTTAACTCTTCAGACAAATAAATGCGAATTCTTACGGAAAGAAGTTGCATACCTCGGACATATTATTTCAAGACAGGGAGTAAAACCCGATCCCCGAAAATTAAAAGCTGTCAAGGATTTCCCGACACCTACCTCACAGAAGAATATCCAACAATTTTTGGGTCTAGTAGGATATTACCGAAGATTCATATCAGATTTCACTACAAAAGCAAAGTCCTTAATTGACCTCTTAGGAAAGGGCAAAAAATTCAAATGGACCGAAGAACAAGAAAGCAGTTTTAAGCAGTTACGTGAAGAACTCTGTCAAGAGCCTATTTTACAGTATCCAGATTTCAGCAAACCATTCGTCATTACAACAGACGCCTCCGAATATGCCGTTGGAGCCGTGCTTAGTCAAGGTGAAATAGGAAACGATCTGCCGATTGCTTATGCATCGCGCAGCCTCAACAAAGCAGAAAGAAATTATTCAGCCACGGAAAAAGAATGTTTAGCTATGGTATACGCCGTTATATATTTCCGACCGTATGTGTACGGAACAAAATTCACATTGGTTACAGATCATCGACCATTAGTTTGGCTACATTCGGTAAAAGATCCGACATCAAGACTCATGAAATGGAAGCTCAGACTCCTAGAATATGATTATCAGGTGGTCCATAAATCTGGAAAAACAAATAAGAATGCGGATGCATTATCACGTAATCCTACTTCCATCTGTTTACCACTCATCCCGAGGGAACCGAAAGACCCCGATTTTAAAATCCACATACCGAAAACACCTGTCGACGCTGGTTCAATAGGACAACGCATCAGACAACTACATCGGGACCGAGAAAAACGGCCGAAATATCAACAAACAAGCAGCAGTTCAGATGAGATGGAAGAACCCGCCCTGGGGAAAGTTCAACACTCGCCAATAATTAACATAAACAGAACCCTTCCGAGTTTATCTAGAGAGATAACGATGTCAGATGAAGACCAGGACAACACACACCATTTTTTGCCCGCGGCAAACTCCACAGAAATTTTTTCTACGGATAGAAACACTAGTCTACCTGGTGATTTAATTTCGTTTGACGATTCAATGGAAAACACCGTCATAGAAAATAGGAACAATTTACAGAAGGATGTACCCAATATATCGCAAGTACCATTTCCGGAAACAAGTGGAATTTTGCAACCCACCGTAATTCGAGTTCCAAACAATTTAATACGCAAAACAAGGGTGCGGCATCTTCCTGATCGCACAGCCGACCCTTACCCATTCTCAAACGCCGATACCGATGGTTCTTCCACCGAAACTGACCTGGAAGCGCCGCCAGAACCGAAACAAGGGATTAGCATTTCTTCAAACACCCTTACCGCAAGGGAAGATCATTATGTACACTTCATATCAGCCGATCGCAACTTAATAACCCCCATAGGAAAACTGTTGCTGGACACGGGATTAATAAATAAGCAGGAACTTTTAGCTGCACGACCGAAAAAGGGACAGGTCATAATTTCAAACAATGGATTATTTAAAACCTTCAGCATAGTAATTTCCGATAACTTCCACGATAAACCAAAAAGAATGGATATAATTAATGGTTTGAAAACTCTTCAATCTGCTTTAGAACAAAATAGAAGCAAATCTTTTCGAATATCCGCCACCGGAGATCATCATAAATCATCGCCCGATGAAGTTTTCAAAGCATTAAAAGAAGTCTTCACAGATTCACCTTATCAAATCACAATATGTAATTGTGTTATTACTACACCTTCCGTAGAAGACAGGCAAGAAATTATCCATGAAGCACACGATAGCTTAATAGGAGGGCATAAGGGAGTTACAAAAACCTACAATCGCATTCGATCGAGATTTCATTGGCCGCACATGCGCAACGAAATTCAGGATTACATCCGAAAATGCAAAAGTTGTCAAGAGCAGAAATTAGTCAGAACAAAAACACGTCAACCCATGTTGATCACTGACACGCCGTTGGACGCATTTGATAAAATTTCCTTAGATACCGTTGGACCATTACCAATTACACCTGGAGGGAACCGATACATTCTCACCATGCAGGATAATCTAACCAAATATTGTATTGCAGTAGCGATACCTAATATCCGAGCCACCACCATCGCAGATGCCTTTGCACGGCATTTTATTGCAATCTATGGGACACCTCGAGCAATACTCACGGATAAGGGAACCAGCTTTATTGGAACTCTTATGACAAATCTCTCAGAAATATTCAAGATTAAACAAATTACCACCTCCGGATACCGACCACAGACTAATGGATCATTGGAGCGAAGCCATATTGTTCTTACAGAATACCTCAAACATTATATGGAGAATTACGAGGATTGGGATTTATTAATTCCGTTTGCAATGTTTTCTTATAATACGTCTGTTCACGAAGCTACCAACTTTACACCGTACGAACTAATTTTTGGCAAAGAGGCACGAGAGCCAACCTCATTTCCAACTGGCACAAAGGCTATACCCGGGTTTGGTGGTCAAATGTCCCCCCGGCGGGATTTTAATCGAGCTTGCACCATTCGATAGCCTACCCAAAAAGACCCCTCTCTGGAAAGTTTCAGCCCCATATCTCATCTGTAAGGGTAGTTATCGAGAAAAATCGAAAAATCAGTTTTTGGCCCATTTTCCCTGTTTATTGGCAGTTAAAAATTCTGAAAAAAATCTGACACGTTTCGGATACCAAGCCACATATTAGGTATCATTTCCTGATTTTTCCGTTGCAAGCTCTGCTTGTAAAAAATGAAAAACACGAAAAAAATCGGAAAAATGCAGGTTTTATATAGAAATCTAAAAGGGGCTACTCCAGATTTAATTTAGCAATGAGATATTACCGTAAGTAGTATGCTCAATTTTTTTCAAATTCCTGAGAGTGGTGTGTCATAGTTAAAAAAAATAAAAACCACTTTTTTCGGCGTTTTTTCTAAGTTATACTTATCTTTTCTGAATCTAAAAAATATACTATGTAATATTAAACGTTCCTACGTTCAGAGAAACACCTTCCAGACATTAAAACTTGCGTAGTACACAAAATGAAATTAATACTATGTACATATATTCGAATATGTCGAATGTGATTTCAACGACGCCGGTTGGTGCAGCGGCTATGGTCTCCGACTGCGGAACCGCTGAAGACTTTTTGGACCAGGTACGAATCCCCGGTCAGGTCAATTCTTTTTTCTAAGTTGATCAGATGTTTTTTCGGTTCCTAACCATATGGTTGTTGTTAACCCATTCTAACAATATTTTTTAACTATGTTTAGACTATTGCAAAATAATTTTTTAGAAAAATATTCTTGGAGTACTTTCGGCTTCTAGTCATTTACGGACTGTATTACAGCTCTACTTAACATTTTTTATATGAAATTGTGCATCGACTTGACTCTTAAGTCTTTTATCTTTACTGGGTGTCTCATTCAGTAATAAATCCAGTGTTTTATTAAGGTCTAGAGTCTAGAGATATTGTTGTATCTGATTCTGCCAAGTGAAAAGGAAAGTGTCATACATATTATAAAGGATATTATAAGAACGAGGTTTATGTTTCGAATAACTGTAACTATCGTTGTCTATGAAAAGTTCTGATGATGGGTATAGTAACTTAGCAGCTTTTTATTATATCTTTTACAAGCAGCGGTCAGCTGTCCTTATTCCTCCTCCACCTTAAAAAAAAGTCCGTAAATGACTAGAGGCCGAAAGTACTCCAAGAATATTTTTCTAAAAAATTATTTTGCAATAGTCTAAACATAGTTAAAAAATATTGTTAGAATGGGTTAACAACAACCATATGGTTAGGAACCGAAAAAACATCTGATCAACTTAGAAAAAAGAATTGACCTGACCGGGGATTCGTACCTGGTCCAAAAAGTCTTCAGCGGTTCCGCAGTCGGAGACCATAGCCGCTGCACCAACCGGCGTCGTTGAAATCACATTCGACATATTCGAATATATGTACATAGTATTAATTTCATTTTGTGTACTACGCAAGTTTTAATGTCTGGAAGGTGTTTCTCTGAACGTAGGAACGTTTAATATTACATAGTATATTTTTTAGATTCAGAAAAGATAAGTATAACTTAGAAAAAACGCCGAAAAAAGTGGTTTTTATTTTTTTTAACTATGACACACCACTCTCAGGAATTTGAAAAAAATTGAGCATACTACTTACGGTAATATCTCATTGCTAAATTAAATCTGGAGTAGCCCCTTTTAGATTTCTATATAAAACCTGCATTTTTCCGATTTTTTTCGTGTTTTTCATTTTTTACAAGCAGAGCTTGCAACGGAAAAATCAGGAAATGATACCTAATATGTGGCTTGGTATCCGAAACGTGTCAGATTTTTTTCAGAATTTTTAACTGCCAATAAACAGGGAAAATGGGCCAAAAACTGATTTTTCGATTTTTCTCGATAACTACCCTTACAGATGAGATATGGGGCTGAAACTTTCCAGAGAGGGGTCTTTTTGGGTAGGCTATCGAATGGTGCAAGCTCGATTAAAATCCCGCCGGGGGGACATTTGACCACCAAACCCGGGTATAGCCTTTGAAGACATATGGAGATTATTTATCAGAACTAATAACAAATGTAGTCCGAATCCGTAATATAGCAGCAGATAATTTGAATAAAGCAAAAATTCGCTCTAAAGGTTACTACGATTCCCGAGCAAAATCAGCCACATTTAACGTGGGCGAGTTTGTTTGCGTACTCCTCGAACCTCGTACTAGTAAATTTGACCCCCACTATATCGGTCCCTACAAAATACTAGACGTGACGGATTTGAATAACGTAGTACTGCAGACACATAATAAAATAATTACCAAGCATCAGGATAAACTAAAACATGCTTACTTTACATCAACAGCTGAAGATGAGAATGATTCTCTTTTATCTACTTCTGCTGCCGCTGACAACGAGCCAACCCCAGAAGGAGAATGAATCAACAATAGAACAACTACAGGAAGAAACCGGATTATTTTTCGAGAAACTGTCGGACCTGAGAACCTATCAAACCCAGTGGCGCCTGGTAACTTCGCTCGATGTTGATAAATATCTTCAACACGCACCACCGGTACAGCAACTTATTTCAATGCTCAACCAGCTTTGCAAAAGACATGAGGCAACAAAATGCCTCAATGAGGGCCTTGGACCTCGACTGATCAAGAAAGAGGAAAACACACGTTATTATCGGAATTTAATCAGATCCACTATAGGTGACCATCCATACCTGAAGGTAAAATCGCCTCGACGTAGTGCGCCGTTTGGTTTCATGGGTACGGTCAGCAATATTTTATTCGGTACCTTAACTCAAGAGGACGCAGACTATTACAATCAGGAATTTAAAAAAATTTACAAGAATCAACAAGAGATCACAGAAGTAATAGCAAGACAAACTCACATCATCAAGGGTGAATTCTCGACAGTACATACAAGATTGTTAAATTTAACCAAGGGAATGTCTGAACTTATGAAAGCAGTTTCCGAACATTCCCAACAATTACATGAAACCCAGTCGGAAATAGATAAGCTACGTTTCGAGGGTGGAATAAGAGAAGCGTTATTTGAAATTGAAAAGGGTTTAGACGATTATAGTACTAACTTACTATTGTAGTAGTGTTCCACGGTATTGTCAGGATTCGTAATAAAGCACAATCGAGGTATTTCGTGATTTGATAATTGTAAATAGAATATATATATTTAGATTAGGAACTACACACACAAACATAAAGTACGATAATGAGGATCGCTAATCCGACATAAGGAACTAAACCGTAAAACATAAGAGCAACACGTGGCTCATGCCTCGCATGTTCATAACCGACTCGATTCGCTTTCCGTTGATCGGCGCTCGTCGACGATCATCGGGAACCTTCGTCAAACATCGTCGCTTTGTTTCGAAGCGTCAACAACGGTTCGGCACGCTCGTCGGTCGAACGCGTCGTATCTCGCATTTAACGTACGACTCTCTGAAATATCGACTATAGTTCGGCCAACCTGACCAACGATTGCCCTCAATCGTCATGGCACAAACTCGCAAAACTGACGCATAGTACAAGTGTACAATAAAATTATGAAATACATATGATAATACAAAATAAACAATATGAATCTTAAGACATATACTATACGACGCACAAAACAAAATGAACAATTTGAATCTAAACTGTGAGATAGAAAAAAATGTAATAATACTTAGATTATTTATCCATTATCATTATCTGATTTAACCCATCTTCGCATGTTCTCTGGGGAAGATATACCCTCAAACGGAAGTTGCGTTAGCTGATGTCCGTCCGGATCACAAATAACATATCGATTTCTGTCAAGAACTTTCTTGACGACGTACGGACCTTTAAATTTTGGCAACAATTTTTTGTTAACTCCTGCCGTAACATCTACGTTTTTTATTACTACATAATCGCCTACACTGTACTGTACTGGTGATTTGTGTCGTTTGTCATAACATTTCTTATTATATACGTTGGTTGTACGAATTTTCGCGACGGCATTCTCTCTTCTCGCAGATAGTTCATCCTGATTATCAACATCCTGTTCATTCAATACTCTACGCAAATCATCGCACACAGTACCTACTGATCGATTCCGAATAATAATCGACTTGGCGTATCTCCCGTAGAACGATTTACCGTATTATTAAATGCATATTCCACGTCGGACAGTACTTGATTCCATGTACCGATACTCGAACTTAATTTGGCTAACATCGGTGTAAGAGAACGATTTATCCTTTCAATTTGACCGTTCGCGTGTGGCGTTGCAGTTGCAATCAACACCTGCTGGATATTCAGCTTTGACAAAAATTCCTTAAATTTGTTCGAGGTAAATGCGCTGCCTCGATCCGAAACAATTTTGAACGGTTTACTATAAACGGAAAAATAAGTTCGCAAATGTTTTATCACCTCGTCCGCATTTGTACTGACAGTCGGATAAAATTTTACAAATTTCGTAAATGCGTCAATCACTTCAAAAATATACTTATAACGGTGATTTGTTCGTTGTAACGGACCATAGTGATCAACGTGCACAGAGTAAAACGGAACTGAACCTTTATCCGGACATTCTAATATGCCTTCTACCCGGTTCGCATTGGCCGAATACGTAATACATTTTAAACAGTTCGCTATACATTTTTGGATTTTCTGTTTCTTCTGCGGAAACCAATAAATTCGCGAAATGTATTCGAGGGTCTTATCTACTCCTTGATGACCTATTTCCTCGTGGTTCGTCCTAACTACATTTTCCTCCATTGAAGATGGAACACAAAATAACCGTTTGTTGTTAACTTTCCGATAAACCAATCCATTGCTCAATTCGTAAAATTTATTTTCGGAATTTTGCAATTCCTCTCGCAGTTTCTTTAGTTGCGGATCTTGATCCTGTAAAATAGAAAGGTTTTGTTCGAAACTATTCTCCGTAATGATCAACACACTAAATTCACGACTAAGTGCATCCGCATGTACCAGTTTATCTCCCGTTCGGTGTTCTAACGTATATTGATAATTTCGCAAAATTAGTGACCATCGCAAAATTCGTGGGTTTATTTCCTTTCGCTCTAAAGTTAATTTCAGGCTGTTACAATCAGTTACAATCTTGAACGGTATTCCTTGTAAGTAAATTCTAAAACGTTCCAACGCATAAACTATTGCTAATGCTTCCAATTCAAAACTATGATATTTGCTCTCTGCCTGAGTGGTTCTTTTACTGAAATAACAGATAGGGTGGAATTTACCATCTGTTTGTTTTTGCAATAATACCGATCCGAATCCGTGTGAACTGGCATCACAATGCAACTCAGTTTCTGCATGTACAGAGTAAATAGCTAACACGGGTTCCGACATTAATATTCTCTTAAGATTTTCGAAACAATTCAGCAACTCGTCGTCCCATCGAAAACTGACCTTGGACTTCAATAAGTCGTACAGCGGTTTTGCTATTACTGCAAAACTTTTTATGAATTTCCTAAAATAAGAAACTAAACCCAAAAAGCTCTGTAGCTCGCGGTAATTTCTAGGGATAGGATAATCGTAAACGGCCTTTAGATTTTCTTCACTTGGTCTAATGCCCTGCGAGTCTATACGATAGCCTAGATAGACTACTTCTGTAAGCAGGAAAGCGCATTTGGCTAATTTTAAATCCAAACAATTTCTGATTACCACATTAAAAACTTCTGCCAGTATCTCTAAATTTTCGCAAGGTGTTTCGGTGGCAATTAAGATATCATCTAAATATATCAAAATTTTTTGTTGATCTAATAATCGTCGGAATGCAGTATTTATAAATCTCATGAAAAATGATGGGCCGTTTGCCAATCCAAAAGGCATACGCAGATATTCAAATTGACCCATAAAACATGTAAATGCCGTGTATTTAACTGAATTTTCCTTCATAAAAACGTGGTGAAACGCATCTTTTAGATCTAACCGAGTAAAGTACGATTTGTTTCGCAATTGATCGATTTGATCATCTATCCTAGGAATAGGAAAATTATCTCGTAATGTTAACTTGTTTAAATCCCTGTAATCCACAGCCATTCTATACTGTCCGTTTTTCTTTTTTATTAACACGATCGGGCTACAATAATGCGATGTACTCGGACGGATAATTTCTCGACTTAATAGATCCTGAATTATTTGCGTGACTGCATTCTTTTCACAGTACGACAAACGTCGCGGATTGTAATAAAAAGGTTGATGATTCGGTTTCAGAATCAATTCCATTTCTAATTTTGTATCTGGGAGTTCGGGTCTACTCGGTTTCACGTAATGCTCGTCAACAATTTGGCCTACCTTTTCCTGCCACTCGTTATCACACGATTTCTTTCCGGGTCTCAGAAGGAGAGGCGGAGAGGAAGCGCTTTCGAGTCTTTATAGGCGTTTTAGCCGGGCTGGGTCCGGCCGTGCGAGACACAGTCCGCCCGTGATAATCGGTGTTTCCCTCGGCTTTAATCCGTACGCGAAAGGAATCTATTGTTCTTATTTCGGGCGCCAGGCATCCGAAGATGCCACACGAATAATAGAAGCCGAGGAGAACACGGTCGCGAAGATGGAATAGCTCAGGATGGGCGCAGGATTCTACGCGGGATCGGATGAGACGTTCCCCACGGCGGGAAGGGTCCTCGTAATAATTTACACTCGTCTAACGGCAAGAAAAATGTATAATTTACTATTGGTGTGATTTGACCAATGATGCTGTACACGCTGTCGGGTGGATACCCGGCAGCGGAAAATATGAATGACAATGAGGAATTAACAGAGTGGTTTACGATTGACAAAATATGTAACAAAGATAGAATTTAACGGAGAATCAACGTGTCCGGCAGAAGGCCGGCACGCGCGCGGATTCGCTGTTTCAAGATGGCCGCGTCGGGATCGGTATGGCGTCGGTCGGTCGTACGCGTTCACAGCGAAATTATAATACCGATCCCCGATGGAATACGCGTTCCTCGGAATAGAGAATTTAACCCGAGTCGGCAGCCGTCCGAGGTTGAGGCCGACACGGGGTCACGATGATCTTGACGAACTATGAATTTTGACTGTGCGCGGCAGCAAAATAATGATAAACGCGAACACGTGTTGATCGACGAATTTCTCGCTCGCTCGCTTCTCACTGGGGACTCGCACAAGGAAAACAAACGGGCAGCCGTGAATACGGCATACACGAAACACGTGGTCGTCGGAAGGACGGCCCACGTGCAACCGAGAATAATTCACGAAAACGCTACTCGAGCCACGATCAAAAGATCCACAAAATATAATACGGCAACCTGATTGGCACTTACCACCGGCAGCGATGATAATTCTCTGTAGCTGATTTACGGCAGCTTTACAATCGGAATTATTACGTTAGTATTACGCACACGCGATTACAATGTTCGAGAGTACGACTAGATGTTACGGAAGCCTACGCAGCAGTGCCTTGGATTTTCGGTGGCTCGAGGATGCGGAAGTGAAGCGTCCCCCACTCTTTCGGTTTTTCGCCCGCCAATTACTGTCGCTCGCGGTGTCGCCACTTGGCAGGGACGGCGCTCGCCAGGAGGGCCCCGGACCCAGACAATTTCCGTTTCCTTAACGATGGCCTTTCGACCACCGGGAATGTCGGGAGACATTCCAGGACTGCTCAAGCCGCTCCTGCAGGGGACTGCTGAATAGCGGGGGCGAGACGTCGACGGGACTTCCTTTCGATGTTTCGTCATGTCCCCTTGTCCCACGTCGGCGCCTCCAGGTTGGTGAGCCTGGGCTTGAAGTCCCTTTAATTTCCTCTGCAGAGGTTTTCCCATAGGTCCAGATTCAAGGCGGGCCTGACGGCGGCAGCATTGGCTATTCCTATCGGCAGCGAGTAATTAGCCGGGCTCCCTGAGCCCGTGCTACTGTCCTGTAATTTCTCGCCGTGCCAATAGGCACGACGTTCCAAAATTCTTACAGTCTCGGTTCTTAATATCCAATACATCCCAGTGAGAGCGCTTACTGCTTAACGAATTCGTAATTAACCTGCCAGAGGGCGGTCCGGGCCTTCCGATATTAACTTAGGGATTACTTTCTATTTTCTTAAGTGACGTGGTTATTTTGCCACGTCACAACTCCTCCCCCCCCAGGGAAGACCGGACCACCCCGGTGGCAGTTACCAACCAGGTTTCCGCGGACTCGGCAGCAGCTAAGCGTTCTCCTTGGGCGTTCCCATTCAGTGGACTCACAAAAAATTGTTCACAAAATGTACCATTGATGTTACGGCATTCACAAAATTTATACACTTACCCCCTTCACCAAATACCCAAGTACGCATGTCGATATGGTGTGTGCTTCTACCTCGGACGAGACCAATCCTATTTTTCCTAAGTATGCCTACGGGTTCGCTTTCGTTTACCGTATGGTATTGCACCAATTCTAGTAGGGTGGGGGAATTAGGGTTCGTTACTTAATTTTTTAAGGCAGCTCTATATCCCTTTCACTCTTGTTTATTATTTGCTTATTCTTACCGTGATGCGGCTTTACAGTCTTAATCTCCGACAAAATGCTTTGGTAATGATCCTTATTTTAAAATAAACTTATATAACTTATCTTCACTAATAATACTTGTTAACTGAATACTAAATTAAATATGATATTTGAACTTTCTTATGACTAATTAGCCCATCTTATACGGCAGCAAAACAAACAATATTATTTTCTTAATGGCACTTCGGGCTCTCTTATCAACAGCAGCGAAACACAAATCACCCAACAAACCGGGAAAAACAAACCCAACGAGAAACAGAAAAAAAAAACAAGATCTTCATTTAAAATCTTCTACGCGGTGGTATTGCGGCAGCGTCATATCCCCACGGGTGGTGTGGTCCTGCGGTCTTCCACTCTACTCCGCATTTTGGGCATGTTTTAATTGTATAGCCCAATCTTCCACAGCGGAAGCAGTATGTCGTGCTTGGTGCCTTGCAGTAGCGGTGTTTGTGGTCCTGGGCACCACATCTCCAGCAGCCATTCTGCCTGTCCACCAGCTCTGCTGGGCCTGGTTTCCCCCTTTTCGGCAGCGCTACATCTGGGTGTGGGAGGACATTTCCTACTTTCCTCACTGTATCTCGGTATAGTCGGAGTCGGGCTCTTCCTCGTGGTTGGTATGGCGGTGAAGGTGGCAGGGGAGTGAACGGCAGCATCTTCCCTGGTTTGTCCTCCTCCTTTTTAGCTGGTAGGGCTTCTCGCGGCAACGACAGTGACCACTCTCTTCTCTTCTCCCTTGCCCTCTCTAGCCGCAGTCTGCTGATCCCTGCTTGATGAATTCTATTGAACTCTTCTGTTCCCTCCTCCTTGGTGGGTTCTGGTATAGCTAGTGGGTCTGTGGGCTCGTCGCTTGATGTTTCACGATTCTCTGTTGTGGACACTTCCAAGTGTTCGGCAGCTTTCTGCTCCGTGGCTTGTCCGCTATCGTTTTCCTCCTTGCCCTGTCGCCCTGGTTCGGCAGCTCTATCTTCCGTGACTTGTCGTCCTGTTTCGGCAGCGCTATCCTCCGTAACTTGTTCTGCCGGTTCGTCGGCGTTGTTTTCCGGCTCCGTTTGTGTTGTGAGCTGCTGCTCTAACTGCTCTAGAGCTATACCGAGGGAGAAACCCGAGTTGTTCAGAGAGATTTCCCCTCTCTCCGACTCTGGCCTTTCATCCGCCGACAGGTACTCCGACAGTGTGTCCTCCTCATCTCGTTCCACCGTCACCTCTTCGTCCTCCTTATGGTTTTTGTTCCGGAGAAGCAGGAGACATTTACGTCCCGTCTGTGTTGCCACAGTTCTCTGCTTGGTGTCGTCCGTCTCTCCTAGCTGCTCCCGGACTATTCGGTGAGCTTCCTGCTGCTTCCCCGAGATCTGCATCTTTACAAGCACCTGTCTCAACTCTTGCTCCAACGACGACATCTCTTCGATGAATTTGCTGTGAATAATATGTTGATGTTGTTATATTTGTCTTCTTATGCTTTCCCTTCTACTCTTCTGGTGGTGGGAGGTATGCTTTTATGTCAGAAATGTGGGTTTTCCCTGCGTTCTTCCCTTCTAACGTCGCCAAAGTGTACACTGTCGGTGACAATTTCGCCTTTACTTTAAATGGACCGGTGTACTTCGGTACCAATTTCGCGGCGAATTTGTTAGCTGCTGATGATAGAACCCGTTGCCTTTTCAAAACTAAGTCCCCCACTTTAAACTGAATGTCCCTACGTCTAAGATTGTAATAATGTGCTTGCCTTTCGTATGCCTTCTCTAGGTTTTCGCTCACCCAACTGCGTAACGTTGCTAATTGGGTGATCCGCGTTTTCCACGCGTCTACCGGTACGCTTTCCGGTTCTATTGAAGGCTCGGCAGCACTCCGCAAACATTTTAGGGGTGTTGGTTCTCGTCCGAAGTTTAAGAATGCTGGGGATGCCCGTAAAACCGAATGATATGCCGTGTTATACGCGAATCTAAACTTTGAGAGGTTTTTATCCCACTCCCTGTGGTCTTTTCCCACATACGACACTATCATTGTTTTTAGAATTCGGTTGATCCTCTCCACTGGGTTCGCTTGTGGATGGTAGGGTGGGGTTGTCGATAACTTTATCCCATACACGCCTGCTATATCATTGATAGCTTTGTTGACGAACTCCGTACCATTATCAGTTAGTATTACATCTGGTGTGCCCCAGCGTGAGAAAATTAGCTCTTCAAGAGCTTCCGAAATTTTAATCCCTGTCGCGCGGCGAAGCGCGGTGCATTCGACCCACTTGGTGAATAGGTCCTGGATCACCAGGAGGTAGGAGTTGCCGGTCTTGCTTGGGGGAAATGGGCCCATAATATCGGCAGCTATTACTGACCACGGAGCTTCTATACGGCGCCTCCCCATCAACCCCGAGGGGAGTGATTGCTCCACCTTCGTACGTTGGCACACGGGACAGCGTCTTACGTACTCTACTATAGTTCTATACATTCCGGGCCAGTAATATCTCAACGCGATCCTATGGTATGTTTTCTCCATACCCATATGCCCAGATTGTTCATTATCGTGTCCCTCCTGCAAGATTTCCGGTCTCCTTTCCTCCGGGATTACCAGTTTCCATTCTACGTGATCTTGACCTAACAGTTCTGCTATTAATGGGTCTTTTCTACGATAGTACAACTGTCCTTCGCGAATGGACCACTCTCTGTTGTTTTCCGGATTTTTCTCTACTGCCGTCATTTTCTCGGTATACCAATTAATTCTTACGGCAGCGGCTAATGGTAGGAGTTCCCCAGCGTTCTCCCCGTTTTCATACATCCTCGACAACGCGTCCGGCACCTTGTTCAATGCACCCTGGCGGTATACGATATCAAAATCATATTCGATAAGGTGCAGAGCCCAACGTGCCAGCCTCCCAGAAGGGTTTCTCAAATTCCTTAGCCATCTTAGGCTATTATGGTCTGTTACCACTGTGAAGTGGTAACCTTCTAAATAGGGTCTGTACTTTTGTACTGCCCATACAATTGCCAGACATTCCAGTTCTGTTGCGGAATATTTTCTCTCCGGCAGCGTGAGAGAACGACTCGCGAATGCTATTACTCTCTCCAACCCATCGATCTCTTGCGCTAATACCGCACCTAATCCTACTGTGCTTGCATCCGTTTGCAATACAAACGGCAGCTCAAAGTTCGGGCAGGCTAAGGTGGGGGCGGTCGAAATCATTTCCCGGAGAATGGTGAAGGCAGCTTTTTGACTATCTCCCCATTCCCATTTGGTTGCTTTTCGCAGCAATCCGTTTAACGGTTCGGCAGCCGTGGCGAAACCCGGTATGAACCTCCTGTACCAGGATGCCACCCCTAGGAATCGCCTAAGCTGCTTCACGTTTTTCGGTGATGGATATGATACTATCGGTTTGATTTTCTCCGGGTCCACCCTTAGCCCTTCCTTACTGACTATAAATCCTAGATACCGTACTTCCTCACGACAGAACTCACATTTCGCGGGGTTGACTATTAAACCGGCCGTTTTTATTTTTCTTAGCACGCGTTCCAACCATTCTAGGTGTTGTTCGAATGTTTTTGTTACTATTATTATATCATCTAAATATGCAAACGCATGCGGTTCCATTTCTGGGCCGATGAGTTTGTCTAATAGCCGTTGGAACGTGGCTGGGGCTCCGGTGAGCCCATACGGCATCCGTCGAAAATGAAATAGTCCTTTGCCCGGGACTGTAAAAGCGGTAATTTCTTTACTTTTCTCCTCTAATGGTATCTGGAAGTAGGCTTGGCTTAGATCGATGGTTGAGATGTATTTTGCTGAGCGGAGCTTGTCTAAAATGTTGGTCATTAACGGCAGCGGATAAGCATCCTTTCTAGAGACCTCGTTGACCCTTCGAAAATCTAGGCAGAATCGATATTTTCCGTTTGGTTTTTTAACCATTACTATTGGGCTTGACCAGCCACTATTCGACGGTTCTATTATGCCGTCAGCCAACAAGGTTTCCACTTCCTTGTAGATGGCTTCTTGCACTTTAGGTGACACAGAATAGTACCTTTGCTTTATGGGCGGATGGTCCCCCACGTCGATTTTATGACTAGTCAAGTCCGTTACGCCATTCATTTTCTCGAATTCTGCCAACGAGACCTCCAGGAATTTTTCTAACCGTTCTTTTTCGCTCGTATTCAACAATTGTAGTCCGCAACAGACCGGTTGTCTCGACGAGTCGCTAAATGGAAACCGTTCTTCTGGTCGCGATGCAAAATACCACTCGGCGTTATGGTATTCCGCGATGATTCCAAATAATGCTATCGTATCGATACCCAGTAGTAAAGGCGTGACCAAATTTTCCAAAATTCTCGCGAAAACGTTATACTCTTTATTGCGTAAGCGAAGGCGGAAACTTGCTGTTTCTATCGCACGGTCTAACGCTCCTGTGGCTAGCAGGAAATAACACGGTTTTTCTGCTTTTGACGTTTTTACGGCAGCGGAATCTAAAGTTTTTATTAGGTCTTTGCTCACGAAGGTCACTGTTGACCCTGAATCTACTAGTGCGCGGATTTTTCGTTTACCTATTTGTGCTTCGATGGTTAGCACTGGTGTTACTTTCAACCCTTCCCGTGAATTTACTTGAACTCGGGCCGATACTATTTCTTCTGAAGTCCCTCCGGCCCATTCGAGTGACTCCTCCTCCCATTTCCCGTTGGCCTCTTACACCTGCGGCAGCGTCTTAACGTGGTCCCCGGGGCCCCGCATCGGAAACAATGGATCGTCGGTTCTGCACGACAGTCTTTTGACCTGTGCCCTTTATTTCGGCAATTCCAACACTCGAGCTCCTCGTCGTTGCGTTTGTCGGCGCTCGGTTCGGTGTCTCGAGGTTGATAACGCGGCTTTTGTCCCGATCGGTGCGGTGGAGGACCACGCCGGTTATACGCGTATTGTTTTTCCGACGTACCGGCAGCGTAGGAAATATTCGCACACTGCTCGGTCCGTTCCCTGTTCTTCCTATTACCGCGGTGTTGGGAATGAGGGGATCTCGGCAGCTCTTCCGAGCTGTCGCTATCCGTTTCGATCGCGACTGTATGTTTCGGCTTACCATACTTCTTTGGATCGTACGCGAAATCGGCACTGACCATTTCCGATGGTTTTGGGTTGTGCCTTTTCGGGCCCTCTAAACGTCTTTCCGCCTCAACTAGCTGTTCTTCTAATTCCTTTAGCGACCTAATTACGCTGTAACTCACGACTTTTTGCAGCTTTGGTTTCGCGCCCCAGTAGACCGTTTTTATTTTCTTTCCTTCTGACCATGGTTTCTTTAGCCGTTTAAACATTCGCTGCATTGTTACTATGTATGCCCGTACCGGTTCCTCTTCCCCCTGCATCCTATCCTTGGTATTTCTTTCTAACTTTTCATAATATTCCGGGTCCCCGAAAAATCTACGGCATTCCCTCTTAAATCCGTCCCAAGTCGTCCAAGTATCCTCGTTTGTTTCGTACCATTCTTCCGCTACTTCTTTTAAGCAAACCGGTATGCACCTTAGTAAATCCGCGTCGGAGATACCCGAGATCCGTTGTTGTTTCTCGATTCGGTGGAGGAAGGTTTCATGATCTTCCCCTGTTTTGCCCGAAAATTTTATTTTCCATCTCCGTATCACTTCCGACACGGTGTTACCTCGGCAGCGTAGCGATCCTAATTGCGGGCTTGAGGGGGTTTCCCTTGGTTTCGCGCCTGCCTTCCTATCGCGTGATATTACGGGAACTGACAACGATATCGTTTTTGTTGTTTGATCTTTTAAATTCAAATCTGTTTTTGATTCTACGCGATAGTTTTCGAAATCACTTCCGGGTTCCCCTTCTGTGTTCGATCCCGCGGCAGCGTCTACGTATTTCTCGCTGGCTACCGACTTGTTGTCCCCCTCGTCCTTCTCATCATAGATGATCCGGTATCCCTCGTCTGAACTCGACATGGTACGTGAATTGATTTGTTTTCCCTTTAGGCTTATGTTGGGAACTAGAGGTCCTATATTTTTTTCTCTACCCGTACCTGAGAATATTATGACGGTCTCCTAACAACCCGGAGTTCGACTGTTTACGATAGGGTCGGGTAACCGTGCGCGGCAACCTCGGCCGAAGGCCTTAACTCGGCAGCGAACAATACAGTAATTTAAATTCTAGCCTGGCGTATACACAAAAGACCGATCCTAGCCAAAAGAAACTTTCCGCGTTTCGCCTTGCTTCGCTTTTAGAGTTTCGATAACGATTTTCAATTTTTGCTTTACGGCAGCTCCAGCAATTCTATCTCAAATATTTTCCGAAATTGTATGTTCGCGGTGGATTCAATCCCAATCTCAATATGCGATATTTCGCCCAAAATTGTCTAGACATTACACCCGGGACATCTTCCACCACCACATACGTATAAGCAACACCATATCACATATATATATATACAATTGCAATAATTATCAGTTTTCAATAATCGACTGTTCTATTTGTCGGCATTACTAGGAATTGATACTCTTGCCGGCACTGAGCCGCTTCGTTTCTCAATTTCCAGTTAATCCGATCAATTTCCCAGTCGTACACAAATAAATATATTCAAATCATTTATAACTATTCGGCATCCTCAATACACGCATTTTCATTCTAATAATTACTGCTTCCTTTGTTTCTTGGTACTTTTATTGAATACTATTTCTTTTTCATGAAATTCTTTACTATTGTTCAATTTATTTTTATTGTCATAATTCCAACTATAACTTCTTAGATGGACTGTTCTTGAATGAACTGTATTTTGTGTTTTCCCAGATTTATTTATTTATCCCAAATTATCGCACTATTTCTTTGATTAGCACCGTGATTAATTTTTCCTTTTTAATCTTTTCCTTTATGCTGTATTACATGAATGCCCAATAGTACACACAGAAAAAGAAAACAAAATATATATGCATTTCCATATCAATAATTATCAATAAATGTCAATAAATGTTCATAAATGTTCACAAAATTCAATAATGTTCGACTGTTGCGTGGCTCGGCGCTGTTTGAGAGAGAGACAGAAAAAAAAATCTCTTCACAAAATATTTATCCTCTCTCGGGGTCGTGTCTAAGCGATAAGCGAGTGTTCCGTCAATCTATTCGTATTTCTGCTATTTTCTCTATTCCGAATTCGCCATCTTAACGAGGGTCTCATCCGATTCGCGCACCTCTCATGGAAAATCCCGTACTCGGTAAATTTTCGCGGCGAGGAATCCGACTGTTCGGGCGCCAATTTATCACACGATTTCTTTCCGGGTCTCAGAAGGAGAGGCGGAGAGGAAGCGCTTTCGAGTCTTTATAGGCGTTTTAGCCGGGCTGGGTCCGGCCGTGCGAGACACAGTCCGCCCGTGATAATCGGTGTTTCCCTCGGCTTTAATCCGCACGCGAAAGGAATCTATTGTTCTTATTTCGGGCGCCAGGCATCCGAAGATGCCACACGAATAATAGAAGCCGAGGAGAACACGGTCGCGAAGATGGAATAGCTCAGGATGGGCGCAGGATTCTACGCGGGATCGGATGAGACGTTCCCCACGGCGGGAAGGGTCCTCGTAATAATTTACACTCGTCTAACGGCAAGAAAAATGTATAATTTACTATTGGTGTGATTTGACCAATGATGCTGTACACGCTGTCGGGTGGATACCCGGCAGCGGAAAATATGAATGACAATGAGGAATTAACAGAGTGGTTTACGATTGACAAAATATGTAACAAAGATAGAATTTAACGGAGAATCAACGTGTCCGGCAGAAGGCCGGCACGCGCGCGGATTCGCTGTTTCAAGATGGCCGCGTCGGGATCGGTATGGCGTCGGTCGGTCGTACGCGTTCACAGCGAAATTATAATACCGATCCCCGATGGAATACGCGTTCCTCGGAATAGAGAATTTAACCCGAGTCGGCAGCCGTCCGAGGTTGAGGCCGACACGGGGTCACGATGATCTTGACGAACTATGAATTTTGACTGTGCGCGGCAGCAAAATAATGATAAACGCGAACACGTGTTGATCGACGAATTTCTCGCTCGCTCGCTTCTCACTGGGGACTCGCACAAGGAAAACAAACGGGCAGCCGTGAATACGGCATACACGAAACACGTGGTCGTCGGAAGGACGGCCCACGTGCAACCGAGAATAATTCACGAAAACGCTACTCGAGCCACGATCAAAAGATCCACAAAATATAATACGGCAACCTGATTGGCACTTACCACCGGCAGCGATGATAATTCTCTGTAGCTGATTTACGGCAGCTTTACAATCGGAATTATTACGTTAGTATTACGCACACGCGATTACAATGTTCGAGAGTACGACTAGATGTTACGGAAGCCTACGCAGCAGTGCCTTGGATTTTCGGTGGCTCGAGGATGCGGAAGTGAAGCGTCCCCCACTCTTTCGGTTTTTCGCCCGCCAATTACTGTCGCTCGCGGTGTCGCCACTTGGCAGAGACGGCGCTCGCCAGGAGGGCCCCGGACCCAGACAATTTCCGTTTCCTTAACGATGGCCTTTCGACCACCGGGAATGTCGGGAGACATTCCAGGACTGCTCAAGCCGCTCCTGCAGGGGACTGCTGAATAGCGGGGGCGAGACGTCGACGGGACTTCCTTTCGATGTTTCGTCATGTCCCCTTGTCCCACGTCGGCGCCTCCAGGTTGGTGAGCCTGGGCTTGAAGTCCCTTTAATTTCCTCTGCAGAGGTTTTCCCATAGGTCCAGATTCAAGGCGGGCCTGACGGCGGCAGCATTGGCTATTCCTATCGGCAGCGAGTAATTAGCCGGGCTCCCTGAGCCCGTGCTACTGTCCTGTAATTTCTCGCCGTGCCAATAGGCACGACGTTCCAAAATTCTTACAGTCTCGGTTCTTAATATCCAATACATCCCAGTGAGAGCGCTTACTGCTTAACGAATTCGTAATTAACCTGCCAGAGGGCGGTCCGGGCCTTCCGATATTAACTTAGGGATTACTTTCTATTTTCTTAAGTGACGTGGTTATTTTGCCACGTCACATCGTATTCTAAATTTGGATTAACTTTTATGTTATTCAGAACATCGTTGTCTACGTTATCGTCTATCGCATCTATCTTCATTATTTCCGCAATCGAGCTAGGGCGAATAATAATCGATTTCCCAATCGTAACATCTAAGTTGTCGTTATTAATAAAATCACGACCTAATAAGCAATCGCAACTAATCGTCCGATCCGGAATCACGTAAAAATCGAGTGTTGCTTCGCAACCCGAAACTAATGTTTTTTGCCTCAACTGACCTAATATTTCTATTGCGCTTCTATTCACTCCTTCAAATCGCATCGTACGATCGTAATTATTTAATTGAACATTCGCGGGGACTAATCTCTGACTTAAAAATGACACCGGACTTCCGGTATCGATAACCGCTTCGATCTTACCTAAATCTGAAATTAATTCAACGGTGTAACATGGAGTTATCTCGCTTGCCCTTAGATGAACCAAGTGCGTGTTCATCTCGCTCTTCTTCGCTCCTCTCACTTCTTTCAGCGCTTCCGGTCGTCGCGGACAAGACTGCTTCTGATGCTCGACCGATCCACAGATGTAGCACGATCCTGGGCTCCTTCTCGGTTTCGGACAGGTGTTGGCCAAATGTCCTGCCTCGTTGCAGTTGAAGCATCGAGGAGGCGGCTTGGCCTGTCCTGGTGCCGTATGCGTCATCCCCGTTGAGTTGCTCGCGCTCGCTGCGTCGGTCGCCGCCGTTACAGGTGCCACGGGTCCCTTCTTTACCCACGGTCGAATCACGTTCCGTACTCGTTCATAAATTTTTAATTTTTCCTTAAGTTCCTTCAAGTTCTTAGCTTCGTAAAGATGAACTTTCTTCATTGGCTCGTCTGGAATCCCGTCCACAATATATTGTATTAGCGATTCGGCTTCAATCGATCCTTGTACTGCAATTTCCTTCATTTTCAGAAAATATTCGTGCACCGACTCGTCACGCTGCATTTTTCTGGTGCGCAACTTTTCGTGTAATTCTGCACTGTTTACCCGCGTGGCAAATTCCTCCAGCAATCGACTTTTCAATCGTGCCCACGATGATAGTCCCTGCTCTCCTTGCACAAACAATTTCGCCAATCCTTTTAAACATTTTCTCGCGAACAGAGTTTTCTGCAGGTCGGACCATGCAAATGACGTCGCATTCTCCTAAAATTCTTCCATCCACCTCTCCACAGGATATCCATCGCTCCCGTTAAATGGTCGTATCGAGTCCTCGATATCTCGAAAATTCAATGCAAATTTCGGTGTATCACCCCGGCTTCTGGTAGGTATTTCCGGTACCTCGTCTTCCGATTCCTCTTCCGAAAGGGTCATCTCTGCGTTGGCTTCCTTCAGTAATTTTAAATCGGACAAATGTTCGCAGATCCGCTTCGCAATTTCTTCCTTCGATCCCTCAGAATCGATGTTTAATATTCCGGTGATCCCGATCAACTCGCTCAAACCGAATGAAGACACAACCGATGCAACCTTCTGTTTGAGTTCGGCCGCATCTGCATATGCGAAACCAGTAAAATTTCTTAGCCGCTTCCGGTTGTTTCGGTCGCCATCTCCCTCGAAAACTAACCTATGCAGAACGCGAATCGGCTGCGTCGCAGCTCTTCCAAGGTTCTCGAGTATGTTAGGAATATCTTTCAGAGACATCCTGGTCACCATTCACGTTACACAATTTCACAAAAAAAACTAACAACTGTTCAGATCGTTCTGATCCCACTTCTGAAGCTGTAGTAGTGTTCCACGGTATTGTCAGGATTCGTAATAAAGCACAATCGAGGTATTTCGTGATTTGATAATTGTAAATAGAATATATATATTTAGATTAGGAACTACACACACAAACATAAAGTACGATAATGAGGATCGCTAATCCGACATAAGGAACTAAACCGTAAAACATAAGAGCAACACGTGGCTCATGCCTCGCATGTTCATAACCGACTCGATTCGCTTTCCGTTGATCGGCGCTCGTCGACGATCATCGGGAACCTTCGTCAAACATCGTCGCTTTGTTTCGAAGCGTCAACAACGGTTCGGCACGCTCGTCGGTCGAACGCGTCGTATCTCGCATTTAACGTACGACTCTCTGAAATATCGACTATACTATTGTTGATAGACGCAATACTTTTAGCAAAACAAGGGATACTCCATCCGGCGATTTTCTCGCCCCAACAATTATCAAATTCGGCCTTAAAAATCAGACAAACTTCATCGCATGAATTCCCTTTTTCACCTGAGGAGTTGCTAACAGAACAGCTTGAAAGGATTACAAAACTGAACATAATTTTCACTGGAGGCAGGATAGTTTTTGAGCTTACAGTACCACTATTAGATCATCAGGTATTTAGCTTCTACAAAATCTATCCCTGTCCATCCGCTCAACGTCTTGGATCGAAAACAGTAGCATCATACATCCAACCACGATTCACGTACATCGCAGTATCGTCCGACGAACAACAGTATTTCCTGCCCACTGAGGATTATCTAAGGACTTGTCGTCATCACCGTAAGCAACTATTGGGACCAGTTACACTACCTGTGTATCAAACAAATCAGCATACTACCTGCGAAACCACCCTACTGTTAAACCCCAGCACAATAGACTGGACCACCTGCAATATAAAGGTGACCGGGCACTTGGAGCCCTATTGGAAAGCTCTAAACGCACCCGCTGCGTGGTTATATTTTATGCCTGAGGAAAAGAAAGCACAGATTTATTGCAAAGGAAAAAAGGCGACAATAAAGACTTTTTATAAAACGGGAATTCTCAAATTAGAAGCAGGCTGTCAGACCACGATCAACTCCATGCATTTGAGGGCATTGGATATAATAAAAACATCAGAAAATATAGTATATTACCCTGCCACATCATACAATTTATCGCTTCTATTACCCGAGATATCGGAACATCACATGAAGGTAATAGAGTTAAATGTCCCGAGTAAGGAACACCTCGTCAACCATTGGGATCAGCTTCCAGCGGCTATATCTCTTGGCGAAATAGAAAAACAGGTAAAAGGTATTACGGCCCACCGAGAATTGATCAGACACCAACAAATTTCAATTTCTTCCTCTATGGGAATGATAGTAGCATCTCTAATCATAATTGGCTTGGTTATTTTAAAATTCAAAATTTATCGAAAATGCAACGTGCGCCGTGATAGTGTAGAGCGGACGGAAATAAATATTATTGAACCATCGGAGGCGGACGCACAATCCCCAAACATGAAACCCTCCGCCTCAATCTTCTAAGGAGCGGGACTGCCCCCACCCCTCAGCGGTGCCACGCATCTGGAGAGATAAGGATTTCAGCCCCTATAAAGGCAGAATCCCGGTTTTTCCAAAAACCACAGTAACAGCATCCATGCGGAAGAACGCATCATCGCAACCAGAGTCGTCTAAGGGAAGACGCAGTATTGCCGTTCAAACAGGACAGAGCGGGCGCTCTGAAAAGGAAAATACGCCAGGACGTATCATCATCTCTCGACCTTATCAACCAGCGAAGGGAGGGAGAGTTGTGAAGGGCAGGGCAACTTCAACGCAGAGGCCAAAGACAACAGCCGGTTCACGACAGGAAGAACGCATCCAAATTAGAAGCAACAACATCCTAGCGAAGCCGATTCGTTACGTTTTGCAAACAACGCCGACGCCCGCTGTACCTGTCACTCTTCCGTGGGAGCTGCGGCCTTTCACAAAGATACCTCACCTTCCGCGGCTGGACCGGATTTGCATTGAAGATCCACGGTACCGCAGATATTGCTTCATCCGAAGCGATCTCCTCAAACGCTTCTACTAACTTCACGCCATACAATAATCACCAACTACAAGCCAAATGAGGCCCTGTGAGGTGGACGCGCCGTTTCGATGTGTCGTTCGCGAGATCGAGGACCAGACAACCGCCTGGATCACCGCGGAAAGTCCGTCGGAAGAGGTGAAGACATTCTTCAGAGCCTTCGGTAGCCACATGCAGGCACGTCATCACCTATGCGTGCCTGTGTTGGCAGCCATCAGGCCAGGACTCCTAACAGCGATACGAAATGGATCCTGTTGGGCCCGCGGCGAGGTAACCGAGGTACGAGCAGGAGTGGCCACCATCTTCCTGGGGGATGGCGGTACAAAGGTAGATCGAGAGATCAGCCAGATTTGGATACTGCCGCCGCGTTTCCGGACCCAACCTTGGCAGGCGATCCGAATGGTCCTTCAAGGCGTCCGCCCACGCAACAACCGCCCCGTCAGGAAAATCATCGCTTTCGCCAAACATGTGATGGAAAATAGGAGCGGTTGTGTCGTGGATATAACAACAAGAGAGGACGGACACATCGAGGGGCGCCTGCTCCTTGACAGGCTCCCGAACCAACCACCGCACGACGTCGCTGAGGGATGGCTACAATTGGGCTATGCAGTCCCGACCTGAACTTCACCTAGCAATAAGTACACTACATTACACTACACTACACTACACTCGTCATTTTTTTTTCTCTTTTCTTCTCCTTCATTTTATTATTTTTTTTTTCATTTCATTTTTTCTCTTCTCTTTTTCTTTTTCTCAAAGTCTATTGTATCTAGGACGTTTCCTTCCTGATGAGAAAGCATCACGCGAACCGCGATGTTTCTTCTTGGTGGGGAGATGTTACGGATGACGAACAGGTGTTCAATATCATCTCTGGCAGGAACCGTCCTAGATAAACGAACAGAGCCACCCTAGATAAATCTACATAGCTGTTTAGTTTAGTTTAGGGCCCAAACATACGCACGACCAACTGGTCGTTGACAAAATACGAATGTTCACTCAAAGGGTACTGACAAGTACCACCTGTCATTGCAGGGGTATATAAGCCCTTGCATTTCTACTCTCGGGGGCTAGTACTGTCGTAATCACGAATCGTGTCGCGTCGTGCTGCATCTCGGAAGTCAACTACCAGTGAGATCGGGCTAAAGTTCCCCTTCGAATCAAAAGTTAACCGTATAGATTCCGCGAGTTCGGTGTAAAATCTATTAGGCAGTGATAAGGTTGCTCCGAGACCCCCGCATTGCCAGTGCGTCAACACCGTGCATCTAGTTTAGGTAATACACATCTTCTTTCAATTCTTTCTATTCCAAGTTCAATTCATTCGCGACAATTACACAATTGTAACACTAATTCTTATAATCAGAATATATCTGTGTTCTTGGATAATTAACGCAAATTCATTAAACCCATAATTATCGTCCAATATCCTAATCGAGTAATTGAACGTCCCCACACGACACAATCTTACCGCTCGGATTGTATCACTAAATTATACTAGTTACGAGGCTTACTAACTATCCTAACAGCTCCCTGATTTCGCATCAGGTTCGTCTGTGCTTTTATCCAAACTCCTAGCGGCTCCCCAGTTTCGCATTGGGTTCGTCCGCGTCGTTCTACAACTTCCTAGCAGCTCCCCGGTTTCGCATCGGGTTCGTCTGCGCTTGACTCCATTCCTAGAGGCTCCCTGACTTCGCGTTAGGTTCGTCCTCGCTGTCTATAATCCTAGCGGCTCCCCAATTTCGCATTGGGTTCGTCCGCGTACCTTTAACTAACAAACTGATACCATATTCCTAGTGCAACAACACTTCGCCGGCCACTCGTGCTGCTCGCGGCCCTGGCTCGTAACAATCTCGAGAACTATGCATCGGATCAAAACAAGTGGGTAATGAAAGTTGTTCGTCGTGAAGGGGGACATCCAATGATACCAAACTCGACCCCCCGCCGCCGCCCCCTGGGGGTAGGGGTGGGGGAAGATAAAAAACTTAAATGGGTACCCCCATTTTTCATTGCGGGTTTGGATTCTTCAGAAAAAAATACACAAAGATCTAGGAGTTTTTGGATTTTGGTTCACAAATGGCGCTGTAATGGGCCTAAATCAAAATGGATAAAAAAATCGTTGAAAATTGGGGATATCTCGAAAAATACACATCAGATCAGAAAAGTAAAAGTAGACGTATTTGATATTTTTAAAAATGCTATTCAATAACACCATGTTTGACCCCCCCCCCCCCCCCCCAATGAAGTATTTGGACGTTTACTTAACGTATATCACTTGACGAACGATCACTTGACGTATCGCTACGATTGTCGCTGGCGTGATATACGTTAAGTAAACGTTCAAATACTTCATTATGATTATTTTTAATGTGTTTTATATATGAGAATACAATATTCCTCCAAACTAGTGGGTTACTAAATCATTACAACGAAAAAGTGATTACATTAGTTTTGTTCACAAAAATCGATGTTTTGCAAAATCCTGAGGTCGTAGACAAATTTTGAGACGAGATTTGAAATCAGCGTGAAAAAATTTACAGGAGATGATGTGTCGCATGTTAAAAAAAAAATTTTCCGCGCGTGGTATTGGAAAAACCACAATTTTCTTGAAATTGTGCAAGTTTAACGAATTTTCTCAAGGTTAAAAAACGTTCCTACCACAATCTCCATAATTATTTCATGTTCTGCAAAGTTTCACCTTTAATTTTCAAAAAATTTCATCGCTCTATCTCATTTCTATCGAAAGTTCTTTGATTTTGACACAGATTTCGTCGGTTTAGCCCACTGTGCGCCGTGCCGGGATTCAAATTATTTCAAATGCGCGCTGTCTCCAGATTCTGACTTTCCGACTCATGGCTTCCGAAACTTCGGCAACGTGAAAATCGAAGGAACGCGTCGGCGTCGATCAGTCGAGCAGGTAGGTCACACGGACAGAGTAGAGATACGCTTGTTTGTGTAGCGCGCGTGCAATCGAACAGGCACTCACACGGGCAGAGTAGAGGTATTTACGTTAAATTCGTGTGTAGCGCTGCAGAGTAGAACCAACGTGACAAAGACGGTACGTCACAGCGGGGGGCCCAACGGCCCAACCGGTCGAGCCCAGTGATGGGATAAGGATAAGTATTCGTAGGTCGTGGGCCGTTGAGTCGCTGGTTTCCCCTTCTCTGATCTATCATCGTATACGTGTCCGTGTCAACCGCGCTTTTTCCGCGTTGGTGCCTGATCGTTTGCACGCGCGCTACACACAAGCGTACACCTCTACTCTGTCCGTGTGAACTACCTGCTCGACTAATCGACGCCGACGCGTTCCTCCGGTTTTCACGTTACCGAAGATTCGAAAGCACAAGGCGGAAAGTCGGAATTTGGAGACGGCGCGCATTTGAATACCGGCACAGCGCGACGCGGCGCACATATTGCTATAACTTTTGATCTCAAAGAGACATCGAAGAGAAATTTGGACTAAATTTTTTTTGAAAAATCGGGTTTAATGATGTCAACAGAAATATATTTTGTATTTTTTAAATAATGTTTCTGTTGATTCTTAAGGTATAGCCGGATAAGATGGTCAAAAGTGCCCATCCAAATTGATTTTTAGTCACGTTCAACAGAAAATTATGAAAAAAATCTTATAAAATATTTTACCTAATAGCATACACGATTAAGATTTTTTCCAAAATTTTTGGTTGCAAAATCTATTTTTAAACGAATCGGAAAACATAACATTGCCGATTTTTCATCCAAGTCTTCAGTTGACCACATTTATATTATTACGTTAGTTGTGTCTAATCCTTATTATTAATGTGTATTTTTTTCAGATTTTTCGGATTACGAAAACATGTTTTAAACCTCCAAACGTTCGAAGAAAATGCATATTTTGTATTGAAGTTTTAGAGACACCAGCAGTTTAAATAAAAATTCAGTACCTAGATATTATTGAAGCAACTGATCTTAATTTTCTTATAATTTTTTGGAGATTACGTTGTCGTTAACAAAACAACTACATATACGGCTGGGAATCTTCTGACCCCGAATCGAATCCCGCACCTAATCATTTTTTTCAGTAAATACTTATTGCTTCGGGTTTTAATGAAAAGTTTCACCAAAAACATTTTTTAATTGTCTACATTTGTTTTCAACTTAATGGGTTGATGCAGTTCGCGCTGTCGACTTTTGCCACTTTCTGTAATTAATAAAAAGAAACTCGGTTAAAGTTGTGATTGCGAAGTGCAGAATAAAATATTCATGTAACGGCAAACTTATGTGTTTTTTCTAAATTATCCTTTATGGTTTTGGTCGTGGTTTCGAGGTACTCGAAAATTCTTTGGATGAACTACGCAGCTGCGTTCCTATATTCGAAGAAGAAACAAACATAATTAAAATCATAATTCTAATTGCAATATTATAGGACACAATATTAACATTAACGTATACTTTCTCTATTCATCGATGAGATTAATTCTTGACCAAAATAAATATTATATAAAAAAATATAAAAACGACACGGAGAAAAGTTATCGAGAATAGCTATACATCTGTGGTTGTTTAACGAAATAGCGTATCCCCGAAAATAAGAAATAAAGACTAAACGTCCTACAAGTTCGTAAACGCGTGCAAAGTCAATTGCTTGAAATTTTGCGTACGCGACGAATTTGTATACAAATTGCTTGATGTCATTAGAGATAAATGTCTATCACCAACAGACATGGTGCGACTAGTCTAGAATTTAATAGGTTGATACCTATTTTATTCCTTTTTTTCGCCATGATATCGGTAATCAATGAGAATATCCTTTCGACATCGGCATTTGAATGCGTTAAACATCTGACAATGCTGCAAACTGCAAAGCAAACGGAAATTCGCGGAACGAGGAACTTGTTCCGCGTTTTCTTGTTTGCAGATGTCTATCCACATATTGTCGAATGAAAAATTCGACCAGTAGTGTTTTTGGAATTCGGATATGCCGTAGAGATTTACCCGACGAATTAACTCAAAATGCTGTTAGAGCATCGGTTTAGAAAATCTTTTCAAGGACATCCGAATTCCAAAAACACTAATGATCGAATTTTTCATTCGACCATATGTGGATAGACATCTGCAAACAAGAAAACGCGGAACAAGTTCTTCGTTTCGCAAACTTGTGTTAGCTGTGCGGAATTGTCAGATGTATACCGCATTCACATGCCGAGGCCGAAAGGATATTCTCATTGATTATTATCGATATCAAGACGAAAAGAAGGAATAAAATAGGTATCAACCTATTAAATTCTAGACTAGTCGCACCACGTCTGTCGGTGATAGACATTTATCTCTAATGACATCAAGCAATTTGTATACAAATTCGTCGCGTACGCAAAATTTCAAGCAATTGACTTTGCACTCGTTTACGAACTTGTAGGACGTTTAGTCTTTATTTCTTATTTTCGGGGGTACGCTATTTCGTTAAACAACCACAGATGTATAGCTATTCTCTATAACTTTTATCCGTGACGTTTTTATAGTTTTTTATATAATATATTTATTATTATTATTATTATTTATTATAGACGGACCGAAGTCCTCTTACATAAATGTTTACAATAGAAAAGGATAAAGGACTACACGTATATTTACGTTCGTGTGTAGCACGTGCAGAGTAGAAGCAACGTGACGATGACGGAACGGCAGAGTGTGGGGTGGTGGGGGGCCCAACGGCCTCAGTTCTCAGTTCTCGTTCAGAAGCGATCAATTATGATTCGTAAAAGTCCAATCTATGTCTGTCCAGAGCCCAAAATGCATATTTTTACGTTATCGCGGAATAATTTATAATATTCGGCAGATACTGCCTGTCCAACACCACTGGTGTTGGCCTGTCACGAGGCATCCGTCAGAAAATAGCCATTTCGCGTACTAGTGTTTGCGATCAATAAATTTAGTTTTTGCATGAACGATGGACACTGTATTATCGGTGGACAATATAATATCGACCTGCATTATCAGCCGCATTCTGTTATATAATTTGTAAAGTGCAGTTTAGGAAAGAGACAGTGGTGCCTACTGGTGCAAAATTTCGAAACCTCGAGGTGCTGTATTTTTTTCCTACCCATTTTTCGTGTTTAAATAATTAATTAATCAACTAAAAATACACACCACCGCCTTTGTACATGTCCTGGCTATATGGGTGCGGTGCGATTTTTTTGATTCGAACGATAAATCACACAATATTTACGAAATTCTGTCAGTGGCGGCCATCTTGTGATATCATGCTTGCTTTGGATGCCTCGTGACAGGCGGTATCTGCCGAATGTTGCAAATTATTGCTCGATAACGTAAAAATATGCATTTTGGGCTCTGCACCCATAATTCTACGACTTTTAGGAATCACAATTGACCGTTTCTGAACTCCTCATTGCAATAATAAAGCGTCATTTTGTGTACAAAAAAACCTTGTAATTCCATATACGTATATGCAGATTTAGCAATGTATGTGTGTGCCACAAACACTCTTGCACGGCTGCGCCGGCACTCTTAAAATCCTCAAAATCGTACATCTTTCGATGCGTGTCGTTTTTTTTCTACGTCAACCGATTTTGATGAAATTTTAAGCATGTGTGTAACTAACATAGATCTACAAAACATATACATATTTTAATTGCCTTTTTTATTTTTGCTTGTAACCTTGTAAATTATAACTTTTTGGAAAATTTTTTTTGCACATCATTTCATAAATCAATGCTTCTAATTGATTATAAAAAATCAGGTCGTTTGGTACAATTATAAAAAAGTTATTCTGTTTTAAAGGGCGTTCGAATACGTGAGGGCGTGAGCCGCTGTATGTCAGTCTCTTGAAACCATTCCCGACCGTTTGTAATTAGATTTTCGCGTAGATGAATGCACTTTAGACGAATCCAACACAATTCAGCTTTGGCCCATTCAGATTAGAATTAACTTATTTAGCAATATTATAAATCGGCAAAATGATGGCTTAAACCAATTCAGTAAGGCAAGTATTTAATCTTTTTCACTTACTTCTCATCATCGAATTTTTTCATTTCTGGTAGTACATTCTTTTGTTTGTAGTACAACTTGAATCGATTTTTATTAATATCATTGCAATATTTGAATATCGGTTAGGTATATTAGTCGATGAAAAAAACGTCAGAAGACCTTTTGTAATTGTAGCACCAGAAATTAGAAAATTCGTTGAGATGTGAAATAATCGAAGAAGATTAAATACTCACCTTTACTTACTGTGTAAACGAAAATCTAATTTACAGAACTGAGTAAAAATATAATGTGCTGTCCAGGAAAGGAGGAGAAGGAAACTGCGGCAACTGGGTGAGAGGAACAGACCTCTAATTTGCTGGTGTAGTACGTATATCTAATTATGCCATTCAGCACACGTATACATATTGCCACGTCGTCTAGCTATTCGTAACCGTCAGAAGGGCGAAACGCTAGCGACACCGGGTATTTACAGGCCAGGAGACCGGGCCGCGTTCGGCCGCACGAGACGCGATCCACCCGGGGCAAAAAGGTATTCGCAGGCTCGTCGTTTCACTCGGACTCTAACGATATTCGGGCGCCAGGCACCAGACGGTGCCACGCTAAAGATTCGCCACAACGTGCGAGTCTAGAATAACGCGAATTCGAGCCTGCGACCACCGAGATTCGTCCTGAATAGCTCGCGAAGGGAAGCAGGGTACTACGCGGGCCGAACACGAGGCATTCCGCGCGGCGGGAAGGTTTCTCACGAAAGAAGCACTCACAATATTTTGGCTAACATTCATTTATTGTTCGACAGATGACAGAATCGAGCTGCCGGTGGAAGCCGGCAGCGTGGTTAAGGTTAGCCAGCGCGTCACAAATTCTTCGGCGACCGATGTTTGTCGCCCGCGCTTCGATTCCTTCAAGGACGTTCGATTATCCGCGTCGAATCCGGCAGCAACGCGATGTTTGCGTCGTCGTACGCGCTCCACGCGCGATTTACGCCCGGATTCCGATGGAATACGCGTTATCACCGGACTGCTTTCGTCGGAATAAGCCACAACATTACGACACGGGCACGTGGCTGCGTCCCACCGTAGGACTAACGAGGTTGACATGAAATGAACGACGACGCGCGGATCCTCGCTAAGAAATTAGTGCTTCGCACCCGCTAATATCATTCCCCGCGCGCTCGTCGCCCGACGGATCCCTACCGTTCGCGAATCTTTCCTCGACGCGAATACCGGCAGCTACGAAGCCTCGTCGGTATTTTGGCAACGCGATCGCGGACTCGCAAAACGCTAACCGAGCCAACGCGAAGGAGATCACTTTAATTCGAAGGGAATCTGACAGAGGCTTACCCCGGGTAACAGGTTGTCGGCTGCTGGTCTACGGCGCCTCACTGTCCCTCAATCCGGCAAGGTTATCGCAAATTACTTTCTTTCTTACGCAATGATTAACGTTAGATCGCAACTATAGCCAACGAAGAAGTGATCTCCACGCCGTGGCTCGGCAACGCGGAAGCAGAGCGTCCCCCGCTTTCCTAGCTTTTCCCCCCGCGCGCGACGCTTTGGCCTATCGCAAACTAGATCTTGGCAAGGCCTAGCCTTGCGCGACGGGCCTTGACTTCCGGCGATTCGCGGCTTCTCCGGCCGCGATGCTCGGTGGTTGGCCGCTTCCCTCGGAGACGATCGACGTTGGCCAACCCGGTCGCGTTCTCCGCTTCTTTTCGGCCGAGGCGACAACAGGGCTGCGTGGATGTTACTTTCGGTACCGGATGCCCTCGTCGGCGCCTCCAGGTTGTTTATCCTGGGCCGTGTCGATCTCTCGATGTCTCGGTGCGGGAAATACGCCGGAGCCAATAGCGTTCGCCTTCGTCGTCTCGGTGAGAAAAGTGTGCCGGGTCCCCTCCCGGGACTCGGCTATTGTCCTGCAAAATCGCGTCGCGCAAATTGGCGCGACGCTCAAAATCGTGAGTGCTCTGCCCATGGGTCTCGATCGTGCCCAGGGAGAGCGCTCGCCACTGCCCATCTCGCGTTTGTCTTGCCAGAGGGTGACCCGGTCTTTCGATACTCGGTTCCGAAGGACGTAGGCCAAACTGCCACGTCACAATATATTGTACATTGCTGATTTTCTTTGTATACTTTTAGTTATCACGCCTATGCCAAGACATGCTATAGCGGTGCGCTCGACTTGCCACTACCGAGGAAAAATACAATGTGCTGTCCAGGGAAGGAGGAGAAGGAAGCTGCGGCAACCGGGGAAGAGGAAGACCTCTTATTTGCTGTTGTGGTACGTATATCTATTTATGCCATTCAACGTACGTATACATATATTGTACATTGCTGATTTTCTTTGTATACTTTTAGGTATCCCGCCTATGCCAAAACATGCTATGGGCCACAAGTTTGAGGAAGCAGAGTCAACAACGCGTGTAATAATCATAATATATAGATTTAGGTTCTCCATATAAAGATTGTAACTTTTTGGTCATTTCCAATAATAAAGCATAGTTTGACTCGCTTGTAATCAATGTTCTAGCATTAAAATAAATGTAGCTATACAAAAAATATAAATTTTCTTTACCCTTATATATGACACTTTGTTTTTTTTGCATGAGGGCATTTTAATCTTATTGTTAGCTTCCATCTCTTGCAATCGATGCAGAGAATTTTTATCTTGCACAAAGATCCGCAGTCTAGGAAATATATTGTAGATAATAGTTTTCCCTCCTTGCATGTGACTGAATATTCATTCAAAAATCGGTATTGTCGGTAAAAAGGAAAACTGCTACATACTTGTAGAATAGAAATTTACTTTACCGACATCTGCCACAGTAGTGCGATCCACCCTTACCGACGGCGCTGTCCTGTATCACCGACGAGATACTATTAACACATACTTAAGATAGGTACAGACTGTGCATGCAATACATTTTTCACGCCGTGGTTCTGAATTACCGAACCTGTAGAAAATGCCCTAGTACGACAGCGGACTCTATCGAAATAGAACGGTCAGCTAGTGAACTACATGACGTTACAACACGTTAGATTTTACAGCGTTGTCAGCTTTAAAAGTGCAATGTTGCCGCATTATATTCATACAGTAATCGTTGATGCCCGCATCGAAAGCGTTCGAGCGGTTTATTTTCTGCTCTTCGGAGCTGTCGAAATTCAGAGTCATATTGCTTCTTAATTTAAAGTATAGAATTTTCATTCGTAAATAATTTTATTAAACGATTATCTGAATATTCGTTGACTTGTTAAAGAATCTTTTTAATGTTTTTAATTGTTTATGTAAATATAAAATTTTTAAATGTGCTTTGACATTTTTAATTCGTAGATTGTTTAACGCATTCACGTAACCTGATTATACAGGGTGTTTAGCAACAGGTGGGAGAAAATTTAAGGGGTGGTTCTCGACGATAATATAAGACGAAAATGAAGAATAAAAAAATTGCGATTTCGACTTCGTTATTTAGTTATTAACAGTTAAAAATCCGCCTAAAATGCTGCAACATTTCTAACAAAAGTGTACGTTGCGTACGTCACACAGGCGCGCGACAGACTCGTATCAAGTGACAAATGCATCATACCTTGGTTCTCATTTGGGGCCCCAGCGAGGTGAAAATGTTTAAAAGATCGTTGGACGACATTGAACCTACCTACTCGTTAAAATCCACAAGAGCATTTATAATATCCGCCCTATGGAATTATCGAGCAGAAGGGGTCAATGCCCTTTGACTTTTAAACTGTTTTCACACATATCCACAAATTCTTAATCTGCACTGTTCATAACACCGTACATAATACACTGGAACAAACCACACATATGCTCTAGCACTATTTTCAATATTATACACACGCACTACGAGTTTACAGAGAGTTTACTGAAGGGAATGAGGAGAATGTAAAGAACGCACGGGTAATCCTTTAATGTTGAAACACTGCACTTTATTGAACTTGATTTACGTTGCGAGACTCGCTCACAGACGAAACGGACATCTTGAGGTCGTGTGATTTCTGCGAACGGAAATCTTCGACGCGTGCGAGAAGAATCGTCCGTACAGGCCTAGCATCCGTATGCACGCCGATTCGAGACAGCTGATGTGATCAATGGCACACACATGAGATATTTGGCGGTCACAGCCAGAATGAGAAAGAATCGCGAAGTTCGTGGAAACAGGACACACAATGTATTGGCATAGTAACGCGCGATGTTTGGGCGCGCGTTTGCTGTAAATCGGCGGGAGTTGCTGTTGTAGATCGGCATTTGTTTTATCGATCTGGCTCAGGCATTGACCTCATCAGCTGTCTCGAATCAGTGTGCATATGGATTTTAGCTTGTACGGACGATTCTTCTCTCGTACGCGTCGAAGATTTCCGTTCGCAGAAATCACACGACCTCAAGATGTCCGTTTCGTCTGTGAGCGAGTCTCGCAACGTAAATCAAGTTCAATAAAGTGCAGTGTTTCAACATTAAAGGATTACCCGTGCGTTCTTTACATTCTCCTCATTCCCTTCAGTAAACTCTCTGTAAACTCGTAGTGCGTGTGTATAATATTGAAAATAGTGCTAGAGCATATGTGTGGTTTGTTCCAGTGTATTATGTACGGTGTTATGAACAGTGCAGATTAAGAATTTGTGGATATGTGTGAAAACAGTTTAAAAGTCAAAGGGCATTGACCCCTTCTGCTCGATAATTCCATAGGGCGGATATTATAAATGCTCTTGTGGATTTTAACGAGTAGGTAGGTTCAATGTCGTCCAACGATCTTTTAAACATTTTCACCTCGCTGGGGCCCCAAATGAGAACCAAGGTATGATGCATTTGTCACTTGATACGAGTCTGTCGCGCGCCTGTGTGACGTACGCAACGTACACTTTTGTTAGAAATGTTGCAGCATTTTAGACGGATTTTTAACTGTTAATAACTAAATAACGAAGTCGATATCGCAATGTTTTTATTCTTCATTTTCGTCTTATATTATCGTCGAGAACCACCCCTTAAATTTTCTCCCACCTGTTGCTAAACACCCTGTATATGTACGAAAACAAAAAAAAAGTATAGTTTTAAAAATTATGTTTTGTACATATATTGGTAACAAATGTTAACATATCAACATAATTAATTTAAATTTTGTTTAGAATTCGAACTCGCGCGAATTATATTTCCGCCAATATCGTTTACACGATCCGACGTCGCAAGAGCGCTACCGACGCGATGCCGATAATTACAAGTCGACCAACAAACTCGACAACAACAGCTCCTTCTCATCGTCACGAAGGAGCTCACTGTATCGTTAGACATCATATACGACACACGCGTTTCTTGCTTTCACTATATGTACATTTCTCCGTCTCGACAACGTCTCGTCGTTTCGAGGAATATCGGTATTCTTTGTAACCGCGCCTATCGCGTAGGAATTACCGTCGGAAAGTGTTCCGTAAAAGTGACAATAAATCAAGTTCCGTTGAATAAGGTGCTCAAATCGACGCAGTACTGTTTCATTCTCGAAGACCACTGTACATCCTTGTCAGGTTGCTCCCGGCTATCCTGCTGAGGGCTCTTTACTACGATTCGAAATAACACGGAGAGCATTTCAACGCAAAGAGCATCCAAAAATATTGCTTCTTCGCTTCAGGAAATGGGAAAAAGTTCATCGAAAATTCAAACTGCTCGGTACTCTCTGTCTTTGTCTCTCCTGCGAAAAACATATCTGCTTCTCTGTCTTCGTAGTTTACCTCGATTGGCGCTGTTAATGTTACTATTTCCGGTCCCACGCAGCCTTATAAGGCAATTACAGAATGGGTAATGTCAGCATTCTACTATATCGTTGTTCTTCTACATGACGAATATCTCGTCGGTGATGGAACTTTTAGCGATGTGGTATATCAGATCATTGTAACTTCCACGTCATCCCCGCGCCCGGACGCGCCCGGTTACCCGTCTCGCTGAATAGCACAGGCGCTGGCAGTCTCTCGTCGGTGCCTGTATAACGGCTTTCGCCGCATTTATCAGTGCGACCGTGCTGGCATCTTGCGGAAAAGCGGAATCCAGGACAGGGTTGCTTGCAGGAGTCACCCTCCACGTCGCCTCCACCCGATTCGTTCGAGGTGCAGGACACGTGCTACTACTACTATGACAATATGTGCCGCGCACTGGCCGGCATTGGCGGGCATTTGGCTATCAGGGTAGTAGAGTAGGCTGTGCTTATACATATTTACATTATGTGGCTCCTTGGGTATATTAAATAAGCTGGAAAGGTTCAGCTTCCCGTTTTTCTTGCAAATGCAGCAAAGCATAGGCATTTTTCAAAACTCAAAACCAAAAATACTTGGGAATACAGGAAATAATGTACCACTCACAGCGATTTGATCACAAATGGCGTACATGGATGGCGTGGGGACGCGAAGATTTCAGTCGGCGTGTACAAGAAAAATATAAGAAGGGAAATAGACTGAGTAGAACTGAAACGTATAGTTCGGGAGTTGACCTAATAGATGGCGCTGTAAAAGAGAGACTGTAGGGATCATGGCGCTACCGTCGCCATTCCCCTAGGTCGCGCCTAGGGAGATTACCGATAGGGAGTTGGCAATCCTACTCCCGACCGTCTCTCGTAGTGACCGTTACACTAGGCGTGCCTAGTACAGTTCGTATTCGTCATCTCGTCAGATAAGACGTGTCGAACACACATCCAGTTATACTGCGTAGAGGCCTTGCCTCATTGTAACATATTCCCCGTTGTACCGACACAACGGACGCGTTCAAGTCGCTAATAAAGCTTTATAATAATCGTTCTCGTTGAACCGTAAATACCGAAGTTTATTTGCATCCCGACCACGTAATTCCTGGCCAACGTAGAGTAGGCTACGTTCTTCGGTACCCTTCCCGGAGCTTCATATATTCTCCCGGCGAGAATACTATACTCAATCCCTACAAGACACAGCAGTGTCGCCTCTATCTAATCCTCTTTGACCAGTACTACCAGGAGAGGCCTTCGATGGCGCACAAAAAGATTGCGCACAACGAGATGGCGCACAGTAAATTGGACACATCTCTTTTGCGCACACGGCGGTTTGGCGCACAGCGTGATTGCACACCACAGAATACGAATTGCGCACATGTAAAATTGGACACAAAATGGATTGCGCACGGAACGAGAATTCAGCTGTTGTTTACCATCTTGAATTGTGCTGCGTGATTAGTTTATGGTTATACTTTCTAGTTATATTTTCTACATATGCATTGTTACGCCGCAGCGTGGTGGGATTTGGGGAATACGCTGGGTTCGGGTGCCCGTGGAGCGCTAAAGCACTCTGCTCGTGGAAGGTTTTCTGAACAAACTCTTAACAAGAAAATGTAACGAAAAATAGACTTTATTTGATAGTGTACTCGTTGTTGACTCTAAGATCTCAGAAATGTATCTCCTTCGTATTTGCCTCGTCCCGAGGTTTTATCTTCTTCCAGGTTCCTTTTCCTTAGCCAATAGGAAAATTCGGATCTTCCAGCTGGGCGTTGATTCGTCGGGTGGCCTTGTCTTTGGTTGCAGCTCGATGGTGATTGATACACGCGAGGGTGAAGGCCCGCCAAAACAAGCGTCGTGGGACCGAGCGAGAGAGAGGTCCGAGGGAGTTCCAAGAGGTCCTTGACATAGAATTTACGATTTCCCGTCCTTGACCGATTCCAGACTTCGACTGTCTATTTATGTGAAATTGAAGAAACTCCTCCAAGAGATTACGTGACTTTACCCAAATTCCTCAATTAGTCTCGCCCCTCGGAATTTCGTCAAGGATCTCCGTGGAAATACCTCCTATTGTTTCCCTACATATTCCCAGACAACCAGGCTGCAGCGGGCAGCAATGTCGCGTTTTGGAGGTCTGCTGCCGCAAGCTGCACGGCACCGGTCCTAGATTCTGCCTCACCGTAAGAGGGCAACACAGTCGCACTAATGTTTCGACTGCCGTACAGACCTTGTACTAGGGGCTAGGGGGCTCTCGCCGTTGCAGTGCGGTGATACAGAGCTGGTCGGGCTGATGTGGATCTTCCACATTAAGATGTCGGTAAAGTAAATGTCCATTGTACAAATGTGTCGCAGCAGCAGCAGCGCTCTTCTTTTTTACCGACAAAATTAATATTTATTTAAATTACATACTACACATACTATATATTAGGTCGTTCGGAAAGTAATTTCGTTTTTCGTGTAGGGATGGCAATGCTTCCGTGTGTCATTACTAGACTGCGGATATTTCTGCAAAATAAAAATCGAATACATCGACTGCAAGAAATAGAAACCAAATTGAATGTTATTTCTTCAGTAGAGGAGAAAACGAAATCATTTTCCGAACGACCTAATACATCAACATATTACAATAGGAGAGCTGCACAAAGCCTAAATAAAATCGATCTTAGCATTTTCATACTGTGACGTGGCAGAACAGCCTACGTCACTCTTAACCCTCAATCGGAAGACCGAGCCACCCTCTGGTCAAGCAACATGATAAGGGCCGCTGCGAGCGCTCTCCCGGGACACCTGTGTACCCTAGAGCTACAAATTCATTATTTGAATGTCGCGCCTTTTTGCGCGACGAGAGTTTCCAGGACCGCATCCGGACCCCAGGCGGGACCCGAAATTCTTCTTACCGCCGCAAAAGCAACCGACTAAGGAAGGAATAAGGCGTGATCCCGCAGGAGTACAAATAGAGGACAACACGGCTCGGGAAAACCAACCTGGGGGCGCCGACGAGGACATCCGGCAACGAAAACGATGCCGACACAGTCCTGCCGTTGCCTCATCCGGGAAGAAGCCAACGTGCGACCGGATAGGCCCACGCCGAT
Source organism: Lasioglossum calceatum (assembly GCA_963966675.1). Classification (NCBI taxonomy): domain Eukaryota; kingdom Metazoa; phylum Arthropoda; class Insecta; order Hymenoptera; family Halictidae; genus Lasioglossum; species Lasioglossum calceatum. The sequence goes on along the minus strand of CAXAAD010000265.1, from coordinate 496,468 downwards.
CGTCTCTGCTGGGATCAGCCAATGGGAAGACAGCGCTGCCGACTGCGTCGCAAACAGCCGGAAGCTGACCGCCGTCGCGTAGGATTCGTCCGTGCGAAATTCCTCGCTAGCGATAGGCTAAGACGTTGCGCGAAGGAAGAAGAAGGCCAGAGTGGGGGACGCCCTGCTCCAGCGTCCCCGAGCCAACGCGTGCACGTTCACTGCGCCATTAGACCTCGTGAGAGCTAGTCCTCGAATCTTAACGATTGCTAATAACTCAAGTCTTTGCGTCTGCTGAAACAGAGAGATTGTATTTTCGCTGCCGTACACCAGCTACTAGGAAAACCTTGGTAAGCGCCGATCAGGCATTTCTGTCGGAAATTAGCGCGAAATTCGTGTTGGCTCGGGTAGCGCGTCGCGAGGTTAGGAATCGCGTCGCGGGGGAATAATCCAGGAAACGGCCCGCGAATTTAGTGAACGATCGTGAACGGTTGTAAAATAAAGAATCCTCCGGACTGTGGAAGTAGGGTATATACACCGGTTCTAAATCACCGTTAAATTCACGAGAGAGGATACCTTATTTCACGGGAGAGCGGTACCGCCGCAGAGCGATATTGCGCAAGTATATTCGATAGAGGGGGGGGGGGAGCGGGGGGGGGGGGATTTTCATGGAATTATATTTTTCTTGGAACGAGGGGAGATCGTTTCTAGGTCAAGGGCGGTGTTTCATGGAATTATTTTGCACCAAATTGTTGCAATATTGCGACATATTTTTCATGGAATTATTGCGACATATTTTTCTATGTATTTTGTTGCAATATTGCGTTATATTTTTCTTGGAACGAGAGGAGATCGTTTCTAGGTCAAGGGCGGTGTATCGTGGAATTATTTTGCACCAAATTGTTGCAATATTGCGACATATTTTTCATGGAATTATTGCGCCATATTTTTTCCATGTAATTGTTGCAATAATCTTTAGGCGTCATGGAATTATTACGTCATATTTTTTCCATGGAATTATTACAATAATCTTTTCACCCAGTGTCATTCCCACGGTTGGACACTTCTGCCCCGTGGCGGCCATAGTGCTCCAGAAACGTGTTCGAACGTGTTTCGCGATACCCCCTTTGTAAGAGAGAGAGAGAGAGATGTTACTTGATTGGCCTCCCTCCCACTTCCCCGTGGCAATCATAGTGCTCCTGAAACATGTAAGCGTGAGAGTATTGTGCTTTTACGGTTTCACCCGGTGTCATCATAATTAAAAACGAGCGCTGCATCGTTGGAGTGCAATTGAGACTTGGAAATTTCAAAGTTGAAAAGAATATTTTGTTAACAACGGTAGCAAGATGGTTGAAACGTGGAAAAAAATGTTGAAGTGTTTGACGCGCATGTCAATGCTGGTGAAAACTATGGACGAGTATCGCGAATGGCATCGCTCGTACACAGAGTCTCTGCAGTGTTGCATCAATTATCTAGCCTGTGCGAAGGATGAATTGTCGGTAGGTGAGAAATTTAGTTTAACATCGACTATGTGCCGTATGAAAACTTTGAACGTTTCGTTGAATCATCGTATTTCGTCGTCGCGCGTCGGTAGAGGTTTATACGACCGCGGCGGTGCGAGAGCCTCGACGCTTCGTTGGGAAAATGTCGAGTCGGCGTTTGAAAATCGCATATCAACCGGCATCGTTATCAACGTCGAACATATCGATCCTAAGCAATTTTTACAACACGCGAAACGAATAATTACGGGACGCGTTACGGAATTTTTAAACGTGCATTCATCGCTGAAAGCTGGCGTAACGTTGGAGGCGGAATTCATGCAGCGCGCCAACGAGGTTTCCGTGAAAAGTTTCGGCACGCGAAACGTCGCGTTGTTTCGGACGAGCAATCTACGACGGTGGTACCAGAAAGACGTTGTGCCGACGATTTTGACATCTTTGGAAGAGTTTCAAGAGCGAGACAGTGGGTGGGCGCTGTCGAAGATACTACATTTGATTGTGAACTTTGGCAAATACCAGCCGTTGCAAGCCGGTTGCACCGGTGCAAGCTATTTGCCTCGAACGATACAGCGGAAAAGAGCGGTCGTGAACGTGATTAGCAACGACAACGCATGCTTTTTTTGGGCGGTCGTGGCGGGTCTCTATCCAGAAGAGACAAATCCGTCGCGTTTGTCATCGCATCCACACTACAAAGCGGTGCTTCGAACCGAAGGTTTTCAATCGCCCATGCTGTTCAAAGACATTCGTAAATTTGAACGAGAAAACGACGTTTCCGTGAACGTGTTCGAATGGGCGCGCAAGAGATGCGTAACGCTTCATTTGACCGAGAAGAAACGGAGGAGACATGTCAACTTGCTGTTTCTACAGAATGCCGCAAAGACGCGTGGTCATTACGCGTGTATACGAAATTTGTCACGATTGGTTTCATCGCAGCTTAGCAAGTTGGATCATAAGAAGCATATTTGCGATCGGTAACTTGCACGTTTTTTTGAATTTTAAAAAAATTCTTTAAAGCAGAAAAAAGTTTTTTCCCTCAGGTGCTTGCAATATTTTCCCACGCAGGACAGATTAAACGTTCATACGATCGACTGCGAACGAATGAATGATTGCGCTCTAGCGCTTCCAACGAGTGAAGATAAGTGGTTGCGGTTTAAAAACTTTGCGAACAAAGAACAGACACCGTTCGTTATCTATGCTGACTTGGAGTGTCTGCTGCTGTCTAAGGAACAGGAAGGAGAAGGCCGTGCGGCACGCGTACAGTATCAACATCACCACGCGTTTAGCATAGGATACTACATGTGTTGTCGCTACGACGTATCGTTGTGCGAGTATCAGGTTTATCGCGATAAAGAGGGATGCGCCGCGTGGTTCGCGAACAGGTTGTACGAGCTGAATCGCAAATTACAGCCGATATTCGACAAAACGGTACCGATGAATCCGCTAACCGAAATGGAAAAGTTAAATTTTCGTACGGCCACGCATTGCCACATCTGCGAGAAACCATTTGAAGAAAACGATATACGAGTGCGCGATCATTGTCATTTCACGGGCGCGTATCGTGGTCCGGCTCACAACGGATGTAATTTGAGCTATCAATCTTCGTACGTTATACCGGTGGTTTTCCATAATTTATCTGGCTACGACGCACATTTCATCATCAAAGAATTAGCAAACTCGTTCGAGGGACGGATAGACGTGTTACCATTGACGAAAGAGAAGTATATCTCGTTCACGAAAAACGTTTCCATCGAAAGAGAGACGGGCGAAGAGCAAAAGTATACAGAGTTGTTGAAATTCCGCTTCATCGACTCGTTCAAGTTCTTGAACTCGAGTCTGGACAAGCTGTCATCATACTTGGACAAAAGCAAATTACGCATCGTACGAGGTGAATTTGCACATCTTTCCAACGACGACCTCACCCTTTTGACCAGAAAAGGCGTTTTTCCATACGACTATCTGACATCGTACGATAAATTAAGCGATACATGTTTGCCACCGCGCGAAGAATTTTACAATCGGCTGTATGGCCGCGAGATATCCGACGTCGATTACGATCACGCGAATACGATTTGGTCGCGTTTCGCTATACGAACGCTAGGACAGTACAGCGATTTATACTTAAAATTGGATGTGCTGTTGTTGGCGGATGTTTTCGAAAATTTTCGCGATGACTGTCTCGAGAATTACAAGCTCGATCCGGCACATTATTACACGCTTCCTGGTTTCGCGTGGGACGTGATACTGAAAATGACAAATATTGAATTGGAGTTGTTCACCGACGTGGACATGCTTTTGTTCGTGGAGTGAGGAATACGTGGTGGATTGAGCCAGTGTTCTCACAGATATGCACATGCGAACAACAAATATTTACCTACACATGACTCGAGTAAACCGTCCACCTACTTAATGTATTTCGACGTGAATAATTTGTACGGTTGGGCTATGTCACAACCTCTACCGTACAGAGACTTTCGATGGGTGAACGACGGGGTAGATGATTTTGACGTTGAATCCGTTCCGATCGATAGCCCTGTAGGATACATTTTGGAGGTGGATTTAGAGTATCCGAGCGAAATTCGCGATGCCCATGCGGATCTTCCATTTTGTCGAAGTCACGACGCGGCGATGACCAGCTCGAGTCAAAGAAAGTTGATGGCAATACTTCGCGATAAGGAGCGATACGTTGTACATTACCGATACCTCCAGCAAAGTTTGAAACACAATCTGAAATTGAAGAAAATTCATCGAATTCTAGAGTTTCAGCAGTCGCGATGGTTGCGCGGCTATATCGATTTGAACACAAAATTACGCGCAAACGCGACCAACGATTTTTCCAAGAATTTGTTCAAATTAATGAACAACGCTGTATTTGGAAAAACAATGGAGAACGTTCGAAATCATGCAACTGTGAAATTACTTTCTCGTTGGAGCGGACGGCACGGCGTCGAACGATTGATAGCTAGACCAAATTTTCACAGCTATACGGTGTTTTCCGAGGACTTTGTCGCGATTCAGCTGAAAAAGCTGCTCGTTAAATTTTACAAGCCAATTTACGTAGGCATGTCCGTATTGGATATATCCAAAATTCCAGCAAAATTGTAAGATTTTATACACGGACACGGACAGCCTGATATACGAGATCGCTTGCGATGACGCGTACGAGGCGCTGCTGAAACGTGATATCCATCGATACGACACCAGTAATTATGCCGCGAACAACGTTTACGGTGTTCCGATCGCGAACAAGAAACAGCTAGGATTGATGAAGGATGAGAACGGTGGTAAAATTATGACAGAGAGTTCGTAGGGCTTCGTTCGAAAATGTATGCGATTCGCGTGCAAGATGATCAGGAAACGAAAAAAATCAAAGGCATCAGAACAATCGTTACCGCTCGGGATATAAGTTTCGAAGACTATGTCGAATGCCTTCGTAATAATACGGAAAAAAGTGTTAACAGTAATCGTATAGCGTCTGTACGTCATCAGGTGTATTCGATGTCGGAAAAAAAATTGGCATTGAGTCCGTACGACGATAAGCGGTATATTTGCAGTAATTTGATCAATACTCTTCCTTTGGGGCATTACAACATCGATTGAGAAGTTTTTTATCCGTAAAAGAAAAAAGGTAGGGAGATTATTGCAGGTCTTTGAAGACGAGTCGGGGAGGGGGATGCTTCCATTTTGTTGTAAAAAGGAAGTGGTGGGGGAGCGTCCTATAAAAGCATTGTATTCCGAGCGTCACGCTTCAGATTGAGACAATCTCAATCACGAAAACAGCACGATGTATTACAACCATCATTCGCCCGCTGAATGTAATCGTTCAGACACCGAGGAGCCATACAAAAAGAGGAGACTAAATAATATGTAAGTAGAAAGATGAAAAATTGTGAAATTTAGAAAAACGTCTAATTTTGAAATCTGTTGCAGGGGTTTTCCCAACAACAGCCCTATTTCATCGATGGTACAGCTGTCATCGTCGTCGAGGAGTTCGCGCCGGATCTTGGGCCGAAGATATTCAATAGCCGGCAATTATTTTAAATATCTTGAAATTGGTGTGCGCGTTGGCGACGATATTCGTGCGGAACTAGCTATAGGAGATAACCGTGGTAACGAAATCACGTTTTCCCTGGACGCATGGACGGAGTTGTTGCGCACGAAGGAGTGTATTTCCGATTTACTTTCATCGTCTATGCAGAAACAGTGTAGAAAATTGAGCGATGATTTAACATTGCAAATAGTTAATCTCGATGGTAGGAAGCTAGTGAAACTATCGAGTCAGTTCGTAGCTCTATACATCAAGGAAAAAACTATGCATAACTTGTACAATCTTGAATTCTGCGTGCACAATGTGCATTCATGGCTGATCGACAATGTTCCCACGGTTGTCGATAAATATATGAATTTTGTCTTTGCGGTGAAGGATGCCAACGCGAAGAATATCGTGAAAGCGATCGTCGAGAACGAATCTTTCGATCAAAGTTCACTGATCGATTGCGAACTGGTGGCTTCGTGCGCTGATATCATCGCGACCGAGGCGTTCGCGCAAAGAAACAGATGGGTTTAAAATATTAATGTTGTGTGTGAAAATTGTCTTTTGTAACGAAATTTTTTAAAATAAAAAATTATTTAAGACTCTTTTGTATTTTTTTATTGTAACATTACATACAATTCCTACAGAAATGTAATTAACGCAGAAATATCGCAATAGAAGTATAGAGAAAAAACTTAATTGTCATAAGTAAAAACAATTAAAGTATATTCGTTTTAGATATCCACGAATTATGTGACGCGTCCATTCCCAACCATTTTACGTATACTTTATTTCCTGTTCTGCGTAATATTTTTTCAACTAAGTATATGTCAGGATATTTTGCCGCGCGTATCTCGTGTTCGTAAAATCCTCCGGCGATAGGTTTGTCCTTCGAGTCAGCCAAGAGGTATGTGACAGGATTCGTTCGTTTCACCGCGGTAATCTTGAATATTTCGGTTGACCAGTTCGGCGTGTATCCTTTGTCGAATAGGGTTTTAAACTTGCTGACGCGCACGCGATCATCGATCTTGAATTTGGCAGGACCAGCAATCTTCACGTTGCTGTACACGGTCGACAGAAGGTGCCCGGCATTTTTACGGTTCACATCGACGGGTCGCATACGGATGGTACGATGTTTTCGATTATTGTAGTCCTCGGTCAACGTGGGAAGCGCATCGATCCAACGATATTTTCCGCTCAACGAGAAAAATTTCCACATGCTGTTCTTCAACGTGCGATTGAAACGTTCCACGACGGACGCTTTCATAGTGCTAAACGTGGAATAATGGTGTATGTTGCGGCTCCTCAGATAGTCTTGGAACGTTGCATTGTAGAATTCTTTCCCCATGTCAGTCTGCAAGTTGTTCGGGGCTCTACCGTCCTTCTTCAACGCTGACGCGAAAGCTTTGCACACGTCGCTCGCATTTTTACTCTTCAAAGGAACCGTCCACGCGTATTTGCTAAATACATCGATTATCGTGAGAATATATCGATGCCCTCGATTGTCTCGCGCGTAGTTTTGAACCTCAACGATATCGGCTTGCCAAAGATCATCGAATCCTCGCACGATCACACGTCTACGCGGGTAAAAACGTCTCGCCGGAGCATGCAGCTCTTCCACCACGTTTTCTTTACTCATCGTCGTCGTCGCTGTATCTGCGCGTATACTTTATCGAGTTTTCCATATATACTCATCTGAAAATCTTCTTTCTCAGTTATATTTCCCTCCCTCATTTTTTTCCAGCGCTCTCTCAAGGATGATCATTTCTATACGATGAATGTTACTTAGTATCAATAATACATGATAGCACAGGTACAGGTGTACAGGTGTACATGTATCGGTGTACAGGTACCGGTACAGCTGTAGCGGTATGACGGTTGGCTGCCAAGATCGGTTGACACGTTTCTTTTAATATTGTCTTGAAATCTTATTCTGAAGTTCTCCAGCCGATCGTGGATGACGTCTTTTTTACCATCTCCTTCTCGAGCGTTTGCAACCAAATTATCGATTCTCGCGTCGATATGCAAGTACAGGTACAGGTACAGGTACAGGTACAGGTGTACAGGTACCGGTGTACAGGTACAGGTACCGGAGGTACCGGTGTACAGGTACCGGTGTACAGGTCCAGGCACCGGTGTACAGGTACCGGTACAGCTGTAGCGGTATGGCGGTTGGCTGTCGGTACAGCTGTAGCAGTATGATGGTTGGCTGCCAAGATCGGTTGACACGTTTCATTTAATATTGTCTTGAAATCTTATTCTGAAGTTCTCCAGCCGATCGTTGATGACGTCTTTTTTACCATCTCCTTCTCGAGCGTTTGCAACCAAATTATCGATTCTCGCGTTGATATGTGAATCGGTTGATTTCATATTTTCGTTTGCATCGTATCGGACGTCCTGTATCGTGGTCAGTATTTCTGACTTTATCGTTTCTTTAGCGGTTTTCAGATCTTCGATCAGTTTTTCATTCTGTTTAGCTAATATTTCAGACTTTATCGTCTCTTTAGCGGTTTTCAGTTCTTCGACCAGACTCGTGCGTCGCGTTAAGCGTGTCCACGTATACTTTGGTTGCAGCATGATCGTTTGCCTCGGGATTCGCCACGCGCCCGATCCTCATACCTTTTGCATCATACAATCTAGCATCATCGTTCATACATATGGTGTTATCACGCACATAACTTTTAAAAACGCCGGGATAGAAAATCGAAGAAACATTCGACTCGCGTTTGTTTGCTTCGTGAAACACCGTACCAAATTTGTCGATAGACATTTTTGAGTTAGTCTTCTTCTTCGATTATCGTCAACTCGTATCGCTTGCACAACCGTTTTACTTGCTCCTCGATCTGCAGCATTCGTTGAAATAGCTCATCCAGTTTTATCCATAGACTTTGAAATCTCAAGTTCCAGCTTTCACCGTCGTCGTCGTCTCCTCCTCCCGAGGATATCATTTGATTCGTTTCGCAACAATTAAGACGAACACGCATTTTTATCGAGCCGTAACAATTGACATTTCATTCGACACTAACTCAACGAAACGCACGCGCTTTAATTTATAATTATACCGGCTTCGCGAAGTTCTTCGATTATCGACATTATTTCGTTGTTATGGTTGGAATGACCGGCGTTCTTCGAAGCGGTTAACAATTTCAAACGATCGACGAGTTCGTTCGGATCGTCCCAATGCACGTAATCGATTGGATGGTTAGTCGCGCGCATAGAAGTTGGAAGTTGAATCCCCTTCCCGTCTCGCGGCAAGAACATCGGTCCTATTACTTTCTTGTACTTGTAACCTTTGTTTCCCATAAGCTGATTCCTGTGTCGATGCACTTGCGTAACAATGAGAATTCTTTTGTACACGTTCTTATCGTCATCGGTGTACAGCCGGTTGTTGGGCAATTTACTGAATATCAATTCGTAAAGACCGCGAGTCCCCTCGTACCGTACTCCGTCAACGATGATATCGTCGTTGTGGTCCACCTCGAACGTTGAATTTCCCAGCATCAGCTTATCGTCCTGGAGATATACTCCCTATACGTTGTCGGATTTTTTCGTTGGCCCGCTAAAAAATTTTTCCAAATATTCACGCGCCAAAGGTCCGAAATTCTCGGATAGATATTGGTTCTCCTCTTGACGAGTTTCGGGATTTTCAAAAATATCGCGCATAGAAGATTCCAAACATTCCGTGCTCGGCGATTCGAAGGTATCCTCCTCCTGTCGCGGCGGTGCCACCGCCGTCGCCGACTCGATCTCGTTATCGTCATTGTCAAAAGATATTTTTCTCGAGACATCGTCGTTCTTTTTCCTCTTTATTCTTATTCTTTTTTTCATAGAGGACGCTGGTGTCGTTCCCCTAATATCTGAGAATCTTCTTTTTTTGATAGGAGGGGCGGAGTTTCCTTAATATCCGAGAACGCGTTGTCGTCCGGTTGAACAGTAGCCGTATTTTGAACTAGCTGTTTCAGCGGTTCGACGATCGGTTGTAAAGTTGTTCGCAAATTCGTCTCGGCCGTCATTTTCCCAACTTTCAACGCTAAATACTTTTTACGTATGGTATCGCTGGTCTTCGCTATTTCGTTCACGACCGAAGCTCGCAGCTTCTTCTCCTTCGACGACATATCGAGGGAGAATTTTCTAATGCGACTCCAACGACTCTTACCGAGCAACTGTGCTCATTACAGTACAACAAACTCGTTAAATCCACGTCTGTAACGACCACGACTCACGGGGCTGTCTTTATCGATTACGAGAAATCCGTACTTCTTTCGCCAACAATCCATGCATAACGTGCTAAACGTCTCGAACGACATATCAGTATTTACATGATCCTGATGAATGTGACGCAAGTTCATGGTATCCTGTTTGAACAGAATCAGCAGATTGGCATTGTCGCGAATTAAATGTTTCGGTATCCTCGCGTACGACTGACCCAGGTAGAAGCAATCGACGTGCGAATGTCTGCCCATCGCAAAATACTCTCTCATGATATCCTGCTCGTCGCATGCCACATCATCGAAGATGAATATTGAATCGGGCCGTGCCTCTGCGGGAGGAATTACGTCAGCGTTGTTCGCGAACGCGAAGTAGCCAACATCCTTCCCCACGGATGAGAACAGTTTGCTCAAGTATCGATATTTTGGCTGACTCAGCGATTTTGAGTACACGTAAACGTTTGCGAATCGTAGCCCGTTCGCGCTCTCCAGCAGGCTAATCATAACGTTCGTTTTACCGCATCCTGACGGACCGCTTATGACGCATCGTACATTGCTTGGTAACAATGATCCATGTTTTCGCATCGTCTCGTCGCAATCGTCGAACGCGCGACACGTTGGAACACGAATATCCAAAGATTGTCTTACAAAACGCATGATCTGATTGATTCGATGTGGTGGGTGGTTGGGGGGTATTTATACGAGAGCTCGAACACCGTCGACATCAGTCACTCTTCGTGCCTCCCCCGAACGTGAGAGAAAAAGGATCCGTGTTCTTTAAACAGAAAGAGAGCAGAAAAATAGTTTATGCACATGAATCGTCGTTCACAACGGCGTCTCGGTCCGCATACGGGTAAGGGGTTGTTAAACAGAGCTATAAACGCGTTACCGTTCGAATTGCATATACCTGATTATCAATTCTGCGGTCCTGGTACGAAACTGACCAAGCGATTAGATCGTGGGGATCGAGGAATCAATCCGTTGGACGCGGCCTGTCGCGAGCACGATATAGCCTATTCACGGTACAAGGATCTTGGAAATCGACACGCGGCCGATCGCGTTTTGGCGGATCGAGCGCTGCATCGAGTAATGTCCGGAGACGCGGCGTGGGGGGAGAAGGTGTCCGCGGCCGCAGTGTTGGCAGCCATGAAAGCTAAAACGAAATTGGGCATGGGTCTGATAAAGAAAAAAGGTGAAAAGAAAAAGAAAACGACAAAACGAATTCTCCCAATCGCCAAACGCGGCGGTTTTCAGCCGTTGCTGTTGCCTGCTTTGTCGGCTATAGGAGCATTGACGGGCGGTGCTGCGGGAGTAGTCAAAGCTATAAACACCGCGAAAGCTGCGAAAAAACAATTGCAAGAAGCGGAGCGACATAATCGAGCCATGGAGGGTCGTGGGATACGTCTCGCTCCGTATAAGCATGGGAAAGGCTTGAAGGAGAAAAAAAAACGAAGAAAGACAACACGACGACAGACGCCGAATTGATGGTCATCTGTAAAGGATTACCATATTTTCGTGGAGTTTTTATGCGTGACGATTTGCCGCGGCGCGTGTGGGTAAATGAGCGGGGTATAGTCGATCTGGATAATAGTCGTGGTCCGGGAACCCACTGGGTCGCATATATAAAGCACGGCTCGCGTGTCAAATATTTTGATAGTTTTGGAAATCGTCGACCACCAATCGAGTTGATTCACTATTTCGGCGCGAACGCGACTATCTTATATAACCACAAACGTTTTCAAAACTACGAAGAAAGCGTGTGTGGACAATTGTGCGTGAAATTTCTCCGAGAAACTACGTTATAAATTGCCTGGAAAAAAGTCTGTTTCTCTCTGCATGATGCATGCGAAAAAGTCATTTACGTTCACGTTGTCGGGAAGAAGCAGCGTACTGTCATCCAAGTGCTTTCCACCCATAGATCTGAGCAATGGCGAATACGAGTTGGGATTGCTCGATTTGCAAACTTATTACACAATACCAAACATCAGCGCCAACATTGGAAACAATCGATTCTACTTTGGTGAAAAAGATGATGAGATCATCATCCCCGACGGTTCGTACGAATTGGAAGCTATAAACGCATACTTGAGGCGTGAAATATGCGCGCGATATCCTAAAAAAATGTCGATGAGTCATCCGCCGCCTCCGATATCGAATATCCGCTGGTCTTACGGGCGAACAACAACACCATGAAAAGCGAAATTATAAGCGAGTATCAAATAAACTTTGCAAAGCCTTACAACGTGGGGTCTATCCTAGGATTTTCCACGGGTCGAGTTTTACCGCCGAACATGTTGCATACATCGAACGCACCTGTGAGTATCATCAGCGTGAATATCGTACGAGTGGAATGCAACATAACCACCGGATCGTACGACAATGGTAAACTCGTTCACACGATACATGAGTTTGCGCCCCAGGTACCACCAGGGTATAAATTGTCGGAAACGCCCGCGCGAGTCATTTACCTTCCGATCGTTGCACGAGTCATTGACGATTTAACGATTCGCATAGTTGATCAATCCGGGCGTTTGATTGATTTTCGAGGTGAAGAAATCACGGTGCGACAACACGCGCGACGAAGCAATGCTAATTCATAACAATACGGCATTCCATACGTTGAACAACAGCCATAAACTAACCACGGAAAAAAGGTCATCGATTCGTAAGAAATTAACCGTGGAAAACGCAAAGTATCTACGATCTTTGGGATTTATTGTTAAAAAGTGAGAGGAAAAAATCATGTTTGGTGACATTTTGAACATCTCCGAAGAGCCGATCTTCGACAATCGCATAACGAAGATTGAGCTGCACACGTACAATCCGTATGCTAACACGACGTTCGAAAACAGTGATGAGATAAGGATACCCATTCAACAACAAGACCTGTACACGCTCCCGTGTAAAAGCTTCCTATACGTTGAGGGAAAACTTAGTTTATCAGGAAAACTTGAATTACCGGCTGGCAGAGAATCCCACATCGATACGGTGACACTCGAGAACAACGCTGTTGCGTTTATGTTTGAGGAAATACGTTATGAATTGAACGGAGTGGAAATCGATCGGTCAAGAAATCCCGGTGCGACAACTCTGAAGAATTACGCGAGTCTGTCCAGAACGAGAAGCGACGCGTTGTCCAACGCTGGTTGGCTGTATGCCGATGACAAACAGAAGCAGACTGCAACGACCACGGCTGCGATACATTTCAACTTTTGCGTTCCTATGAGCGTTTTATTAGGCTTCTGCGAAGACTACAAACGCGTTGTGATAAATGCGCGACATGAATTGATTTTGATCCGCTCGCGTACCGACGCGAACGCGTTGCACAGTCCTTCCAACAACGCGAAACCTATTCTGGATCTGTACAAAATTCAATGGCGAATGCCGCACGTCGCATTGGATGAAGTACATAAGCTGTCCATGTTACGTATTTTAGACAGCGACAGACCGATCGGAATGAGCTTTCGATCGTGGGATCTGTATGAATATCCTCTACTACAGACGACTACGAACATACATGGGCGATAAAAACAGCTCTGCAAATGGAAAAACCGCGATATGTGATATTCGCTTTGCAAACCAATCGAAAGAATAACTTAACGAAAACGGTTACACGATTCGATCATTGTGCATTGGCAAATATTCGGCTTTACTTGAACTCGGAAACCTATCCGTACGATGATTTAAATATCGATTTTGAGAAAGGTAAATACGCGTTGCTCTACGACATGTATGCAAAATTCCAAGAATCGTACTATGGAAACGGCGAAGCGCTACTCAACGTCATGGATTTCCTGCATTATGGTCCACTCATCGTTCTCGATTGTTCCCGACAAAACGAAGCGTTAAAAAATGCTACGGTCGACGTGCGAATCGATTTCGAATGTCGAACCGACGTCCCTCCATCGACAACAGCCTACTGCTTAATGATACATGACCGCATCATGGAGTACAGTCCATTGACGAATATTGTTCGAAAAATTACTTAAACCGTTTGTAACGAGTCTGAAATCTCGTTACAACCGGATCTCTCCCTCGTTGCTGAGTGGCTCGCCGAGCCAGGGTTCGCGGCGAGGGAAGCGGACGGGAAGCGGTAATTCGGGCGGGTTATGAAATAACACAAAACGCGCGACGTGACTTTTACGTCTCACTAGGCCACGGTTCGCGAAGATTGCCGATGACGTGACGGTCGCGGGTGCACGCGCGCGGGTTCGCGGGTCGCGGATCTGACGGTTGGCGACGGGCGACGGCTCGTCGACTTGCTGGAGTACGGAGACCGGCGGCTCGCGGCAACGGGGATTCGGGGTCGGTCAGGTCGGCGGGGCAGAGAGGTTGTTCGACGGCGCGTGGAACGGACGAGGATACAACGGCGCGTTGCAAGGGTGCCTCGACGGCTCGTGGAGACGGCGACGGGAACTTCGGCGCGGAGCTGGGTGAAGGATTCGTTCGACGGCGCGTTGAACGGGCGAGGAAGCAACGGCGCGCTGCCAAAGAGGTCTCAACGGCTCGTGGAGACGGCGACGGGAACTTCGGCGCGAAGCTGGGTGACGGTTTCGTTCGACGGCTCGTTGAACGGGCGAGGAAGCAACGGCGCGCTGCAAAGGGGTCTCGACGGCTCGTGGAGACGGCGACGGGAACTTCGGCGCGAAGCTGGGGGACGGTTTCGTTCGACGGCTCGTTGAACGGGCGAGGAAGCAACGGCGCGCTGCAAAAGGTGTCTCGACGGCTCGTGGAGACGGCTACGGGGACTTCGGCGCGAAGCTAGACGGGCGTACGGAGGCAACGGCACGTTGCACGGAGCGGGAACGGTCGGGATCGGGAGGTTGACGGCTCGTCAGGGTAAGGCGCTTACCAGGGTTCCGAGCGATCAAGCGGCTCGCCTGCTGGACTCGGAAAGAGAGCGAGTCTCTGTCCGCGCTGCCTTTTATAGGCGAATTCGGTGGTTACTACGGGGTACGCGGGTTGCGGTGTGCGCGAGCGATTCGCGGGATTGCCCGTGCGGCGTCTGCTTCGGGGCGTGAAAACGCGGGAAGACGCGTAGCATGAAGTCGCGCCTGGTTACGAGGCGTGAAATCGCCTTGCGCGAATTCGGATTCGGTCGGGATCGGTCGGCGCGCTTCGGCTGTACGCGAGTCTTCGCGTTCGTAACAGAGCTGTACTGTGCCCGCTGTACAGGTCTGTTACACCCCCCTCCCTCTTCGGGGCGACGAACGAGCGGCAGTGAGACCTTTTATTGAAAAGAGAAAAATAATTATACATAGTATAACCTTAAACGCTAACGCAAGTCTTAGCCTACGGGGTGGGGATCGCTTTGAACAAAACACCGGACATGTGGAAATAAACGGCACGTTTATTGTCTCCTCCACGGGGTTCTCCCCTGGTACAACTTTGAGCGGACTTACAATCTTTAACTTTGTACTTGTCGGTTCCCTTGGGATCTGGTTAGCCCGGCTCGGGCGTGGTTGTCACCGCCTTGTGACTTATTACTAATACAGCCTTATTCCTAATAATACTTGCGGTGTGCATACAAAAATAAAAATCCTAGAAAAATAACATAAACATAAATATGTTTGTAACGTCGTAGCACTCTATTTCCGCGTATCTATCTCTAACAGTCTTTCCGTGGTCCCCTTTGCTAGCCCGGCTCGGGCGTAGCGAGTCAGTCTTCGACTCTCTGATTGCGAAAAGAAAACAAACAAAAAAAAAACGAAAAACAAAACGATGTTGCAGCTAATTGCGCAGGAACCGGAGTGAAAACACCGAAAACGAAAATAAAAGACGGCCGGGGTCGGTTCTGCCCGAACTTTACATCATATAAACTATATAAACTAGGAGGCTCGTATATACACTATATCTATAACTAGGAACTGGTTGCTTATATCCTATTAAACTCTGTCGTAATAAAAGAAACAAAAAGAACTTCTTAAACGGCCCTCGGCGCGAGGGTCGGTCGCGGCGCGCGACCTTTCTTACTCTGGGGCCAGTGCCTCGGTCCTCCGTTTGCACCTGCGGAGGTGGCCGTTCCTGTCGAAGAACAGGATCCACCTTTCCTCCGGGGTGGATGCCCGATATTGCCGCGTCTTCACGTAATATTCGGGCACCTCCACCCGCCGGCCTGTCGGCAGCTGGAACCACTTCGTGGGTCCTGGCACTGGCTTGCCATCGTATGGCACGGACGGTGGGGCTCCGGGGAGGCGATTTCCGGACGCCGTAGGTCGGCCCCCATTCCCTGGTTTCTCGGACCAGGTCTGCATCGGTTGGGGCTGCGGTGTTGGCCTCAGTTCCGGTGGCGGTGTGGCCGTTTGTGAGGTGGTGGCAACCGCCGCTAACGGCCCTGGGGCGGCACCGTGGTGGTCTATCCCCAGGATGGTGGGTACCGGTGGTGTCGCGGTGGACCGCGGGCGACGAGTTGGTGGCCGTTCCGCCTTCTTGGCCGGCCTGCGGGTCGATGGCGGTGCTGGCGGTGTGACCGGCTCGGTCACTTTGCTCAGGGGCGCCCTCTGGGTCCCCTGCGGTGTCGGTGGAGGCACCTGGCGTGACCCCGTTTTCCTCCGGGATCCTGACTTGGCCGGTGGCGTCAGTATCCCGTCCCACCAGGTCGGAGGCTCAGGTTTCCTCCCGGACGATGGCACCGGATCGAACGGGCCCGTCGGCGTTGTCACGGCTTGCGGCGGTCCGGCCTCGGCGGCGTCGGTCGTGGCTGTGGGGCCGCGGTTTCTGGCGGCCAGTTCCAGCTCGGCCTTTCGCTTCAGCAGGCCTGGTAGCCACATGACCGGCCGCACGGACCTGACCCGTGGGCCATGGCGGCGGTGGGGTGACTGACCCGGCGGCATCGTCGGTCCCCTGGCTTGCCGACTGGCGTCGGTCGTCTCGGTGGCTGGTTGCGGTGGCGGGATCGCCGATTCTATCGGCCCTCTCGTGTCTGGTTGGCCGGTGGCCTTGGTCGGCTCGACCTGGGCGTCCGACTGTTCCGGTGCCTGGATCGTCGGCGTCCGGGGTCTTTCCATCAGGTTTGGCTCGTCCAGCAGGTCAGCCAGCTCCTGGACCCACGGCTCCATCTTCCCCGTATTCGTGGTATATTCTCTGCTACAAAAAGAAACGCTCGGGATCAGTTTACGGGGTCGACCTCGGCGACGAGGGGTTGGTGCATCGGTGGGGTTGAGGAGTGGTGTGGGCGGGTGGGTGAGCGTGCCGCTCGGTTCCGAATCGTTCCCAGCGTGGGTCGCGGCTCGCGTTTCAACGTCCGGCTCCACTGCAGGCTTCAAATCCTGGACATGGATATGGCGGCACCATTTGTTTGCGTCGCTTCGTAAGTCGACGATGACCGGTGAGACGACTTTTCCGACGGTGTACGGACCGGTGTACTTCGGCGCGAGCTTTGCGTTGACCCCGGCTGCTTTGTCGGACAGTGTATGTTCGCGTTTCCATACGCGGTCTCCGACGGCTGGGCGCCAGTCGCGGTGTCGGAGGTCGTAGTACTTGGCCTGCCGACCGAATGCGCGCGCTAAATGCAGCTTCGCGAGTTCCTGCGCTTCTTGGAGATTCTTCCAACGTTGCTTCGGTGGTTCGTCGGAATCTTCTGTTGACGGTTGTCCTGGCGTTCGGAGCTCCCTTCCCTGGTTGAGATACGCTGGGCTGTACCCGGTCGACTCATGCCAGGCGGTGTTGACGGCGAAACGTGCTTCTTCGATCTTTTCGTCCCATTGATTGTGCCGGGCGCCGGTGTATTGTGCGAGCATCGTTTTGACGACTTTGTTGGCTCGTTCGACCGGATTGCAATGGGGCGAGTACGGCGGTGTCTTCCGGTGGACGGTTCCGGTGGCTTCAAGCAGGGCGGTGAACGGTCCCCCGATGAACTGGCGACCATTGTCGGTGATGATCACCTCGGGGGCCCCGTGGCGGAGGATGACTTCCCTCTGGATGGCGGCGGCGACGGCGGAGCTGGTGGCTTTTCGGAGCGGCACAAGTTCCACCCACTTGGTGAAGCGGTCGAGGGCGACCAGCAGCCAGATGTTCCCCTGGCGCGACCTCGGCAGTGGCCCGACGAGGTCAATGGACACCGTATGCCATGGTCTGGTGCCTGGATTTGCATGGAGATGCCCTGCAGGCTGCTGCGGTGGCGACTTGTACCGCTGGCAGCTGGCACAGCTGCGAACGTACCGGGCGGTCTCCCGGAACATTCCGGGCCAGTAGAATCGTTGTGCCAGTCGAACGATGGTTTTCGCGACCCCGAGATGTCCGGCGGTGGGATCGTCGTGATATCTTCGCAGTAACTCTTCTCGTTCGTCGGTGGGCACGCAGATCTTCCAGGCGTTTCCCGGCTCGGGCTCGTTATAATCGAGCTGGTGCAGTACGTGGCGTTGCAGCCTTCCGTCCTGGATTCGGAAGTCGGTGACGGACAACGGATTGCTCTGGACGGCCTCGAACTTCTTCTGATACCATGTGTCGGGGCGCTGTTTCGGTCGGAGCAGGTTAACGCCCGCCGTGGGTGCGTTACGGGACAGCGCGTCCGCCACATGGTTCAACTTTCCGGGCCGGTATCGGACGTCAAAATCGTACTGCTGCAGCTCGAGTGCCCATCTGGCCAGACGTCCGGTCGTGTTCTCGATTTGACGGAGCCATCGGAGTGCCTGGTGATCGGTGACTACGGTGAAGTGGTAGCCCTCGAGGTACGGCTTCATTTTCCGTATCCCCCATACGACGGCGAGGCACTCCTTCTCTGTGGCGCTGTACTTCCGCTCGGTGGTGCTCAGCGTGTGACTGGCGTAGGCAATGACGTGCTCGTCGTTCTCCGGGCCTTGAGTGAGCACGATTCCCAGGCCGCTGTCACTGGCATCCGTCTGGAGCGTGAACGGCTGCGTGAAATCCGGACAAGCGAGAACCGGCGCGGCCACAAGCTATTCTTTCATTGTCCGGAACGCAGTTTCTTCTTCCTCGGTCCACTTCCACTTGGCATTCTTCCGGGTGAGCCTCGTCAGGGGTTCCATGATCTCGGCGAAATTCGGCACGAATCGCCGATACCATGCAGCCATGCCGTGAAATCGTCGAACATCTCGGATCGTCTTCGGAGCCGCTAGCTGTGCTATTGCGCTCGTTTTCTCGGGATCGGTCCGGATTCCTTGCTGGTCCACGATATGGCCGAGGTAGCGGAGACTGTCGACGCAAAATCGGCATTTTTCCGGGTTGAGACGCAGGCCGGCGGCGCGGAGACGGCGAAAGACCTCGCGTAGATGGCGACGGTGTTCGTGGATGCTCCGGCTGACGATGATGATGTCGTCGAGATACGCAAATGCGTTCGGCTCCATCTCCGGACCGATGATTTTGTCCAGGAGTCGTTGAAACGTGGCGGGTGCCGAGTGAAGGCCGAACGGCATCACCGTGAATTGAAATAGCCCTCTTCCAGGCACGGTGAAGGCGGTGAGCGGACGGCTGGTTGCTTCTAACGGGACCTGCCAATATCCGTTCTTTAAATCCAACGTTGTCAAGAACTTGGCCCCTCGTAATTTGTCGAGGGTGGCCTGGATATGTGGCAGCGGGTACGCGTCCTTCTCGGAGCGGTCGTTCAGGCGGCGGAAGTCGACGCAGAAGCGAGGTTTGCCGTCCTTTTTCTTGACGACGACCACCGGCGAGCTCCACGGGCTGCTGGATCGCTCGATAACTCCGTCTCGTAACATTTTGTCGACTTCCTCGTCGATTACGGCTTGCATCACCGGATTGCGGGGCCGGTATCGTTGCTTGAGCGGTGTCTCATTGAGCAACTTTATCCGGTGGTGCACTAGCGCGGTGCGTCCGGCCACGGAAGAGAACTGTGCCAGCTCCTGCTCCAAAAATTTTTGGAATGGCTCGCGTTCGTCTTCCTTCATTTTTCGGAGCCCCATTTGGAGGCACGGTTCGGCCAGGCAGTTCGAGGCCCAGTTGGCTACCTCAGGGGGTGGTCGGACGGTCAAACGGAGCGCGGCGATGGCCTGGATCCCGAGCAGCACGGGTGGGCCCATCTTCGGTAATACGGTAAAATTTTCGGCCTGCTCGACGTTTCCTACGCGAAACGTTAAACGGACGGTGCCGGCTGGACGCATCTCCGATCCGTCGGCGAGGCAGATCTGCTGGTAGCCCTCGGTGGTTCGGACCCCTTGCTCCTGGGCCCAGTCCATCACTTCCGCATTGATGCACGAAAGCTGGGCTCCTGTGTCCAGCATGGCGTCAATTTCTCGCCCCAGCATGACGATTGGCAGAAGTGGCCGCGGCGTATAACGGATTGGCGGGCCCGAGTTTACTATTGCTGGCTCGGCGGCGTCGGGCCCCGCGGTCCGTTTCCCGGCGGGTGGCAATCGCGGGTCAGTACGTTGTCGCGGCCGCACCGAGAGCAAAATTTCCGGTATATGTTTCGACACTCAAAACGCTGGTGTCCGCGTTGTTTGCATCGCCAGCAGTGCGTTGTCGGGTGATACGGTTCCTCGGGTTGTCCGGAGCGGTCGATTCCTGGAGCAGTGCTGAGTCGCACGAGTCGCGCCTCGATCGGTTCGGTGGCGGCAATGCTCCGTTCTGCGGCCTCCGCCGCGTTGACCGGCACGGCGCGTGGAACGGTCTTTCGTTCGGCGGGGCCCTCCTCGGCGTCCTCCTGCTCTATCTGCTGCACGCGCGCCAGGAGGTCGCGGGCGCTCCTCACATCTGGTCGGTAGATGAGCCTCCTGTATTCGGGCCGCATGTTCTCGAATAGTAGATCCGTGCGGTGGTGCTCGTCCATTTGTGCGCGCCGCATGAGCATGATGACAGAGCTCATGAACTCGTGGAAAGGTTCGTTGACACGCTGTCGCCGCGCGCGAGCTTCGTTCTCCCGCTGGAACCGTGAGCGGTTGGACGCGAACACTTGGATGAATTCGTCGGAGAATTCGTCCCACGAGTGGATATCGGCCCTACTGTTTCGGTACCAGATCTGGGCCGGTCCGCGTAGTAGCTCGGTGACCCCGCGTAACAGGTCGGCGTCGGCGAGGTCGTACGTATCCTGGAGTTCGGCCATTCGCTCCAGGAAGGACAGTGGGTCCTTGCCATCGGTGGTGTTGCCGGACTTGCGGAGTCGGTCGATGTTTCGGTACGGGTCAGCCTTCTCGATGACGGTCCTTTCGATGATTTTGCCTGTAGCAGGCGCCCCGGCGGCGGCCTTGTCAGTGACAGCTGTCACTTTCTCGCCGGCGGCCGCCATGTTCCGGGTGCTTACCCCGTCCCTCGATTCTGACATGTCGGCAGGGTCGTCGGTCTGTCGTCGTATGTAGTCGGTTAGTCGCTGGCGCAGCTCCTCTGCGGTTCCGCTCGTTGGCAGGTTACTACGTTGTAGCTCGGCAATCAGCTGGTCCTTCGTTAGCCGGATCCGTTTCATACGGCTGCGGTTCTCGCGTAGAAGTCCCGTAGGCCCACCGCTAGATGGCGGCGCGGTCCCTTGTCACTTCACGATCGCGGCGCGCGATTCACCTTCCGTCTTCCGGCACTAGGTGTCCGTTACTGTTGTCCCGCGGCACTGCGCGTGGTCACTAGTTTCACCCCGCGTTACTAGATGGCGCGCGCGGCACTGTCGATCTTCGGTTGGCGGCACTGGAACTCGCGGCTCGCGTGTTTTCCGCGGAGAGTTAACCTCAAAGACCACGTGTCCGGTTAACCTCAAAACTCGCGTCGCGCCACGTGGGTTTTCGGTCGGCACTTTTCAAAGTCCCTGTTCGGGCGCCATGTAACGAGTCTGAAATCTCGTTACAACCGGATCTCTCCCTCGTTGCTGAGTGGCTCGCCGAGCCAGGGTTCGCGGCGAGGGAAGCGGACGGGAAGCGGTAATTCGGGCGGGTTATGAAATAACACAAAACGCGCGACGTGACTTTTACGTCTCACTAGGCCACGGTTCGCGAAGATTGCCGATGACGTGACGGTCGCGGGTGCACGCGCGCGGGTTCGCGGGTCGCGGATCTGACGGTTGGCGACGGGCGACGGCTCGTCGACTTGCTGGAGTACGGAGACCGGCGGCTCGCGGCAACGGGGATTCGGGGTCGGTCAGGTCGGCGGGGCAGAGAGGTTGTTCGACGGCGCGTGGAACGGACGAGGATACAACGGCGCGTTGCAAGGGTGCCTCGACGGCTCGTGGAGACGGCGACGGGAACTTCGGCGCGGAGCTGGGTGAAGGATTCGTTCGACGGCGCGTTGAACGGGCGAGGAAGCAACGGCGCGCTGCCAAAGAGGTCTCAACGGCTCGTGGAGACGGCGACGGGAACTTCGGCGCGAAGCTGGGTGACGGTTTCGTTCGACGGCTCGTTGAACGGGCGAGGAAGCAACGGCGCGCTGCAAAGGGGTCTCGACGGCTCGTGGAGACGGCGACGGGAACTTCGGCGCGAAGCTGGGGGACGGTTTCGTTCGACGGCTCGTTGAACGGGCGAGGAAGCAACGGCGCGCTGCAAAAGGTGTCTCGACGGCTCGTGGAGACGGCTACGGGGACTTCGGCGCGAAGCTAGACGGGCGTACGGAGGCAACGGCACGTTGCACGGAGCGGGAACGGTCGGGATCGGGAGGTTGACGGCTCGTCAGGGTAAGGCGCTTACCAGGGTTCCGAGCGATCAAGCGGCTCGCCTGCTGGACTCGGAAAGAGAGCGAGTCTCTGTCCGCGCTGCCTTTTATAGGCGAATTCGGTGGTTACTACGGGGTACGCGGGTTGCGGTGTGCGCGAGCGATTCGCGGGATTGCCCGTGCGGCGTCTGCTTCGGGGCGTGAAAACGCGGGAAGACGCGTAGCATGAAGTCGCGCCTGGTTACGAGGCGTGAAATCGCCTTGCGCGGATTCGGATTCGGTCGGGATCGGTCGGCGCGCTTCGGCTGTACGCGAGTCTTCGCGTTCGTAACAGAGCTGTACTGTGCCCGCTGTACAGGTCTGTTACACGTTTATACAGATAAAAAATATATGTACTTTATCAAATAAAAAATTATGTGAAAGATCTTATTTTTTATTAAAAAACAATCCTCCTCATACCCCACATTACGACAAACACTTGCAACCATCGTTTATTCCATTAGAAATCTGACTTTAGATTTTGTATGATGTAATGCTGTGTGGATGAAACTGTCCATGGAGACATGACACCGGGTGAAAAGATAAAGAAATATGATACAATACCGCTCTAACATGCAAGATAAAAAATATGCTGACTTTACAGTAATAACATCCTCCTCCCCATAGATTTTTTTTATATTAGTGGTGGGGGTATCCATTATAAATTGCTCGCCACAGTCGTCGTACGAAGTTATACCATAACAAACGTTGACAGTCACGGTGATCGCTATACAAAGTTACATCGCATAACAAACGTTGACAGTCACGGTGATCGCTATACAAAGTTACATCGCATAACAAACGTTGACAGTCACGGTGATCGCTATACAAAGTTACATCGCGTGTTTTTTTATCATCCGACCAGCCAACTTTGGATATCATCCTTTCTTCAACGGTAAGTACATATAATACAAAATTAATAAACGATTGAAAAATCCGGTGAAAAAACTTTCTTTATTTAGATGGATCGTATCTCTCACATCATTGACATGGATGGATTCATTGTTAAAAAAAAATTCATGTGCAAAGAATTGGCCATGATCAATGTTTGTTACGACGGCTCGTTCGAACTCTCTGAATTTTGCTTAGGGGAGAAATTTCATTCTTTATCTGCCGCTGACAAAAAGTCGGCATGGTATGTCAGCAATTTCATACATGGGATTCCATTTAAAGATTTCGGCTATGAAAAATATCAGCAGGACGATATATTCAAAATTATTCAAAATTTTGTGTGTGATTATGCGAATCCAGTTGTAGCATATAAAGGAGGATGTTTCGAGAGAGACATCCTTCGAAAAATGAACATAAACTCAATAAATTTAGAAGATTTACTAGTTCACGATCCCATGTATGAAATTGCTGACAAACCGTGTCGACTTCACTGTTGGCGATCGACAAAGAACGTCACATACCATTGTAGTCTGCGCGAAGTGCAAACATTTCGGGCATGGATTAACAATTCTAAAAAAACATGTACGGTATCAATCAGTTATAACACACGTCTTTGAATTTTTCCACATCTAAAACACCTCTTTTTTTACACAGTGTCTTCATAATGATTGTGAAATCAGAGATGGATCCTGCAGCCGTCGCAACAACAGATCAGGATACCCCAGCAACACCTGATTATCGTCTCGAGAGTGACAGACTCCAAAGTTTCCACAACTGGGGTTACTCACACATCGTTCAACCTGAAAAACTCGCCGTCGCAGGATTTTTCTATCTGGGCGATGAGGATTTTGTTAAATGTTTTGAATGTGGTATACAGTTGATTGAATGGGACGATGATGATGATCCAATGAACGAGCATCGCGCCTGGTCGAGATCCTGTGCATACGTTCGTGGGGTGAACTGTGGCAACGTGCCAATCGGAATTGATCCTGATACAATCCAGCCAAACCCGCGCGGTATAGACGTTTGTGGATTCATCAAAGAATCGTCGCTCGAAGGTAAAAATAAATTTTTTCACAAATACTCTAAAGTATATAACATGGTACATATAACTGTCTGTTCGCAGGAAACGAAGAATCCCACTAATGTATGAATATCTATGGCGAGGGGATGATAACGCGAGCCTTTGAACTGTGTCGGCGGCAACTACTGTTCACGTCTCTTTCTTTCCAATACGCTCTTCTTCGTTTGCGTTTGAAAACTTTCATCGTTAATTAAACCACATGTAAAATTATATTATGTTTTGGTATGATGATGAGGCGATGTTTTGAATAAATAAATGTGACATTTCAAAAATAAAAATTTTTTATTTTGGTACAACCTTGAATAATCAATCCCAATTTCCCAAACTGAATGCAGATATGTTTGAAACTATTTTGTTTATTAAAAAAATACAAAAATATAAAATAATATAAAATATTATAGCTATTCTTCATTCTCGTTCTCGTTCTCATTCTCGTTCTCGTTCTCGTTCTCATTCTCGTTCTCATTCTCATTCTCATTTTCATTGTTATAAGTCTGAAAGGAGAAAAGATAGATTTTTTAAATTATTAATATTTTTTAATTAGTAAATATATAAAATCATTAACTCTACTCACCATCGCTGCATATGTTATTTGAAATGCTGTGATAAATTCATTATCCCAATTTTCAATGTTTATATTGTACCGTCGGGCCGCATATAGCCATCCAGCTATGAATGCATCCCTCTCTCTCTCTGAATTAAATGTCTGTTAATATAAAATAGTAATAAAAAACTGACAATAAATAAATAATATAAAAATATTTCATTTATACATACCAATAACTGCATTGTCTCAGCTAAGATGACATCATCATTCGCTAGCACGTAAGCTTCCATGTTTTCAAACTAAACTTGGCGTTGACAACACCCATTCTTATATAATGAAATATTCGCTCGCTTGCAAGTTTAGAAACATGCTCGTTGCAGTAGATAATAAAATGAAATCTGAACTCGCAAAAGTTTCAATCAGCACTAATAGAGAGAACTGACAAAAAAAACAAATGTCTCCAGGTGCCTCAGCTTGGTAACTCTAAACCATGCGAAAGGATGCTGCTACAGATTATGGAACACGCTCCTCTTACAATGATATGAATAAGAACCATGAAAACACGTTCCAACAAACAATCCTACATGCATCGAAAATGATAAGGGAAACTTTATATCACTATGAAGTAGAAACTCTCTCGATGTATAAGCAAAGTTTGAATCGGTTAATTTTATATTTCCGTTTAAACGAATCTATCTTACATCTCTCTCTTACAAAGGGGGTATTGCGAAACGTGTTCGAAAACGTTTCTGGAGCACTATGGCCGCCACGGGGGAGAAGTGTCCAACCGTGGGAATGACACTGGGTGAAAAGATTATTGTAATAATTCCATGGAAAAAATATTACGTAATAATTCCATGACGCCTAGAGATTATTGCAACAATTACATGGAAAAAATATGGCGCAATAATTCCATGAAAAATATGTCGCAATATTGCAACAATTCGGTGCAAAATAATTCCACGAAACACCGCCCTTGACCTAGAAACGATCTCCCCTCGTTCCAAGAAAAATATAATTCCAAGAAAAATATAACGCAATATTGCAACAAAATACATGGAAAAATATGACGCAATAATTCCATGAAAAATATGTCGCAATATTGCAATAGTGCAAAATAATTCCATGAAACACCGCCCTTGACCTAGAAACGATCTCCCCTCGTTCCAAGAAAAATATAATTCCAAGAAAATCCCCCCCCCCCCCCCGCTCCCATCCACCCTCTCTCGAATATGCTTGCGCAATATCGCTCTGCGGCGATACCGCTCTCCCGTGAAATAAGGTATGCTCTCTCGTGAATTTAACGTTGATTTAGAACAGGTGTATATACCCTACTTGTGGAGGATATCGTCTTAGTGATTCGGATCCGGTCAGATAGCGGGGGCCGCGTGGCCGTCTCGTGGCGGTTGTACGACGCCGGTAAAAACGCGACGTCGCGGATTCGAGATTTCATCGCTGCCGTAGGATTATTCTAATTCCGCCTGCACTCGTTCTTTGGTGTGAGATCGTCGCGTGTCCGATCCGTGTTCGCAAAGTTCGTTCGAGGGGCGCAAGTCGAGAGAGAGTCGCGTATTCCATCGGAATTCGGTCAGAAGACGGCCATTGCGGCCGTCCGCGTTACGAACATCTTCTCGCTGCCGTATTCAACGCGCCGGCTACATATTGTAATCGCTGCCGTCGAGAACGGCCACTACCATCGTCGTGTTAATAAACGAATTGATAGCCGAATCAGTTGTCGATTTCTTGTGCGAAACCTTCCCGCCGCGCCGCAGGGAACGCCACGTGTTCTCCCGGCGTAGAATCCGAGACCCTTCGCGTCCGCTATTCAGGCCTCGCGCTCAAACGTCGCTGGCTCGCTGTTCTTTTAGAAGTTCCGAATATTGAATTTTCGCTTTCGCGTGACACCCGTGAGTGTCTGGCGCCCGAATATTTTTCGCGTACTTGACGTGAATACGCGAGCCAGAAGACGCCTTTTGTCTCGGGAGGACCACGTGTCGTGCGGCCGAACGTGGCCCGGCTAACAGCTTGTAAATTCCCGATGTCGCCGAGAATTTGGGAACCTTTCGGGTAAAATCTTCGCGAGCGACGTGACAATACAAAGAAACATTTATCAGTTACTTTTAAGGCTCGGTAGGTTTAGAGTGTTGAAACGTCTTCATGCAAAAAAAAGTGTCGTAGGAGGGAAAAGAAACTTTATACTTTTCGGTTCGAGCGTTTCGGGCTACCCGAGTGCTTCGGGCTGCCCACTGCCCGGGAGTGACTCGATCTTATCGCGTTCGCACGAACTTGTCCGCTTTCGTCCGAACGCGCTCGACGAAGTCGAGCCACTCTCGGGCCACCGGATGCACGGTGGGGTATTTGGCCTGAAAAAGTGGAATTAACTAGTTTAACGTTATTTATATGCTCAAGGTTATAACGTTATATATCGTTGGATTCGTCTTAAGATCAGCTACAACATTATGAAATCCAAAATACATTTCAGCATTTAAAAAATCAAATTCGCCTCAATTTTTTGTAAAAACAAAATTTTTTCCAACTTTCATATATTGAAATTTGTAGATGTCTGAATACTGTTCCTCTTTTGTTGGAAACATTTTTTCCTCAGATTATCGAGAACCCATGAAAAAGCGTGGCGATAGTGGAATATTTTCACTATCATAACTCTTGAAAAATATTTAAGAAAAAAATATTTTATTATAGTGTTTTGGAAAGCTCTCAAAACAAGCTACTTTGTTGGCTTATAATCACAAATCTTTACCGAATGTAATGAAAAGAGCACGCAGACTCGCACAGAAATATAACAAAATCGTCGATAAAGTTTTGTAATCGTAAAAGAACTTACAGAGAATTATTGGCAACGTTCAAATATTAATAACTATACTAATTTACATGGTAACAAAATGAAATCTGTGCAAAAGTGCTCTGTATATTTTCCTGAACAACTTTTGTAATACAAGAATTTACACAATTGTCCTTAAAACACTTGAAAATCGCCAATGAACAGATGCAGTTTTAGAGACTGTTTAAGAACGCAAAGCGCGCCTTTCGATGAAGTTTACTACTTCACGGGAGCACAAGTAGAAAAAACAATATTGCAGCTTTATTCTTCAGACCTTTAACTACGGGGACAACAAAAATTTCATGACATACGCAAAAATTTAGAAATCGACTTTTTTCCATTTTTTCAGGCCAAATACCCATCTCTTCCCTATTAATCGTTTTAATAGAGGAGAAATCATATATTGACATCTTCAATTTAAAAAATTTTCGAATAACTATCAATTTCATCTACTCACTTTTGCTATAAATGCATAAAGATCCGATGTCTATCCGTGACACATAAGGCGGCCCGAGAGTGGCTCAAGTGATTTGAGGAGTTGGTGATTTGAAAATTACAGTCAACACGTGTTGGCCGAGAAAGTGTCGACTTCCAGCTCAATAGTAATGACCTGTCATAAATCTCTCCATAGAGAACAGCCCCGGGAAAGGCACTGAAAGATCGGGCCTATTGGGTTGGGTCTGCCTAGTCCTACCACAGCCGCACGCCTGTAGTCTCAATGTGTTGACTTCGATGGTGCACGCTACGTAGTATGTATGTGTGGCCGCTGTAGTCAGTATTTCGACTCCATACAGTTGATGGTCGAGGTTAAAAAATAATTTTGCAATAGCACAATCCTTTCCGAATAAAACCATCAAAAAAGTGTAGCTCAATCAGATTTCAACGTAAAAATGATTTCATTAGTTTTGGTGACAAAAAATTCGATTTTTTGCAAAATCCTGAAGTGGTAGACAAATTTTGAAATTTGAGACCAGATTTGAAATAAGCGTGGAAGTATCTACGGGAAATGATGTACAGGATGTTGCAAAAAAATCTGTTCCGCTCGTGGTATTGTGAAAATCAAAGTTTTATTGAAATTGTGAGGGTTTAACGAATTTTGTCAAGGTTAAAAAACGTTCGTACCATCATTTCCTCACTTTTCCCATATTCTGCAAAGTTTGAGCTTTAATTTTTAAAAAATCATCGTTCTAACTCTTTTCTATCGAAAGTTCTTTGATTTCAGCACAGAATTCGTCGGGTTGTCGCGCTGTGGCGACCCGCCAGTGACGATCCTTGTGCAGCGACCCAAAAGCTGCAAGGGTCGCTGCAAGGACCGCTTCCAGGATCGCGACGGAGTGCCTAAAAAAAGGTTTGTCGGCTCTGACTAGTCCTGGACCCGTTAGAGTTAGAGGACTCATCAGTAGTGAAGCTATCCAGCGGGCCCTACCTGAGACGCTGCGATATCGGAAGGCGGTTTAAGACTGTATATATAGAGATCGGTGACGGATCAGGTAGCAGCGAGAAAGGTCTTTGACTATCTGTCCATCTTGTGGCGAGTGTAGGAAATTAACTGCCACAAAATGTTACAAAATTCATCGATCTATCTCATTTTTATCGAAAGATCTTTCGATAGAAGAAGGCAGCGAGTTATCGCGATTCCCGAGATTCAACTCTGCGTTCGCACGAACTAGTCCGCTTTTGTCCGAACGCGCCCGACGAAGTCGAGCCCCTTCGAAGCTTCGAATAGAAATTGTATTTAATTTTTGTATTTAATTTTCGAATATTAAATACATCCACGAATACTTACGGCCGGCTCGAGGCTCCAATGAACACGTACCGAGGCCCGAGGGTCGAGCACAAAGGCCTGAGCCCAGAACACAATAGTAGTGCAATAAACACCACCGGGCAAACCCTCGGCCATCCAGGTATCTCGGCATGAAACCGCTAACAAGTGAATGCTAAACTTTTTTATTTCTCATAATTTTCTCACGGAAGTGTCACGAGCCAGTTCGTGGCGTTCTTCCGATTAAGAAAAGACTAAACTCGATAGAATTAGGACTGTATTTAAATACAAATTTCGAAGATACTTTCACGAGTAAAACCACAAGACATAGTCC
The DNA here is from genome assembly GCA_963966675.1 of Lasioglossum calceatum. Lineage (NCBI taxonomy): Eukaryota > Metazoa > Arthropoda > Insecta > Hymenoptera > Halictidae > Lasioglossum > Lasioglossum calceatum. The sequence continues at coordinate 466,716 of CAXAAD010000265.1, read as the reverse complement.
GAATTCTATCTGGTTTAGTCTTTTCTTAATCGGAAGAACGCCACGAAGTGGCTCGTGTCACTTTCGTTAGAAGATTACATAAGATACTTTTGTCTTCGAACCTTCGAATAACGAATACAAAATTTGTATCATATTCGAATCGGTATTTAAATAGTTTTGTATTTAAATACTGCCCAACTCTGGTGAAAAGGATGTCCTTTATTTCGATGCTATTTTTCATACTGTTACGTTCAACGTTTGCCACGCTTAACAATAATTGATTTGAGGAGTAAAATTGTCGATTTTAACTTCTACAGACATGTGTGTTGATGTATGAAATAGTAGTAAATGGCTACTCTATGTTTGGTTTTTTGACTTTTGTACTCCTAAATCGGCCGTTTAGACCACTGTGCGGCGTAGAAAAATTAATTAATTAATTCAAAATTGTTGTTTTCTAACGAGGCCGACTCGCGCGTGATGTCGCCTTTAACAAAGTGTAATAAATATGAATGTTACGCATTCCTTCTTATAGATGAAATAAAATTTGACTCGTTTGTCATCTATATTTTAGTTTCAAAATAAATGTAGCCATTAGGGATGTGCGGGCCTCCCGAATCGTCGAGTCTGTCGGGTCGCAGAAAGTCGGGCGGGCTAGATTCGGCTGCGCGATCTTTCATGACTACACTGCGGATCTTTATGCATTTACATATAGCAAAATTGAGTAGATGAAATTCATAGCTGTTGGAAAATTTTTAAAATTGAAGATGTCAATAAATAATTTCTCCTCCATTAAAATCATTAAGGGAAGAGATGCCATTCAATTTAGTTTCTATTTCTTGTAATAGACGCTGACATTTTTTATTTTGCATAAAGACTTCGTCGGGCACGTTCGGACAAAAGCGGACTAGTTCGTGCGAACGCAGAGTTGAATCTCGGGAATCGCGATAACTCGCTGCCTTCTTCTATCGAAAGATCTTTCGATAAAAATGAGATAGATCGATGAATTTTGTAACCTTTTGTGGCAGTTAATTTCCTGCACTCGCCACAAGATGGACAGATAGTCAAAGACCTTTCTCGCTGCTACCTGATCCGTCACCGATCTCTATATATACAGTCTTAAACCGCCTTCCGATATCGCAGCGTCTCAGGTAGGGCCCGCTAGATAGCTTCACTACTGATGAGTCCTCTAACTCTAACGAGTCCAGGACTAGTCAGAGCCGACAAACCTTTTTTTAGGCACTCCGTCGCGATCCTGGAAGCGGTCCTTGCAGCGACCCTTGCAGCTTTTGGGTCGCTGCAAGGGTCGCTGCACAAGGATCGTCACTGCCGGGTCGCCACAGCGCGACAACCCGATGAATTCTGTGCTAAAATCAAAGAACTTTCGATAGAAAACAGATAGATCGATGATTTTTTTTTAAATTAAAGCTCAAACTTTGCAGAATATGGGAAAAGTAGGAAAATGATGGTACGAACGTTTTTTAACCTTGACAAAATTCGTTAAGCCTGCACAATTTCAATAAAACTTTGATTTTCACAATACCACGAGCGGAACAGATTTTTTTGCAACATGCTGTACATCATTTCCCGTAGATTCTTCCACGCTTATTTCAAATCTGGTCTCAAATCTCAAAATTCGTCTACCACCTTAGGATTTTGCGAAAAATCGAATTTTTTGTCAACAACACTAATGAAATCATTTTTTGTTTAAATCCGATTGAGCTACACTTTTTTATGGTTTTATTCGGAAAGGATTGGGCTATTGCAAAATTATTTTTTAACCACGACCATTGACTGTATGGAGTCGAAGAATTTAAGCTAATTCTTTTTTTACGGCTTTTTCGATGAGCCGTCAGAGTGATTTAAATTTTGAAAAAAATATGGTTATATTACTTGAAGTTTCACCTGTAAAATGAGCTCTTGGAAAGGAATGGAGATATAAAAATTGACGAATCCAACGATATACATATAATATTATAACCTTGAGCATATAAATAACGTTAAACTAGTTAATTCCACTTTTTCAGGCCAAATACCCCACCGTGCATCCGGTGGCCCGGGAGTGGCTCGACTTCGTCGAGCGCGTTCGGACAAAAGCGGACAAGTTCGTGCGAACGCGATGAGATCGAGTCACTCCCGGGCAGTGGGCAGCCCGAAACCCCTGGGCAGCCCGAAACCCCTGGGCAGCCCGAAGCACTCGGGTAGCCCGAAACGCTCGAGCCGAAAAGTATAAAGTTTCTTTTCCCTCCTACGACACTTTTTTTTTGCATGAAGACGTTTCAACACTCTAAACCTATCGAGCCTTAAAAGTAACTGATAAATGTTTCTTTGTATAAAAATGCTAAGATCGATTTTATTTAGGCTTTGTGCAGCTCTCCTATTGTAATATGTTAATGTATTAGGTCGTTCGGAAAATCATTTCGTTTTCTCCTCTACTGAAAAAATAATATTCAATTTGGTTTCTATTTCTTGCAGTCGATGTATTCGATTTTTATTTTCCAGAAATATCCGCAGTCTAGTAATGACAAACGGAAGCATTGCCATCTGTTAAAAACAGGATATTTGGATAGGCTCACTGGACTGTGGTTTGGTGAATAACTTTTATTTTAACTGATCGAGTTTGCGGATATTCCTTTTGTTTATTGTAAGAGCCTGACTAGCTCTCTTATTTGTTGTACGTTTCGATACGGCGATTCGACTCTCACTGGCGGCGCGAGAAACGGCAGCGATTAAGCATGGAACGTTATTATTCAAGTTCGCCAATCAGAGGCGGAGACGACATTTAGACAAAGACGCAGGGTCGTGTTACAAAAACTGTCAATAGTCACGAGTGACTGAATCACAGGAACGCTTGGACATAATATCGCCTCGAGCCAACAGACGAACTATTAACCGCTCGTTGAAGGATATTTCGATTCCATAGATATGGTTTCGAACATACCGCCCGCCTTGCATCCAGAGGAGGCAAAACGATATATCTCGGTCTTCGCAAACTATGATTACGATTTGAGAGTAATATCGCAAACGTTGGAATTTGAATACATGAATGACAATTCAAGGTAGTAGATGACGATAAACAGTAATCCGTTAAAGGCAAAAGGAACTGACAATATTGCTTCTTAAAATAAGTACAAGAAATAAAGATGAAACGCAGCCTATAATCTACCTTATAAACTAACGCGAATGATACAAAAGTATAATTAGTAATTACTTTGGCGAATCCAAATTTTCACTTTGTGACTTGACCGGCAGCGGGATTTTATGACTTGACCGGCAGCGGGCAGATCTGAGTTATAGGTCTTTTCAATTCACCGTCGATTGTGCGTACGGTGACGACACGGACCTTTTTGTCCGGACCGGGATGCAACTGAGTGATGCGCGCGAGTTGCCACTTAGAAGGTGGAAGTAAAGAATTTTTTAAAAGGACAAGTTCGTTTACACTTAAATTTGCGCGATCCTGTGACCACTTTCGACGTTGATGCAACGTATGGAGGTAATCAGAGGACCACGAACGCCAGATTTGCTCGGTAATTTTTCTGACTTGTTGCCATCGGTCAAGTCGATTTGAATTGATCTCTAAAGCGGATTCCTCAGGAACCGCGACAAGTGGTCGCCCGATAATGAAGTGACCGGGTGTCAGAGAGCGCAGATAGATCGGTAGGTTCGTCGGTAAGAGCGGAAATCGGACGAGAGTTTAAACAGGCTTCGACCTGACATAAGACGGTAGAAAATTCAGTTTGCGACAACGTATGCGCTCCCACTGCTCGCTTTAAGTGATACTTGACACTTTTTACTCCAGCCTCCCAGAGTCCACCAAAATGAGGACCGGAAGAGGGAATGAATTTCCAGGTGATCCCGTCATTAGCTAGCAACTTTTTGAGCGAAGGGTCAGAAAGGAGAGTTTGAAAGGTTTGTTTTAATTCACGATCGGCACCACGAAAATTCGTGCCGTTGTCAGAGCACAAGTTAGTGGGAAGCCCTCGACGACTGACGAATCGTCTAAAGGCAGCTAAAAAGGCAGCGGTGGTGGCATCCTCGACAAGTTCGAGATGCACTGCTTTGGTAGCAAGGCATACGAATACGGCAAAGTAATATTTTCTCGTCTTTTGACCTCTACCGACAATTGGAAGTATGTTTATTGGACCAGCATAATCCAGCCCAGTATGTGAAAATTGTTGAAATGTGTCAAAATTAATCTAATATTCGATTATAATCGATTCAATATTGGTATGTTTCAGTTTGTTTAGGAAACTGTTTCTTATTTGTTCCACACAATTTTTATTTCACAGCCCGTGATCCTCACTTGACGTATGACATTTGAACCTAAAAGATCTGTCTTCTGTGTGCTCATTAATTCGTTTACTTATGTTAATAAAGTTTAGTTCAGTTAATTTCGTTTATTAAATTACATAATCTAACAGGTTATGGGCCCAGGTAACGTGTGTGTTAATCGTCTGTGAAATAAAATATAAAACAATAGTGAAATATAAACAGAGATCATAAAAACATACATTTCAAAAGAACAATGAGTGATCCGAAGGAAAGAATGAACGCAAAGCGAAATATTAAAGTGTTTGACGGAGAACGATATAGTATTTGGAAATTGAGAATTCGTGCCGTGTTAGCTGAACTAAATGTTATAAAGGTTCTGGATGAAGAAATTCCACGCAATGTAACGGAAGAGTGGAAGAAAGCTGAACGGACTGCTAAAGGGGTGATAGTGGACTATTTGGCAGATTCTCTCCTAGGTTTTATAACACCGGAGAAGACTGTGAAGGAAATTTTCAAAGATTTTGACAGCATATACGAAAGAAGAAGTATTGCGACACAGTTAGCCTTACGAAAGAAACTCTTAAGCTTAAAATTACAAGGTGACACATCTCTAATGAAACACTTTACAGTGTTTGATGGTTTAATTGCTGAACTAATGGGAGCTGGTGCAAAATTAGAAGAAACAGACATAATATCACATTTACTGTTAACTCTACCATCATCATACGATGGGGTAATAACGGCCATCGAGACTTTAGCGGAAAACAATTTGACTACTGCGTTTGTAAAAACAAGGCTTCTAGATTATGAAGTCAAGTTGATACACGAGAATAAGGATATGAGTGCAAAGGTTCTCCATGCATATAGAAAAACCGAAAACAAAAGAAAAAAACAATAATGAATTCCAGGATCGATATGCAGAAAGAAAAAGCAATAAATTTAATAAATTTAAATCAAAGAAATCGTATGTAATAAAATGTCATCAGTGTGGAAGAAAAGGTCACATAAAAAAGGATTGTTATTTTTATAAGAAGGCTCTAGAATTTAAAGGAAGAGAAAAAGGAAGAACATTGCAGACCGTGCAATTTGCACAACCATCAGAAGGAGCTGCAAATACAACAGGTTTTGTGTTTATGGCAGGAGATCACGAATTGAAAAATACAGAAAAAACGAAGATACAATTTATACTGGACTCAGGAGCATCAGATCATTTAATTAATAGAGAAGACTTGGCATTAGATTTTGAACAACTAAATACACCGATAAAGATTTCAGTGGCAAAGAATGGAATGTACATAACAGCGACAAAAAGGGGCACACTGAAAGTTATAAGTGATACAGGAATAAGCGGTCAACTTTATGGTGTGCTGTATTCGTCAGAAGTACCCTACAATCTATTATCCGTAACGAAAATACAAAATGCAGGGGCTACGATTATTTTCGATAAGATGGGAGTACAAATTTTGAATGGTAAAAAGGTCATAATGAAGGGTAAGACTTTAAATAATCTTATAGTAGTAGATATAATAATTAATAAAGATAAAGTTGATTTAGGTACACAAATATATAGTGCATCAAATAATAATTATGAAATATGGCATCAAAGATTAGGTCATATTAGTAAAAGTAAATTTTTAGAACTAAAAAAAAAGGAAATGGTAAGTGATGTAGAATTGATTAATAAAATTAAAATTATTGATAGCTTATGTGAAGCTTGCATAAAGGGCAAACAAACACGATTGCCATTTAACAATATAAAAGATAAAGATTATGTGAGAAGACCATTAATAATAGTACATTCCGATATCTGTGGTCCAATTACTCCTCCTACTGTAGATAACAAAAATTATTTTGTCACGTTTATTGATGACTTTACTCACTATTGTGTTGTATATTTAATGACATATAGATCAGAAATTTTTACAATATTTAAAGATTATGTTAGTAGTAAGTCTATGGGGGTTCTGGACCACTCTGAAGTTAGCTGCGAGTCAAGCCGGGGTGGGGGGGGGGGGCTAACCACTCTGAAGTTAGCTGCGAGCCAAAACGGGGAGGGGGGGGGTCAAGGCAGACCTACCCAGGGAGGGGAAACCTAACCTAACCCAACCAATCAATTTTTTTACCACTCTGAAGTTAGCTGCGTGCCAAACCGGTGGGGGAGGGGAGGGCAAGGCAGACCTACCCAGGGAGGGGGAAACCTAACCAAACCAATCAATTTTTTTACCACAATGAAGTTAGCTTCTAACCAACCGATCATTGACCACCCCCCCCCCCAGATAATCCCCCCCACCCATTTCTTTATTTGGAGGATGTAATGAAGAAGTGACGTCACGGAAGTGACAAACAAACCGACAACGGCGTTTCATAGCCTCACTCTTACCCCCCCCCCCATTTCTGTGACGTCATAAGCGGTAGACGGATGCGAATTCTTTTTAAGACTTGAAAAAAAACTTTTTGCCCATCAGGTTTCGAACCCCGGTCTACCGCTTGGTAGTCCAACTCATTAGCCGCTTGGCCAACCGACGATCTTATAAACACAGCAAACATTTTGGTATATATCGCAAAGAAGGAAATGCTGCAGCGAGACGTTGCGAACCTTGATACCCGTTAGGAATATCGCGAAATATTATACCGAGCGTGTTAGACCCAGAGTTGGGTAAAATACCGACTTATCATCAAATATCTGTTAGGAAGTACGAATGCAATTTGTCCACTTCCACACTAACGGTCGAATTCTAAAAAATATAAATATTAATGAGTTGGTAACAGTAAAACAAAGTCAAATATATTTTTAAAATGTTGATTCTTTATTTTTTAAATACCTCGAAAACTATCAAGAACAATGTATATACAATATATATGTTAATCGATCTTTTCAATGCAAGTGTATAATTGATTGTGGAAATGATGATACGACGATATTTTTAATTAATTCATAAAAGAAACTACAAATACATGAAATATTTTCGTTATCTTTCATATTTTTATGTGGCGGCATATTTCACGATCGTGAACGAACATCTACCCACATCTACCTGTCTACAGTTACATTATGTAGTTTTCGATCGTTGACAGAAAGTTTTCTTCTGCTCTATGTAACCTATGTACATGAACGACCCTCGGATTCGTGATTACGTATAGTTTAAGTATACATGTAAAGAAAATATATTTTCTTTAATTTAAATCGAGCGCGCTTTGCACGCGCAGCGCACTCTGTGAACTGTTCAGACTTCAGATGGATAGAGATAGAGATAGAGAGGAAAATATATAATAAAAGAATATAGAGAGCACATGTGCATCAAAAGTAAATGAAGATAGAGATAGCTAATTAACAGAATAAACGGTTCTAAATAGAGTAATAATAACATGAGATGAATTTAAATTTAAATTATATTTCATTAAATTTTGTTAAAGTAAATTTAACTTTTTGGACTTTGAACAGAAACAAAAGTTTTAATACAACGCAAACAGAAAATACATGAATCTTATTTTATATAATATAATGTTTAATATACCTACTACGCACGCAGTAATAACATTTTAACTTATTGATGGTTCTTCAAAATTTTACTGAAATAATATAAGTTTGGCTTAAATTGATTAAATTTAATTGTTTTCAGTTTGGTCAGGAAAACTTGAATATGCTTTCATAAGAACACTTATTTCGAAATTCTTGTCACTTAATCTATTACTTTCTGGCAAATTCGTCATTGTAGCATAACTAAAAAGTCTTTCAATTGCTGCCGACGATGGCAAAGGAGTGTTGTACTTAATAAAAACTTTTTTTTTATACCGGTCACTGCAAATTCCAATATAGTTTAAGTATACATATTAATGTATGTTAATCGCTCAATAGTGACGGATGACTAAAGATTGATGACTGATCATTTAAACTAACTAATGACTAATCATAACCAATAAGCAATAACTAACGATTACTTAGAGTTGTGACTAACTAGTGCCATGTAGTTATAACTAACTAATCGAAAAGTTTTAACTGACTTTTTTTTTAAATTTGACTATCAATCAATCAGACTATTAGTCATTTTCAATTATTAGTTGATTTTTGCCCAACTTTGGTTAGAACTAATTCGTTTAAGACGTTCCTTAGGAACGAACAGGAATGTCGCAAAAACTGCAGCGACAGCATTTAAGACGTTGCTGACCTTGATATCCCTTAGCAACGAACAGATGAAATATGATACCCCTTAGCAACGAACAGATGAAATATGATACCCCTTAGGAACGAACAGAAGGCTATATGTGCACCCCACCTAATTAGTTTTGTTCAGTCACTGATTGTGAGGCAAAGAAAAACCATGGAAGAAATTCAGAAAATTGAACGCGATTTGTGGGACCAATCTGATCGCTTAAGATTGCAGGAAGAATACCTTGTCTGGGAGGAAAGATGCAACGAATGCCTCGAGTTGCTTGAAGAACATAATCGGATAAAACGTCCTCGATTATCGATCGGTATTCAACAATCATTGATCGCCCGTATCGCCGCTCTTGAGAGTTTAAAATATTCTTTGCGAAGACGTTTCATACGTGAAGGTGCTGGACATACAAGCACAGGACTCTTATGGCGTGAAATAGACTCGGCTTTCAAGGGCCGCATATTAACAGGCGCCGTTATCAATTCCAACTACATTGAACCTCTCAGCTTCCTCAAGGACGCGAGGGAAATTGTGCTTGAAAAAATACAGAACGCTTTGGGAAAACATAAGTCTTTAAAAGTGAACGCTGTGTTTAATGGTGAATTTGTAACAGGTGATCAACGCTCGCGCAAAAGTGTTGGCACTAAGAACTGTGAAATCGTTTACGCAACCGATCTCGAAGAGATGTACGAGCTGTGCATCGTGGGACCGATCCTAATGTCGTTGGAAGAATTTCAGGAACGGGATAGCGGATGGGCGTTGTCGCGAATACTCAATCTTACAGTCAGTATCAACAAATTTAACCCGCTGCATGCTGGGTGTCAGATCAACGTACCGAGAGAAATAGCGTTGAAGAAAGCTACAATTAATGTTCACTCCAAAGACAATGCATGCTTTGCATGGTCGGTGATTGCAGCTCTATATCCAGCGACTGCTCACAGTAACCGCAAAAGTTCGTACCCGGAATACACAACTGTATTAAACTTTGAAGACATCGAGTTTCCCATGCTGTTGAATCAAATTACCCGGTTCGAAAAGTTGAACGATATTTCGATCAATGTGTATGGTTTTGAAGACATCTTCGAGAAGAAAATAAAGGCAAAATCATTTTTTCCACTTCGTATCACTAATCGGAAGAGGAATCGACACGTCAACTTGCTGTACATACAAGACCAGACCGATAGTAGTGTGGGGCATTATGTGTGGATTAAGAACCTATCACGACTCGTTAGCGCAGAATTGAGCAAACACAAGCAACAGAAATTCATCTGTGATCGGTATGTACACATTTACAAAAGTATCATGGTATATCATACACATGTAAATAAAATTTTTTCAGGTGTTTGCATTACTTTCCTTCCAACGAAAGATTGCAGGCCCATGAAAGAGACTGTTCAGAACTGAATCGCTGCGCCATCGTGTTACCTAGCGAGGACGATAAATGGCTCTCTTTTGACAACTATATGTGGAAAGAAACGCTTCCATTTGTGGTTTACGCAGACCTCGAATGCACTCTGGAGAAGACGGAAGAGTGCGGGAAGGAGAAACTTCAATCACACGCATACCAACATCACAGAGTATTTAGCATCGCATACTATGTACATTGTTCACACGATGCATCTCTATCGGTATATCGATGTCGTCGCGATGCGAAGTGCGTCTCATGGTTCGTCGGAGAATTAGAAAATTTGGCATATTTTGTTAAACACGCTTTATCCAGTAATATACCCATGAAACAGTTAACGAATGAACAGTGCGAGGCATTTATCAACGCAGCACATTGCCATATTTGCGAAAAACCATTTGAGGAAAACGATATACGGGTGCACGATCATTGCCATCTAACAGGACGATATAGAGGCCCCGCGCATCAAGATTGCAATTTAAATTACAAAAATTCGTTTTGCATTCCCATAGTTTTCCACAATTTATCCGGGTACGATTCACATTTCATTATCGAAGAAATAGCTAATGCGTTTGAAGGTAGTGTCGACGTATTACCAATAACTAAAGAAAAGTATATTTCATTTACAAAAAATGTTAAAGATCAGCAATCAGATTCGCATAATTGTATTAAATTACGATTCATCGATTCGTACAAATTTTTGAATACTAGTCTCGACAAATTGGCATCTTTTCTCAACACAAACAAATTGACAATTTTACGTTCAGAATTTCAAAATCTTTCCATCGAAAATTTCACGTTGTTGACGCGAAAAGGTGTCTTTCCATACGAATACCTCGATTGCGTAGATAAATTAGACGATCTCTGTTTGCCGCCGCTCGAGTCATTTTACAGTTCGCTGACAGGCGAAACCGTATCCGAATGTGATTATGCACATGCCGAGAATGTGTGGAGGCGTTTCAACATAAAAACCTTGGGTGAATACAGTGATCTATATTTGAAAACTGATGTTTTGTTACTGGCTGATGTTTTTGAAAATTTTCGTAAAACTTGCATTAAGAGCTATGGTTTAGATCCAGCATATTATTACACTTTACCAGGTTTCACGTGGGATGCTATGCTAAAACATACAAAAATTAGGTTTGAATTATTAATTGATATCGATATGGTGATGTTTATCGAACGTGGTATACGCGGCGGTTTGAGCCAATGTTCCGGCAGACATGCGGAAGCCAATAACAAGTACATGCTGTCGTACGATCCATCGAATCCATCATCATACTTGATGTATTTTGATGTAAACAATTTGTATGGATGGACAATGTGTCAGCCTTTGCCATATGCCGAATTTCAATGGGTTAACAAGATTGAAAATTTTGACATATCTTTGATTGCTGCCGATTCACCCATAGGCTACATTCTCGAGGTGGATCTAGAATATCCGCAAAGTCTGCATGATGTTCACGCTGACCTACCATTCTGTCCAACACGTGCTAAACCACCTGGCAAAAGAGAAGCCAAGTTGCTTGCAACGTTACACGATAAGCAGCGTTACGTAATACACTATTACAACCTGCAACAGTGCACGCGCCACGGTCTTCGTATTACAAAGATTCACCGCATCCTCCAATTCGCGCAGTCACCATGGCTCCGCGAATACATAGAATTAAATACTCTGTTTAGAACAAATGCCACTAACGATTTTGAAAAGAATTTGTACAAATTGATGAACAACGCGGTATTCGGTAAAACTATGGAAAATGTTCGGAATCATGTAGACGTAAAACTCGTGACACATTGGGATGGGCGATATGGTGCAGAGGCAATGATCGCGAAACCAAATTTCCACAGCCGCTGTGTATTTTCCGAAAACTTGGCTGCTGTGGAGTTGCGCAAAGTCATGGTGAAATTCAACAAGCCAATCTATGTGGGTATGTGCATATTAGATATATCCAAAACCTGCTTGTACGAATTTCATCATGAGTATATGGTTCCTCAATATGGTAAAACTTGTAAGGTAATGTACACAGACACCGACAGCTTAATTTATCATATTATGTGTGAGGACATTTATGAAACCATGAGACGCGATATTAACCGTTTCGACACAAGCGATTATCCGATAGAGAATAAGTATAATATCCCACTTGTAAATAAAAAGGTTCCCGGCTTGATGAAAGACGAGAACAATGGGATGATAATGACGGACTTTGTCGGGCTGAGAGCAAAAATGTACACATTCCGTGTAGATGGAAAACCAGATACAAAAAAAGCGAAAGGTGTAAAAACTAGCGTTGTAAGGACAACAATAACGTTCGATGATTACATACAATGTTTGCAAAATGAAATTGCTATGAGTCGTACGCAGACATGCATACGATCGAAATTGCACAAAGTGTATACTATATCAGAGCGAAAAATTGCTCTCAGCCCATATGATGACAAACGGTATATCATACCCAACTCGACAGAAACATTGCCGTGGGGCCATTATCGAATTCCTACGTAGCTATAAAATTGTTTAAATCCAATGTAAATAGAAGATTATATTTTTCATTAAATAGGTGAAATTGTGTATAATAAATGTTTATAATACGATGTCTTTATTTATCCATGAATTATTTACATTACTCAATCCTAACCATTTTACATCGGGTGTACAACAAGGTATCGAACGTGTACGTTCAACGTAAAACCGGTGTATGGCAGTACCAGCAATCTTCACGTTGCTGTACACATAGGTACAGGTACAGGTACAGGTACAGGTGTACAGGTACAGGTGTACAGGTACAGGTACAGATACAGCTGTAGCAGTATGACGGTTGGCTGTCAAGATCGGTTGAGGCGTTTCTTTTAATATTGTCTTGAAATCTTATTCCGGTCTTGAAATCTTATTCCGAAGTTCTCCAGCCGATCGTCGACGACGTCTTTTTACCTTCTCCTTCTCGAGCGTTTGCAACCAAAATTATCGATTCTCGCGTCGATACGTGAAGAGGTGTACAGGTACAGGTACAGGTACAGGTGTACAGGTATAGGTGTACAGGGACAGGTGTACAGGTACAGGTGTACAGGTACAGGTACAGGTATAGCGCATGTACATGTCAGTCAGTTTGTCAGTCTGTCAGTCTGTCTGTCTGCTGCTTCTGAAGATAGAAGAAAATGCATCAGACCAAACTTATTATTCAAAATTCAGCGGCGTATGTCGCACATAAGTCTGGAAGAAGAAACCAAATTGTTGATTAGAAGGCTACCGGTTTACCATTATTACAGACCACAATAGCCTGAGATACACGTCTGTCAGTCTGTTATTATTATTATTATTATTCTTTTAATCTAGATGGTACAAATCAATCAGATCATCCAGGTACAGGTATACAGGTGTACAGGTACAGGTACAGGTACAGGTGTACAGGTACAGGTACAGGTACCGGTGTACAGGTACAGGTACCGGTGTACAGGTACAGGTACCGGTACAGCTGTAGCAGTATGACGGTTGGCTGTCGGTACAGCTGTAGCAGTATGACGGTTGGCTGTCAAGATCGGTTGACGCGTTTCTTTTAATATTGTCTTGAAATCTTATTCTGAAGTTCTCCAGTCGATCGTTGATAACGTCTTTTTTTACCATCTCCTTCTCGAGCGTTTGCAACCAAATTATCGATTCTCGCGTTGATATGTGAATCGGTTGATTTCATATTTTCGTTTGCATTGTATCGGACGTCCTGTATCGTGGCCAGTATTTCTGACTTTATCGTTTCTTTATATCGTCTGGTCGAGTTGCTACGGAAGGAAATGCATAATGTGTATGTAATGTATGAAATATCGAATAAATCGCACTCTTGGTGGGCGGCTTCACTATTCCTCCATGTAACATGACACCGTGCGATAAGATTATTGCAATAATTCCCCCATGTAACATGACACCGGGTGAAAAAATATGACGCAATAATTCCATGAAAAAAAATATGACGCAAAATATGCTCTCGCTATACCGCTCTAAGGTATGCCCTTGACCTAGAAACGATCGCGCTATTCCCCTTCCTACACCCCCCCCCCTCGTTCACATGCAATAATTCCACGAAAAATATGACGTAATAATTCCATGAAAATACCCCCCCTCCTCTCGAATATGCTTGCGCAATACCGCTCTGAGGTACCCCCCCCCCGCCCCTCGTTTACATGTAATAATTCCGCGAAAAATGAAAAATACTACGAGGGGCGGGGGGGGGGTACCTCAGAGCGGTATTGCGCAAGCATATTCGAGAGGAGGGGGGGTATTTTCATGGAATTATTACGTCATATTTTTCGTGGAATTATTGCATGTGAACGAGGGGGGGGGGGTGTAGGAAGGGGAATAGCGCGATCGTTTCTAGGTCAAGGGCATACCTTAGAGCGGTATAGCGAGAGCATATTTTGCGTCATATTTTTTTTCATGGAATTATTGCGTCATATTTTTTCACCCGGTGTCATGTTACATGGGGGAATTATTGCAATAATCTTATCGCACGGTGTCATGTTACATGGAGGAATAGTGAAGCCGCCCACCAAGAGTGCGATTTATTCGATATTTCATACATTACATACACATTATGCATTTCCTTCCGTAGCAACTCGACCAGACGATATAAAGAAACGATAAAGTCAGAAATACTGGCCACGATACAGGACGTCCGATACAATGCAAACGAAAATATGAAATCAACCGATTCACATATCAACGCGAGAATCGATAATTTGGTTGCAAACGCTCGAGAAGGAGATGGTAAAAAAAGACGTTATCAACGATCGACTGGAGAACTTCAGAATAAGATTTCAAGACAATATTAAAAGAAACGCGTCAACCGATCTTGACAGCCAACCGTCATACTGCTACAGCTGTACCGACAGCCAACCGTCATACTGCTACAGCTGTACCGGTACCTGTACCTGTACACCGGTACCTGTACCTGTACACCGGTACCTGTACCTGTACCTGTACACCTGTACCTGTACCTGTACCTGTACACCTGTATACCTGTACCTGGATGATCTGATTGATTTGTACCATCTAGATTAAAAGAATAATAATAATAATAATAACAGACTGACAGACGTGTATCTCAGGCTATTGTGGTCTGTAATAATGGTAAACCGGTAGCCTTCTAATCAACAATTTGGTTTCTTCTTCCAGACTTATGTGCGACATACGCCGCTGAATTTTGAATAATAAGTTTGGTCTGATGCATTTTCTTCTATCTTCAGAAGCAGCAGACAGACAGACTGACAGACTGACAAACTGACTGACATGTACATGCGCTATACCTGTACCTGTACCTGTACACCTGTACCTGTACACCTGTCCCTGTACACCTATACCTGTACACCTGTACCTGTACCTGTACCTGTACACCTCTTCACGTATCGACGCGAGAATCGATAATTTTGGTTGCAAACGCTCGAGAAGGAGAAGGTAAAAAGACGTCGTCGACGATCGGCTGGAGAACTTCGGAATAAGATTTCAAGACCGGAATAAGATTTCAAGACAATATTAAAAGAAACGCCTCAACCGATCTTGACAGCCAACCGTCATACTGCTACAGCTGTATCTGTACCTGTACCTGTACACCTGTACCTGTACACCTGTACCTGTACCTGTACCTGTACCTATGTGTACAGCAACGTGAAGATTGCTGGTACTGCCATACACCGGTTTTACGTTGAACGTACACGTTCGATACCTTGTTGTACACCCGATGTAAAATGGTTAGGATTGAGTAATGTAAATAATTCATGGATAAATAAAGACATCGTATTATAAACATTTATTATACACAATTTCACCTATTTAATGAAAAATATAATCTTCTATTTACATTGGATTTAAACAATTTTATAGCTACGTAGGAATTCGATAATGGCCCCACGGCAATGTTTCTGTCGAGTTGGGTATGATATACCGTTTGTCATCATATGGGCTGAGAGCAATTTTTCGCTCTGATATAGTATACACTTTGTGCAATTTCGATCGTATGCATGTCTGCGTACGACTCATAGCAATTTCATTTTGCAAACATTGTATGTAATCATCGAACGTTATTGTTGTCCTTACAACGCTAGTTTTTACACCTTTCGCTTTTTTTGTATCTGGTTTTCCATCTACACGGAATGTGTACATTTTTGCTCTCAGCCCGACAAAGTCCGTCATTATCATCCCATTGTTCTCGTCTTTCATCAAGCCGGGAACCTTTTTATTTACAAGTGGGATATTATACTTATTCTCTATCGGATAATCGCTTGTGTCGAAACGGTTAATATCGCGTCTCATGGTTTCATAAATGTCCTCACACATAATATGATAAATTAAGCTGTCGGTGTCTGTGTACATTACTTTACAAGTTTTACCAAATTGAGGAACCATGTACTCATGATGAAATTCGTACAAGCAGGTTTTGGATATATCTAATATGCACATACCCACATAGATTGGCTTGTTGAATTTCACCATGACTTTGCGCAACTCCACAGCAGCCAAGTTTTCGGAAAATACACAGCGGCTGTGGAAATTTGGTTTCGCGATCATTGCCTCTGCACCATGTCGCCCATCCCAATGTGTCACGAGTTTTACGTCTACATGATTCCGAACATTTTCCATAGTTTTACCGAATACCGCGTTGTTCATCAATTTGTACAAATTCTTTTCAAAATCGTTAGTGGCATTTGTTCTAAACAGAGTATTTAATTCTATGTATTCGCGGAGCCATGGTGACTGCGCGAATTGGAGGATGCGGTGAATCTTTGTAATACGAAGACCGTGGCGCGTGCACTGTTGCAGGTTGTAATAGTGTATTACGTAACGCTGCTTATCGTGTAACGTTGCAAGCAACTTGGCTTCTCTTTTGCCAGGTGGTTTAGCACGTGTTGGACAGAATGGTAGGTCAGCGTGAACATCATGCAGACTTTGCGGATATTCTAGATCCACCTCGAGAATGTAGCCTATGGGTGAATCGGCAGCAATCAAAGATATGTCAAAATTTTCAATCTTGTTAACCCATTGAAATTCGGCATATGGCAAAGGCTGACACATTGTCCATCCATACAAATTGTTTACATCAAAATACATCAAGTATGATGATGGATTCGATGGATCGTACGACAGCATGTACTTGTTATTGGCTTCCGCATGTCTGCCGGAACATTGGCTCAAACCGCCGCGTATACCACGTTCGATAAACATCACCATATCGATATCAATTAATAATTCAAACCTAATTTTTGTATGTTTTAGCATAGCATCCCACGTGAAACCTGGTAAAGTGTAATAATATGCTGGATCTAAACCATAGCTCTTAATGCAAGTTTTACGAAAATTTTCAAAAACATCAGCCAGTAACAAAACATCAGTTTTCAAATATAGATCACTGTATTCACCCAAGGTTTTTATGTTGAAACGCCTCCACACATTCTCGGCATGTGCATAATCACATTCGGATACGGTTTCGCCTGTCAGCGAACTGTAAAATGACTCGAGCGGCGGCAAACAGAGATCGTCTAATTTATCTACGCAATCGAGGTATTCGTATGGAAAGACACCTTTTCGCGTCAACAACGTGAAATTTTCGATGGAAAGATTTTGAAATTCTGAACGTAAAATTGTCAATTTGTTTGTGTTGAGAAAAGATGCCAATTTGTCGAGACTAGTATTCAAAAATTTGTACGAATCGATGAATCGTAATTTAATACAATTATGCGAATCTGATTGCTGATCTTTAACATTTTTTGTAAATGAAATATACTTTTCTTTAGTTATTGGTAATACGTCGACACTACCTTCAAACGCATTAGCTATTTCTTCGATAATGAAATGTGAATCGTACCCGGATAAATTGTGGAAAACTATGGGAATGCAAAACGAATTTTTGTAATTTAAATTGCAATCTTGATGCGCGGGGCCTCTATATCGTCCTGTTAGATGGCAATGATCGTGCACCCGTATATCGTTTTCCTCAAATGGTTTTTCGCAAATATGGCAATGTGCTGCGTTGATAAATGCCTCGCACTGTTCATTCGTTAACTGTTTCATGGGTATATTACTGGATAAAGCGTGTTTAACAAAATATGCCAAATTTTCTAATTCTCCGACGAACCATGAGACGCACTTCGCATCGCGACGACATCGATATACCGATAGAGATGCATCGTGTGAACAATGTACATAGTATGCGATGCTAAATACTCTGTGATGTTGGTATGCGTGTGATTGAAGTTTCTCCTTCCCGCACTCTTCCGTCTTCTCCAGAGTGCATTCGAGGTCTGCGTAAACCACAAATGGAAGCGTTTCTTTCCACATATAGTTGTCAAAAGAGAGCCATTTATCGTCCTCGCTAGGTAACACGATGGCGCAGCGATTCAGTTCTGAACAGTCTCTTTCATGGGCCTGCAATCTTTCGTTGGAAGGAAAGTAATGCAAACACCTGAAAAAATTTTATTTACATGTGTATGATATACCATGATACTTTTGTAAATGTGTACATACCGATCACAGATGAATTTCTGTTGCTTGTGTTTGCTCAATTCTGCGCTAACGAGTCGTGATAGGTTCTTAATCCACACATAATGCCCCACACTACTATCGGTCTGGTCTTGTATGTACAGCAAGTTGACGTGTCGATTCCTCTTCCGATTAGTGATACGAAGTGGAAAAAATGATTTTGCCTTTATTTTCTTCTCGAAGATGTCTTCAAAACCATACACATTGATCGAAATATCGTTCAACTTTTCGAACCGGGTAATTTGATTCAACAGCATGGGAAACTCGATGTCTTCAAAGTTTAATACAGTTGTGTATTCCGGGTACGAACTTTTGCGGTTACTGTGAGCAGTCGCTGGATATAGAGCTGCAATCACCGACCATGCAAAGCATGCATTGTCTTTGGAGTGAACATTAATTGTAGCTTTCTTCAACGCTATTTCTCTCGGTACGTTGATCTGACACCCAGCATGCAGCGGGTTAAATTTGTTGATACTGACTGTAAGATTGAGTATTCGCGACAACGCCCATCCGCTATCCCGTTCCTGAAATTCTTCCAACGACATTAGGATCGGTCCCACGATGCACAGCTCGTACATCTCTTCGAGATCGGTTGCGTAAACGATTTCACAGTTCTTAGTGCCAACACTTTTGCGCGAGCGTTGATCACCTGTTACAAATTCACCATTAAACACAGCGTTCACTTTTAAAGACTTATGTTTTCCCAAAGCGTTCTGTATTTTTTCAAGCACAATTTCCCTCGCGTCCTTGAGGAAGCTGAGAGGTTCAATGTAGTTGGAATTGATAACGGCGCCTGTTAATATGCGGCCCTTGAAAGCCGAGTCTATTTCACGCCATAAGAGTCCTGTGCTTGTATGTCCAGCACCTTCACGTATGAAACGTCTTCGCAAAGAATATTTTAAACTCTCAAGAGCGGCGATACGGGCGATCAATGATTGTTGAATACCGATCGATAATCGAGGACGTTTTATCCGATTATGTTCTTCAAGCAACTCGAGGCATTCGTTGCATCTTTCCTCCCAGACAAGGTATTCTTCCTGCAATCTTAAGCGATCAGATTGGTCCCACAAATCGCGTTCAATTTTCTGAATTTCTTCCATGGTTTTTCTTTGCCTCACAATCAGTGACTGAACAAAACTAATTAGGTGGGGTGCACATATAGCCTTCTGTTCGTTCCTAAGGGGTATCATATTTCATCTGTTCGTTGCTAAGGGGTATCATATTTCATCTGTTCGTTGCTAAGGGATATCAAGGTCAGCAACGTCTTAAATGCTGTCGCTGCAGTTTTTGCGACATTCCTGTTCGTTCCTAAGGAACGTCTTAAACGAATTAGTTCTAACCAAAGTTGGGCAAAAATCAACTAATAATTGAAAATGACTAATAGTCTGATTGATTGATAGTCAAATTTAAAAAAAAAGTCAGTTAAAACTTTTCGATTAGTTAGTTATAACTACATGGCACTAGTTAGTCACAACTCTAAGTAATCGTTAGTTATTGCTTATTGGTTATGATTAGTCATTAGTTAGTTTAAATGATCAGTCATCAATCTTTAGTCATCCGTCACTATTGAGCGATTAACATACATTAATATGTATACTTAAACTATATTGGAATTTGCAGTGACCGGTATAAAAAAAAAGTTTTTATTAAGTACAACACTCCTTTGCCATCGTCGGCAGCAATTGAAAGACTTTTTAGTTATGCTACAATGACGAATTTGCCAGAAAGTAATAGATTAAGTGACAAGAATTTCGAAATAAGTGTTCTTATGAAAGCATATTCAAGTTTTCCTGACCAAACTGAAAACAATTAAATTTAATCAATTTAAGCCAAACTTATATTATTTCAGTAAAATTTTGAAGAACCATCAATAAGTTAAAATGTTATTACTGCGTGCGTAGTAGGTATATTAAACATTATATTATATAAAATAAGATTCATGTATTTTCTGTTTGCGTTGTATTAAAACTTTTGTTTCTGTTCAAAGTCCAAAAAGTTAAATTTACTTTAACAAAATTTAATGAAATATAATTTAAATTTAAATTCATCTCATGTTATTATTACTCTATTTAGAACCGTTTATTCTGTTAATTAGCTATCTCTATCTTCATTTACTTTTGATGCACATGTGCTCTCTATATTCTTTTATTATATATTTTCCTCTCTATCTCTATCTCTATCCATCTGAAGTCTGAACAGTTCACAGAGTGCGCTGCGCGTGCAAAGCGCGCTCGATTTAAATTAAAGAAAATATATTTTCTTTACATGTATACTTAAACTATACGTAATCACGAATCCGAGGGTCGTTCATGTACATAGGTTACATAGAGCAGAAGAAAACTTTCTGTCAACGATCGAAAACTACATAATGTAACTGTAGACAGGTAGATGTGGGTAGATGTTCGTTCACGATCGTGAAATATGCCGCCACATAAAAATATGAAAGATAACGAAAATATTTCATGTATTTGTAGTTTCTTTTATGAATTAATTAAAAATATCGTCGTATCATCATTTCCACAATCAATTATACACTTGCATTGAAAAGATCGATTAACATATATATTGTATATACATTGTTCTTGATAGTTTTCGAGGTATTTAAAAAATAAAGAATCAACATTTTAAAAATATATTTGACTTTGTTTTACTGTTACCAACTCATTAATATTTATATTTTTTAGAATTCGACCGTTAGTGTGGAAGTGGACAAATTGCATTCGTACTTCCTAACAGATATTTGATGATAAGTCGGTATTTTACCCAACTCTGGGTCTAACACGCTCGGTATAATATTTCGCGATATTCCTAACGGGTATCAAGGTTCGCAACGTCTCGCTGCAGCATTTCCTTCTTTGCGATATATACCAAAATGTTTGCTGTGTTTATAAGATCGTCGGTTGGCCAAGCGGCTAATGAGTTGGACTACCAAGCGGTAGACCGGGGTTCGAAACCTGATGGG
Source organism: Lasioglossum calceatum (assembly GCA_963966675.1). Taxonomy (NCBI): domain Eukaryota; kingdom Metazoa; phylum Arthropoda; class Insecta; order Hymenoptera; family Halictidae; genus Lasioglossum; species Lasioglossum calceatum. The sequence goes on along the minus strand of CAXAAD010000265.1, from coordinate 445,420 downwards.
CAAAAAGTTTTTTTTCAAGTCTTAAAAAGAATTCGCATCCGTCTACCGCTTATGACGTCACAGAAATGGGGGGGGGGGTAAGAGTGAGGCTATGAAACGCCGTTGTCGGTTTGTTTGTCACTTCCGTGACGTCACTTCTTCATTACATCCTCCAAATAAAGAAATGGGTGGGGGGGATTATCTGGGGGGGGGGGTGGTCAATGATCGGTTGGTTAGAAGCTAACTTCATTGTGGTAAAAAAATTGATTGGTTTGGTTAGGTTTCCCCCTCCCTGGGTAGGTCTGCCTTGCCCTCCCCTCCCCCACCGGTTTGGCACGCAGCTAACTTCAGAGTGGTAAAAAAATTGATTGGTTGGGTTAGGTTAGGTTTCCCCTCCCTGGGTAGGTCTGCCTTGACCCCCCCCTCCCCGTTTTGGCTCGCAGCTAACTTCAGAGTGGTTAGCCCCCCCCCCCCACCCCGGCTTGACTCGCAGCTAACTTCAGAGTGGTCCAGAACCCCCATAGACTTACTACTTATGTTGCAAAGAGTGAAGCTCATTTTAATTTAAAGTTAGTAAATTTATACTGTGATAATGGGAAAGAATACCTATCTAATGAGATGAAGAATTATTGTGCTGAGAAAGGAATCAGTTATCATTTGACTGTTCCACGAACTCCGCAGTTAAATGGTGTAGCAGAACGAATGAACCGAACCATAACAGAAAAGGCTCGGGCAATGATTTGTGGTATGAGATTAGATAAAGTTTTTTGGGGTGAAGCGGTTCTCACCGCTACATATTTAATCAATAGAACCCCAACTAGAGTAAAATTAGATAAAACACCATTTGAATTGTGGCATGGCAAGAAACCACAAATAAAATATTTAAGAGTTTTTGGTTCTACAGTATTTGTACATGATAAAACCAGTAGAACAAAATTTGATGAGCGATCGTGGAAAGGAATACTGGTAGGATATGAAACAAATGGTTATAAAGTATGGAATGAACAAAAGAGAAAATATGTCGTTGTAAGAGACATAATTGCAGATGAAACAAACTCTTTAGCATCCAGACCTCGAAACGAAATTGATATTGATGTTTCTGACGCAACGTCAAAATCAATAATAGAGTTTGATAATTATAAATCAAATGCCATAAATTTAGAAAATTTTGGGAATAAAACTGATGTTACTGATACGCAGTCAAAATCAGTGAGAGATTCGAATAAATCAGATGATGAGTCAGAAAAATTGAGTCCTAGAAATTTAAGTAATCAGAACGATAATTCTTCATCTCAGATTGATCAGAATAATCGCAGTAATAAGAGAATGCAATCGGAAGTAAGAAGGAGTGATCGGACTAAAAGACGTCCACATATTTCGTACAACGAAGATGATATACCAGATGATAGTTTAATGTGTGTTCAATCATTAGTGTGTGATATTCCTACAACATATCAGGAAATTAGTAGTAGAGATGACAGAGTTCAATGGGAACGAGCTATTAAAGATGAAATTGATTCTCTTTTAACTAATGAAACATGGACATTAGTACAAAGACCTGAAAACAAAAATATTGTAGATTGTAAATGGGTGTTTACAATTAAGAATGACGAATTTGGAAACCCATTAAAATATAAAGCTCGTTTGGTTGCAAAAGGTTTTAGTCAAAAGTATCGAGTTGACTATGATGAAACTTTTGCTCCTGTCGCCAGAATTTCAAGTTTTCGATTTATTATTGCTTTTGCAAATCAGTTTAATTTATTAATCCACCATATGGATGTCAAAACAGCTTTCTTAAATGGTAGATTAAAGGAAGAAATTTATATGAGAGTACCTGAGGGAATTAAAAGTGAAAAGAATCAGATTTGTAAATTAAATAAGGCCCTGTATGGACTAAAACAAGCAGCAAGATGCTGGTTTGAAGAATTTGAAAAGGCTCTTAAAGAAAAAGGTTTCGAAAATTCTCCAGTTGATCGTTGTATTTACATTTTAGACAGAAAAGATGTTTCAAAAAATATTTATGTCGTTCTATATGTAGATGATCTTGCAATTGCAACAGCTAATAATGAAACCTTGAATAGTTTCAAAGAATATTTAATGAACAAATTTTCAATGGTAGATTTGAAAGAGATTAAATTGTTTCTTGGACTAAGGGTTAAAAGAACTAGAAATAAAATAACTTTAGATCAAAGTGTATATATAAAAAAAGTTTTAAAGAAATTTAATATGGATATGTGCAAACCGGTAAATACTCCTCTAGAAAATAAACTTGATTACAAAGCCCTGAATTCAGATGAAGAATATGACGCACCTTGTCGAAATATTATTGGTTGTTTAATGTATATAATGGTTTGTACGCGACCTGATTTATGTGTCGCTGTTAATATATTAAGTCGGTATGCAAATAAAAGAAATAAAGAATTGTGGAATTGTCTCAAGAGAGTTTTAAGATATTTAAAAAGCTCCATAGATATAAAATTAACGTATACTAGAGGTGAATACAATAACATTTTGATAGGCTATGTCGATTCTGATTGGGGAGGTGATGACACCTCTGATAGAAAAAGTACAACAGGGTACATATTTAAATTATTTGAACGATGTGCAATTAGTTGGAACACAAAAAAGCAATTATCAGTGGCAGTTTCATCAACTGAAGCTGAATATATGGCTCTATTTGAAGCAGTTAAGGAAGCTTTATGGTTAAAATCTTTAGCAATCAGTATTAAAATAAAAATGTTAGAACCCATAATAATTTATGAAGACAATAATGGTTGTATATGTATTGCAAACAATCCGACAAGTCATAAAAGATCAAAACATATTGATATCAAATATCATTTCACCAGAGAACAAGTAGAGAATAAAGTAATAACTTTGAAATATATTCCTACAGGTGACCAAGTGGCTGACGTGTTGACCAAACCTATTACAGGACAAAAATTTATGAAAATGAGAATCGAAATGGGCGTAGAGTGAAGAGAATAATTTATGATTTTTGAGAATCGAAATGGGCGTAGAGTGAAGAGAATAATTTATGATTTTTAAGTTTTGTTTGTTTAATTATTATGATATGTTATAATGTTTTAATTTGAATGGTCTGATTAGGTTTTTCTGGGTTTTTCCTAATCCTAAGCAACAAATGTTGGACCATATGTATTTAGTCCCAGGCAGAGCACAAGGAAGGTATTTCTTCATTATAATAATTTAATTTTGAAGGGGCGTGTTGAAATGTGTCAAAATTAATCTAATATTCGATTATAATCGATTCAATATTGGTATGTTTCAGTTTGTTTAGGAAACTGTTTCTTATTTGTTCCACACAATTTTTATTTCACAGCCCGTGATCCTCACTTGACGTATGACATTTGAACCTAAAAGATCTGTCTTCTGTGTGCTCATTAATTCGTTTACTTATGTTAATAAAGTTTAGTTCAGTTAATTTCGTTTATTAAATTACATAATCTAACAAAAATGGAGCTGAGGGATTGACTCGAAAGTTGGGAAGGGCTCCCATCAGCTGAGTAGCAGCTTGCGCCCTTTGCCGAATACAAGGAATGCAACGATGTATGTGGGCGCGTACTAAGAATCTGGCCGATATGATCCAATATTGTTGCCGAAGGACGCGAAGAGTCAACTGCACCCCTCCATGGAGAGTGCGTTTGTGTACATGGTCGATTAAAAGTTCTGAAACTCGATTTTTAGGCAATATAATCGGATACTTTTCTTCATAGCTTAGAGCGGCGTGCTCGAGCCGCCCGCCAAGCCGAATTAATGAATCTTTCCCAAGGATAGAATGTAGAGAAATAAGCGAACTAGACTTCGGAACCGGCGCATGATCCTCTAAAAGCTTAATTTCAGCATGAAAGTGTTTCTGTTGAACGTAAGACATCCAACACGAAGAAGCATTTCGTATCTCGGCAGCAGATAACCAAAGTGAATGATATTGCGAGTAAGTGGACGATGGACGTAGTTTTTTACGAGAATTCTGGGCGAATCTGAGTATATATGCAGTGACTCGACAGAGTCGAGTCCAGCTTGAGTATCGATATAGAAAATCCCATTCAGGGTGTGTGGAAAGTAGGTGAACCTGTGATTTACGAGATTCAGATGAGGCGATCTCTCGGGAGGCTTGGTTTTCGCGATTCGAATTGGAGTGATCTGGCCAAAAAACGGATGGACGAGATAGCCAATCCGGTCCAGACCACCACAGCTTATGAGTAGCGAATTCGGAGACGGAGATGCCTCGCGAGGCGCAATCAGCAGGGTTTTCTTGAGAGCGAACATGTTGCCATTTTACCTGCGGAAGCCGAGTCTGGATCTCGGATACGCGATTTGCGACGTAGGTATTCCACGTAGACGGATGTTGTCTAAGCCAGGCTAAGACGACGGTGGAATCTGTCCATGCGTAGATGCGAGACGATGGAAGTTTTAAGGATGACGAGGTCCACTCAAGCAGTCGGGTCACTAGTACGGCAGCGTTTAATTCCAAACGAGGAATGCTAACGGTTTTGAGAGGAGCTACTTTACTTTTAGCCGTCAGCAAGGTAACTTGTATTTCGGAAAGGGAATGAAGAACTCTCAAATAAACGGCAGCGGCGTAGGCACGATGTGACGCATCGGCAAAGCCGTGTAATTCGATCGCTATACTGTCACTTCGCAATCCGGTCCAGCGGGGAATCTTAACGGAGCTTTGGAATTGAAGGCAGAGTTGAGCAATACTCCGTCCATTTTTTACGGAATTCAGGAGGAATATCTTCATCCCAATCTTTCTTTAAGAGCCAGAGCTCTTGGAGCATGATTTTTGCAACAATAATCACGGGAGATGCCCATCCTAGTGGATCGAATATTTTTGAAACGATCGAAAGAATACTTCGTTTTGTACACTTAGCCGGCAGACAACAGTCTACCTGAAAGCGGAAAACGTCTTCAGAAGGAGTCCATACAATACCAAGGACTTTCAAGGATTCGTCTTCGCGGAGAAGATGATCGGACGCGGACTCACGCTCCTCAGAAGGAATGTTGTCAAGTAATTCGACCGCGTTAGTAGCCCATTTGCGAAGTTGAAAGCCCCCGCGAAGCAGGAGTGCTACTAGCTGCCGACGAATCTCGAGGAGAGTATGAGTATTGTCCGCGCCGAAAATAGCATCATCGACATAAATCGAATCTTGTAGAATAGGCACGGCAGCGGGAAAATTATTTCCCTCGTCAAGAGCTAATTGATCGAGTACCTTAATGGCGAGGTACGGCGCAGATGCGAGACCGTAGGTTACGGTAAGCAATCGAAATGAAGAAACCGGCAGCTGGCTGCTCGGTAGCCATAAAATTCTTTGATAGTCAGAATCAAGGGGGTGAATTAGAATTTGTCTGAACATCTTGGCGATGTCAGCAGTGTATACGTAACGAAATAGCCGCCAGCGCAGTATGATAGCAGCTAAATCGCGCTGTAGCTTTGGACCGACCATAAGGCAGTCGTTTAGAGATTTTCCCGACTTGGTTTTGGCGGAAGCATTAAATACGACTCTGAGCTTGGTCGTACTGCTAGAAGGTCGCACGACGGGATGATGAGGAATGTATATCGCAGAAGAGTTCGAGACTTGCTCTTCCGCTACTCGCTCCATGTGACCCATGGAGAGATACTCTGATAAGAATTTGTGATACTCAGATTCGAGGATCGGTTGCTTGAGCAGTCGCTGCTCTAGTTTCGAGTATAAACGAGATGCGATTGAGTGTGATCCGTCGAGATCGAATGGAGGTTGACTCTTGAACGGGAGTCGTACAATGTATCGTCCTTGAGAGGAGCGGGAGTAGGTTTCACGAAAAAAGCGATCACACCGCTCGTCCTCTTCTGAAAAAGGAAGCTTGGAGGGAACTTCTTCAATTTCCCAGAAACGACGTAACGAATTGTCTAAATTTTCGGAGGATAAACAATTAACAATAGAAATAGATTCCTGACGAGAATCTTTGAGTTCGGCAGCCGACAAAAAGTTTATGAGATCATTAGACTCCTGACGAGAGTCATTAAACCCGTCTGCTTGTACGAAATTTACAGCAGAGGTGGATTCCTGACTGGAATCTGGATTTTTGATGGGACCGGAAAGGATCCATCCCAGTGACGTATGCTGGGCGGTAGGAGTACCGAGAGGACCTTGACGGAGGTCATTCAGTAAAAGAGAGCCGTATAAATCGGCACCGATTAAGATATGAATTGGATGGCCACTGGAAGGATTTGGATCAGCAAACTGGAGATTGCGTAAGTGTGGCCAAGACTGTAAATTAACACGGGATCTAGAGCCGGCATAAGCAGTGATACGCTGATAAACAAAGGCTGACAGCGGGAACGATACTTTAGAATTGTAGCATGATTCTAATGTCACGGACACGCGAGATTTTGCAACTCCGTTATACTGATCACCGAAGCATTGAATTTGGAGTCTCGTCCGATATCTTTTCGTCCGCATTAACTGGCACACCGATTCGGTTATAAAACTACAGGAAGCACCTTGATCTAGTAAAGCGCGGAGTCTGAAGGCACGTCCTTCAGCGGTGCGGAGTACGACCCAAGCAGTAGCGAGCAACGTATTCGAAACGGAGAGGTCCGCGGGAAGGACCGTTTGAACTTGTACTTGCGACGTAGTATTGGACTCATCAGAAGAGCCAACTTTATCAACGTGATCTCTAACCGATGTCTCGTTAATAGCGTTAGTCGCTTTGCTTGGGGTACCGGCGGCACGATGTAAGAGCGAATGATGCGTTCGCTTGCACTGAAAGCATCTACCTGGATTTTTGCAGTCGTGAGTGACGTGACCTGAACGCAAGCAGTTGAAGCAAATTCTATTTTGTTTTACAAACGAGATTCGTTGTTCAATAGATTTGGATTTGAATCGGTCACATTTAAATAGAGGATGACTACCGGAGCACTCGATACATTTGATGATCGAAACATTGCTTACACGCGAGCGGTTACGCGGAACATCAGATGCGACTTTGTTTTTGCCAGAGCCATCGTCGGTCATGGCGATCGAGTCGGTAAGACCGCGGATGCGAAGAGTCATGAACTCGTGAATTTCTTTATACGTGGGATAAGTTTTAGTACAACCGCGTTCTAAGAGCCACTCATCGCGAGTGCGTTTCGCAAATTTTTGCGCGATCAAATAGACTAACAAATCGTCCCAAGAATCAACATCGCACAACGGTATCTCGCAAATGTTTGAGTTCCGACGCAGATTCGGTTTTCATAGACGGCAAGCTAACGAATTTATGTATGTGTGAATTAATGAGCGCGGATTCGTCATTGTATTCGTTGACAAGTATCTGCCAGGCAGCTTCATAGTTTTCGTCGGACATGCTGATATTGTTAATTAAAAGCGCCGCGGCACCGGTTACATGAATCTTAAGATAATGTAATTTTTGAGAGTTCGAGAGGGACTTGTTCTTGTCGACGCTCGATTCAAATAGACCACGGAAACTTCCCCATTCACAAAAGTCACCGGAAAACATCGGCAGCGAGAGACGCGGCAATTGTACAGATACCGGAGCGGCAGCAACGGAAGAAGTATTATGACTTATCTGCGAATTTACAACGGCGGGGTCCAGCTGGGCGATGGCCTCGGTGAGGGTGTCGGAAGCGTCGAGGTAGGCGGCCTCCGCGTCGAGAAAAACGTTGTCCTTGAAATTTGGTATAATCTTCTGGTCCTCCGCCCTTGTGACCAGAAGCAGCTTCGGGTGATTTTGACGGCACTCGGTCCACAGCTTCTCCAGTTGTTCCAGTCGACTTTTCACTTTGACCAGCGTAATTTGAGCTTTGGCCATTTTTTTAAAGTTCACGATTACACGCTTGATTGATGCAATCACAGTATCTTGCTTAACTAGCAAGCTCTCACAGTCGTCGTCCATTTTGTGGGAACGAACGAGTTGCAAAGAAGGGTTCTAAGCAGAATAAACGAGCGAGGGTCAAGCCGTGCGCCATTATCAGGGAAAGGCGATGGATTCACTGAGTCGTTGGAATAACCGTTCAACACTTCCACAGTTCGCTTGAATTCGACACAGTCGCAGCGATTATCCGGCTCGAAGGACCAAATTTTTTGTTGACAACAGGATGTTAGGATTGGCTCGCTGGACTGTGGGTTTATAACTGTTAAATAACTGGTCGAGTGTGCGGATATTCCTTTCGAGTTTATTGCGAGGGCCTGACGAGCTCTCTTATTTGTTGTACGTTTCGATACGGCGATTCGACTCTCACTGGCGGCACGAGAAACCGGGCCGAGAAACGGCAGCGATTAAGCATGGAACGTTATTATTCAAGTTCGCCAATCAGAGGCGGAGACGACATTTAGACAAAGACGCAGGGTCGTGTTACAAAAACTGTCAATAGTCACGAGTGACTGAATCACAGGAACGCTTGGAAATAATATCGCCTCGAGCCAACAGACGAACTATTAACCGCTCGTTGAAGGATATTTCGATTCCATAGATATGGTTTCGAACACCATCCCTACACGAAAAACGAAATTACTTTCCGAACGACCTAATATATAGTATGTGTAGTATGTAATTTAAATAAATATTAATTTTGTCGGTAAAAAAAGAAGAGCGCTGCTGCTGCTGCTACACATTTGTACAATGGACATTTACTTTACCGCCATCTATCACATTAGCGCGAGCTGCTTTTGCACGGCATTTGACACATTAGCGCGACCGTGTTGCCCTCTTACGGCGAGGCAGAATCCAAGACCGATGCCCTGCAGCTTGCGGCAGCAGACCTCCAAGGAGCAGTTGGTTATCTGAGTTCTAAGACTAAACTATCGTGCCCGAATAAAATATATGTAAAATGAAATACACGGCAATGACCTAATCGTTATGTTTTATATTCAAATTTCCCTCTCAACGCCATTAATCAAACCCATAGTGTGGTAACGTTATCGTAGCTATGTTCGCGTGATCAACGGGTCACGCTACAGCATAATCTGTCTATATATGTCTATAGTCTTGTAGCGTGACCCATTGATCAGGGCTTCGGAGTCGGTAGACAAAATGCGTAACTCCGACTCCGACTCCAATCCCTCTTTTTTTTATCTACGACTGCGAATCCGACTCCGACTCCGGCGCCGATTTCGACTCCGACTCCGACCCCGACTCCGATTCCGACTCCGACTCTCCAACTTGAAAAAATATGCACTCAAAATAATTAAGAGTTGTAATAAAACTGCATAAATAGTTTAAATATTGTTTTAAAGTCTAAGAATATGGAACAGATAACTCTGATACAACACAACACGACTGTTACTTTCTCACTTTCAGGATATAGTTAGAAAATACGTATCAGTTTGAGAAATACTAAAGATAAAGTTTCCATTTTCGAGAATTAATGTAATCTCTAATATTTCATAGAGACACTTGTTGCTTTTATGGCTGTCTTTTCTCTTTTTGGCAGTGAACGAATTATTTCTTCTATAAGAACCATAGGGAGGTCATTCCAAGCTTCTTGGATAGATGTACATAAATTACCACGCTTGATTAAACTTCTGCTCATTGAGCCTGTGTTTATTCTCGTCACATAAATGGTTCATGAAGTTTAGTAGTAAAGCTATGCCGGTTCTGGACCAGGGTGGTTCCCCCCCATGGTGGAGGAGGTATCCCCCCTCCACCAAGCCTGGGGGGGGCAATTGCCCCCCCTATAATTGCCCCCCCCCTGTAATTGCCTCCAGGGTAATTGCTCGTAATTGCCCCCCCCCCCAGGGTAATTGCTCGATTTTTTTTACCCCCCCTTTTTTGGGAGGTCATGAGGAAGTGACATCAGCTCGCGGGAAGTGACGTCACCAGAGACGTGTTGACACTTTGTCAACCATACCTACAATGGCGTTTCGTAGCCTACCGCCACCACATTCACTGGACCCCCCACCACTTCCGTGACGTCACGAGCTGTTGCGTGGCATACCACCACCTTCGCTGGAACCCCCACCACTTCCGTAACGTCACAAGCGGTTGCGATTTTTTTTTTAAAGAAAAAAAACTGAACAGGATTCGAACCCCGGTCTACCGCTTGGTAGTCCAACTCATTAACCGCTTGGCCAACCGACGATCTCATAAACATAGCGAACATTTGGTATATATGTCAAAGAATAACTCTGGGCATGCAAATACTGCAGCGACAGCATATTTTCGTCCAAGACGCTATTAGTGCAACAGGAAGATACTGCGAAATATTATGTCGAACGTGTTATAACTAATTCGTGTTACTCGATCAACCTTGACATTTTTTTCCAGTAACTGCAGCATTTTTTTTTTCGTTTATGACGTTATTTGGTCGGTCTTTGATCGACCATTTTTATGAAATATGATACCCCTTAGGAACGAACAGGAATCTCGGCGCATGCATGGTTGACCTTGATACTGCTTAGGAATTTCGCAAAACTGTGGCGACAGGAAGTCACTGCGAAATATTATATCGAGCGTGCGAAAAAAATGCTATGTAAATATTTCGAGATATGGATGTATCGCGAGCGAATGAGACACTGAAAAATTAGCGGTTTCTGGACTATGTTTTTTTTTCAACATCGATTGGCTTTTTGCTGAGCTGTTGTTTTCGGAAGGCTATATAAGAACCGATTATGTCTACGTGGAACACGTTTGATTCCACCCTTTTTACCGTTGAAAAGTCGCGCGTTATTTGTATCAGATGACGACGAATATTGATGGAAAAATGACTGTACCAACGTTACAAAGTTTGGCTTGGGTTCATATTATAAATTCATATTTGAACGATCGTTTCCCCATCGAGCAGAGAACGGTAATAGAGCGTTTAATGCGAAACGACGTAACGAGTCGCGTATGTTTCACATATACGAAAAGATTTAGCCAAGTCGTGGCGCGATGGCCTGCGGTCGATTCACCATCCGGGATATTGGCCATTGTCGAAACGGGTGAACGTCGCATCGTTGAATGCGAAGTATAATTACGTTTCTGACAATTGGATCGTCAAATTAAAGTTAAAAAAAAATATTTTGTTAGCGTGCAACCGACGGCGTCAAAATGATTGTTGAAAAATATGCTAAAGTGTTTGAAAGTGAAATATTATATCAAGCGTGCAAAAATGCAATGCTGTGTAAGTGTTTCAAGATATTGATGCATCGCGAGCGAATGAGACACCGAAAAATTAGCGGTCGTTTCTGGACTATGTTTTTTTTTCAACACCGATTGGCATTTTTTTTTGCTGAGTCTGCTGTTTTGGGAGGCTATATATGCACTCCGCCAAATTAGTTTTGTTCAGCCACTGATTGTGAGGCAAAGAAAAAACCATGGGAGGAATTCAGAAAATTGAACACGATTTGTGGGACCAATCTGATCGCTTAAGATTGCAGGAAGAATACCTTGTCTGGGAGGAAAGATGCAACGAATGCCTCGAGTTGCTTAAAGAACATAATCGAGCAAAACGTCCTCGATTATCGATCGGTATTCAACAATCATTGATCGCCCGTATCGCCGCTCTTGAGAGTTTAAAATATTCTTTACGAAGACGTTTCATACATGAAGGTGCTGGACATACAAGCACAGGACTCATATGGCGTGACATAGACTCGGCTTTCAAGGGTCGCATATTAACAGGTGCCGTTATCAATTCCAATTACATTGAACCTCTCAGCTTCCTCCAGGACGCGAGGGAAATTGTGCTTGAAAAAATACGGAACGCTTTGGGAAAACATAAGTCTTTAAAAGTGAACGCTATGTTTAATGGTGAATTTGTGACAGGTGATCAACGCTCGCGCAAAAGTGTTGGCACAAAGAACTGTGAAATCGTTTACGCAACCGACCTCGAAGAGATGTACGAGCTATGCATCGTAGGACCGATCCTAACATCGTTGGAAGAATTTCAGGAACGTGATAGCGGATGGGCATTGTCGCGAATACTCAATCTTACAGTTGGTATCAACAAATTTAACTCGCTGCATGCAGGGTGTCAGATCAACATACCGAGAGAAATAGCGTTGAAGAAAGCTACAATTAATGTTCACTCCAAAGACAATGCATGCTTTGCATGGTCGGTGATGGCAGCTCTGTATCCAGCGACTGCTCACAGTAACCGTCAAAGTTCGTACCCAGAATACACAAATGTTTTAAACTTTGAAGACATCAAGTTTCCCATGCTGTTGAATCAAATTACCCGGTTCGAAAAGTTGAATGATATTTCGATCAATGTGTATGGTTTTGAAGACATCTTCGAGAAGAAAAGAAAGGGTAAAATCATTTTTTCCACTTCGTATCACCAATCAGAAGAGGAATCGACACGTCAACTTGCTGTACATACAAGACCAGACCGATAGTATTGTGGGACATTATGTGTGGATTAAGAACCTATCACGACTCGTTAGCTCACAGTTGAGCAAAAACGCTCATATGAAATTCATCTGTGATCGGTATGTACACATTTACAAAAGTATGATGGTCTATTATAACACATGAAAATAAATTTTTTTTCTTTTTTTTCAGGTGTTTGCATTACTTTCCTTCCAACGAAAGATTGCGGGCCCATGAACGAGACTGTGGAGAACTGAATCGCTGCGCCATTGTATTACCTACCGAGGACGACAAATGGCTCTCTTTCGGTAACTATATGTGGAAAGAACCGCTTCCATTTGTGGTGTACGCAGACCTAGAATGTACTCTGGAGAAGATGGAAGATTGCGGGGAGGGGAAACTTCAATCACATAGAGTATTTAGCATCGCATACTATGTGCATTGTTCATATGATGCATCTCTATCGGTATATCGATGTCGTCGCGATGCGAAGTGCGTCTCATGGTTCGTTGGAGAATTGGAAAATTTAGCATATTTTGTTAAATGTGCTTTATCTAGTAATGTACCCATGAAGCAGCTAACAAATGAACAGTGCGAGGCATTTATCAACGCAGCGCATTGCCACATTTGTGAAAAGCCATTTGAGGGAAACGATATACGGGTGCGCGATCATTGCCATCTAACAGGACGATATAGAAGCCCCGCACATCAAGATTGCAATTTAAATTACAAAAATTCGTTTTGTATTCCAATAGTTTTCCATAATTTATCCGGGTACGATTCGCATTTTATTATTGAAGAAATCGCTAATGCATTTGAGGGTAATGTCGACGTATTACCTATAACTAAAGAGAAATATATTTCTTTTACCAAAAATGTTAAAGATCGGGAATCAGATTCGCGTAATTCTATTAAATTAAGATTCATCGATTCGTACAAATTTTTGAATACGAGTCTGGACAAATTAGCATCTTTTCTCGAGACAAATAAATTGACAATTTTACGTTCAGAATTTATAAATCTTTCAATAGAAAATTTCATGTTATTGACGCGAAAGGGTGTCTTTCCGTATGAATATCTGGATTGCGTGGAGAAATTAGACGATCTCTGTTTGCCGCCGCTCGAGTCATTTTACAGTTCGCTGACATGCGAAACCGTATCGGAACGTGACTATGCGCATGCCGAGAATGTGTGGCAGCGTTTTAACATAAAGACCTTGGGTGAATACAGCGATTTGTATTTGAAAACTGATGTTTTGTTATTGGCTGACGTTTTTGAAAATTTTCGTAAAACATGCATTAAGAGCTACGGTTTAGATCCAGCATACTATTACACGTTACCAGGTTTCACGTGGGATGCTATGCTGAAACATACAAAAATTAGGTTTGAATTATTAACTGATATCGATATGGTGATGTTTATCGAACATGGTATACGCGGCGGTTTGAGCCAATGTTCCGGTAGATATGCTGAAGCCAATAACAAGTACATGCAGTCGTACGATCCATCGAAACCATCATCATACTTGATGTATTTTGATGTAAACAATTTGTATGGATGGGCAATGTGTCAGCCTTTGCCATATGCCGAATTTCAATGGGTTAACAACATTGAAAATTTTGACATATCTTTGATTGCTGCTGATTCACCCATAGGCTACATTCTCGAGGTGTATCTAGAATATCCGCAAAGTCTGCATGATGCTCACGCTGACCTACCATTCTGTCCAACACGTGCTAAACCACCTGGCAAAAGAGAGGCCAAGTTGCTTGCAACGTTACATGATAAGCAGCGTTACGTGATACACTATTATAATCTGCAGCAGTGCACGCGCCACGGTCTTCGTATTACAAAGATTCATCGCATCCTCCAATTCGCACAGTCACCATGGCTCCGCGAATACATAGAATTAAATACCCTGTTTAGAACAAATGCCAGTAACGATTTTGAAAAGAATTTGTACAAATTGATGAACAACGCGGTATTCGGTAAAACTATGGAAAATGTTCGGAATCATGTAGACGTAAAACTCGTGACACATTGGGATGGGCGATATGGTGCAGAGGCAATGATCGCGAAACCAAATTTCCACAGCCGCTGTGTATTTTCCGAAAACTTGGCTGCTGTGGAGTTGCGCAAAGTCATGGTGAAATTCAACAAGCCAATCTATGTGGGTATGTGCATATTAGATATATCCAAAACCTGCTTGTACGAATTTCATCATGAGTATATGGTTCCTCAATATGGTAAAACTTGTAAGGTAATGTACACAGACACCGACAGCTTAATTTATCATATTATGTGTGAGGACATTTATGAAACCATGAGGCACCATATTAACCGTTTCGACACAAGCGATTATCCGATAGAGAATAAGTATAATATCCCACTTGTAAATAAAAAGGTTCCCGGCTTGATGAAAGATGAGAACAATGGGATGATAATGACAGACTTTGTTGGGCTAAGAGCAAAAATGTATACATTGCGAGTTGATGGAAAATCTGATACAAAAAAAGCAAAAGGTGTAAAGACTAGCGTTGTAAGGACAACGATAACGTTTGATGATTACATGCGATGTTTGCAAGATGAAATTGCTATGAGTCGTACACAGACATGTATACGATCGAAATTGCACAAAGTGTATACTATATCAGAGCGCAAAATTGCTCTCAGCCCATATGATGACAAACGGTATATCATACCCAACTCAACAGAAACATTGCCGTGGGGCCATTATCAAATTCCTCCGCAGCTATAAAATTGTTTATATTCAATGTAAATAGAAGATTATATTTTTCATTAAATAGGTTAAATTGTTTATAATAAATGTTCATAATAAATATAAAATTGTTTATATTCAATGTAAATAGAAGATTATATTTTTCACTAAATAGGTTAAATTGTTTATAAATGTTCATAATAAATGTTCATAATAAATATAAAATTGTCTATATTCAATGTAAATAGAAGATTATATATATATTTTTCATTAAACAGGTTAAATTGTCTATAATAAATGTTCATAATAAATGTTTATAATACATTGTCTTTATTTATCCATGAATTATTTACATTACTCAATCCTAACCATTTTACATACACCTTATTTCCTTTTCTACGCAACACTTTCTCCACTAGGTGTACATCTGGATTGGCAACGCGATGCAATTCGTGTTCATAGAATCCTCCAGCAACGGGGTTTCCACAGGAATCTTGCAGTAGATAAGTTACCGGATTAGTTGCTTGTACCTTGACTATCTCAAACACCTCAGTGGTCCAATTTGGTGTGTAACCTTTATCGAAAATGGTCTTAAATTTGCTGATGCGTACAGACTGCCCCACGTTGAATTTCGCCGGTGCAGCAATCTTTATGCTGTTATACGCTGTGTATAAGAGTCTGTTGGAAATGGTAGGGGTGACATCACACGGTCGCATTCCAATAGTTCTATGCTTTTGTGCATTGTACTTTGCAACTAGATGAGGTAGCACATTGATCCATTTATAGGTTCCATTAAGTGTAAACTCTTTCCACATGCTATTCTTCAATGTGCGATTGAACCGTTCTACGATGGAAGCTTTCATAACCGAATATGTAGAATAATGATTAATGCCATGTTTCGTCAAAAGTTTATGCATCTCACTGTTGTAAAATTCCTTTCCCTGATCGGTTTGTAAATTTTTCGGACATCGATTTCGAAATATCATTCTGAACGCTGCAGCTACCTCGCCCCCACTTTTAGTCTTGAGCGGTACGCCCCACGCATATTTGGATAACACATCGATAACGGTTAATATGTACTTATTACCACCATTTATGCGTGCGTGAGGCTGCATATCTACGAGATCAGCTTGCCATAGATCGTCATACCCATGGACTAAAACTCGACGTCGTGGAAAAATCCGTCTGGCGGGGGCATGCAGTTCCTCCACTAATTGCGTCTTCTCTTTGCTCATGTTCAGGATTTAGGATTAAACAAAAGAAATTTAAAATGCATAAAAATAATCGCATGATCCGATCCATGAACTTTACATTGACATTGCGATTGGTATCTTGCGAATGTATTCTCGCTGGAAACTGACATCTTTAAAAATATGTAAATATATTTATATCATTCGACGTAATGTATGAACTTTAACCATTATTTCTTTCAAAGCTTTCAGAAAAAATTGGTCCCTCATTTCTGTTCAATGATGTCATTCTTTCAATTGTATCATGCATCATCTCGAGTATGTGTTCACGTAAGAATTTGAGTTTGGTTAGTATTTCTTCCCGCAGCTTGGAACTCTTGGCATCACATGCTTTCAAAATATGTGTCATTTTTTTGTCCATGTATACCTTATTCACAGCATCGGCATCATTCGTCGGGCTTGCTAAACGTCTTATCTTTCGATCTCTCGCGTCGAAAGCATCGCCATCGAGGCAAAGTGCGCTCGATCGCACGTAATTCTTGCATGTTTCACCATCTTTATTTGACTCGTTTCGGAGCATAGCACCGAACTTGTTGATAGGCATCATGAAAAGGTACTGATGAACATGATCAGAACAGTCTTTAATTTATAATCAAACCCGCTTCTCGGAGCTCCTCGATTATTGAAACAATTTCATTATCATGTCCGGTATGCCCAGCAGCTCGCGACGACACCAGTAATCTTATTCTATCCACTAATTCATTCGGATCATCCCAATGTACATAATCAATCGCATTATCGGTAACCGCCATGTTCTCCGGTAATGTATTCATCAAAAATGACTTGGAGGCAAACCCTCTTCCAGTGCGAGGTCGTATTTCAAGCAGCGGTGCAATTATATGTTTATACTTGTATCCTCTGTTACTCAATAGGGGATTTGCAGCATTATGGTTGCGCCTGTGCGCATTTGTTGTCAACAGAATACTCTTATATTTCTGTTTGTCTGCATCGGTGTATATCGTATCGTCGGGGATTCTCTTGAAAATTAGTTCGAAAAGACCAGGTGTTCCTTTGTATTTTATATTATTGATAATTATATTATCCTCCATGTCTACGTCGAAATTCTTATCCCCAAGCATCATTGCATTTTTATCATAGTACACACCATACACATGGTCAACCTGTTTTTTCTTATCTGTGAAAAAGAAGTTCAAATATTCCTGTGACAGCGGTCCGAGATTCTGAGTCAAATATGTAGTGGCT
Source organism: Lasioglossum calceatum (assembly GCA_963966675.1). Taxonomy (NCBI): domain Eukaryota; kingdom Metazoa; phylum Arthropoda; class Insecta; order Hymenoptera; family Halictidae; genus Lasioglossum; species Lasioglossum calceatum. The sequence continues at coordinate 427,975 of CAXAAD010000265.1, read as the reverse complement.
TCTTCATGCTGTTCAGGATTCTCCACAATCTCACGCATTGTCGTTTCGAGAATATTTTGGTCAAGTGGTTCTGTTTCGTCTGTCCATACTTCTTCTGCAGGAGGTTCGGAATCTGGACAAAGTCGTTTCGGTAATCGATGAGGTGTTGGTCTTAAAGGTGTTTCCGCACGTACTCTTTTCAATCCGCGATACCGAGGTGTAGCGTTTAGCACAGGCGGCTTCAATCCACAATATTGGGGTGCAGCGTTAGGCATAGGTGATGTTGAAGATGGTCCTCCATGATATCCAGGTGTAGCATTAAAGACAGGTGATTGCTGCTGATACAATGAGGATGTTGACTCCGAAGATGTCTCTTGAAGAATTGGATTGGGAATCGGTTTTGTGTTTTCAATCAATTCTTTCAGGGGTCTTATCACAGGTTGCAAGCTATGTTCCAACGCCGCATCGGTATCCATTTTTCCAGCTTTTATTGCCAAATATTTTTTTCGTATAGCTTCACTCGTATTGGCAATCTCTTTCGTTAACACTTCTTTTTTCCTCTTTTCCTGTTTTTTTTCAGCAGAATTTTGCCCCATGTTCAATTGGAAGTGTTTTCAATGTCGTTCAATAGCCGTTCAGCCGTTCAACGTCGAACGTGTACGTTCGACAATCCGTTCAACACCTGTTCGACACCCGTTCAATAGCCGTTTGATGCCGTTCAACGTCGAACGTGTACGTTCGACAATCCGTTCAACACCTGTTCGACACCCGTTCAATAGCCGTTTGATGCCGTTCAACGTCGAACGTGTACGTTCGACAATCCGTTCAACACCTGTTCGACACCCGTTCAATAGCCGTTTGATGCCGTTCAACGTCGAACGTGTACGTTCGACAATCCGTTCAACACCTGTTCGACACCCGTTCAATAGCCGTTTGATGCCGTTCAACGTCGAACGTGTACGTTCGACAATCCGTTCAACACCCGTTCAATAGCCGTTTGATGCCGTTCGACAACCCGTTCGACAACCCGTTCGACACCTGTTCGACACCTGTTCGATACACCGTTCGACAACTGTTCAATGTTCCGTTCACAACGCGTGTTTGTGGCCAAATGATACCATTATACTATGACATAGTCATTAAATCCATGTCGATAACGACCTCTGTGCATAGGACTATCCTTGTCTATAACGACAAATCCATAGTTTTGCTGCCAACATTTTGCACACAGTTCGTTAAATTGTCCAAACGTCATATCGGTATTTACATGATCATTATACACATGGCGCAAATTCATACTATCCTGTTTGAATAGTAGTAGGAGATTGGTATTATCGCGAATCAGGTGCTTTGGAATTCTTGCATATGATTGACAAAGATACAGACTGTCCACTTTTGAATGTCGGCCCATGGAAAAGTACTCTCTAATCACATCTTGCTTGTCACATGCTACATCATCAAATATAAATATAGAATTCGGTAGAGCTTCGTTAGGTGGAACGACATCGGTATTGTGTGAAAAAGGAAAGTAGCCAATATTTTCTACGGATGATAGCAGCTTTTCCAAATACTGATATTTTGGCTGTTGCAACGACTTTGAATATACGTATACGTTCTCAAATCGCATACCGTTGGGACTTTCCAACATGCTAATGACTACATTAGTCTTCCCGCAATTGGAAGGACCGCACACTATACCGCGTACAGTGTTAGGTAATAGCGGTCCATGTCGTAGAACATTTTTGGTAGTATTATCAAACTTTCTGTCTGAGATTACTCGAATTTTCACAGGTTGCCTAATGATCTGCATCGCGACTGTTGTAATAATAACAGATAAGTGTGGGTATGGGGAATATTTATACAAACGTTGCCCAGAGATATCAATCAGTCTAGAAATGACTTCCATACTTGTAACACATACATATGCTCATCCATAGACAACATATGAAAAAAAAAAAAGATTGTTACTCATGCATACGCCGACGTGGAGCAGGACTTCTAAATACCCTGATAAATAAATTGCCATTTGAGTTACATATATCCGGATATCAATTTTGTGGACCTGGCACACGGTTGCGCAAACACTTGGCTCGCGGTGATCGCGGTATAAATCCATTAGACTCGGCCTGTAGAGAACACGACATCACATACTCTCGCAACAAAGATTTGACAAATCGTCACAAGGTAGATCACATTTTAGCTGATCGAGCACATCGTCGCATATTTGCGAAGGACGCTACGTTAGGTGAGAAGATAGCTGCGTCAACTGTTTGGGCTGCGATGAAAGCTAAGACGATGCTTGGGATGGGGATCAAGAAAAAAAAGAACACTGGTAACGGTGGTAAGAAGAGGCGAACTCTACCTATAGCAAAGCGGGGCGGTTTCCTCCCGTTCCTCTTACCTGCATTGGCTGCTATAGGGTCGTTAACTGGTGGTGCTGCCGGCATCGCGAAGGTTGTGAATGACGCTAAGGCTGCACGAAAACAGTTGGAGGAAATGCAGCGTCATAATCATGCTATAGAAGGTCATGGACTTTATCTCACACCTTATAAGAAGGGTACCGGTTTAAAGAAAAAAAAAAACAAAAAAATTCACTCTATGAAAAACTAGGGATACAACCAATGACAAATGGGCAGCTTGAGGATATAGGAAGGAAAAATATACCACATTTTCGCGGAGTATACATGCGCGATAGTCTTTCGACAAGAGCAACTGTAAATGAGAGTGGCATAGTAAACTTGGATGAAAGCATCGGTCCCGGTACACATTGGGTCGCATACGTGAAACACAATCATAGTGTAAAATACTTTGATAGTTTTGGTAATCTACGACCACCTGCGGAACTTATTGCATACTTCGGATCCTCAGCAAAAATTACTTACAATCATACACGTTTTCAAAATTTCAATCAAACCATATGCGGGCAACTGTGTGTAAAATTTCTTGAGGAAAACTCCTTATAATTGCACATTATCGATACATACAATTTCATTATGTGCTTTAAACCTTTCGTATAAACATGACACCCTCGTCGTTGACACTAACGTTAACGGGTAAGAGCAGTACGCTCGCAGTGCAGTACTTTCCCCCGATAGATTTGAGCAGTCATGAATATGAATTGGGCCTCGTGGATTTTGAAACGTTTAACACGATACCGAATGTCGATGTTCGCAATAATAAATTTCATTTCGGAGAAAATGATGCTGAAATTGTAATTCCCGAAGGATCCTACGAACTAGATGCAATCAATAAGTACCTGAAACGGGAAATATTGCGACGATATCCCACCAAACATGATTCGGGGAACAACGACGAATACCCTCTCATCATACGTGCTAACAATAATACGATGAAGAGTGAAATATACTGTTCCTATAAGATTAATTTTGAAAAACCCAATAACATAGGATCACTACTTGGATTTTCTACAAACCGTATTCTCCCACCTAAAATGTGGTATGAGTCTGACGCTCCTGTGAATATTATAAGCATCAACGTGATTAGAGTGGAATGTAGCATAACAGCTGGATCATATAGTAATGATAAACCCGTACACATTATTCATGAATTTTCACCTAGGGTTCCTCCTGGATATAAGATCTCAGAAACTCCGCCTCGAATCATTTATCTTCCGATCGTCGTGCGAAGAATAGATGATTTAGAAATACGTTTGGTGGACCAAAACAATCGTCTGATTGATTTTCGTGGAGAAGAAATCACGGTTAGACTGCATGTAAAACGGCGAGATCCACGCATCTACGAATAAGTGCTGTATTATGCTTGTGTATAACAAAACAGACGAACCTCTAATCGCAGCCGCTACAAAAAATACGTTCATCGACACAGTAAGTCGAACAAATTATCACACAGCACCATCGTCGAGGAAGAAGAACCTGAGCTTGCAGAACATACGTTTTCTACAATCGTTGGGATTTATTGTAAAGCAATAATGTCCGACATTTTGGCCATTGGCAATACGCCAACCTCTGATAATCGTATAACTAAGATAGAAGTGCACACATATAATCCCTATGCAAATACTACTCTCGGAAATAGTGATGAAATAAGGATACCAATACATCAGCAGGATCTGTATACGCTACCGTGTGAGAGTTTCTTGTACATTGAAGGAAAAATCATTTTAGCAGAGGCTCCACCTCAAGGAACAAGCAACAATGTTATTCTCGATACCAATTGTGCTGCTTTCATGTTTGATGAAATTCGATATGAACTAAATGGAGTTGAAATAGACCGCTGTAGAAATCCTGGAATAACGACCTCGTTAAAAACACATGTATCCATCTCTCCTGGAAAAAGTAAAGCATTGGCCACCGCAGGCTGGCATCGTAAACTGGATGGCGCAGATTTCAATTTCTGCATACCATTCAATATGCTATTTGGCTTCGGTGAAGATTATAACAAGATTACCGTTAACGTGCGTCAAGAGTTGGTCTTAATTCGATCACGAAACGATCTAAACGCGTTGAATGGTTCTAGTACTTTAAGACCTAAAATCGAATTATTCAAAGTTCAGTGGCGTATGCCACACATAAGTCTGGAAGAAGTAACCAAATTGTCATTACTACGCATTCTCGAGAGAGGACAAATGATACCTATGAGTTTTCGCTCTTGGGATCTATACGAATATCCACATTTGCAAACAACTACGAAGCATACGTGGGCGATAAAGACTGTAACACAATTGGAGAAACCCCGTTTCATCATATTCGCATTGCAGAACGATAGGAAGAATCAATTGCAGAAGAGTGCTAATCAATTCGACGATTGTAAACTGTTAAACATACGGTTGTACCTAAATTCCGAATCGTACCCATACGACGACCTAAACTTGGACTTTGAAAAGAATAAGTATGCGATACTTTATGACATGTACACAAGATTTCAAAACTCATATTATGGTAATCGATCCAGTGAGCCGCTATTGGATGAATTACAGTTCTTATCACAGGGTCCATTTGTGGTCATAGACTGCTCTCGTCAAAACGAGTCTGTCAAAAGTGCAACCATTGATGTGCGCATAGATTTCGAGTGCAGAGATAATGTGCCTGTGAATACAGCTGCTTACTGTTTAATCATACACGATCGTATAGTCGAGTACAGCCCGTTGACCAACGTCGTGCGCAGAATACTTTAACAAGCGGTGGGTGATGGCCCATGTAACGTTCGTCGATCTACAAGGTTTCAAGACGGGGGCAAACGGTTTCATTGTAAAAAGAAACAGCCATTTTACGAGATGGAAATAAACTATTGCACTGGATATTCAAGCCACCATTTGAATTCCATCGATTAACTGCTACTGAAGCATGTCAGGTTCGATGGTTAACGCACAAACATCATGGAATCGGTTGGGCAGATGGATATGTTCCATACAAAACAGCCGGAAGTTGTTTGAAACTGGCTCTGGAAAATACGCAGCAGGTCATTGTCAGGGGTTTGGAAAAGAAAAAATGGTTATGGAAATTAACTGGAATAGAAGCTCTTGATGTGGATCTGGAGGATGTGCCAAGATTATCGTTAATGCAAAAGGGATTGCATAGATGTGCATTCCATACTGGCGTATGTGCCATGGAAAATGTATTTAAACTGTGTAAATTATATACTGATCGACAAGAACCATGTTTTTGAATAAAATGTATTATTTAACAAATTTTTTTTACTAGAACTTCGCTTATTTCTTCCCATATACCAAATAGCACCTTAAATGCTGACACTACAATTTTTGCGAGTTTCCTGTTCGTTTCTAAGGGGTATCATATTTCACCTATTCGTTGCTGAGGGGTATCAAGGTCAACCATGCATGTGCCGAGATTCCTGTTCGTTCCTAAGAGGTATCATATTTCATTAAAAAAATGGTCGATCAAAGACCAGTCAAATAACGTCATAAACGAAAAAAAAAGTCGCACGCTCGGTATAATATTTCATAAAAACAATATCACACATCCTGTGGTCTCCAAAAAATGTTGACACTGCAGTTTCTGCATGCCTGTTGTCCCAAAGCTGTGAGAATTAGCGCGATGCCCCCCCCCCCCACATGAATTTGCAATGTTTGCACTTTCAAAAACTGGAAAGAATGAGGGGTTAGCGAGAGGCTATGAAACGCCATTGTTGGTTCGATCGGCAAAGTATCAACTATGTGGTCCGCAACCGTCAACTCTCGAGCAACGCGGCAGAATAATGAGTTTAATCCTCCGCAATTACACACACAGTAAGTACTCCGGCAACCGCTAAAAATGCATTATTGTTTCTTTGCAACTGAAAAAAAATTCTTTCCTAATTGTTTCATTTAATATCAGTGCAGATAATTCGGAACAGAGTATCACGCACACGGTGCGTATATTGGGCCGGAGATATCCCTTGACGAATACATGCTACAAATATCTTGACATTGGGGTTCGAATTGGTGGTTGCTGTCATGTTGAGTTGGCTATAGGAGACAATCGCGGCAATGAAATTCAATTTTCTATGGCTACGTGGAAAGATTTTCTACGAAAGAGAGAAGACATTCTGCGGAACATTGCCAACTCAGGGAATGCTGTGCATGTTGGTGATATAACTGTGGAATTCTATCAGTTAAACGATTATGTGAAGCTTGCAAAATTATCGACTTCAACTAAGTGCATACAGATTACTCAGAAAACGATGAGAAGATTGTTTGATTTGGAATATTGTGTCGACCACATGTACTCATGGCTATCTGAGAACCTATATTCTGTACAAACAAAATATTGTAAGTTTATGCAAATAATTTCTAATGTTACCGATGATTTTGCAAAAGCAATTGTGGAACATGAAGATTTTGAACGCAATTCATTAATAGACACCGAATTGTTAGCTTTGGGCTTAGATGTAATGCTAATAAAATAAATCAAAAAGTTTATTCCAAACTATGATATTTTATGTGTGATTTCCTGTCCCAAGATTCCTACCAAAAATGCTAACGCTGCAGTTTTTTTGCGAGATTCCTGTTCGTTCCTAAGAGATATCATATTTCATAAAATGGTCGATCAAAGACCAGTCAAATAACGTCATAAACGAAAAAAAAAGTCGCACGCTCGGTATAATATTTCGCAGTGACTTCCTGTCGCCACAGTTTTGCGAAATTCCTAAGCAGTATCAAGGTCAACCATGCATGCGCCGAGATTCCTGTTCGTTCCTAAGGGGTATCATATTTCATAAAAATGGTCGATCAAAGACCGACCAAATAACGTCATAAACGAAAAAAAAAATGCTGCAGTTACTGGAAAAAAATGTCAAGGTTGATCGAGTAACACGAATTAGTTATAACACGTTCGACATAATATTTCGCAGTATCTTCCTGTCGCACCAATAGCGTCTTGGACGAAAATATGCTGTCGCTGCAGTATTTGCATGCCCAGAGTTATTCTTTGACATATATACCAAATGTTCGCTATGTTTATGAGATCGTCGGTTGGCCAAGCGGCTAATGAGTTGGACTACCAAGCGGTAGACCGGGGTTCGAATCCTGTTCAGTTTTTTTTCTTTAAAAAAAAATCGCAACCGCTTGTGACGTCACGGAAGTGGTGGAGGTTCCAGCGAAGGTGGTGGTATGCCACGCAACAGCTCGTGACGTCACGGAAGTGGTGGGGGGTCCAGTGAATGTGGTGGCGGTAGGCTACGAAACGCCATTGTAGGTATGGTTGACAAAGTGTCAACACGTCTCTGGTGACGTCACTTCCCGCGAGCTGATGTCACTTCCTCATGACCTCCCAAAAAAGGGGGGGTAAAAAAAATCGAGCAATTACCCTGGGGGGGGCAATTACAGGGGGTCAATTACAGGGGGGGCAATTATAGGGGGGCAATTGCCCCCCCCCAGGCTTGGTGGAGGGGGGATACCCCCTCCACCATGGGGGGGAACCACCCTGGTCCAGAACCGGCATAGCTTTACTACTAAGTTTGAATGTGAAGTTTTTAATACGATGTCAATGAATTGGCCGCTAATGTAGTCAAACTTAAATTCGATTGAAATATTTGTGAGGTGCGATCAAGCGTAGAGTTCATGAGTAGAAGCTTAAACTTAATCATTTATTTGCGATTATTAGAAACTGTGAATGGCTTCCATACAGTCCTTATTGAAAAATTTGTTCACTCAATTCCAAAAATATTTAAGGTTGTCCTAAAGGTATGAAGTATCCTTACAAAATAATTACATTTCAGAAGTGGTAAGTAGTAACTTTTTTGTCAACCTAAAAATTGTATCCTTCCCAATTAATATGCGATAAAATCTTAATATATGAAATGTCTTTTAAATTTTTAAGTAGACAAAAAAAAATAAGAGAAGTAAAACGCATTGAAAAAGTGATAACTTTTTTGTTCGCAACTGTATAGACGTGATATGTGTATGATAAGCAGGTCTGCTATGAACCTCTTTGATATGCTTATTGTTTATTTAATATAAACGCTATTCACATTTAACGGGGCCATGCCGTAAATAGATACGTGCCTAAAATCATGCGTCGTTTGTTTCGAGAATGCTATGCAACGATCGTCATATTTTTTTGTTTAACGGGAAGAGACACATGGCAATCGTAGATAGTCGGTCGTAACGCCGCGTCGCGTCGTGATCTTTCTATAATATAAAGAAGATATCGAAGAAGCGCAGCTAAAACTTATATTTTCGTGGTGCTTCTTTTTATCCTTTTTCTGTGAGTATAACTTATAGCTACCTACTTATTATTTTTTCTTAAAACAGTAAGTTGTAAGTTTTAAAAAACTAAATATTTTTAGATATTTACATCTCTTGCATTTTGCAATGTCGAAAAAGTCAGCAGTTTTTGAACATTTTACAATTACAATCGATGAGAAATATTATCAGTGTCAATGTCCTGTAGAAGACGATGACGGTAGAAGATTATGCGAAACACAAATTAGTAATTTTACAACTTGCGGAGGAAAAAATGCACCAACAAGGGCATCAAATTTAAAAAGACATTTGCAACGTTTCCATCCTAAAGTATTAGAAGAAGTAAATAGAAAAGATACATATACACGTACTCAGTCATCTGTAAATTTACAAAAAGATGAAATGTTTAGTACCAGGCAAGCACAAATATCTCAATTTTTTATTTCTGATAAAGTAACAGTAACAATGACCCCGCAAAAGTTTAAAGATCTCATAATTGAAATGGTGGTGCAAAATAGTGTGCCTGTAACCTTTTTTTCACAACCTGCCTTTGTAGGCTTAAACGGCGAAATGGCTAGAAAACTAGGAGTTTGCCTAGAAAAAGAAAGCATCAGAAAATTGGTAATAGAAGCGGCTAGATACAAGAAGGAAGAACTTCGAAAAAGTCTAAAAGATCGTTTGATTTTTATTAAAATGGATGCATGCACGCGCCACAGAGTCAATTATTTTGCGATTAATGTTCGGTTTGTTGATGAAAATAATAAAATTCTAACTCGAACAATTGGAATAAAAGATACTGAGGCACATCACACGAGCGAATATCTTCAGAAATTGGTACAAAAAGTATTAGATGATTTTAATATTAAGAAGGAACAGATTTTATGTATAGTGACACATAATGCATCAAACATGTTAAGTATAACAGAAAAAATGAATAAAGATAATGAAGAAAATATACAAATACTAGAAGACAGTGATGCAATTGTAACAAATAACTTACAAGAAAACCAAATGATAGAAAGCAATGGTCATTTAGATGATATTGTTGAAGAAGCGTCCGAGATATTCCGAATTGAACATATGCGATGTGCCGTGCATACCTTACAATTAGCGATACGAGATGGATTAAAGAATCAACACGCAACTACACTCATCGGAAAACTAAGACAAGTGGCTGTTGCAAGCAGAACCCCTAAAATTGATGCAATTCTCAAAAGACGTGCTGGCAAAGGAATTATTCTAGACCAAGCTACACGTTGGGGGAGCACTTATTTGATGATTAAGCGTTTAATTGAATTAAAAGCTTTTATTGAAGATCTCGATAGTCAATGTGTTTCGTTAACTGAAGAACAGTGGCAACAAACCAACATATGATGAGTTGGAGTCGGAGTCGATATATTTTTTCCGACTCTGACTCCGACTCCGGGAGTCGATATATAGCTTTTTCCTACTCCGACTCCGACTCCAGTCATCAGCAATTACTCCCAAACTCCGACTCCGACTCCACGACTCCGACTCCGACTCCGAAGCGCTGAAAATATTTTAGATAAGTAAATTCCATCTGTAAAAAGTTAGTTAAAAAGTAATGGACATGATACTTTGTGATTTCTTTAATTATATTTTACAGACAATGCAATCAGTGCAAATTAAAATTCTCTGAGGACTCCCAAGGATTTGAGAACACGATATTGGGATACTGGAGAAAATTAAAATTTGGAAAAATGGTGCAAACTTGTTCCATAAAGAATTGTAAGGAACGACAAAACCATGATACAAATATATCTTTTCACAAGTAAGTAAGTATTTTGCACTTAATATCGCATAACCTATAGCAAACAAATTTATTTAAAGATTTCCGAAGCGGAGCAATGGTCGTTGACCCGAAGAAGATAGAGTAGTTGTAAGTTTTCTATTATATTCTAGTCAAATTTTGTCAATAAATTACACAATATCGATGTTTGTTTAGGTAATTAGATTTGGTCATGATTGGGATTCAATGTGTATGAAAATGGATGAATTTCTCTATAACATCGCTGAAAAGGTTAAAAACTTTGCTCTGATTTATTTAGTTGATATTACACAAGAGAGTACTTGACTTTAACAAAATGTAAGTTTTCAAAATTAACTATTTATGCATCGAATAGTCTTTATGTAACTTTATTAATATCTCATATTATCAAAATTAATGTAAATGTTGCTTTTTATAGGTGCGAATTGTACGATCCTTGTACAGTTATGTTTTTCTTTAGAAACAAACATACAATGATTGATTTGGGGACAGGAAACAATAACAAAATTAATTGGACGCTAGAAGATGAACAAGAGATGATCGATATTATCGAAACAGTCTATAGAGATGACAGAAAAGGAAGAAGTTTAGTTGTTTCGCCCAAAGATTATTCCACAAAATATTGTTACTAATTTAATAAAGCAATGGAGTTTTACAAAGATTTTCATTTCTGCAATGTTGATTCGTTCGTAACTATATTGTACATTATCCTGGTACGTATCGATAAGTATTCGATATAATTCTGTGATACAAAATAAATATAAGAGTGTAGCATGTATAGAAAATTCGAGAAATTATGTAAAACAAAACGCGAAGCGACAAGCTTCTAGAAGCTTCTCGAATATAGTTTGCTGACGACCACGGGGGGAAGCGACGCGAGGGGAGCGCGCGAAAAGCCGAATCACGCTTAACGACCGGGTTGTTGATTTCACGTTCGCGGATAGTAACGAATTCATATAAATAGAGGGTTCACGGAGGGACTCGGCCTATTTGCTACTCCGAGAGAGAGGACGAGGTAAGGACCACGGCCGCTCTTGGTTAGCACTAGCACCCCGACAGGAGAGTACGGCGATAATACCTGGACGCCTGTCGGGAGAACGGGAGAGGACGGGAGTCTGTTCCTGGTCGCTCGTTCGACATGGAGAGTACGGCGATAATACCTGGACGCCTGTCGAACGAGAGAGAACGGGTCAACTCCTGGCCGCCCAGGGCTCGGCAGGAGAGTACGGCGACAATACCTGGACGCCTGCCGAGAGGAAACGGGAGAGTGTTCCTGGCCGCTCGTCTCGACAAGGAGAGTACGGCGATAATACCTGGACGCCTTGTCGAGCGAGAGAGGACAGAGCACCTTCTGGTCGGTTGCGAAAATACCACGGAACCTAGCTAGAGTATACGTGTGATGAGAGAAAGATTGCATGATTGTGTTTTATAATTCGAGAAATTGAATAATTTTATATTCCTCACCTTCCTGTACCCTTGTTCCTAACAAAATAAATCTGTTTGTCCAGCATATCCTGGTTAATCCCTTACAATGGCTACAAATATGGCGCCCAACGAGCAGGCCTCAAACCACGACCTATCCCAACCTGACGACCTATCATCATCCACGTTCCAGCTATCCGGTTCCCAGTTCTCCCAGGTCCTGGAAACTATCCAGCAAACGAAATCCATAAAGGAAGGAAGCTTCGCAAAATGCACAGCGCGTTTCGACGGGTGTCACAACTATGCAAAAGTCGTTGACTTTATATCAACAGCCTCCATTTTTAAAGACATCGAACATATCACCGATGAAAATGCAATTCGAGGACTACCCCTTCTCCTCGAAGGACATGCAGCCACATGGTGGAGAGGTGTCAAAACCACCGTGACTACTTGGAAGGAGACAACCGACCTCATCCGTGCTACATTTGCCCCCCGGAAACCTGCATACCAAGTATACCGAGAAATATTCCGCGAACCACAAGACGCTAAGACGGCAACTGATCTGTTTATCAGCAGAAAACGGGCAATCCTTGCTGAACTACCGACGCTACCAACAGAGGAGGTTCAAATAGACATGTTGTATGGGCTCCTGCGCTTTCATCTACGTGATCGAATTTCCCGAGATTCTGTGCAGACATTCACGGATCTCGTGAAGCGAGCACGGAGAGTCGAGGCGTTGGAGAAAGAAGCCCAAAAACAAGAGCCGCAAAAATATCCAGAAGGACGATCGTTGAAGAGAGGACCCGATCCACGATGGAAAGAACGGCCACGCTGCGGGGTCTGTCGTAAATTCGGGCATAACAGCCAAGAATGCAAACACAGGACGTTCCTGGCACCTGCGAGACAAAACCATACGGAGACAGCACATACGACTACGAGACCACCTCTGAAGTGCTACGGCTGCGGAAAGCCAGGAGTCGTACGCGCAAAATGTCCTGAATGCAACAAAACGACTACGACAACATCAGCCCAAGCCGCTTTCTGCTCCGTCAACATTACAACACAGCCCCGACCACGACCGACGGTAACGATAACTATTGAAGGCGAAAAGGGACTCGCTTATTTGGACACCGGAGCGAAATGCTGTGTAGCCAGCCAAAGTCTGGCGACAATACTAAAAGAGAAGGGGTTGAAATTTGAAAAGAAGTTCATGCAAGTCGCCCTGGCAGACGGAAATCCACGAATGCGTGAAGTCATGATTACTAAAGTTGAGGTCCACCTGGAAGGACGGAAAATCACGACTCAGTTTATCGTCCTCTCCGGCAGCAAGGACGACCGCACACTTTTAGGAATGGATTTCCTGGAAGACGCGGGAATTGTCATCAACACCCCACAACGAAGTTGGCATTTCGTGGAAAATCCGGACGAAGGATTCGATTTTCAGGACGAAATCGGAGGATTGGAGAACAGGACAACTTCAGAAATCGCACCATCAACCGCGAAGAAGCCGAAACGGTTAGAAGAGTATCTAAAAGAAATAGATGAGGAATTCCTGACACCACCACCACCCTTGCTGAGTCCGATAAAAGGCCTACCGAAAAACAATCAAACAGAGGCCAAAACCGAATGGTCTGGCATCGAAAGACTGTTTGAACGATGTCTACGACACTGCCAGCCGACTCGAACAGATATTGCCGGCGTCGAGGTAAACGATTTAAGGGAGGATGAAGCTGTAAGTATAACGCCACAAGAGAAAGAGATGCTCCGAACTTTGCTTGATTTAAACCACGATCTCTTCCGAGGTTCAGGTCCCCCGACAGCTGAGGCAATCCACCGAATAGACACCGGTGACCATTCTCCGATCGCAGTTCCACCCTACCGCCTACCACCTGCAAAAAGGGAGCTGCTACAGGAAGAATTGAATAAGATGCTAGCCGGCGACATCGTTGAGGAATGTGAATCACCCTGGGCCGCACCAGTCGTCTTGGTACCAAAGAAGAACGGAGGTATTCGAGTATGCGTCGACTATCGACGCCTAAACGCCATAACAGTCGGCGATTCGTACCCGCTACCAAGAATCGACGATTTACTACATGCGGCCAAGAAAACAGCCTATATGTCCGCCCTGGATTTACAGTCAGGGTACTGGCAGATCAGCGTACGGACGGAGGATCGGGATAAAACAGCATTCACCACCCCGTTCGGAATCTACCGATTCAAACGCATGCCTTTCGGGTTGAAGAATGCCCCAGCAACGTTCCAGCGTCTGATGGATCGTTTGAAGTCGGGTCTCGGACTTCGAAACATATTAGTATACCTGGATGATTTACTGGTACTTTCGTCAACTTTCGCAGAACACATAGAGGGTCTGAAAGCTGTATGCTCCAGGCTCCGGAAATTCGGACTTCGGATGAACCGAGAGAAGTGTCGATTCTGTTGCCAAAATATCAAATATTTGGGCCACGTCCTTACATCACGAGGAATACAACCGGACCCCGACAAAACGAAAGCCATACCGGATATGAAGGCGCCGGCGAATCTAAAACAACTAATATCCTTTTTACAGACCTGTTCCTGGTATCGTCGATTTGTACCGAATTTCGCCAGTATCGCAGAGCCGCTTACACGATTGACACGGAAAAAGGTTACCTGGGAATGGGCTTCACCACAGCAGCAGGGGTTCGAAGGTTTGAAGAGGGCCCTGACGAACACACCAATCCTGCAGACGGCCGATGAGACTAGACCATACGTACTTCGAACTGATGCCAGCAGCTACGCTATCGGAGCGGTTCTCCTCCAGGGGGAGAAGGACACCGAGCATCCAGTGGAGTATGCCAGTCGCTTGCTGTCGCCAGCAGAAAAGAACTATTCGACCACGGAACGAGAAGCACTAGCCGTAGTTTGGGCAGTAGACAAGTTCCGTGGCTACATCGAGGGAACCGACGTCACGATCGCCTCCGATCATCAGCCCTTGAAGTGGTTGATGACATTGAAGTCACCAACCGGACGATTGGCGCGGTGGGCACTACTACTGCAACCCTACTGTCCGAAAATCGAGTACATTCCCGGGCGCTGCAATGTGGTGGCAGATATGCTCTCGAGACTTCCAACAGAACCATGGGATGATCAGGAAAGGACAGATCTCGCCGGCCTCGTCGTCGACATGCCAACGCGTAGTCCTACCGAAACCAGGAATCAGCAGGTCAAGGATGACAACCTGAAGGAGATCATCGAGGCCCTGGAATCTACAGACAACGACGACGAAATGAGGAAATGGTCCACTCGAGGCTATCTCCTACACGATGGTGTGTTATATCGACATGCCCCGAACGTGGATTCAGAAGAAGCTCAACTGGTCATACCAACACACGAAAGACAAGACATCCTACGGTCCTACCATGATGACCCCACTGCCGGACATTATGGAATCCAACACACTCTACACCGAATAATAAACCGATACTTCTGGCCAAGAATGTCCAAGGAAATTGCAGAGTACGTCCGGTCCTGCATCGAATGTCAACGGTATAAGGCCAGTAACGTTAAGCCAGCCGGCTTGCTTCAAACACCTGTGATGCAACGTCGATTTGAGGTACTGGCCTTCGACCTTTTCGGACCTCTACCAGCTACAAAGAAGGGCAACCACTGGATACTGATCATCGAAGACACCGCTTCCCGATGGGTGGAGATATTCCCGTTGCAGCAAGCAACAGCGGAGACGTGTGCAGACGTCCTAATCAACGAGGTGTTTTTACGATTTGGTCTACCCCGCCGAATTATTAGCGACAATGGCACGCAGTTTATAAGCGGCGTCATGCAGCAAGTTTCCCATTGTTTGGGAATTCAACAATCATTCATCCCTGTTTATCATCCGGAGGCAAATCCAGTGGAGAGGAAAAACCGAGACCTCAAAGCGCAGCTCGGAATCTATGTGCGGAACGACCATACATCCTGGGACGACAGACTTCCCGCAATTCGTTTCGCCATGAATTCGGTGAAATGCGAGACAACGGGATACACGGCAGCCTATCTCACCTTTGGACGAGAGTTGCGGACCCCAGATGACACGGGTCGTGACCTGAGGGCGATCGTTCACGAAGAAAACTTCTTGCCAGAAGTCACTCCGAAACTGCTCGCCTTGGCGGACACCTTGCGAGTAGCGCAGCTGACGCAGGAAGATCGACAGGATCGTCGAAAACAGTATGCGGATCAACGGCGACGCGAAGTTCCAGACTACCAGCCCGGTGACCTTGTCTGGGTGACCACCCACACGCTGAGCAAACGACACCATCATTACTCGTCTAAATTGGCGCCGAGACGAGACGGACCGTATGCTGTGAGACGGCGTATCGGAGCGAGCAGTTACGAGATGCAGACCAGAGACGTCACACCGGTGATAATTGGAGTTTATCACACCTCAGCACTCCACCCCTACACTGGAAAACGAGACCAGGTACCTGTACCCGTGGTACCCATCCGCAGACGCGGACGACCACGAAAGCAAAGGAGGTTGGAGGAAGCCGGTCCCAGTTCCGACGACGTCACCCGTTAAGATCCTGGACTACTCATCGGGGCGATTTCGTGTCCAGAGGGGGAGATTGTAGCATGTATAGAAAATTCGAGAAATTATGTAAAACAAAACGCGAAGCGACAAGCTTCTAGAAGCTTCTCGAATATAGTTTGCAGACGACCACGGGGAGAAGCGACGCGAGGGGAGCGCGCGAAAAGCCGAATCACGCTTAACGACCGGGTTGTTGATTTCACGTTCGCGGATAGTAACGAATTTATATAAATAGAGGGTTCACGGAGGGACTCGGCCTATTTGCTACTCCGAGAGAGAGGACGAGGTAAGGACCACGGCCGCTCTTGGTTAGCACTAGCACCCCGACAGGAGAGTACGGCGATAATACCTGGACGCCTGTCGGGAGAACGGGAGAGGACGGGAGTCTGTTCCTGGTCGCTCGTTCGACATGGAGAGTACGGCGATAATACCTGGACGCCTGTCGAACGAGAGAGAACGGGTCAACTCCTGGCCGCCCAGGGCTCGGCAGGAGAGTACGGCGACAATACCTGGACACCTGCCGAGAGGAAACGGGAGAGTGTTCCTGGCCGCTCGTCTCGACAAGGAGAGTACGGCGATAATACCTGGACGCCTTGTCGAGCGAGAGAGGACAGAGCACCTTCTGGTCGGTTGCGAAAATACCACGGAACCTAGCTAGAGTATACGTGTGATGAGAGAAAGATTGCATGATTGTGTTTTATAATTCGAGAAATTGAATAATTTAATATTCCTCACCTTCCTGTACCCTTGTTCCTAACAAAATAAATCTGTTTGTCCAGCATATCCTGGTTAATCCCTTACAATGGCTACAAGAGGATAATATTGCACAAATAGATACATAGAAATATTCAGATGAAATTTATTCACAATGAATTATTACATATCTCGATATTCTTGATTAAATAGGTTCTTATACATGTATTTTCATTTAACGGATCCATAGGTGGGGACTTATCTGTAAAAAATATCATGAAACTTTTACAAAATGAATGTTTAACTATAAAAAATCTATTCCATGTTACACAACGAACTTACAACTTACAAGATTTTAAACAACAGGGATTCTTTAAAACTTGCTTTATACAGTTATATATACAGGTGGGAGAAAATTTAGTCATCATAGTACGACAGTCATGTTTCAAGTGACAGATGCATGCATACCTCGGTTCTCATTTGGGACCCCAGCGAGATGAAAATATTTAATAGATTTTGGACGACATTGAACCTACCTACTCGTTAAAATTCCACAAGGGCATTTTTAATATCCGCCCTATGGAATTATCGAGTAGAAGGGGTCAATGCCCTTTCACTTTTAAATTGTTCTCACACGTATCCACAAATACCTATTCTGCACTATAATTGTTCGTAACACCGTACATAATGCACTTGTACAAACCACTATAAAATGGTATCCATTAGGTCCGTAAATGTTGAATACAATCCTCACATGTATCCACAAAAATGCACGTGCGTACCGGAATCGTTCACAGCTAAATATGTAATTCACGTTTGATGCACGTCAATGTGACTTTCGCACACGAAAAATAAAATATCGCTGAAATTAATATGAAGTACACCCACTTAATTAACATCTTAATTGAACGTTTTAAGAAAATACGTTTGTGCAAGATGTTGGAATTATCAAGGGAAAGAGGAACGATAGGGTTATAGAGAAAGATAGCCTGTTGGTATAAGTCAGGCATGGCCGGAAATAGCCCGCGGGCTAGGGAATTCGAGGTAGACGCCTACTTCACCCGCCCAGTGCTTCGATTCCAGGCCCTATTTTTCGCGCATGCGCGGCGATTTTAGCCTCAGACCGCCTCAGTAGGGTACAAAATCGGGTACCTTGAGCACCCCGCAGAATTTTAAAAACTTATTAGTAATATACATAGAAAGATTGAAATTTAATATAATTCAAACTTATTCTTTATTTTGAGGAAGGGAAAGTTAAGAAGTGCTAAAATAACAAAGCAAAATACATAATAAAACAACAAAATATTTTTTTGGCGAGTATTACTCCTCTTTGCAGATCTTTCTCCACTATTAACTGCCATTGTATAATAAAATATTAATAATAACTTACCTCTCGTTCCGCGTCACGTCTCTCGTCTATCACCATCACTCGTACCGCCAATATAATTGCCACAGGGCTCTGCCCACTCTGCACCACTATGTTACCTCATTATAGATACGTTACTGTTTTGGCCGCGCATGCGCGAAAAATAGTGCCCCGAATCGAAGCACTGCACCCGCCCGCGCGTCTCGCTCCCCGTGGCGGCTGTAGTCCCGCGGAGCTCCTCAGGCCCGTACCTACCGCACGCCGTATGCACTATACTACCCATAGGTTTCCACATCACCCATCAGGTATTATAGTCAAAGCGTTTTTTTTGTAAGTGGTTTTCCTCTATAGACCTATCGATCGACTTATTTGTGCGAATGTTCGTTTTCGAACAGAACAGCGTACACTGCTGAGCGATTCCTCGCTGTCCTCTTTGATGCGAATATCAACGTCCAACTTCTCCTTCGATATTTCGGATTTGCCAAGCAGTTCTAATGAACATGCGGAATAGTCAAGCTTTCTTTGAATAGCGAAATAATCAAGCTTTCCTAATTGTCAGTAAAATTTTGGCAGTATAATAAGAACAATTTTCCACATTCATTTTTTCGAAATTTTCGTGCATACGGCGTGCGGTAGGTACGAGCTCAGGCTCTTCAGAGAGCTCCGCGGGACTACGGCCGCCACGGGGAGCGAGACGCGCGGGCGGGTGAAGTAGGCGTCCACCTCGAATTCCCTAGCCCGCGGGTTATTTCTGTCCATGCCTGGTATAAGTTCACTTTTAATAGTAAGGAAACAAAAATGGCACATGTTACTTGAGCAACGATCGCGAATCAACTGCACGGAAATTGCCGGTAACGCAGGTAGTGCGCTCTGGCGCCTTAATACTAAGTTTTTGCTCGCGCAACTGCGGTGAGCTTATCGACGTGCGATAACTTTACTTCTCAACACAAGAAAAATTGTCCGTACAAGTTAGCATCTGTATCCACACTGATTCGAGACAGCTAATGTGATCAATATCACACACATGAGACATTTATCGTTCAATGAGAAACACTCGCCAAATTCGTGAAAACAGAATCGACAATGTATTGGTATAGCAACGCGCGATGTTTGGGCGGGAGTTTGCTGTACATAGATCTTCATTTGTTTTATTAAGAACGGTGTACGTACGATTCTTCCTGCACAAACGCATTTTCTTAAAACGTTCAATTAGGATGTTAATTAAGTGTGCGTACTTCATATTAATTTCAGCAATATTTTATTTTTCGTGTGCGAAAGTCACATTGACGTGCATCACGTGCATTTTTGTGGATACATGTGAGGATTTTATTCAACATTCACGGACCTAATGGATACCATTTTATAGTGGTTTGTATCAGTGCATTATGTACGGTGTTATGAACAATTATAGTGCAGAATAGGTATTTGTGGATACGTGTGAGAACAACCCTGATAGCCAAATGCTCGCCAGTGGTCGCCACCTATGGTCATAGTCGTAATGGCACGTGCCCGGCACCTCGAACGAATGGGTGGAGGGCACGTGGAAGGCACCTCCTGCAAGCCACTCTATCCTGGCTTCCGCTTTTCCGCAAGATGGCAGCACGGTCGCACATGCGGCGAATGCCGCTATACAGGGATCGCACTAATGTGGCGCCGCCACCGGCGAGATGCCGCTATACAGGACAGCGCCGTCGGTAAGGGCGGATCGCACTAATGTGGCCGATGTCGGCAAAGTAAATTCCTATTCTACAAATATGTAGCAGTTCTCCTTTTTACCGACAATACCGATTTTTGTCTTTTATCTATATTATATTTCCTAGACTGCGGATCTTTGTGCAAAATAAAAATTCTCTGCATCGATTGCAAGAGATGGAAGCTAAGATTAAAATGTAACCATGCAAAAAAAAACAAAGTGTCGCACATAAGGGTAAAGAAAATTTATATTTTTTGTATAGAGACATTTATTTTATTAATAAATAAGGGACAATATGGAACAAGGAATAATAAATATTATAATTTCTTAATACTACGCTTAATTATTAGAAATGAACAAAAAGTTACAATCTTTACATGAACCTACATCTATATATTATAATTATTACACGCGTTGTTGACTCTGCTTCCCCAAACTTGTGGCCCATAGCATGTTTTGGCATAGGCGTGACAACTAAAAAAATACAAAGAAAATCAGCAATGTACAATATACGTATCCGTACGTAGAATGGCATAAATAGATATACGTACCACAACAGCAAATTAGAGGTCTTCCTCTTCCACGGTCGCTCGCAAGTTAATACAATATCATGAAATTGATTTACGATCCGAACCCGTTTAACGCCTGATTGAAAAGTATTTTCATGCGGACAAATAGACGAAATAATGCAGATTCAGCCACCGCGTAAAATACAGCAATTGTCGCGATCATCTATTGAAAGCATTAAATTGACAAATTTAATTTTGGATTGATCTACACTGCATCCATCCACGTGAAAATCTAATTCCAAACGTTCCGGAATCGTTTCAACAGAACTACATAAAGATTTTACTATTTTGGACTCTACATCGAAATGAACATATTTGCCCGGTAGCACATCATACGTGACGGCACTTGCGCGTGGTGTGCCGAGGAGCGTTCGTACATCCTTAGGTAAACTCGAATGAAAACACGAATGCGTTCGCAATAGTTTTAGTAGGTTGTTTCCGAGTGCGTGCGATACATTATACTTTACAAAGCTAAACGATCGCGGAACGATGGTTCTGACGCAGCGCCAACAGAGTTCCGGACTGTGTCGGGCATGTCTGTGAATGCTAGGAATGTCTCTGAATTCTGAATGTTAAGTAATGATGCCGAGTCTTCACGGGAAGGCTCCACATGGGAATTATTCGCGAATGAAGAGGCGGTGGTGGATATGTCCTGCACAGTGCCATCACTAGCGATGATTGCTGTTTTATTACGCTTCATATTATTTATCATTTCAGTTAAGATGCGCCGTTTTTGCCCAGGACCTAACCCAGCGCTCGGAATTGTTTAATCGCGAGGAGCTCGAATCGAAGCCTCCGCCTCCTCGACCCGGCCGCGCGTCAGGCGCAACAGGACGACACTCATGTCAATAGGTTTCCGCATTACCATCGAGATACTATTGCCAATGCGTTTTTTTTATTAGTAGTATCCCCTGTACTCCTACTCCACTATGTCGCACGATTTAGGCATATTGTCTGTATGTACAATAAGATTCACTATTAATACTGCTTGAAAGTCTATCGTCCGAAAACAAACGCACTTACTAACACTGATTTTCTACAAAAACTCGTGATCCTTACCTTTCAATAACCAATTCGTGACTGTTCACACTACGTTCCCACTGGGATAAAAGAGGCAAAATGACAAATGACAAACGACTGATTTTTAAAATGAGTTACAATGTAAGCGTCGGCGCGGCAATGCGAACAGCTACGTTTAAACTTCTCGCCGCGCCGTAGATCTTAACAATTTGCCAAGCACGTTTAAACGTGCGCGAACATCAAGATGTCCCGGATGGTATTAAAATTTGAACAATAGAATTAAAAACTATTTTTTAAATTTATCTTACAAATTTATTTTTCTAATTAATTTTCTACCGCTATTGTCCGAAATTATCGTGCGTCATAGTGGAGTAGGCCTACAGGGGTTACCACTAACGTAAAAAACGCATTGGCAATAGTATGTACCTCAATGGTAATGCGGAAACCTATTGACATGAGTGTCGTCCTGTTGCGCCACGAATAGCGCCTATAAAATGGTACGCGCCTGAGCAGCTCCGAGCACTAGGGCCGCGACGGGGACGAGACGCGCGACCGGGTCGAGGAGGCGGAGGCTTCGATTCGAGCTCCTCACGATTAAACAATTCCGAGCGCTGAGCTAAACCAATCTAAAAGGGATGGTTTTAAAAACTTCCGCAAAAAAAATCGAAGCAACCCTGCTGAAGAGGGATGCAACTCCTGCACCAACGTTTTCCTACTTTGGGTAGAAGGCGTTAAATCTATTTAGAGTATCAAGGACATATTCCAAAAAGAGGAAATATCCTTTGATATCATGTCTGCTCAGGAAGGAAGAGAATTTCCTAGCAGCGGCCGAGCTTTCCGAAAAGGTCTGCTCGTTGAAAAATCGGACTAAATCGTCCCAAAGAGATGCCTAGCAAGCCAGCGTGTATCCGATAATTTTACAATTTTCAAAGGAGGGTTCGCATAACTCTCCTGAAATTGGCAAAAAATAACAGCCCGTTTAGGAGATGCTATTGCAAACACCTTTTATAAATACTTCAAATTATATTATCGGTTCGTTAGGTATGAAATTTGACAAATGTGTTTGAATTTTAAATTTGTGTTTTATTTGCCAAGTTTCATACTTAACGACCTAATATATGTAAAATGTCGTTACAATAATTATGTGATTACCAAGTTAGGAGTGATGCACATATGTATATTGAAATATATAACGTAAATAAAATATTTTATATTGCATTATCAAGTCTGTACATTATTTTTCTGATTATAAAAGTATTCAATATTACATAATACATCTACAAAAAAGTAAAGAAGTATCGAAAAAATTGATTTTGATTTTTTTAACACCGATACAATTTATAAAAAATTCTGAAAAAAATTAAGGACAATTGTTTCAATAATATCTGACTACTGAATTTTTATAAAACTGGTATCTCGTAAGCTTCAATACGAAATATGCATTTTCTTCAAATGTTTGGAGATTTTCAATTTTTTTAAACATGTTTGCATAATCCGAAAAATCTGAGAAAAATCTCAGTAATGTGTGCTATTAGGTAGAATATTCATGAATTTTTTCATAATTGTTTATTCAGCATGGTTTGACTAAAAATCAATTTATGTTGGGGGTCCTCTAGACTATCTTAACCTTAAAAATCAACGAAAAATATTATTTAAAAAATACAAAACATATTTTAGCATGGACCATTAAACCCGGTTTTTTAAAAAAAAATTCGCTTCGATATCTTTTTTAGATCAAAAGTTATAGCAAAATGTGCATTGCGCCGCGCCGCGCCGTGCCGGGATTCAAATGCGCGCTGTCTCCAGATTCCGACTTTCCGACTCATTCTTCCAAAACTTCGGCAACGTGAAAATCGAAGGAAAGCGTCGGGGTTGATCAGTGGAGCAGGTAGTTCACACGGACAGAGTAGAGGTACGCTGGTTTGTGTAGCGCGCGTGCAATCGAACAGGCACTCACACGGGCAGAGTAGAGATACGTTCGTGTGTAGCGCGTGCGCAGCAGAAGCAACGTGGAGCGAAGACGGTGCGTCAGAGTGGGGGGTCCCGCCGGCCGAGCCGATGGAGGGGTAGCGTCCTCGCGTCCACGATTCTGGCATCACTGGCAGCGGCGGTAACAGCAGTCTCTCTTCCTCCCCTACTTTTCCCCTTCCACTATCCCATTCCAGCACCATGCGCACACTCCAACGTCCCCCACTAACAATAAGATCGTGTAGACAACGGCGCCTAGACAACTAATGGCATAAATAACTGAGATTTCTTTCAAAATTTTTGGTTGCAAAATCGATTTTTAAACGAATCGGAAGACATCAAACTGGCGATTTTATATCAGTCTTCAGTTGACCACAATTCATATTATTACATTAGTTGTTTCTAATCCTGACTATTAATGTGTATTTTCTTCAAGCCTTTCGGATTATGGAAACATGTTTTAAGAAATTGAAAACCTCCAAACATTCGAGGGAAATGCATATTTTACACCAGTTTAATAAAAATTCAGTACTTAGATATTATTGAAGCAACTGATCATCATTTTTCTATAATTTTTTAGAGATTGCGTAGTCATTAACAAAGCAGCTATTATAGTGGCAAACACTCAATAATTGTTAAGATATTTTTATTAAACTGGTGTCTCTAAAACTTCAATACAAAGTATGCATTTTCTTCGAATGTTTGGAGGTTTTCAATTTCTTAAAACATGTTTCCATAACACTGTCCAACAGCCAAAAGTATTTCGATTCCCACTATGCGATTCTTATAGAGTTTTTCGCGCTGATTCCGAATCTGTTTATAATTGTTCTCCTATACGTACAGTTTTTGAGAAAATGGAGTTTCAAAGAAGACATATTTTTCAACTTGGAACAAATATTGTGATGTTATTATAAAAGATATTGAATTGATCTTTACAGCAAAAGATTCCTTAGACTTTCCCGAATACAGTGATATATAATATTAATGCATTATGATTGTGAGAACATGTTTAAACAATCATTAAAGACGGAGATACACCACTTTCGCACCAATTTTTGCGGATATTTTTGAATTTATCTCAAAAAAATAAGGGTCCAGCGGAAAATCGAACTATACCACGCGATAGAGCAGACTTTTATCTTGAGAAAACACCCTATTATGTTTGGAACGTCGACGTTTTTTTCGAACCAGAAAGCAAAATATCTTCGCCCGACATGAGTTGCGGCCAGTGGCGCTCAAGACGGGATACAGAGCGGCGAATAATATAACAAAGAGCACGTGTGTCCCTTCTAGTGCTTCGTATTTTACCTAACACGTGTTGATTTTAGTTTTCTCGTTTTCGTTTCGCTAGCCTGTCTGTTTTCCGTCAAGGCCACCGGCCTGGGCCTTTGCACGCCGGTTGACGATAATCCCTTTATTTATTGCCCTCTTCCTATTTCTGGTCCCTTCTTTCGACTCTGCAGTGCCGTTTGAATTTTTCTTTTTTCCTTCTTCGAGGACCGAGCAATTTTATCCCTGCGATTTACCGTTATCCGCGATT
Source organism: Lasioglossum calceatum (assembly GCA_963966675.1). Lineage (NCBI taxonomy): Eukaryota > Metazoa > Arthropoda > Insecta > Hymenoptera > Halictidae > Lasioglossum > Lasioglossum calceatum. Next base: position 402,713 of record CAXAAD010000265.1, on the reverse strand, counting down.
GCTTTTCTGTTGCTTGCCCGCTTCTATCTAGTAGATTCCCGCTTCATTCATCCCGTAGCTTTCCGTTGTTCCGTTATTGATGGATAAATGATACAGTGAGTATTCGGCAAAAATAATTCCGAGTACTAGTCTCGGGAAAACCGAAATTTTGTCGATTTTCTTTTTTTCGGTTTTCCCTTGCCTCCTTGATCGGTGCTCGAGGCTCGATCGTCGTCGTGATCTTCGGGACGATCGATAATTTACGCTGAAGTAGAACATTAGTATTTTGTCACGTCGCGGCGCGGCGCCAGGCCCCTTACCTTTCCGTCCCTCGCCTAGATGCCGCCTCTGCTATCCCCACTCATGAGAGCGGTAGCATGCTACCGACTCATTGCGGAGGCAGCATCTAGGCGAGGGACGGAAAGGTAAGGGGCCGGAAGGGATAAAATATGGTAACCCTGCTCCCTACACACGAACGAACCTCTACTCTGTCCGTGTGAGTGCCAGCTCGATTGCACGCGCGCTACACACACAAGTGTACCTCTAGCCTGTCCGTGTGAGCTGCCTATTTGACTCGATGCGTTCCTTCGAAATTCACGTTTTACCGAAGTTTCGAATGCATGAGCCAGCATGAGCCGCAATCTGGAGATAGCGCGCTCGATTCAAATCGATTCTCGGCGCGGCGCGATATACATTTAGGACTAAAATTTGGACTAAAATGTTTTTTAAAAACCGGGTTCAATGGTTCATCCTGAAATGTTTTGTATTTTTTTAATAATTTTTTCCATTGATTTTTGGGATTAAGATGGTCCAGAGAACCCCTAACACAAATTGATTTTTAGTCAAACCATGCTCAATACAAAATTACGAAAAAATTCGCGGATATTCTAAGATGCGACCGCTCGTCAACTGTTTCTACAGATATATCACTACGATCGTCGAACAACCTATATACCGCGTGAACTTTTTAAATGATACAATGATGAAGAATGAGTACATATTATAATATATTACGACGACACCACACATACCTACACAGTGTTTCTGAGCGGATAACCAGAAAAATCTATTTTCTCTTAATTCTTTTTTGTTAACATGTCTTGGGTTCTATATATTCGGTGATACATATATAAGGTGAGCTTTCAACTTTTTTACTGGATTTTCGTATGCGTGATCGGGCCGGCCCGATTTCAAAATTGGAAGCTCACCCTATATTTATGACCAGAGGGAGACCCTGTTTTCTCTCTCATTTCCAAAGCGTAATAGTTTCTTGCGTATATCTCGAAAACTAAAATCGAGCGGCGGTTACATGATATAGGGAAAACAACATATTTAAATTTCATCAAAATCGAAGAAGCCCTACTTATATATAATTACCACCGTTTCTTCTCAGAAACACTGTGTGGGTATGTTGTGGGTGTGGAAAATGTTGCTTCAAATGATCTCAGGAACCTCCCATTTCCGGCTGTTGAAGGAATTTTGGGACACCCTGTATATTGGGGACAAAGAATAACGCATTAATATAAAAATTCTTTTCAAAACTGTGGACCTAAGGTGTCTGAGACCCCACATTGCCTTGCGAAGGTTAAAATAACGATTTCGGTATAAACGATATTCTACCGAAACCGAAATAAATGCTGGTATTTTTCGGTTTTTCCAATGCTTAGGCTGCCCCCAGAGTTGGGCAGTATTTAAATACAAAACTATTTAAATACGGATTCGAATATAAGATACAATATTTGAATTCTTTATTCGAAGGTTCGAATACGAAAGTATTTTATATTCGAAAAATATTTAAATACTTTTGTATTCGCCGAGAATGTATTCGAAGCTTCGAATAGAAATTGTATTTGATTTTTGTATTTAATTTTCGAATATTAAATACATCCACGAATACTTACGGCCGGCTCGAGGCTCCAATGAACACGTACCGAGGCCCGAGGGTCGAGCACAAAGGCCTGAGCCCATAACACAATAGTAGTGCAATAAACACCACCGGGCAATCCCTCGGCCATCCAGGTATCTCGGCATGAAACCGCTAACAAATGAATGCTAAACTTGTTTATTTCTTATAATTTCCTCACGGAAGTGACACGAGTCAGTTCGTGGCATTCTTCCGATTAAGAAAAGTCTAAATCCGATAGAAATCGGACTGTTTGTAGTGGATTTATTCGTGAGAATTTCTTCGGAAAAAATATTTAAATACATTTTCGCCCCTACTCTGTGCTAGAGCGACGAAGCGACGAGGGCCTCGGGAGCCTTGGCCAAGTGGTGCAATAAACACGACCGGGCAAACTCCGGCCACCCAGGTATCTCGGCATGAAATGTATTTAAATATATTTTCCGAAGATATTCTCACGAATAAATCCACTACAAACAGTCCGATTTCTATCGGGTTTAGACTTTTCTTAATCGGAAGAATGCCACGAACTGGCTCGTGTCACTTCCGTGAGGAAATTGTAAGAAATCAACAAGTTTAGCATTCACTTGTTAGCGGTTTCATGCCGAGATACCTGGATGGCCGAGGGTTTGCCCGGTGGTGGAACATCCTTCGCCGCGCGAAGGAACAAGCGGCACAGCAGGCGAGACCGTAATAAAAGATTCAGCTAAAGACCTTCCAGATGTATACCTCCCAACTAAGTGATTTTTAGCCAGCCGAAGGAAGCACAGCCGATGTAGCCACATGTTTTTGGACCTTTTGTACTTCTCAATACCGTTAAGGTACTAAACTTTAGAAACGTAGCAACCTGCAACCGAACATACTCCTTGGTATGAAATCCTTGCTTTAGTTTATTAAAAGAGAGTAGACTCGTTTCCAGGATTGCAAGGAAAACGCTAGATAAAAGATCGATCCAGGGCGCTATCTGCCTCAAAAGTCCTATTTTTTCGCTTACGAGGCGTAATTTGCATTATTCGGCAGCATGCAGCTATGCAAATAGCTAGAACGTGAAGCAGGTCCAGAATTGGCCGTGTTAGCGTCAACGTGTTTTAAGCAAAGTCAAGTGCTGATGTCGAGGCGACCCTTAAGATCGGAAGGATTTATGGTAGGACCTGGGCGTACGTGACGTCCTGAATAGGGACGCATGAGAATAAACAGAACCGTCCTCGGGCGATGGAGGGTTTGGGCCATCCAGCTATCGTTCGGAAAGGTCATGTTTATGAGGATGCGACGAGTGAAACTTGCCGAGGGTATGCAACCCAAGGCCACACTGCCCTAAACAATTGGGACTTTGTGTTAGACCCCACGCTCGAACTGCAGTGACTCGAACTGCATCGGACGTTCTAAAAAAGACGACAATTTTTTAAATATTGTACTATACGATGTGAACTTTTTTGAGAAGCTAGAGCAATTAGTTGACTACAAGATGTGAAAAGAAATTTCTTCAAAAATTGCAATTGATCGGAATAGCAGTAAAAATACTAAGAGTTGCATTTCACAACTGTTTTTTGTGGGTCTATATTGAAAAATTAAAAAATACGACGATTATGTGTGAAGACGAGGATGTACAGTGGTCTTCGAGAATGAAACAGTACTGCGTCGATTTGAGCACCTTACTCAACGGAACTTGGTTTATTATCACTTTTGCTGAACACTTTCCGACGGTAATTCCTACGCGATAGACGCGGTTACAAAGAATAACGATATTCCTCGAAACGACGAGACGTTGTCGAGACGGAGAAATGTACATGTAGAGTGAACGCAAGAAACGCGTGTGTCGTATATGATGTCTAACGATACAGTGTCGTTCATCGTGGCAATGAGAAGGAGCTGTTGTTGTCGAATTTGTCGGTCGACTTGTAATTATCGGCATCGCGTCGGTAGCGCTCTCGCGACGTCGAATCGTGTAAACGATATTGGCGGAAATACAATTCGCGCGAGTTCGAATCCTAAACACCCACAAAAAAAGTTGTGAAATGCAACTCTTAGTATTTTTTCTGCAATTCCGATCAATTGCAATTTTTGAACAAATTTCTTTTCACATCTTGTAGTGAACTAATTGCCCTAGCTTCCCAAAAAAATTCAAATCGTACAGCACAATATTAAGAAAGTTATCGTCTTGTTTAGAGCGTCCGAATATTAATTCGTGTAACTGTGCGTATTAGTGGATAATAAATGTATATTACTAGTTTATTGGTTTATGTGTAGTTTTAATCTTAATGTAACTGCAAAGAAAATGGTACGGGGCAAAGGGGGGAAGAAGTGTAACATTCAATTTATTAGTTTCCATCTCTTGCATTCTTGCAATCGATGCAGACAATTTTTTTATTTTGCACAAAGATCCGCAGTCTAGGAAAAATAATGTAGATATATAACAGAATAAATAAAATTTAACATTATATATGGGGTTTATTATTTATATTTAGAATATTCGTTCATAACCGGCAATCGGTATTTGGAAGTGTCGGTAAAAAGGAAGACCGCTACATATTTGTACGATGTGTAGAAATTCATTTCACCGACATTACTGACATAACCTCACCGACGGTGCTGCCCTGTATAACGGCATCCGTCGCCCCACCCAAAATCCAGTGGAAGCCACGCGGTGCCTTCTGGTGCCCTCCACCTGGCCCGAAGTAGCTGCCGGCCACGTGGTCTGACGTGAGATTCCGGCCACGTGCGATTGCGACTATGACCATAGGTGCTGAGCCGGTGGCGGGCTGGCGCATGCTCGCCAGATTCCCTCCACAATCGGTGCCGAGCAGTGCCGAGCACTCTAAAGCAGGCGGTTTGGGACGATGTGGCCGCCACCTGCTCGGCACCACGCTGCTCGCCACGTGCCCCGGCCACGCTTGGCTATCAGGGAATTTAAAAGTGAAAGGGCATTGACCCCTTCTACTCGATAATTCCATAGGGCGGATATTAAAAATGCCCTTGTGGAATTTTAACGAGTAGGTAGGTTCAATGTCGTCCAACGATCTATTAAATATTTTCATCTCGCTGGGGTCCCAAATGAGAACCGAGGTATGCATGCATCTGTCACTTGAAACATGACTGTCGTACTATGATGACTAAATTTTCTCCCACCTGTATATATAACGGTATAAAGCAAGTTTTAAAGAATCCCTGTTGTTTAAAATCTTGTAAGTTGTAAGTTCGTTGTGTAACATGGAATAGATTTTTTATAGTTAAACATTCATTTTGTAAAAGTTTCATGATATTTTTTACAGTTAAGTCCCCACCTATGGATCCGTTAAATGAAAATACATGTATAAGAACCTATTTAATCAAGAATATCGAGATATGTAATAATTCATTGTGAATAAATTTCATCTGAATATTTCTATGTATCTATTTGTGCAATATTATCCTCTTATATTTATTTTGTATCACAGAATTATATAGAATACTTATCGATACGTACCAGGATAATGTACAATATAGTTACGAACGAATCAACATTGCAGAAATGAAAATCTTTGTAAAACTCCATTGCTTTATTAAATTAGTAACAATATTTTGTGGAATAATCTTTGGGCGAAACAACTAAACTTCTTCCTTTTCTGTCATCTCTATAGACTGTTTCGATAATATCGATCATCTCTTGTTCATCTTCTAGCGTCCAATTAATTTTGTTATTGTTTCCTGTCCCCAAATCAATCATTGTATGTTTGTTTCTAAAGAAAAACATAACTGTACAAGGATCGTACAATTCGCACCTATAAAAAGCAACATTTACATTAATTTTGATAATATGAGATATTAATAAAGTTACATAAAGACTATTCGATGCATAAATAGTTAATTTTGAAAACTTACATTTTGTTAAAGTCAAGTACTCTCTTGTGTAATATCAACTAAATAAATCAGAGCAAAGTTTTTAACCTTTTCAGCGATGTTATAGAGAAATTCATCCATTTTCATACACATTGAATCCCAATCATGACCAAATCTAATTACCTAAACAAACATCGATATTGTGTAATTCATTGACAAAATTTGACTAGAATATAATAGAAAACTTACAACTACTCTATCTTCTTCGGGTCAACGACCATTGCTCCGCTTCGGAAATCTTTAAATAAATTTGTTTGCTATAGGTTATGCGATATTAAGTGCAAAATACTTACTTACTTGTGAAAAGATATATTTGTATCATGGTTTTGTCGTTCCTTACAATTCTTTATGGAACAAGTTTGCACCATTTTTCCAAATTTTAATTTTCTCCAGTATCCCAATATCGTGTTCTCAAATCCTTGGGAGTCCTCAGAGAATTTTAATTTGCACTGATTGCATTGTCTGTAAAATATAATTAAAGAAATCACAAAGTATCATGTCCATTACTTTTTAACTAACTTTTTACAGATGGAATTTACTTATCTAAAATATTTTCAGCTGATTTCCAATTGATGATTTTCATCCATCGAAAACGAACATCACCATTTTTTTCTTGATTTTCGTCACATACTGTCTTGAAGAATTTTCCTAATAATTTTACACAATTGCCTACATATAAATATTTGTTAGTGGTGTTAGATTTATATTTATATGTAGGCAATTGTGTAAAATTATTAGGAATCGGGTGCCCGTGGAGGGGGTGTCCCACTTGGACTCCGACCGATTGGACACGTCCCGATTGGACTGTCCCGATTGGACGCGTTCCTTTTGGACTCCGTGCCAATTCGACTCGTGCCGTTTGGACGCCGCACAGTGGTTCCAAAGGGGGTGTCCCACTTGGACTCCGACCGATTGGACACGTCCCGATTGGACTGTCCCGATTGGACGCGTTCCTTTTGGACTCCGTGCCGATTCGACTCGTGCCGATTGAACTCGTACCGTTTGGACGCCGTGGTGGTTGGATTCGTGACGTTTGGACGCCGGAAATTTTATAATCGTTGGACGCCGCGAATTTTATAATCATTGCTTTTCGAAGTCTACATATGGTGATATTGTACTGTGAAATATATGGTTAAATATGATTTGGAATCTATTAAATTTGGATCTGAATTTAAATTTTTATGTGGTTTTTTTGTGTTTCTTGTGTGTGAGGATATAACGTATTTTTACAAAAGAGAATAACTAATAAGAAATCTTCCGTGCCGTTGTCAAAAAAATATAAAAAATGGTGTTTGATTGTGAATATCATAATACAAATTTACATAAATATTAATTTTGTGCAAATAAGAAACAACTGTATAAAATATCGTACGAGTTCAATCGGCATGGCGTCCAAACGGTACGAGTTCAATCGGCACGGCGTCCAAACGGTACGAGTCCAATCGGCACGGCGTCCAAACGGCACGAGTCGAATCGGCACGGAGTCCAAAAGGAACGCGTCCAATCGGGACAGTCCAATCGGGACGTGTCCAATCGGTCGGAGTCCAAGTGGGCATCACTCGTTCCAAATCCCCAAAAGCTGGCCAAAACCCCTAAACGTACTTCAATTTCTAAAAAAATTGGTATACTATGGTTTTCGGGTCCGCTGATTACAAATCTGAACTCAAAATTCTAAAAAACAAAATGGCGGATCCAATATGGCGAACGCATAGGTTCAAAAATTGTTAGTTCTGTTCAAAAATTAGTACACTATGGTTTTCGGGTCCGCTGATTACAAATCTGAACTAAAAATTCTAAAAAACAAAATGGCGGATCCAATATGGCAAACGCATAGGTTAAAAAATTGTTAGTTCCGTTTAAAAATTGGCATTCCGAGTTGTATGTATTGCGACCACAAAGCACGAGAACCGATTGGGAAAATTCAAAATTGACCAAATCTCGTGCTCGGAAACTCATTTGAGTTGCATACGATAATGCATCACTTGAAAAATTTGTTCGAATATCTGCTGTTTTTCTTCGCTTTGATCTTTCGCTGGAGATTTCAAATTCTAAAGAAGGACGGCCAATGTTGTTCGCATGTTTATCGCTGTCTGCAGGTATGCGGAATGCAACAGAGCCATCATGCCACATAGCAAACTTTTTGAAAAACTTATATTCCGTTCTCCTTACACTTTGCCATTTTGTCCTAATTTTAGAAATTAAAATCCCTAATGCGGTCTTTGTATCATGATTTATATCAATTAAACTCCCATGCTGTTTAAATATCTGATTCTGAAGGTGTTCAGATATTGTATTAATATCACTATTCAAATAACATTTAGTTAATTGAAAAATTTGTTTCCTTGTCAATCGGATTTCGCTATCACGAGACCCTGAAAGTAAATAATAGAAACTAATATTTGAAACATTTTGTCTAAGACTTAATTAAAAAGTTAATTAATTCCTTCTATGAATTAAATTACTTATTGTTAGACCTGTCTGTCCCTTGAAGGTCGCGTCGCTTCCTCTCTAGTTCTCTTATTGAAACGTTTATATCTCGGTAACAAATTGACGCAAAATAATGTTATTATATTATTTTGAAATTGTCTGAATATCAGCTATAAGAATATGAAAAAAAATAACCTTCCTTATTTTCAAAAATTGACTCGCGACCTTCGCAGGACATTTCAAGGTCACTAATAGGTCAAACGCATACCATCGTCAAATGAGTTCCTTCAGACCATACAATTTTTATTTGAAACATTTTTTAGTATCATTCATACTTTCCGAGATATTTTGGTGAAAGCTAATAAAATGCTTACACTGAGTTATGTAAAATGGTGGTACGCGAGAAGTGGCTGTTAGGGGCTGCTCATTTTTTAGATTTTGCAAGATAATAGTATAAACTGAGACTCTATGTAAGTTATTCGATGGAGGTGGGTGGAGGTTTTAACTTATCTCTACATCTTTAAAATGTAAGCGTCAAATTTTACGTTCCCCTTCCGTGTAACTTTTAACCGGTTAACATTAACAATTTAGCACTAAAAACGATTGAATTTACCTCCACAAACTGTATCCATTATGCAGTATAAAAATCACCAGCTTTCAATATAGCTTATACACTTTGCACTTATATTTCGTACGTACGCTCACGCGCGTGAAAAATGCTTGTCTAGCGAAAGCGAAGTTTTGACTACGACTGCAACTCAGGTAAAAAAATGCAAGCATTTTACCGTTTAACCCACTACAGAGTCACTATTAGAGTACCCATCCCAATAGGTAAAAATGTCCTAGTTCGTAATTCATTTTGGGGGTTTTGGCCACGTTTTCGGACTTTGGAACCACTGTGCGCCGTGCCGATTCGACTCGTGCCGTTTGGACGCCGCACAGTGGGACGACTTACGTAAAATCCCCGACATGGACGAAAGATTCAAACTTCTTTTTCCCAGTAAGAGAGCTCATAGGATCGTTTTCTAGGCTTTTTGGAACAAGTAAAATGTGGGGACAGTCCAGGACAGTCAGTGATAACGCCATGTTTCCGGCATATGTATCTAAAATCGACAGCTCGAGACTTGAATTTTCATGAAACCGTATCTTTCTATTTAATTGTTCCCAATAGTTTCTATCTTTAGGTAATGTTGTTGTGTAATTTTTTCCTACTTATGAAGTGTGTTTGAGCTGAGAAAAATATAAATGAAATAAAAAATGGCTGTATTAAGGGTCGGCGGGACCCAAACTAGCGCCATCTACTACTACAGATGATGGAAAGTGCTGCCTCTATTAATCATCGGCGTAGAGGTGAACTGCGGATGAAGTAGGACAAGGATAGAGAGATATGTACTCGCAGGAGAGACAAAGACAGAGAGTACCGAGCAGTTTGAATTTTCGATGAACGGTTTCCCATTTCCTGAAGCGAAGAAGCAATATTTTTGGATGCTCTTTGCGTTGAAATGTTCTCCGTGTTATTTCGGATCGTAATAAAGAGCCCTCTTTTGGAAAAAGTGTACTGAAAAAATTTTCTTCTATAAAAACATACGCTATTATTGTTTATAAAGTTTCAAGAGACAAATTGCAAAAAAGGGCTCTTTATTACGATCCGAAATAACACGGAGAACATTTCAACGCAAAGAGCATCCAAAAATATTGCTTCCTCGCTTCAGGAAATGGGAGAAAGTTCATCGTTATAATACTGAATAATTTGTATGCCATCATGGCTGCTTGCTGTCGCGCTTCCCGACTTTCCGCCGCAGCGCTGTCGTCGTGCCTCCTGCTATTCTTGCATCGACGGTAGAAACCCATGGTATAAACCACGCTTTTTCTCTAAGCGTAACTGACCTACGAAGAGTGAAGTAGGACAAGGATAGAGAGCTCCTCGTCTCTCCTGCAGGGCTGCGACGGAGAGGGAGATATGTCGCTCGCAGGAGAGACAAAGACGGAGAGGTATAACCAAGCAGCTTGAATTTTCGATGAACTCTTTCCCATTTCCTGAAGCGGAGAATCAATATTTTTGGATGCTCTTTCCGTTGAAATGTTCTCCGTGTTATTTCGGATCGTAATAAAGAGCCCTTTTTTGGAAAAAGTGTACTGAAAAAATTTTCTTCTATAAAAACATACGCTATTATTGTTTATAAAGTTTCAAGAGACAAATTTCAAAAAAGGGCTCTTTACTACGATCGGAAATAACACGGAGAACATTTCAACGCAAAGAGCATCCAAAAATATTGCTTCCTCGCTTCAGGAAATTGGATAGAGTTCATCGTTATAATACTGAACAATTCGTATTTCAAGATGGCTGCTTCGCTACGCGCTCTTCGACATCCCGCCCGCGCGTTTCGCTCCCCGTAGCGGCCATAGTGCTCTGAGCACTAGATAGGCCGCCACGGGGAGCGAGACGCGCGGGCGGGCAAGTGGGGGTATCTCTCGAGAATGCCTACGATCGAGCTACGAATTGATCATGCCTGGGCTTCTTCTCTGAGCGTAAAGCGTAACTGACCTACGACCTACGACGAGTGAAGTAGGACAAGGATAGAGAGATCCTCGTCTCTCCTGCAGGGCTGCGACGGAGAGGGAGATATGTCGCTCGCAGGAGAGACAAAGACGGAGAGATATAACCAAGCAGCTTGATTTTTCGATGAACATACACCTACTTTCTGAAGCGCAGAAGCAATATTTTTTTATGCTCTTTGTGTGGAAATATGGAGAGTATTATTGCGGTGTTCCGTTCAGAGCCTTTTTTGGGAGAAAGTGTACTGAAAAAATTTTCTTCTATAAAAACGTACGTTAGTATTGTTTATAAAGTTTCAAGAGACAAATAGCAAAAAAGGGCTCTGTACGATACCCCGCGATAATTCAGAGAATATTTCAACACCAAAATTATCAAAAATATTGCTTTTTATTTATTACAATTTTTATTTTTCGATTAGTAAAAAATGTGTAATCTCTTATAAACATGTCAATGTTACACAGCGAATAAATAATATAATTAAATAAGTAAAAATAATATTCTCCCGACGAGAATCGAACCCTAGCCCACGGGGTGTAAATCGTGTACGTTGCCACTACACCAGAACATTGTTCGTTGTATACATGCTCTACAATAGCAGATTTAAGCACCAATATAAGAACTTTGTTTATTAATATCCAACAATTATTGAGTGTTTGCCCCTATAATGGTATATATTCGTAAAAGGGAGATCGAGATCTATAAGTATACAAAATCTCAACTAAATCGGTCATCCGAAGGCCTTGTAAGCGTCGAGGCAGCCGTTTCAATTTAAAAGGCTGGGTGTCGATTACAATGTCGTTTTCGCGCTGTCCTTCTCTATGTTCGGCACATATCAAAGAAAGTCGTGTCACGTCAAACTCCAGGCTGGCGAGGCGCGAGCTCTTGCCTCAGCTCGTGAGCCGGGTCAGCCGGGAGCCGGGTCCTGACCAGGGTTGCCATATTCAGCGGCGCAACTTGGCGAGGGGCCAGCGAGGGGCGCAGCGGTAAGGAGATTGGTTCCCTGTTGCCCACCTGTTCCCGCAAAATATGGCAACTCTGGTCCTGATTTCGTGTGGAGGGAGAGTACTGGCGAGAACTGCAACAGTGTGCGTGTGTACTTGTGTTACACTCACACGCTTACTCAGAGAAGAAGCCCAGGCATGATCAATTCGTAGCTCGATCGTAGGCATTCTCGAGAGATACCCCCACTTGCCCGCCCGCGCGTCTCGCTCCCCGTGGCGGCCGATCTAGTGCCCAGAGCACTAAGGCCGCTACGGGGAGCGAAACGCGCGGGCGGGACGTCGAAGAGCGCGTAGCGAAGCAGCCATCTTGAAATACGAATTGTTCAGTATTATAACGATGGACTCTATCCAATTTCCTGAAGCGAGGAAGCAATATTTTTGGATGCTCTTTGCGTTGAAATGTTCTCCGTGTTATTTCCGATCGTAGTAAAGAGCCCTTTTTTGAAATTTGTCTCTTGAAACTTTATAAACAATAATAGCGTATGTTTTTATAGAAGAAAATTTTTTCAGTACAATTTTTCCAAAAAAGGGCTCTTTATTACGATCCGAAATAACACGGAGAACATTTCAACGGAAAGAGCATCCAAAAATATTGATTCTCCGCTTCAGGAAATGGGAAAGAGTTCATCGAAAATTCAAGCTGCTTGGTTATACCTCTCCGTCTTTGTCTCTCCTGCGAGCGACATATCTCCCTCTCCGTCGCAGCCCTGCAGGAGAGACGAGGAGCTCTCTATCCTTGTCCTACTTCACTCTTCGTAGGTCAGTTACGCTTAGAGAAAAAGCGTGGTTTATACCATGGGTTTCTACCGTCGATGCAAGAATAGCAGGAGGCACGACGACAGCGCTGCGGCGGAAAGTCGGGAAGCGCGACAGCAAGCAGCCATGATGGCATACAAATTATTCAGTATTATAACGATGAACTTTCTCCCATTTCCTGAAGCGAGGAAGCAATATTTTTGGATGCTCTTTGCGTTGAAATGTTCTCCGTGTTATTTCGGATCGTAATAAAGAGCCCTTTTTTGCAATTTGTCTCTTGAAACTTTATAAACAATAATAGCGTATGTTTTTATAGAAGAAAATTTTTTCAGTACAATTTTTCCAAAAAAGGGCTCTTTATTACGATCCGAAATAACACGGAGAACATTTCAACGGAAAGAGCATCCAAAAATATTGATTCTCCGCTTCAGGAAATGGGAAAGAGTTCATCGAAAATTCAAGCTGCTTGGTTATACCTCTCCGTCTTTGTCTCTCCTGCGAGCGACATATCTCCCTCTCCGTCGCAGCCCTGCAGGAGAGACGAGGAGCTCTCTATCCTTGTCCTACTTCACTCTTCGTAGGTCAGTTACGCTTAGAGAAAAAGCGTGGTTTATACCATGGGTTTCTACCGTCGATGCAAGAATAGCAGGAGGCACGACGACAGCGCTGCGGCGGAAAGTCGGGAAGCGCGACAGCAAGCAGCCATGATGGCATACAAATTATTCAGTATTATAACGATGAACTTTCTCCCATTTCCTGAAGCGAGGAAGCAATATTTTTGGATGCTCTTTGCGTTGAAATGTTCTCCGTGTTATTTCGGATCGTAATAAAGAGCCCTTTTTTGCAATTTGTCTCTTGAAACTTTATAAACAATAATAGCGTATGTTTTTATAGAAGAAAATTTTTTCAGTACACTTTTTCCAAAAAAGGGCTCTTTATTACGATCCGAAATAACACGGAGAACATTTCAACGCAAAGAGCATCCAAAAATATTGCTTCTTCGCTTCAGGAAATGGGAGAGAGTCCATCGAAAATTCAAACGGCTCGGTTACTCTCCGTCTTTGTCTCTCCTGCGAGCGACATATCTCCCTCTCCGTCGCAGCCCTGCAGGAGAGACAAGGAGCTCTCTATCCTTGTCCAGGAGCTTCTTCATTCTGCCGCAACTGTCGCTGAAGTCACAAAAATATTTAGCTGTCGGTCCCACCTCCTCTGAAGAGGGTAGGATACTGAGATTTGTAACTAGAAAGGAACTAGAATCTTACTAGAATAAGGGTGGAAATAAGGGTTTGCGGGAATGCGTTTGTTGTCCTTATTTGAGCAAATTTTGGGCTGGGTGCTCAATCGAAAGAGGAAGGTCCATCACATCCGGGGCTGGTCATGAGGCTAACGAGATTATGCTTATATATAATAATATGAGTGTCCAAAGTGGAGGAAAAATCGAGAAAAAATACCCGCAGATTCCAATGTATTTTTCGGACACTAAAGACTTTTCTGACTGCTGTGATGACCAGCCCCGGATGTGATGGACCTTCCTCTATCAAATGAACCTTTGTGCAGCTCAAAATAGGTTCGTATAAGGACAACAAACGCATTCCCGCAAACCCATTTTTTCGACCCTTAATCTAGTAAGATTCTAGTAACTAGAAAGGAACTAGATTTTGGGTCGAAAAAATGGGTTTGAAATGCCCGGTTTCATGCCGAGATACCTCGATGGCCGAGGGTTTGCCCGGTGGTGTTTATTGCACTATTGTGTTCTGGGCTCAGGCCTTTGTGCTCGACCCTCGGGCCTCGGTACGTGTTCATTGGAGCCTCGAGCCGGCCGTAAGTATTCGTGGATGTATTTAATATTCGAAAATTAAATACAATTTCTATTCGAAGCTTCGAAGGGGCTCGACTTCGTCGGGCGCGTTCGGACAAAAGCGGACTAGTTCGTGCGAAGGAAGAGTTGAATCTCGGGAATCGCGATAACTCGCTCCCTTCTCCTATCGAAACATCTTTCGAAAAAAATGAGATAGATCGATGAATTTTGTAACCTTTTGTGGCAGTTAATTTCCTACACTCGCCACAAGATGGACAGATAGTCAAAGACCTTTCTCGCTGCTACCTGATCCGTCACCGATCTCTATATATACAGTCTTAAACCGCCTTCCGATATCGCAGCGCGGCTCAGGTAGGGCCTGCTGGATAGCTTTACTACTGATGAGTCCTGTAACTCTAACCTGTCCAGGACTGATCAGAGCCGACAAATCTTTTTTTAGGCACTCCGTCGCGATCCTGGAAGCGGTCCTTGCAGCGACCCTTGCAGCTTTTGGGTCGCTGCAAGGGTCGCTGCACAGGGATCGTCACTGCCGGGTCGCCACAGCGCGACAACCCGATGAATTCTGTGCTAAAATCAAAGAACTTTCGATAGAAAAGAGATAGAACGATGATTTTTTTTTTAAATTAAAGCTCAAACTTTGCAGAATATGGGAAAAGTGAGGAAATGATGGTACGAACGTTTTTTAACCTTGACAAATTCGTTAAACCTGCACAATTTCAATAAAACTTTGATTTTCACAATACCACGAGCGGAACAGATTTTTTTGCAACATGCTGTACATCATTTCCCGTAGATTCTTCCACGCTTATTTCAAATCTGGTCTAAAATCTCAAAATTCGTCAACCACCTTAGGATTTTGCAAAAAATCGAATTTTTTTGTCAACAACACTAATGAAATCATTTCTTCGTTTAAAGCCGATTGAGCTACACTTTTTTATGGTTTCATTCGGAAAGGATTGGGCTATTGCAATATTATTTTTTAACCACGACACCATTGACTGTATGCAGTCGAAGAATTTAAGCTAATTCTTTTTTTACGTCTTTTTCGATGAGCCGTCAGAGTGATTTAAATTTTGATAAAAATATGGTTATATTCCTTGAAGTTTCACCTGTAAAATGAGCTCTTGAAAAGGAATGGGGATATAAAAATTGACGAATCCAACGATATACATACACTCCTCAAAAAAATTAAGGCATCACTTGTGCGAACACGAAAAGTTGCTATAACTTTACATAATCATAACTCCGGCCAAAATTGCTGTATCGATATCGTTAAACAATGGTTTGAAAGCCTGAAACCTCTAGTTTCAGATTCTCTGTTTCAAATTTTTGAAATATTGTTTTTTTACAAAGTTATAGCGAGATGAAGACAACATTGACGGTTAACAAAAATTTTGTGCAACTTTGTAACATCACACGGGGTTAAACAAATTTTTTTGATAAATCGCGTTAACATTATTTGGAAGGGCTATCTTTCCTGTGTAAAATGAGTGGTTGTTGAATAGTGTGCGATTTTTTTTATTCGAGTTATTCAACATTGAAGTAAATGTTGGCCTTTTAACTTTAACTGGCTACAGAAGGTGCAAAAATTATCGTAGAATCTTGTGGAAAAAAGCAATAGAAAGAGCGTTTCTTTCTCTGCAAGGTACTTCTTTCGTTTTTTCAATTTCGTTAACATTTCGATATACCAGGTGTTTCTGAAAATATGCTTAAAATATGCATAATTTCCATTTTTCCTTCAACTCGCTATATCTCGGCGAGAAATGATCGCAATACCATGACCCGATAGTCAGATTGAAGCAGAGATTCTTCCGATTCGATTGAGTACCCCATGAACCCGCTGCAACCATGTTTTCCTTGTGGCAGCCGTGTTTGAAGTTAGTGATTCGCAGAAATTAGCGCTGCACCTACAGCGCCTGCCGGACTCCGAAGACAGTTGTTTTTCGCTAGTTTTCGTCTGACGTTGTCGTGCGTCGCTGGGTGGGGATACGAATACCAAACGCACGCCACGCTTCAGCCGAGTGACAACATGACAAACTCGCGCTATTAGCCTCGCTTTCTGCGAATCACTAACTTCAAACACGGCTGCCACAGGGAAAACATGGTAGCAGCGGGTTCATGGGGTACTCAATCGAATCGGAAGAATCTCTGCTTCAATCTGACTATCGGGTCATGGTATTGCGATCATTTCTCGCCGAGATATAGCGAGTTGAAGGAAAAATGGAAATTATGCATATGTTAAGCATATTTTCAGAAACACCTGGTATATCGAAATGTTAACGAAATTGAAAAAACGAAAGAAGTACCTTGCAGAGAAAGAAACGCTCTTTCTATTGCTTTTTTCCACAAGATTCTACGATAATTTTTGCACCTTCTGTAGCCAGTTAAAGTTAAAAGGCCAACATTTACTTCAATGTTGAATAACTCGAATAAAAAAAATCGCACACTATTCAACAACCACTCATTTTACACAGGAAAGATAGCCCTTCCAAATAATGTTAACACGATTTATCAAAAAAATTTGTTTAACCCCGTGTGATGTTACAAAGTTGCACAAAATTTTTGTTAACCGTCAATGTTGTCTTCATCTCGCTATAACTTTGTAAAAAAACAATATTTCAAAAATTTGAAACAGAGAATCTGAAACTAGAGGTTTCAGGCTTTCAAACCATTGTTTAACGATATCGATACAGCAATTTTGGCCGGAGTTATGAGTATGTAAAGTTGTAGCAACTTTTCGGGTTCGCACGAGTGATCCCTTAATTCTTTTGAGGAGTGTATAATATTATAACCTTGAGCATATAAATAACGTTAAACTAGTTTATTCCACTTTTTCAGGCCAAATACTCCACTGACTTCGTCGAGCGCGTTCGGACAAAAGCGGACAAGTTCGTGCGAACGCGATGAGATCGAGTCACTCCCGGGCAGTGGGCAGCCCAGGGCAGCTCGAAACCCCTGGGCAGTCCGCAGCACTCGGGTAGCCCGAAACGCTCGAGCCGAAAAGTATAAAGTTTCTTTTCCCTCCTACGACACTTTTTTTTTGCATGAAGACGTTTCAACACTCTAAACCTATCGAGCCTTAAAAGTAACTTATAAAAAAGCTAAGGTCGATTTTATTTAGGCTTTGTGCAGCTCTCCTATTGTAATATGTTAATGTATTAGGTCGTTCGGAAAATCATTTCGTTTTCTCCGCTACTGAAGAAATAACATTCAATTTGGTTTCTATTTCTTGCAGTCGATGTATTCGATTTTTATTTTGCAGAAATATCCGCAGTCTAGTAATGACAAACGGAAGCATTGCCATCCCTACACGAAAAACGAAATTACTTTCCAAACGACCTAATATATAGTATGTGTAGTATGTAATTTAAATAAATATTAATTTTGTCGTTAAAAAAAAAAGAGCGCTGCTGCTGCTGCATGCTGCTGCTACACATTTGTACAATGGACATTTACTTTACCGACATCTTAATGTGGAAGTTCCACATCAGCCCGACCAGCTCTGTATCACCGCACTGCAACGGCGAGAGCCCCCTAGCCCCTAGTACAAAGTCTGTACGGCAGTCGAAACATTATGTGGGCTCGGCTTTATCCCCGACCGTTGGTGGGGTATTGCGCCTGCGCACCGAAGGCAATCTTGCCTTGTTCGAAGCGATGCGACGAGTTCGCTCTCTTCCGCCAGAGTCGTCTTGACGAACAGTCGCATTTAGCGTAGCTCCGCAGTTGTACTAGCAAGTTTCAAGCATTTAATAAATTGTTCACCGAGCAAGGGTGGATCATTGCTTTACCAAGTATCCTCCGTCCTTATCATTGTCCGTGATAGTTTAGTGGACTAGGGAAAATAGAGTTTTCCCACGGAGTCATAGATTCCACATTGGTGACCCCGACGTGATCACCATTTGCATTCAACGGAAGGTGCTCGCGTGGCTCTAATTAAGAGTCGTCAACACGCCGTTCGGCGTGGGATTCCGGACAGCAGGGAACGGTGCTCCTGGACGTCTTCGGCGGCAGCCAGCTGCCTACGTTTTCCTGCAAGCAAGGACCTAGAGGACGGATTTTCCTGCCGGTTCATTCTGGCTGGCGAGGAAGGAGCTAACAATAGCCCTTGGCACGAGTTGCTGAGAGGAGCTAGACGGTGGAAGAGCAGTCGGCACGTCTCCAGCTGCATAATTGGGTGAGACGGTTGCCGTATACTTGGCAAAAAGGTGTTTCAGGCATTTCGAGAGACAAAGGAATTTGGCAGCCATTTTGCGTTGCTGCCTGTGTCCTGCGAACGTGCTAGGAGAGGTCAACGTTGTTGACGTTCTGCACCAGTTTCGCTGTTGCCAAGCAGTTTTTGCTGCTGCAGAGGACAATCCTGTTGACGAACTCTCGCCGCCTGTTGCCAAGCAGTTTTTGCTGCTGCAGAGGACAACGCTGTTGTTGACGGACTCTCGCCGCCTGTGGCCAAAACACTTTTGGCCGTGGCAGAGGACAACGCGGTGTTTACGGATTCTCATCGCCTGTTGCCAAGCAGTCCTGGTCAAGGTCAACGAAGCTGAAGTTGATCGCATCGTTGCCTGTCGCCGGGCAGATTCGACCTTGAAGGAGGTATCGGGGCGAGCATCGTCATCGGTGCCTGTTGTTTTG
This sequence comes from Lasioglossum calceatum, assembly GCA_963966675.1. NCBI lineage: Eukaryota > Metazoa > Arthropoda > Insecta > Hymenoptera > Halictidae > Lasioglossum > Lasioglossum calceatum. Next base: position 383,769 of record CAXAAD010000265.1, on the reverse strand, counting down.
GTGTTCACCAAATTAAAAGAAACTATTTCAAGGTCTCGCGGACCTGCGCGCGGTGCGTGCGTGTTACCGATAAGTGCTTTTGCGCGTGCGTGTGCTCGCGGTGCTCTTTTGAGGTTAGGGTGCGTCGTTTTGACAGTCGCGCGTGTTGCGTGACCACCCGGTTCGCGTTTTCAATTCCCTTGCGTGTATCCTCACGTTCCCTCACGCGTAATCGTGAGGATCGTGCTTTTTATAGTAAAGTTGCGTACATTCTCTCGCGTTTCTTCCTACTCCGTAGTGCGTACTGCTCGCGTCATAGCTCGGGATTTGAGAATATTTTCAAACCGCGCCGGGATTTCGCGATTGCGCAGTTTCACTGTATAGTGTATGTCACAAATGCAGTGGTCGTATGTGACAGCTGTTTGCTTTTGAGTCGCGTAAGGACTAGGAAGAGGATTTGTAACGCGCCTGTGCGTGACTGTAGGTTGATACGTGTGCTACGCGTCAGCGTAAGGGTAGATTACCTAGATCACACCGGAATACGGTTGTGAACTCCTGTTCGAGTGAAACTGCGACATGTCGAGACCAGACGACAACGTCAATACTAATGCTGCGCTCGCTGCGCAGCTCGATGAGACGCGTCGCGAACTTGCGCTTATTAGGGCTGCTATGGCAAACTTATCGGCCAGCAGCAGCAGTTCCGCAGGGGTGACTCAGGTCGCAGTGGCGAAAATTCCTAAAATTCCTCCATTCTCGAGGAAAAACCCGGTGCTCTGGTTCCACCAGATTGAGGCGTCTCTACGCCGTGCCAGTGTCTCTTCCGAGACATCAAAATTTGATTATCTGGCAACCTCTCTTGATGATGACGCTATGGCGAATATCAGTGACATCGTAGTGCAGGATCCTCCATATCCTGATATGTATTCTAGGGCGAAGGCTAGACTGATCAAAGTCTATGCTTCCACAGATGAAGAAAACCTTCGTAAACTTCTCAGGGGACAGGTCAATATTGACTGTCGCCCATCTCAAATCCTAAGGCAATTGCGTGATTTGAACGCTGCCTGTCGATGCACTGATTCGGTCCTGAGACAGATTTTCCTAGAACAGCTCTCTGAGCATCATCGTGAGGTCCTCATAGCCACTGAGTTTGACGACTTAGACAAGGTTGCAGAGATCGCTGACAAATTAGCTGCAACGTCAGGTGGTCCTTCTAGGGTATGCGCTGCTTCCAGCGATTCTACCGCGACCACGCCTTCTGACTCTCTCAACCCTCTAAATGCGCAATTTCAACGCATAGAATCACTATTGAAGTCAATTGCTTCAAGGTTGAATGCCCCTTCCGGGCAGGTTAGGGGAATGCGGCGTTCATCGTCTACGTCGCGATCACCGCGACAACTCAGGAGCGCTTCTCCTGCTCCTTCGGCTTCGAACTCCTCCAGTAGGACTTCCAAACTGTGCTATGCACACTTTCGATATCCTCTCAATCCCAGATCATGCAAGCCAAGTTGTCCAAAGTACGCGGAATTTTCCGCGGCAAAAAACTAGAAGCTCCCTCCCGCTCGGAGACCGTGGGAAGTGGAGCAAGGGAATCTAGGCGTCTTCATATCAAAGACAGGATCTCGGGTCAAATGTTCCTTATCGACACGGGCGCAGATATCTCTTTGCTTCCGGCGGATCATAAGATACACCGCAAGCCATCAGACTTTAAACTGCTAGCCGCTAACGACTCGAAGATCGATACTTTTGGCGAATCTTTTCGCAGGCTAGATCTGGGATTGAGACGAGTTTTCAATTGGAATTTTATTATCGCGAATGTTCCCTCCGCTATTATAGGAGCAGACCTTCTATACCACTACGGTCTTGCGGTTGATCTGAAGAGGCAGTGTCTCTTTGACAAAGCGACCCAGGTAGCATCAGTTGGGAGATTCTTTAAGACTTCCACGATTCATTCAGTGCAATCGAGTGCTAAAAGGTCCTCGCATTCCGCGATTCTGTCAGAATACCCGGAAATCACCGGGACTTCAAATCCGGTGCCACCCTTTTCCCAGGAGGTATTCCATCACATCCTGACGAAAGGGCCACCGATTTCTTCGCGTCCTCGCCGCTTGGCGTTGGACAAATTAACGGCTGCTAAAGCCGAGTTCAAAATCTGAACGGAGGCCGGCATTTGCCGCCCCTCGAGTAGTCCATGGGCTAGTCCCATGCATATGGTCCAGAAGAAGGACGGTTCGTGGAGGGTCTGTGGAGATTACAGGCAACTTAATGCGGTAACAGTTCCAGACAAATACCCCACGCCGTATCTTCATGATTATAGCAATAATTTGGCTGGGAGGACTATATTTTCTTCACTAGATCTGCACAAGGCGTTTAATCAGATTCCGGTTGCGCCTGAAGATGTGCAGAAAACAGCCATAACTACTCCATTTGGCCTGTTTGAGTTCATGTTTATGACATTTGGCCTTCGTAACGCAAGTCAGTCCTTCCAGCGCTACATAAATCGAGCGCTGGGCGATCTGAACTTCGTCTTTCTCTACATCGACGATATCCTAGTGGCTTCTTCATCGGAGGAGGAGCATGAGGCTCACCTCCGCACGGTCTTCGACCGGTTAAAAAAATACCATCTCCGACTAAATGTGGAGAAATGTGTATTCGCGGTTCGCGAGTTAGAATTTCTAGGGTATACTGTCAATGAGAAGGGCATTCGCCCTACTGCTTCCAAGGTTGAAGCCTTAATGAGCTTTCCTAAGCCCAAAACGGTCGTAGAGTTGCGTCGCTTCTTAGGGATGGTAAATTTTTACCATCGAAATATTCCGAACGCGGCTGCCACTCAGGCACCGCTAAATTCGTATTTCGTCGAGTCTAAGAAGAATGACAAAAGGGTAATCGAGTGGACTCGTGAAGCAGAGGTGGCCTTCGACAAAATCAAGAAGGATTTTGCGCAAGCCACTCTCTTAGTTCACCCTCGTGCCGGTGCGCACCTTCGGTTAATCACTGATGCGTCCGACTTTGCCATTGGGGCAGTCTTGGAACAGAGTTCCTCTGTCGACGCTGGCTGCGCGGCCTGGGAACCACTCGCCTTCTTTTCGAAGAAGCTCACCCCTGCGCAACGTAATTATAGTGCGTACGACCGTGAACTGACAGCGATCTATGAGGCAATCAAATACTTTTCGTACCTACTTGAGGCGCGGCAATTCAAAATAGTAACGGATCATAAACCGTTAACTTTCGCGTTCTCTCAGCGTCCTGAAAAGGCCTCTCCGCGTCAGTTGCGTCAACTGTCGTTCATCGCCCAGTTTACGACGCTTATAGACCATGTCAAGGGCCCTTTTTTTTTTTTTTTTTTTTTTTTAACGTCGGGGAAACCCATCATGGGTAACCCCCCCTATCGCTGGAGATAGGGGAGGCCAATGTCGGACTGCACCGACTAAAACCCCGCGGCCGTCCCTAGACAATAATGCGTGGGTGCCGGGATCACGCGAGTACTCAACCGGTCACCCCGCTGCCTATCCATAGGCTTCCCGGGGGGAAAGATTCCCCCCTAGTAATCCCTTAACAAGGAACCGCAGCGACGACAGCTGCGTTTCCCCCTTCCCCGGGGCGCCCGATGGGAGACCGAGTTCCAGGCTCGGTCCCCCAAGCGTCCCCCGGCGACCCCCTCGATCACCGGCCAGGTGGTACGGCACCCTGCCGTCACCAACCGCAGCCGGACGGATCGATGAGGTCGCCGCTCGCGATAAGTCTCGTCCCTCGGAGGGGTGCTTTCGCACACCCCCGGGACTCGACCCCTCTCCCGTGTCCGAGGTGGTACCGGTACCACCGCGGAACACCCCTCCTCCGGCGATCGGACGCCCCGCGATCGTGGGAGGAGGTCCTACCCCATGGGCGGACCACGCCAGAAGGGCGTGGCCTCCTCAGCCCATCTCCATTCCCAATTCTCCCTGAGGGGGGCGAGCCGGCCCGGACGGCGGGGACCCAGCCTTAAGGGCCGGGCCCACCGGGGCCTCTCTACCGGTCCCGTTCCCTCCTTTCGTCCCAGGTTTTGCCCCGGGGCGGAAGGAGGGACACGCTTTCGTGCCGGACCTGTGTCCGGCCGGCAATCCCAAGTCCCCGCAAAGGGGACACTTGGGGGCGGCCTCACAGGTCGCCGCCTTGTGGCCCTCTTCCCCGCAACGGTAGCACCGTCCGAGCCGACTCGCCTCCTCCTGGTGGGCACATTTCGCCCACGTGTGGCCTCGGCGCAGACAGCGGAAGCACTGGAGCGGTCGTTGCTCCAGCACCTCCACCCGCGCCGAGGCCCACCCCACCTTCACGCGGCCGACGCCGGCCAACTTCCTCGCAGCTGCGAGGGGCAGCCGGGCCCAGCACGTGCCGGGCCCGTTGCCATCCCCTGTGGGTGGTCGGTGGACCACCCCCACGCGGATATCCTCGAGGGGGCAACAAGTTGCCCCCGCGAGGGCGGCCCGAACCGACTCCGGGCTCGAACACGTGTCCAAACCCCGGAGACGGATCTCGGCCTTTCGCGCGGGGGTGTTCACCAGCACCCCCGACCCCGCCAAGGCCTCCCTCATACGCCCGGCCAGGTCGGCCACCTTCCCTCGGCCACCCTCCCCGCGAACCCTCATCATGAGGGCACCGGTTTGGGCACGACCGAAGGAGACGCCCTCGGTTATGCCGACGTCCTCGAGTCGGACGCCGGCAACCACCCGCTCCATGGCCTGGGCGTATGTGGCCTTACATCCCACGGGGACGGTGAGGACCACCGCCGCCGTCCGCGGTTGCCGCGGAAGTCGCGGTTTCACGGCCTTTCCCGGGGAAGGGGAACCCTCCTGCCCCTTAAGGGGGCTTTCCTTCTTGGGGGCAGCCCCGCCGGCGGCGGCCCCCGGGGACGGCTGCGCAGCGGCCACTTTGGCCGCCCGCCTGCCCCCCCGAGAAACCACCACCGACCAGGCCGCCTCCCCGGAAGTCTCCATGGACTTCGTAGGGGGGCGGGGCTCAGCCCCCGCCTTCGTCCCCGACATCGCGGCTGCAGGCGCGGACCCCGGTGGTCCCGCCTTTGCCGCCTTCGTCCCCTTCCCTTTCTTGGGGGTCCTCCCCGTGACGGAGGCCCCATCGGCCGCCGAGACGCCCAGAGGGCGGCCCGTCGCACCAACCGGGACCTCCTTGTCCCCGTGGGGCCGGAGCGCCTTCAGGATCTCGCTCCTGAAGGCGTCGAACCTCTCGTTGACCAGCCGTACCACGGCAGCCATCAAGAGGTCCTCTCCGGCATCCCACCCCTCCCGGATCGCGCCCGCCCCCGCGCCCGAGGCCGGCGTCGACCGCGTGGTCCCCGGACCCTTGCAGGGTCCGAGGCCCATCGCCTCCATCTCCTCCTCCGTGTACCCGTGTCTAGGAGACCCGGGTATCGGAGGAGGTCGCTGGTGCTCCAGCCCCATCCTCGCCATCTTCGAGATGGGAGGCCCCTCGTACCTCTCGACGAGTGCGTCCCGCTCTTTCGTCATCCGCCTGAGGTCGCCCCCAAGCTTCTGACAGCGGGCCCGCAGCTCGTCGAGCTCCATCATCACCGGCCCCTCTGAATCCAAGGAGGACCGTGCGCGCGACGCGAGCTCGAAGCCCGCGGCACGGATCTCCTGGGTCGCGATCCGGAGGTCCTTCACGAGGGCTCCCCTCAGACCCTTCGACACGGTCGATATTTTATCGACCGAGTTCGAAGCGTCCGAAAGGAGGCCCACCAACTCGTACGTCCCGGCGGCACGGCACCGGGCGATGAGCTCGTCCACATCCTGGGGCGACCCCTTCGGGGGCGCCCCGGGACTCACCGAATGGTCCGGCATGCTTCCCGGTTGGGAGGGCGTCGGCGTACGCCCCCCGGACGAAGTCGCGGGCCCCGCGCCACCGGTCCCCCCGGATCGCTTACGGCTTCCCCGACTTCCCTTCCCGTCCCGCGACGACTCGGTGGACACCGTGCCAATCGACACGTCGTCCCTCGAGTCGTCCCCCCCCCGAATTCGTGGTCGAAACCGGTGAGAACGGGTTCTCCCACGAAAACGGCGAATCGCCCCCGCCCGCCGCCGGGCCACGCCCCGCCGCCGCCAGGCCCAGCCTAGCCGAGCCCAGCACCGGCGACGCGCCGCCGACGGGCGGAGGCGACCCCGCAACGCCCCCCGACGCCCCACCGGTGGAGCTCCCTACCCCCGATGCGGCACTACCTCGCCCCCCCGTCCCTTTCGGACCCTCCTTCCCCTCACGCAAATTTTTAAACATTTTAGAAAAATCCATCATTGTCATAATGGCCTTGGTTACTACCCTCCCATTTCTGGGAGGGCCTCACTCATCAGCCTCCAAAAATTACCGGTGCGGAAACCACTAACCATTGGGGGCGCCGCTCCCCCCCAACAGGCCCTTATTAACCTCCCGGCGCGGGCTCCCCGGGAGGGGGGCATGCTAATGGTCCGATGCACCCACCGGACCCACTCCCGGCGTCTAATCCGGGAGTGACCCCCTCGCCACATGCCAGAGCTTAGGGTTAGGGACTTTGAGAGGTTTATCCTCCTCGCAGGGCCGGCCGGTTAAGGCAAGCCCCCCCGTGCCGTAAAACATGACCACGGACACGGTCTGGGGCCCTGGGCAAACATCTTGTAGCCCAGGACACTATGGGGCACAGGTGCACTGAATCCTGCGCAGACGGCGCAGACAAAAGTGACAGTCAGTGCACCCGTGCCACCCCTCACTCCGTTAGCACACACCGAAGTGTGTCCCAGGGTCCACCACGAGGAGGTGGAGCGAGAGGATTTAGCTCTATGACATCCCTCAAATAGAGAGAACGGACCAACAGTGGATCAGAGCCACCACTGTTGGCGCCACAGAGCCTATGACCCCATGTCAAGGGCCCTGACAACGTGGTCGCCGACACGTTATCACGCGTGGAGTCCCTCAGACTCCCGTGTGAGATCAATCTTAAAGAGTTGTCGGAATTACAAAAGGAGGACGGTCAACTGGCGGAATTGCGCAAGTCGACCGATCACTCCCTGGTGCTCAAGGATATTTCCTGGGGTCCAGAGCACCACACCGTCAGCTGCGAGATCTCTTCGGAGGCCATTCGGCCATATATACCACCGACGCTGCGTCGTTCGGTGTTTAACACGTTTCACATGCCGGCCCATCCTGGTCCTCAGGTGACCGATAAATTAATCAGGCACAGATATGTGTGGCCTGACATGCACCGCGACATTCAGCGCTGGTGCAAAGAATGCATTGACTGTCAACAGTCAAAAACGGCGAGGCATGTGAAAATGTTACCTGAAAAGATCATCGCGCCTGACGGCCGTTTCGACCATGTCCATGTGGACATTGTCGGACCGCTTCCCGTGAGAAATGGTATGCAGTACCTGCTAACGATGATTGATCGTTTTTCGCGTTGGGTTGAGGCTGTCCCTCTGGCAGAAACATCAGCCCAAACTGTAGCACGTGCATTTTATGACACTTGGATATCTCGTTATGGCGCTCCTAAAGCCATAACGACAGACCAAGATGCCCAGTTTGAGTCGCGGCTTTTCACAGCATTGCTGTCTTTAGTAGGTTGCGAGCGAATCAGGACTACTGCATACCATCCCTCTTCGAACGGGTTAATTGAACGCTGGCATCGGCCATTAAAAGCGGCATTGATGTGCCATCGCGACACTGACTGGACGCGCTCGCTGTCTACGGTCCTTCTCGGCTTGCGCTCGCACGTCCGTACGGACACAAACGCGTCTCCTGCTGAATTCGTCTTTGGGACGACGTTGAGACTTCCTGGAGAATTCTTTCTCCCGGACGATTTTACGCCGGACCCAAACATTTTCATTGAGGAGCATCGCGAGCACATGCGTCAGGTACGTCCTGTTCCCGCCGCGCATCATAACAAATGTCGCGCGTTCGTCTTTAAGAATTTGTACGCGTGTACGCATGTATTCATGCGAAATCTGGCTAAAAAGGCCCTTGAGAGACCATATACGGGACCTCACCGAGTTCTTTCGCGTCCCTCCGACCGTGTGTTCAAGATCGACGTTAATGGTACGTCGAAGAATGTGTCGATAGAATTGTTGAAACCAGCATACCTGGTGAACCATGAACTTGACGACACGGTCGAGAGTGAGGGTATTCCGGGCGGTTCGGCCCCCGCCAATCTGAAAACATATTCGCGAAAATCGATCTCGTTCAAGGAATGAGCGAGGCCGATTTCGGCGGTTGTTTCAGGTTCGAGCGTTAACAAATTTAATTTTGTAAATGCATATTTTGCATCACGCGCTCTTATAATAATGTAAATGCATATTTTGCATCACGCGTACTTCAAACAATGTAAATGCATATTTTGCATCACGCGCTCTTATAATAATGTAAATGCATATTTTGCATCACGCGTGCTTTAAACAATGTAAATGCATGTTTTGCATCATGCGGATTTAAAATAACGTAAATGCACCCTGTGCACCAGTTGCATATTGCCCCCATGGCATATTTCTCTTGTTTGTCGTGCCTTTGGCACTAGGGGGGGAGTGTGTGGGCTCGGCTTTATCCCCGACCGTTGGTGGGGTATTGCGCCTGCGCACCGAAGGCAATCTTGCCTTGTTCGAAGCGATGCGACGAGTTCGCTCTCTTCCGCCAGAGTCGTCTTGACGAACAGTCGCATTTAGCGTAGCTCCGCAGTTGTACTAGCAAGTTTCAAGCATTTAATAAATTGTTCACCGAGCAAGGGTGGATCATTGCTTTACCAAGTATCCTCCGTCCTTATCATTGTCCGTGATAGTTTAGTGGACTAGGGAAAATAGAGTTTTCCCACGGAGTCATAGATTCCACAATTAGTGCGACTGTGTTGCCCTCTTACGGCGAGGCAGAATCTAGGACCGGTGCCGTGCAGCATCGCGGCAGCAGACATCCAAAACGCGACATTGCTGCCCGCTGCAGCCTGGTTGTCTGGGCAGTTGCTAAGTATAGATTTTATTTTACTTTTCTTTTTATATTATATTATATGTTCTTATTTGTGCTTTTGTTTAGTATTTTAAATTGGTTTATAAAATTTAAAAAATCATACCTACAAAAAATTAAACAAAATTAAAAAATCAAACAAAAAATATATTGTACTAATTCTTAAGTACATATTTAAGTAACCATTAAATGTTTTATGTAAAAATAAAAAATCCAAAATCATTGTTCTATGAATGTGCTGTAGCTTCTTTCGCATCATTCCTATCGCCAAACGGACTTCACCATTCGATTCAGCACGAAAAAATACACAGAGTATGATCCACATTTAATTTTTTATAAAGGAATAACTGGGTGAAAAAGCCATGTCGAGGGAATCGCCCGTTTCGTCCCACTGTGCGCCGTGCCACAGCCTACTCTACTACTAGCCGTGCTGAAGGTAAAATGGCAACACTGCGAGAGTCCGATTGTCATATATATATCAATATACCTAACCCAACCCACTCAATCAGACTCTCAATCTCCCCTACCGGCCTCTCAGTTTCCCGCGTAGTTTTCAAATGTTCTTATCGAAGTGTAGTACACATAGTGTACTTATTATTATGTAGTATAGCTAATTTTCGAAAATAAAAGAGTGCAATAATGGAGGTAAGTATTATTTATTAACTTTTTAGGTTTTTATCTTTGTGTATAGAACATTTACTTAATAGAATCTATTGTTCTTTCAATACATTTCAATTTAGTATTAATAACATTTTAATAGTATCACAACTAAATTTTTACAAAAACATATGTATTATATACATACAGAGTTTTTCGAAAATTTGTTTTACATAGTTCTTTTCACAAGTTTTATACTATATTTATTAGTTAATAATGCCACGGCATTGTTGTATCCCCAATTGTAAGGGAAATTATGATACTACTCTGACAGAAAATAATTATATTTCTATATTTTTATTCCCCAAAGATGAGCAATTGCGGATAAAATGGATGGCTGCTATTCCTCGTAAAAATTGGGCATCAACAAAATATTCTGCATTTTGTAGAAACTTATATCCAAAGGTATCAGAGTACTAATGGTGTACTGGAAAATTTTTTGTTGAGATATATCCGAATTCCATTTTTTCCAATTCACTATCAAAACGTGTGCTACCACAAAGAAAAGATCCTGTAGAGTATAGAGCGCAGAGAAAGAATAATTGAAAACCATGAAAATTTAGTTAGAGAGTTTATTGATTCTGATCTAATTAGTGGTTTCTTAAATTTAATAAACAATTATAAAGAAAAGCTTGTAATTTCGAACCATTGGAGTATCAAAATAACAAATTCAAAAATTTATTTTTGCATGCTTGTATGTAGTGATACTTTTGGTTTCTTGGTACTTAAAACACAGATTGTGATTAGTAATGACACGAAATTACAAGTTTTTCAAGAAGGTAATGAATTATTATTTCATGAATTGTGATGATGATAGTAATGATCTTCATAATCTTTCTGTTGATGTCAGCGGTTTTCCAGAACTTTTTGACAGTGATTATTTATCCACTTGTATTGTTGATGATTCCATGTATTCGGTTATGGGTTCCATTCTGTTGCAGAAAAATTAAATTGTAATATATGTAAATTATTAATTGTGGAGGATAAAGGTACAACTGTAAATAATGTATATTTTGATGATTTACAAAGGAGTGGTTTTCCCACTCCTACAGAAGATGTAACAATTGTATTTACTCACATGTGTGCAATAATCGAAGCCATAATAAACGTTCCTTTGGAATCAGATCTTCTGAAATCTGGAAATCATAAACACATTATATGTAAATTAATCATTTTTAGATAGATGCATTTGTGGTAAAGATTATCACAGTATTTTGTTTAAATTATCAATTTGTTCAAATATTTTACTAAATGATTATGTTAAAACTATAAACAATAGTCAATTAGAAATTAATGCACATATCATTTCTAAAAATTTATAATTATAATATATTACCTGCACAACTTTTCTCTGCAGTAACTGATTACCCAACCTTTTTGACGTCACTTAACCTCTTCGACTTCGTCACAATAATTTCGTCTATTTCAGGCTTCTATTAACTTATATATCCCTTCATTCATTTTCAAATGTTGCATTGTAGTCCAAAGATGATTTCCCATTGCTTCAAGCTTCTATTTTCTTAAAACCACTGGAAATATTTCAAATATTATGTATCACAACACCAAACTGTTCCGAGAGTCCACAAAATGTATACCGCATTTATAAATATTAATATGCTTTAATATCACTTCTACTTACCATAGTTATAATATTTACACATTGCTTAAACATAATTAACAACAAACTGTGTATTTTAACATAATTTTTTATGAAAAAAGCGTTAATTATAATCCCAAGCACAAGACTCCCGATATTGAAAACCGGACTCTCGAACTGTAAACACGACAGTGTTGCCAAGTTGTTCAGCACGGCTAGTAGTAGAGTAGGCTGTGGCCGTGCCGATTGAACTCGTACCGTTTGGACGCCGTGGCGGTTGGATTCGTGACGTTTGGACGCCGGAAATTTTATAATCGTTGGACGCCGCGAATTTTATAATCATTGCTTTTCGAAGTCTACATCCCCGTAAGCAAAAATCCCTGTTTCTGACCAGGGACTATCCGCGCGGCAGGGCTCGTAACTAGGACCACGGCCGAATTTTGGCCGAACCTGCCCTCGGCCGAATTTTGGCCGAACCGGCCCTCGGCCGATTTTTGGCCGATTTTTGGCCGAATTTTGGCTGAATTTTGGCTGAATTTGGCTGAATTTGGGCCGATTTCGAGCCGTTTTAAGAGGGCAGCACGGTCGCACCGATGCGGCGAATGCCGTTAGAGCCAGTTCAGACACGGCGAAAACCGCGCGATTTGAACAGTCAAAAACAAAAATTGAATGTTAATTTCCTTCCTGCCGTACCATTGATTGCATGTTTTTGAAAAAAAATCCTCTTCGTAAAAGGGAAACGAAAATTTATTTATCTACTAAATCTTAAATATGATAATTTAAATAATGAAATTTGAGAAGAAGAAGAATTATCATAAATATGATAAGGATAATACAAAATGGGGGAACAATGAACGTTGTATTTATTAGTTCACTTTATTAATTCTCTTTATTATTTCAACTTAAATCTATCTTACAATTTCATTTTTTTGTTCTCGTAGCCGGTGACACAGGATATCTACAAAATACAAGGAAAATCATTAGTATATACAATATATTCATACATGTACATAATAATATACAGGGTGGCGCAAAATGATCTTTATGGTTTGAATTCTTTAGAACTTTTTTATTTCAACATTCTTCCGACTTTTACCACGTTTTTATTAGCTCGCTTTCTTGTTTGTCTGTTTGTTCGGTACAAATCTTGCAATTGATTTTAAACTAACTTCCCGATGCGCTAGAGACTTGAAATTTTAAACATAGCTCAGAACTGGATGACAATGGAATATTCAGAAAAATTTTTTAAAAAACTGTGCGTTTACGAGATAGTAATTAGAAAAATCGTAGTTACTGGACCGGGATTCGAACCCGAGCCTCAGTAAATACGATATCGGCGATATCGACAAGACTGGCGGATTACCAAAGAAGTTGGAAATTTTCAACGGATAAAAAAATTATTCAAATCAAAATAAATTTTTAAAAAATACCACGTTTTTAAAACGGACTAAAAAGTGTGAAATAACCTTTCCTAGCCCCATACAGGTTCCTAACCCCATACAGATTGTGAATTTTGAATAGCTATGAAAATACTTGTAAGATTTAAAACGAAAAACGTGGGGCGCATGCCATAGATAATTAATTGATGCATGAATAGTGCTACTCTCTACAGTCCTTACTATTATCTTGCGCCCCACGTTTTTCGTTTTAAATCTTACAAGTATTTTCATAGCTATTCAAAATTCACAATCTGTATGGGGTTAGGAACCTGTATGGGGCTAGGAAACATTATTTCACACTTTTTAGTCCGTTTTAAAAACGTGGTATTTTTTAAAAATTTGTTTTTATGTTTTGTTTCAGAATGTTGTAAACAAGACTTCTAGAATTTAATATGGAAAGACACACAACACAAAACAACGAACAAAAATCATCGAATTTTATTTTTAAAACCAACGGTCAATTGTTTCGACGTTTCAAAATAAAATTCGATGATTTTTGTTCGTTCACAGAAGTGTTGTGTTGCTTCCCATATTAAATTCTAGAAGTCTTGTTTACAACATTCCGAAACAAAAAATTGAAAGAATGACGAGATAAAAAAGTTGGAAGGAATTCAAACCATAAAGATAATTTTGCGCCACCCTGTACTTACCACCACACCAGAAATTAGAGTCCTTCCTCTTCCCCGGTTGCCGTAGAGCTTACTCCTTCTCCTCCTTCGAGAAACCGATTGCGTTTTTTTTCCAGTGGTATCCCCTGTAGGCCTATTCCACCATATCAATGCAAGAGCACTGAACGAAGTGCCCAACCTAAAAAAAATAAACATTAGTTTGCATATTGATTGTTTAGACTTAGACTATACTCACTTTTATTATATAATTTCACTATAATATACTTACGGCGCACTTCCTTAGCATCACCGTTCCATGGTGGAGAGGGGGGGGGGCGACGTCCCACAGATTGTGTTCTGCGGCGGCGCGACGGCGATAACGTCGGGGGAGGTTTTTCTTGTCCGGCCTGTCAAACGATCTCGAATGCCGGGTAGCAGCTGTAACATTCGTTGAAATCGAGATAAATATTACTAAACAATGAATTAATAATGAAATAAAATTAAATAAAAAATCTACACAATGCTTACCATACATGGCCTCCAGGATTTTCGTCTTGTTTAATCCTGCGTACCCCCTGGTTCCCGCCAACGTATACCCGTTTATAATTTCCGCCGAAAGGGCATCGTTGAAATATGCCTTAACTGCAATCTGAAAAAAAATAAACATCAGTTTGCATATTCATAAATTTGATACACTTACTTATATTATCGGTGTAATGCGTTATATGTACTTACGACGTTGTTGTATTCGGCACTTTCACCACCGAACGCCGTTACCTCCTCTGCGGACCGCAAAAAAAAAAATATTAATTCACGCAACGGACATAATAAAATCTGCTACACTACCAATCGAAATATTTTCCGTGGAGGCCATGGAATAACGACTTTCGAAGTATTAGAGCCTGTTCAGACACGGCGGAAACCGCGCGATTTGAACCGCGTGGATCTTATTACATTAGCGTTTATGCATTCGTTCACACGCATCCCCGCGATCGAACAATCAAAAACAAAAATCGCGCGGTCGAAAAAGCGCGGTTTCCGCAGTGTCTGAGCAGGCTCTTAGAGAATATCACACAAGAAAATTTACAAGGCGGGAAACCATAACAGATCTCTTCCACACTTTTTGTTATATGTATACGTCTGATATTACAATTTCTTAGACAACTTCAAATAATACTGTCCAACAAATTTCAACTTTATTTTTGTATTTCGATTCCCACTATGCGATTCTTATAGAGTTTTTCGCGCTGATTCCGAATCTGTTTTTAATTTTTCTCCCATACGTACAGTTTTTGAGAAAATGGAGTTTTAAAAAAAGACATATTTTTCAACTTTGAACAAATATTGTGATGTTATTATATAAAAGATATTGAATTGATCTTTACAGCAACAGATTCCTTGGACTTTCCCGAATACAGTGATATATAATATTAATGCATTATAATTGTTTAAACATGTTTAAACGATCATTGAAGACGGAAAGACACCACTTTCGCACCAATTTTTGACGATATTTTTGAATTTATCTCAAAAAATAAGCGTTCAGCGGAAAATCAAACTATACGACGCGATAGAGCAGACTTTTATCTTGAACAACCACCCTTTCAAGTTTCGAACGTCGACGTTTTTTTCGAACCAGAAAGCAAAATATTTTCGCTCGACATGAGTTGCGGCCAGTGGCGCTCACTACTAGAATGGTCGTTCGCCGCTCCGTATCCCGTCGCTGCGCCGTACACCGTCTAGAGCGCCACTGGCCGCAACTCATGTCGGACGAAGATATTTTGCTTTTTGGTTCGAAAAAAACGTCGACGTTCCAAACTTGATAGGGTGGTTTCTCAAGATAAAAGTCTGCTCTATCGCGTGGTATAGTTCGATTTTCCGCTGGACGCTTATTTTTTGAGATAAATTCAAAAATATCGTCAAAAATTGGTGCGAAAGTGGTGTCTTTCCGTCTTCACGCGGAGTTAGACCAAATCCAAAACAATTATAGTGTATAAAAAAATAGATCCTCCATAAGACTATTTATTCATTGGTTTCGCGATTGTTGAGAACAATCCATACTACATATGTATACTTACAGGGTTTTTGATGCGAGGGCGATCCATAATGGTGTCACTACCGAACAGAACCACACGAACTCGAACAGAACACAAACTCGAACGGGACACGAACTCAAACAGAACTCGAGCAGAAAATCGACGCGCGCGCGCGAGGGTGGTTTGCAAAGCCTGAGAAGGCACGCGGATCGCGTCTCAGATGCTTCTGACTGCAGTGATGCCGGAAACAGTGGGCCGTGGGCCGTTCGTCTGAGTCGCTGGTTTCCCCTTCCCTGACGTATCGTCGTATCCGTGTCGACTGCGTTACCTGTGTTGGTCCCTGTTCGCTTGCACGCGCGCTACACAAGCGTACCTCTCAGTACCTCTACTCTGTCCGTGTGAACTACCCGCTCGACTGATAGACGCCGACGCGTTCCTTCGATTTTCACGTTGACGAAGTTTCGGAAGCATGAGACGGAAAGTCGGAATTTGGAGACGACGCGCATTTGAATCCCGGCACAGCGCGACGCGGCGCACATTTTGCTATAACTTTTGATCTAAAAGAGATATCGAAGAGAAATTTGGGATAATTTTTTTTTTTAAATCAGGTTTAATGATGCAAACAGAAATATATTTTGTATTTTGTAAATAATGTTTTCGTTGATTCTTAAAAGGTATAGCCGGATAAGATAATGGTCAAAAGTGTCCATCCAAATTGATTTTTAGTCACGTCATGTTCAACAGAAAATTATGAAAAAATTTGTGAATATTCTACCTAATAGCATACACGACTGAGATTTTTTTCAAAATTTTTGATTGCAAAATCGATTTTTAAACAAATCGGAAAACATAAAATTGCCGATATTATATCAGTCTTCAGTTGACCACATTTATATTATTACGTTAGTTGTGTCTCCTCCTGATTATTAATGTGTATTTTCTCAGATTTTTCGGATTACGGAAACATGTTTTAAACCTCCAAACATTCGGAGAAAATGCATATTTTGTATTGTAGTTTTAGAGACACTGTGAGACGAAATCTGTGTAAAAATCAAAGAACTTTCGATAGAAATGAGATAGAGCCATGAAATTTTTTTAAAATTAAAGCTGAAACTTTGCAGAATATGAAATAATTATGAAGATTTTGGTACGAACGTTTTTTAACCTTGAGAAAATTCGTTAAACTTGCACAATTTTAAGAAAATTGTGGTTTTTTCAATACCACGCGCGGGAAAAAATTTTTTTTAACATACGACACATCATTTCCTGTAGATTTTTTCACGCTGATTTCAAGTCTTGTCTCAAAAGTTGTCTACGACCTCAGGATTTTGCAAAACATCGATTTTTGTGAACAAAACTAATGTAATCATTTTTTCGTTGAAATGATTTGCTAACCCACTAGTTTGAAGGAATATTGTATTCTCATATAAAAAACACATAAAAAATAATCATAATGAAGTATTTGGACGTTTACTTAACGTATATCACGCCAGCGACAATCGTAGCGATACGTCAAGTGATCGTTCGTCAAGTGATATACGTTAAGTAAACGTCCAAATACTTCATTATGATTATTGTTTATGTGTTTTATATATGAGAATACAATATTCCTTCAAACTAGAGGGTAACCAAATCATTTCAACGAAAAAATGATTACATTAGTTTTGTTCACAAAAATCGATGTTTTGCAAAATCCTGAGGTCGTAGACAAATTTTGAGACAAGATTTGAAATCAGCGTGAAAAAATCTACACGAAATGATGTGTCGTATGTTAAAAAAAAAATTTTTCCGCGCGTGGTATTGAAAAAACCACAATTTTCTTGAAATTGTGCAAGTTTAACGAATTTTCTCAAGGTTAAAAAACGTTCGTACCACAATCTCCATAATTATTTCATATTTTGCAAAGTTTCAGCTTTAATTTTTAAAAAATTTCATCGCTCTACCTCATTTCTATCGAAAGTTCTTTGATTTTTACACAGATTTCGTCGGTTTGGCCCGTAGTGCGCCGCGTCGCGCTGTGCCGGGATTCAAATTGCGACTTTCCGCCTCATGCTTCCGAAACTTCGGTAACGTGAAAATCGAAGGAACTCTCGGCGTCAATCAGTCGAGCAGGTATCACACGAACAGAGTAGAGATATGCTTGTGTGTAGCGCGCGTGCAAACGAACAGGGACCAACACAGGCAAGCGCAGTCGACGGCCCACGAATATCCCATCACTGTTGCTTCTGCTTTTCGCGTTTCTGAGAAAGGTGCGCGCAGTAGGTACACACCCCTGCCATTCATTGCGTTCGAGGCGCTTTTTCGGGGTTTTGTTTAACGATGTCAGCGTGATTAAAACATTTTTGGTAATTCTTAATTTACTAAAAAAGGAAAAGCTTTATATCTATTGTATGCCTACATGTTCTCCAACAGCTGTACCTACATTAACAAAACCAAGATAGAATATTTCATTTCCATTTAAAGGAAATTAATCGCATACATATATTTATTAGACTCTATTTAGAAACTTTGTACGAATCTGACTCGATATTGTCGGGCAAGGGGTTAATGATGAGGGCTGCGCCCCACAGTGGGACAAACCGATGAATTCTGTGTAGAAACCAAAGAACTTTCGATAAAAATGAGATAGAGCGATGAATTTTCTTCTAACTCACAGCAGAAATATTGCAGAGTATATGGGAAAAATAGAGAGAGAGAGACAGAGAGATTATAGTGCGAACGTTGTTTAGCCTTGGAAATCTGTGCTAAACTTGGAAAATTTCAAGAAAATTGTGGTTTATTCAATTCCATGTCCGGATAGATTGTTTTCTTCACATGCTATACACCAGAGTTGGACAAAACGTAATTTCAATTACAATTACAATTACTGTAATTTGAAATTCAATCGAAATGTCTAAAATGAAACTAACAAAAAACATATGTTAGAAAATATGTATTATTTACTAGCGGTTCTGCTCGGTAATCGGCGCGCGATCGTCAGACCGAATCAAGCTTTACTGTATACTTCCATTGTTGTTGATTTTTACCACGTTTTTATTAGCTCGCTTTCTTGTTTGTCTGTTTGTTTTTTGCATACATTTTAAACTCTCCGCCGGAGAGTTGGGCAAAATATGTAATTAGATACTTTCGGATTACGAATAATACATACAAAATTTCTAATTAGTTACTCGAGGATTTAGATACAAAAGTATTTTATATTCGAAATTTAATCAGATACTTTTCTATCCGCAGCAGAAGGATTCGAAGCAACGGATACATTTGTAAATAGTATCTGTATCTAATTCAAAGATCCTTTTGGATCCTTCAAGATCCTTTTGGCCAGCTCGAGGCTTGAATGAACACGGGTAACCCGACGGCCAGCCCGGTATATCGTTGTAAAATCGCTAAAAATGCAGTTGCTGAACTTGGTTATTATATGAAATATCACATAATTCTTTCACGGAGCGATGCTAGGAGGGTCCGGGGCGTTCTTCCGATTAAGAAAAGACTAAACCCGATAGAATTAGGACTGTGTCTAGTAGTTTTGTTCGTGAAAGTATATTCGCAATTTGTATTTAAATACAATTTCTCTTCTCTGCTGGCTAGGGCGACGAAGTGACGAAGGCCTCGAGAGCCTTGGCCCAAGTGGTGCAATAAACACGGCCGGGCCCGAGGCCCCTCGTCGGTTCGTCGCTCTAGCACCGAGTAAGGACGAAAATGTATTTAAATATATTTTCCGAAGAAATTCTCACGAATAAATCCACTACATACAGTCCGATTTCTATCGGGTTTAGACTTTTCTTAATCGGAAGAATGCCACGAACTGGCTCGTGTCACTTCCGTGAGGAAATTATATGAAATAAACAAGTTTAGCATTCACTTGTTAGCGGTTTCATGCCGAGATACGTGGATGGCCGAGGGTTTGCCCGGTGGTGTTTATTGCACCACTTGGATAAGGCTCCCGAGGCCCTCGTCGGTTCGTCGCTCTAGCACCGAGTAAGGACGAAAATGTATTTAAATATATTTTCCGAAGAAATTCTCACGAATAAATCCACTACATACAGTCCGATTTCTATCGGGTTTAGACTTTTCTTAATCGGAAGAATGCCACGAACTGGCTCGTGTCACTTCCGTGAGGAAATTATATGAAATAAACAAGTTTAGCATTCACTTGTTAGCGGTTTCATGCCGAGATACGTGGATGGCCGAGGGTTTGCCCGGTGATGTTTATTGCACCACTTGGACAAGGCTCCCGAGGCCCTCGTCGGTTCGTCGCTCTAGCACCGAGTAAGGACGAAAATGTATTTAAATATATTTTCCGAAGAAATTCTCACGAATAACTCCACTACATACAGTCCGATTTCTATCGGGTTTAGACTTTTCTTAATCGGAAGAATGCCACGAACTGGCTCGTGTCACTTCCGTGAGGAAGTTATATGAAATAAACAAGTTTAGCATTCACTGGGTAGCGGTTTCATGCCGAGGTACCTGGGTGGCCGGGGTTTGCCCGGTCGTGTTTATTGCACCACTTGGATAAGGCTCCCGAGGCCCTCGTCGGTTCGTCGCTCTAGCACCGAGTAAGGACGAAAATGTATTTAAATATATTTTCCGAAGAAATTCTCACGAATAACTCCACTACATACAGTCCGATTTCTATCGGGTTTCGACTTTTCTTAATCGGAAGAATGCCACGAACTGGCTCGTGTCACTTCCGTGAGGAAATTATATGAAATAAACAAGTTTAGCATTCACTGGTTAGCGGTTTCATGCCGAGATACCTGGATGGCCGAGGGTTTGCCCGGTGGTGTTTATTGCACCACTTGGATAAGGCTCCCGAGGCCCTCGTCGGTTCGTCGCTCTAGCACCGAGTAAGGACGAAAATGTATTTAAATATATTTTCCGAAGAAATTCTCACGAATAACTCCACTACATACAGTCCGATTTCTATCGGGTTTCGACTTTTCTTAATCGGAAGAATGCCACGAACTGGCTCGTGTCACTTCCGTGAGGAAATTATATGAAATAAACAAGTTTAGCATTCACTGGTTAGCGGTTTCATGCCGAGATACCTGGATGGCCGAGGGTTTGCCCGGTGGTGTTTATTGCACCACTTGGATAAGGCTCCCGAGGCCCTCGTCGGTTCGTCGCTCTAGCACCGAGTAAGGACGAAAATGTATTTAAATATATTTTCCGAAGAAATTCTCACGAATAACTCCACTACATACAGTCCGATTTCTATCGGGTTTAGACTTTTCTTAATCGGAAGAATGCCACGAACTGGCTCGTGTCACTTCCGTGAGGAAATTATATGAAATAAACAAGTTTAGCATTCACTGGTTAGCGGTTTCATGCCGAGATACCTGGATGGCCGAGGGTTTGCCCGGTGGTGTTTATTGCACCACTTGGATAAGGCTCCCGAGGCCCTCGTCGGTTCGTCGCTCTAGCACCGAGTAAGGACGAAAATGTATTTAAATATATTTTCCGAAGAAATTCTCACGAATAACTCCACTACATACAGTCCGATTTCTATCGGGTTTCGACTTTTCTTAATCGGAAGAATGCCACGAACTGGCTCGTGTCACTTCCGTGAGGAAATTATATGAAATAAACAAGTTTAGCATTCACTAGTTAGCGGTTTCATGCCGAGATACCTGGATGGCCGAGGGTTTGCCCGGTGGTGTTTATTGCACCACTTGGATAAGGCTCCCGAGGCCCTCGTCGGTTCGTCGCTCTAGCACCGAGTAAGGACGAAAATGTATTTAAATATATTTTCCGAAGAAATTCTCACGAATAAATCCACTACATACAGTCCGATTTCTATCGGGTTTAGACTTTTCTTAATCGGAAGAATGCCACGAACTGGCTCGTGTCACTTCCGTGAGGAAATTATATGAAATAAACAAGTTTAGCATTCACTTGTTAGCGGTTTCATGCCGAGATACGTGGATGGCCGAGGGTTTGCCCGGTGATGTTTATTGCACCACTTGGACAAGGCTCCCGAGGCCCTCGTCGGTTCGTCGCTCTAGCACCGAGTAAGGACGAAAATGTATTTAAATATATTTTCCGAAGAAATTCTCACGAATAACTCCACTGCATACAGTCCGATTTCTATCGGGTTTCGACTTTTCTTAATCGGAAGAATGCCACGAACTGGCTCGTGTCACTTCCGTGAGGAAATTATATGAAATAAACAAGTTTAGCATTCACTGGTTAGCGGTTTCATGCCGAGATACCTGGATGGCCGAGGGTTTGCCCGGTGG
This sequence comes from Lasioglossum calceatum, assembly GCA_963966675.1. Classification (NCBI taxonomy): domain Eukaryota; kingdom Metazoa; phylum Arthropoda; class Insecta; order Hymenoptera; family Halictidae; genus Lasioglossum; species Lasioglossum calceatum. The sequence continues at coordinate 362,253 of CAXAAD010000265.1, read as the reverse complement.
TGTTTATTGCACCACTTGGATAAGGCTCCCGAGGCCCTCGTCGGTTCGTCGCTCTAGCACCGAGTAAGGACGAAAATGTATTTAAATATATTTTCCGAAGAAATTCTCACGAATAACTCCACTACATACAGTCCGATTTCTATCGGGTTTAGACTTTTCTTAATCGGAAGAATGCCACGAACTGGCTCGTGTCACTTCCGTGAGGAAATTATATGAAATAAACAAGTTTAGCATTCACTGGTTAGCGGTTTCATGCCGAGATACCTGGATGGCCGAGGGTTTGCCCGGTGGTGTTTATTGCACCACTTGGATAAGGCTCCCGAGGCCCTCGTCGGTTCGTCGCTCTAGCACCGAGTAAGGACGAAAATGTATTTAAATATATTTTCCGAAGAAATTCTCACGAATAACTCCACTACATACAGTCCGATTTCTATCGGGTTTAGACTTTTCTTAATCGGAAGAATGCCACGAACTGGCTCGTGTCACTTCCGTGAGGAAGTTATATGAAATAAACAAGTTTAGCATTCACTGGGTAGCGGTTTCATGCCGAGGTACCTGGGTGGCCGGGGTTTGCCCGGTCGTGTTTATTGCACCACTTGGATAAGGCTCCCGAGGCCCTCGTCGGTTCGTCGCTCTAGCACCGAGTAAGGACGAAAATGTATTTAAATATATTTTCCGAAGAAATTCTCACGAATAACTCCACTACATACAGTCCGATTTCTATCGGGTTTCGACTTTTCTTAATCGGAAGAATGCCACGAACTGGCTCGTGTCACTTCCGTGAGGAAATTATATGAAATAAACAACTTTAGCATTCACTGGTTAGCGGTTTCATGCCGAGATACCTGGATGGCCGAGGGTTTGCCCGGTGGTGTTTATTGCACCACTTGGATAAGGCTCCCGAGGCCCTCGTCGGTTCGTCGCTCTAGCACCGAGTAAGGACGAAAATGTATTTAAATATATTTTCCGAAGAAATTCTCACGAATAACTCCACTACATACAGTCCGATTTCTATCGGGTTTCGACTTTTCTTAATCGGAAGAATGCCACGAACTGGCTCGTGTCACTTCCGTGAGGAAATTATATGAAATAAACAAGTTTAGCATTCACTTGTTAGCGGTTTCATGCCGAGATACGTGGATGGCCGAGGGTTTGCCCGGTGGTGTTTATTGCACCACTTGGATAAGGCTCCCGAGGCCCTCGTCGGTTCGTCGCTCTAGCACCGAGTAAGGACGAAAATGTATTTAAATATATTTTCCGAAGAAATTCTCACGAATAAATCCACTACATACAGTCCGATTTCTATCGGGTTTAGACTTTTCTTAATCGGAAGAATGCCACGAACTGGCTCGTGTCACTTCCGTGAGGAAATTATATGAAATAAACAAGTTTAGCATTCACTTGTTAGCGGTTTCATGCCGAGATACGTGGATGGCCGAGGGTTTGCCCGGTGGTGTTTATTGCACCACTTGGATAAGGCTCCCGAGGCCCTCGTCGGTTCGTCGCTCTAGCACCGAGTAAGGACGAAAATGTATTTAAATATATTTTCCGAAGAAATTCTCACGAATAAATCCACTACATACAGTCCGATTTCTATCGGGTTTAGACTTTTCTTAATCGGAAGAATGCCACGAACTGGCTCGTGTCACTTCCGTGAGGAAATTATATGAAATAAACAAGTTTAGCATTCACTTGTTAGCGGTTTCATGCCGAGATACGTGGATGGCCGAGGGTTTGCCCGGTGATGTTTATTGCACCACTTGGACAAGGCTCCCGAGGCCCTCGTCGGTTCGTCGCTCTAGCACCGAGTAAGGACGAAAATGTATTTAAATATATTTTCCGAAGAAATTCTCACGAATAACTCCACTACATACAGTCCGATTTCTATCGGGTTTAGACTTTTCTTAATCGGAAGAATGCCACGAACTGGCACGTGTCACTTCCGTGAGGAAGTTATATGAAATAAACAAGTTTAGCATTCACTGGGTAGCGGTTTCATGCCGAGGTACCTGGGTGGCCGGGGTTTGCCCGGTCGTGTTTATTGCACCACTTGGATAAGGCTCCCGAGGCCCTCGTCGGTTCGTCGCTCTAGCACCGAGTAAGGACGAAAATGTATTTAAATATATTTTCCGAAGAAATTCTCACGAATAACTCCACTACATACAGTCCGATTTCTATCGGGTTTCGACTTTTCTTAATCGGAAGAATGCCACGAACTGGCTCGTGTCACTTCCGTGAGGAAATTATATGAAATAAACAAGTTTAGCATTCACTGGTTAGCGGTTTCATGCCGAGATACCTGGATGGCCGAGGGTTTGCCCGGTGGTGTTTATTGCACCACTTGGATAAGGCTCCCGAGGCCCTCGTCGGTTCGTCGCTCTAGCACCGAGTAAGGACGAAAATGTATTTAAATATATTTTCCGAAGAAATTCTCACGAATAACTCCACTACATACAGTCCGATTTCTATCGGGTTTCGACTTTTCTTAATCGGAAGAATGCCACGAACTGGCTCGTGTCACTTCCGTGAGGAAATTATATGAAATAAACAAGTTTAGCATTCACTGGTTAGCGGTTTCATGCCGAGATACCTGGATGGCCGAGGGTTTGCCCGGTGGTGTTTATTGCACCACTTGGATAAGGCTCCCGAGGCCCTCGTCGGTTCGTCGCTCTAGCACCGAGTAAGGACGAAAATGTATTTAAATATATTTTCCGAAGAAATTCTCACGAATAACTCCACTACATACAGTCCGATTTCTATCGGGTTTAGACTTTTCTTAATCGGAAGAATGCCACGAACTGGCTCGTGTCACTTCCGTGAGGAAATTATATGAAATAAACAAGTTTAGCATTCACTGGTTAGCGGTTTCATGCCGAGATACCTGGATGGCCGAGGGTTTGCCCGGTGGTGTTTATTGCACCACTTGGATAAGGCTCCCGAGGCCCTCGTCGGTTCGTCGCTCTAGCACCGAGTAAGGACGAAAATGTATTTAAATATATTTTCCGAAGAAATTCTCACGAATAACTCCACTACATACAGTCCGATTTCTATCGGGTTTCGACTTTTCTTAATCGGAAGAATGCCACGAACTGGCTCGTGTCACTTCCGTGAGGAAATTATATGAAATAAACAAGTTTAGCATTCACTGGTTAGCGGTTTCATGCCGAGATACCTGGATGGCCGAGGGTTTGCCCGGTGGTGTTTATTGCACCACTTGGATAAGGCTCCCGAGGCCCTCGTCGGTTCGTCGCTCTAGCACCGAGTAAGGACGAAAATGTATTTAAATATATTTTCCGAAGAAATTCTCACGAATAAATCCACTACATACAGTCCGATTTCTATCGGGTTTAGACTTTTCTTAATCGGAAGAATGCCACGAACTGGCTCGTGTCACTTCCGTGAGGAAATTATATGAAATAAACAAGTTTAGCATTCACTGGTTAGCGGTTTCATGCCGAGATACCTGGATGGCCGAGGGTTTGCCCGGTGGTGTTTATTGCACCACTTGGATAAGGCTCCCGAGGCCCTCGTCGGTTCGTCGCTCTAGCACCGAGTAAGGACGAAAATGTATTTAAATATATTTTCCGAAGAAATTCTCACGAATAACTCCACTACATACAGTCCGATTTCTATCGGGTTTCGACTTTTCTTAATCGGAAGAATGCCACGAACTGGCTCGTGTCACTTCCGTGAGGAAATTATATGAAATAAACAAGTTTAGCATTCACTAGTTAGCGGTTTCATGCCGAGATACCTGGATGGCCGAGGGTTTGCCCGGTGGTGTTTATTGCACCACTTGGATAAGGCTCCCGAGGCCCTCGTCGGTTCGTCGCTCTAGCACCGAGTAAGGACGAAAATGTATTTAAATATATTTTCCGAAGAAATTCTCACGAATAAATCCACTACATACAGTCCGATTTCTATCGGGTTTAGACTTTTCTTAATCGGAAGAATGCCACGAACTGGCTCGTGTCACTTCCGTGTGGAAATTATATGAAATAAACAAGTTTAGCATTCACTTGTTAGCGGTTTCATGCCGAGATACGTGGATGGCCGAGGGTTTGCCCGGTGATGTTTATTGCACCACTTGGACAAGGCTCCCGAGGCCCTCGTCGGTTCGTCGCTCTAGCACCGAGTAAGGACGAAAATGTATTTAAATATATTTTCCGAAGAAATTCTCACGAATAACTCCACTGCATACAGTCCGATTTCTATCGGGTTTAGACTTTTCTTAATCGGAAGAATGCCACGAACTGGCTCGTGTCACTTCCGTGAGGAAATTATATGAAATAAACAAGTTTAGCATTCACTGGTTAGCGGTTTCATGTCGAGATACCTGGATGGCCGAGGGTTTGCCCGGTGGTGTTTATTGCACCACTTGGATAAGGCTCCCGAGGCCCTCGTCGGTTCGTCGCTCTATCACCGAGTAAGGAGAAAATGTATTTAAATATATTTTCCGAAGAAATTCTCACGAATAAATCCACTACATACAGTCCGATTTCTATCGGGTTTAGACTTTTCTTAATCGGAAGAATGCCACGAACTGGCTCGTGTCACTTCCGTGAGGAAATTATATGAAATAAACAAGTTTAGCATTCACTTGTTAGCGGTTTCATGCCGAGATACGTGGATGGCCGAGGGTTTGCCCGGTGGTGTTTATTGCACCACTTGGATAAGGCTCCCGAGGCCCTCGTCGGTTCGTCGCTCTAGCACCGAGTACGGACGAAAATGTATTTAAATATATTTTCCGAAGAAATTCTCACGAATAAATCCACTACATACAGTCCGATTTCTATCGGGTTTAGACTTTTCTTAATCGGAAGAATGCCACGAACTGGCTCGTGTCACTTCTGTGAGGAAATTATATGAAATAAACAAGTTTAGCATTCACTTGTTAGCGGTTTCATGCCGAGATACGTGGATGGCCGAGGGTTTGCCCGGTGATGTTTATTGCACCACTTGGACAAGGCTCCCGAGGCCCTCGTCGGTTCGTCGCTCTAGCACCGAGTAAGGACGAAAATGTATTTAAATATATTTTCCGAAGAAATTCTCACGAATAACTCCACTACATACAGTCCGATTTCTATCGGGTTTAGACTTTTCTTAATCGGAAGAATGCCACGAACTGGCTCGTGTCACTTCCGTGAGGAAGTTATATGAAATAAACAAGTTTAGCATTCACTGGGTAGCGGTTTCATGCCGAGGTACCTGGGTGGCCGGGGTTTGCCCGGTCGTGTTTATTGCACCACTTGGATAAGGCTCCCGAGGCCCTCGTCGGTTCGTCGCTCTAGCACCGAGTAAGGACGAAAATGTATTTAAATATATTTTCCGAAGAAATTCTCACGAATAACTCCACTACATACAGTCCGATTTCTATCGGGTTTCGACTTTTCTTAATCGGAAGAATGCCACGAACTGGCTCGTGTCACTTCCGTGAGGAAATTATATGAAATAAACAAGTTTAGCATTCACTTGTTAGCGGTTTCATGCCGAGATACGTGGATGGCCGAGGGTTTGCCCGGTGATGTTTATTGCACCACTTGGACAAGGCTCCCGAGGCCCTCGTCGGTTCGTCGCTCTAGCACCGAGTAAGGACGAAAATGTATTTAAATATATTTTCCGAAGAAATTCTCACGAATAACTCCACTACATACAGTCCGATTTCTATCGGGTTTAGACTTTTCTTAATCGGAAGAATGCCACGAACTGGCTCGTGTCACTTCCGTGAGGAAGTTATATGAAATAAACAAGTTTAGCATTCACTGGGTAGCGGTTTCATGCCGAGGTACCTGGGTGGCCGGGGTTTGCCCGGTCGTGTTTATTGCACCACTTGGATAAGGCTCCCGAGGCCCTCGTCGGTTCGTCGCTCTAGCACCGAGTAAGGACGAAAATGTATTTAAATATATTTTCCGAAGAAATTCTCACGAATAACTCCACTACATACAGTCCGATTTCTATCGGGTTTCGACTTTTCTTAATCGGAAGAATGCCACGAACTGGCTCGTGTCACTTCCGTGAGGAAATTATATGAAATAAACAAGTTTAGCATTCACTGGTTAGCGGTTTCATGCCGAGATACCTGGATGGCCGAGGGTTTGCCCGGTGGTGTTTATTGCACCACTTGGATAAGGCTCCCGAGGCCCTCGTCGGTTCGTCGCTCTAGCACCGAGTAAGGACGAAAATGTATTTAAATATATTTTCCGAAGAAATTCTCACGAATAACTCCACTACATACAGTCCGATTTCTATCGGGTTTAGACTTTTCTTAATCGGAAGAATGCCACGAACTGGCTCGTGTCACTTCCGTGAGGAAATTATATGAAATAAACAAGTTTAGCATTCACTGGTTAGCGGTTTCATGCCGAGATACCTGGATGGCCGAGGGTTTGCCCGGTGGTGTTTATTGCACCACTTGGATAAGGCTCCCGAGGCCCTCGTCGGTTCGTCGCTCTAGCACCGAGTAAGGACGAAAATGAATTTAAATATATTTTCCGAAGAAATTCTCACGAATAACTCCACTACATACAGTCCGATTTCTATCGGGTTTCGACTTTTCTTAATCGGAAGAATGCCACGAACTGGCTCGTGTCACTTCCGTGAGGAAATTATATGAAATAAACAAGTTTAGCATTCACTAGTTAGCGGTTTCATGCCGAGATACCTGGATGGCCGAGGGTTTGCCCGGTGGTGTTTATTGCACCACTTGGATAAGGCTCCCGAGGCCCTCGTCGGTTCGTCGCTCTAGCACCGAGTAAGGACGAAAATGTATTTAAATATATTTTCCGAAGAAATTCTCACGAATAACTCCACTGCATACAGTCCGATTTCTATCGGGTTTAGACTTTTCTTAATCGGAAGAATGCCACGAACTGGCTCGTGTCACTTCCGTGAGGAAGTTATATGAAATAAACAAGTTTAGCATTCACTGGGTAGCGGTTTCATGCCGAGGTACCTGGGTGGCCGGGGTTTGCCCGGTCGTGTTTATTGCACCACTTGGATAAGGCTCCCGAGGCCCTCGTCGGTTCGTCGCTCTAGCACCGAGTAAGGACGAAAATGTATTTAAATATATTTTCCGAAGAAATTCTCACGAATAACTCCACTACATACAGTCCGATTTCTATCGGGTTTCGACTTTTCTTAATCGGAAGAATGCCACGAACTGGCTCGTGTCACTTCCGTGAGGAAATTATATGAAATAAACAAGTTTAGCATTCACTGGTTAGCGGTTTCATGCCGAGATACCTGGATGGCCGAGGGTTTGCCCGGTGGTGTTTATTGCACCACTTGGATAAGGCTCCCGAGGCCCTCGTCGGTTCGTCGCTCTAGCACCGAGTAAGGACGAAAATGTATTTAAATATATTTTCCGAAGAAATTCTCACGAATAACTCCACTACATACAGTCCGATTTCTATCGGGTTTAGACTTTTCTTAATCGGAAGAATGCCACGAACTGGCTCGTGTCACTTCCGTGAGGAAATTATATGAAATAAACAAGTTTAGCATTCACTGGTTAGCGGTTTCATGCCGAGATACCTGGATGGCCGAGGGTTTGCCCGGTGGTGTTTATTGCACCACTTGGATAAGGCTCCCGAGGCCCTCGTCGGTTCGTCGCTCTAGCACCGAGTAAGTACGAAAATGAATTTAAATATATTTTCCGAAGAAATTCTCACGAATAACTCCACTACATACAGTCCGATTTCTATCGGGTTTAGACTTTTCTTAATCGGAAGAATGCCACGAACTGGCTCGTGTCACTTCCGTGAGGAAATTATATGAAATAAACAAGTTTAGCATTCACTGGTTAGCGGTTTCATGTCGAGATACCTGGATGGCCGAGGGTTTGCCCGGTGGTGTTTATTGCACCACTTGGATAAGGCTCCCGAGGCCCTCGTCGGTTCGTCGCTCTATCACCGAGTAAGGAGAAAATGTATTTAAATATATTTTCCGAAGAAATTCTCACGAATAAATCCACTACATACAGTCCGATTTCTATCGGGTTTAGACTTTTCTTAATCGGAAGAATGCCACGAACTGGCTCGTGTCACTTCCGTGAGGAAATTATATGAAATAAACAAGTTTAGCATTCACTTGTTAGCGGTTTCATGCCGAGATACGTGGATGGCCGAGGGTTTGCCCGGTGGTGTTTATTGCACCACTTGGATAAGGCTCCCGAGGCCCTCGTCGGTTCGTCGCTCTAGCACCGAGTAAGGACGAAAATGTATTTAAATATATTTTCCGAAGAAATTCTCACGAATAAATCCACTACATACAGTCCGATTTCTATCGGGTTTAGACTTTTCTTAATCGGAAGAATGCCACGAACTGGCTCGTGTCACTTCTGTGAGGAAATTATATGAAATAAACAAGTTTAGCATTCACTTGTTAGCGGTTTCATGCCGAGATACGTGGATGGCCGAGGGTTTGCCCGGTGATGTTTATTGCACCACTTGGACAAGGCTCCCGAGGCCCTCGTCGGTTCGTCGCTCTAGCACCGAGTAAGGACGAAAATGTATTTAAATATATTTTCCGAAGAAATTCTCACGAATAACTCCACTACATACAGTCCGATTTCTATCGGGTTTAGACTTTTCTTAATCGGAAGAATGCCACGAACTGGCTCGTGTCACTTCCGTGAGGAAGTTATATGAAATAAACAAGTTTAGCATTCACTGGGTAGCGGTTTCATGCCGAGGTACCTGGGTGGCCGGGGTTTGCCCGGTCGTGTTTATTGCACCACTTGGATAAGGCTCCCGAGGCCCTCGTCGGTTCGTCGCTCTAGCACCGAGTAAGGACGAAAATGTATTTAAATATATTTTCCGAAGAAATTCTCACGAATAACTCCACTACATACAGTCCGATTTCTATCGGGTTTCGACTTTTCTTAATCGGAAGAATGCCACGAACTGGCTCGTGTCACTTCCGTGAGGAAATTATATGAAATAAACAAGTTTAGCATTCACTTGTTAGCGGTTTCATGCCGAGATACGTGGATGGCCGAGGGTTTGCCCGGTGATGTTTATTGCACCACTTGGACAAGGCTCCCGAGGCCCTCGTCGGTTCGTCGCTCTAGCACCGAGTAAGGACGAAAATGTATTTAAATATATTTTCCGAAGAAATTCTCACGAATAACTCCACTACATACAGTCCGATTTCTATCGGTTTTAGACTTTTCTTAATCGGAAGAATGCCACGAACTGGCTCGTGTCACTTCCGTGAGGAAGTTATATGAAATAAACAAGTTTAGCATTCACTGGGTAGCGGTTTCATGCCGAGGTACCTGGGTGGCCGGGGTTTGCCCGGTCGTGTTTATTGCACCACTTGGATAAGGCTCCCGAGGCCCTCGTCGGTTCGTCGCTCTAGCACCGAGTAAGGACGAAAATGTATTTAAATATATTTTCCGAAGAAATTCTCACGAATAACTCCACTACATACAGTCCGATTTCTATCGGGTTTCGACTTTTCTTAATCGGAAGAATGCCACGAACTGGCTCGTGTCACTTCCGTGAGGAAATTATATGAAATAAACAAGTTTAGCATTCACTGGTTAGCGGTTTCATGCCGAGATACCTGGATGGCCGAGGGTTTGCCCGGTGGTGTTTATTGCACCACTTGGATAAGGCTCCCGAGGCCCTCGTCGGTTCGTCGCTCTAGCACCGAGTAAGGACGAAAATGTATTTAAATATATTTTCCGAAGAAATTCTCACGAATAACTCCACTACATACAGTCCGATTTCTATCGGGTTTAGACTTTTCTTAATCGGAAGAATGCCACGAACTGGCTCGTGTCACTTCCGTGAGGAAATTATATGAAATAAACAAGTTTAGCATTCACTGGTTAGCGGTTTCATGCCGAGATACCTGGATGGCCGAGGGTTTGCCCGGTGGTGTTTATTGCACCACTTGGATAAGGCTCCCGAGGCCCTCGTCGGTTCGTCGCTCTAGCACCGAGTAAGGACGAAAATGAATTTAAATATATTTTCCGAAGAAATTCTCACGAATAACTCCACTACATACAGTCCGATTTCTATCGGGTTTCGACTTTTCTTAATCGGAAGAATGCCACGAACTGGCTCGTGTCACTTCCGTGAGGAAATTATATGAAATAAACAAGTTTAGCATTCACTAGTTAGCGGTTTCATGCCGAGATACCTGGATGGCCGAGGGTTTGCCCGGTGGTGTTTATTGCACCACTTGGATAAGGCTCCCGAGGCCCTCGTCGGTTCGTCGCTCTAGCACCGAGTAAGGACGAAAATGTATTTAAATATATTTTCCGAAGAAATTCTCACGAATAAATCCACTACATACAGTCCGATTTCTATCGGGTTTAGACTTTTCTTAATCGGAAGAATGCCACGAACTGGCTCGTGTCACTTCCGTGAGGAAATTATATGAAATAAACAAGTTTAGCATTCACTTGTTAGCGGTTTCATGCCGAGATACGTGGATGGCCGAGGGTTTGCCCGGTGATGTTTATTGCACCACTTGGACAAGGCTCCCGAGGCCCTCGTCGGTTCGTCGCTCTAGCACCGAGTAAGGACGAAAATGTATTTAAATATATTTTCCGAAGAAATTCTCACGAATAACTCCACTGCATACAGTCCGATTTCTATCGGGTTTCGACTTTTCTTAATCGGAAGAATGCCACGAACTGGCTCGTGTCACTTCCGTGAGGAAATTATATGAAATAAACAAGTTTAGCATTCACTGGTTAGCGGTTTCATGCCGAGATACCTGGATGGCCGAGGGTTTGCCCGGTGGTGTTTATTGCACCACTTGGATAAGGCTCCCGAGGCCCTCGTCGGTTCGTCGCTCTAGCACCGAGTAAGGACGAAAATGTATTTAAATATATTTTCCGAAGAAATTCTCACGAATAACTCCACTACATACAGTCCGATTTCTATCGGGTTTAGACTTTTCTTAATCGGAAGAATGCCACGAACTGGCTCGTGTCACTTCCGTGAGGAAATTATATGAAATAAACAAGTTTAGCATTCACTGGTTAGCGGTTTCATGCCGAGATACCTGGATGGCCGAGGGTTTGCCCGGTGGTGTTTATTGCACCACTTGGATAAGGCTCCCGAGGCCCTCGTCGGTTCGTCGCTCTAGCACCGAGTAAGGACGAAAATGTATTTAAATATATTTTCCGAAGAAATTCTCACGAATAACTCCACTACATACAGTCCGATTTCTATCGGGTTTAGACTTTTCTTAATCGGAAGAATGCCACGAACTGGCTCGTGTCACTTCCGTGAGGAAGTTATATGAAATAAACAAGTTTAGCATTCACTGGGTAGCGGTTTCATGCCGAGGTACCTGGGTGGCCGGGGTTTGCCCGGTCGTGTTTATTGCACCACTTGGATAAGGCTCCCGAGGCCCTCGTCGGTTCGTCGCTCTAGCACCGAGTAAGGACGAAAATGTATTTAAATATATTTTCCGAAGAAATTCTCACGAATAACTCCACTACATACAGTCCGATTTCTATCGGGTTTCGACTTTTCTTAATCGGAAGAATGCCACGAACTAGCTCGTGTAACTTCCGTGAGGAAATTATATGAAATAAACATGTTTAGCATTCACTAGTTAGCGGTTTCATGCCGAGATACCTGGATGGCCGAGGGTTTGCCCGGTGGTGTTTATTGCACCACTTGGATAAGGCTCCCGAGGCCCTCGTCGGTTCGTCGCTCTAGCACCGAGTAAGGACGAAAATGTATTTAAATATATTTTCCGAAGAAATTCTCACGAATAAATCCACTACATACAGTCTGATTTCTATCGGGTTTAGACTTTTCTTAATCGGAAGAATGCCACGAACTGGCTCGTGTCACTTCCGTGAGGAAATTATATGAAATAAACAAGTTTAGCATTCACTTGTTAGCGGTTTCATGCCGAGATACGTGGATGGCCGAGGGTTTGCCCGGTGGTGTTTATTGCACCACTTGGATAAGGCTCCCGAGGCCCTCGTCGGTTCGTCGCTCTAGCACCGAGTAAGGACGAAAATGTATTTAAATATATTTTCCGAAGAAATTCTCACGAATAAATCCACTACATACAGTCCGATTTCTATCGGGTTTAGACTTTTCTTAATCGGAAGAATGCCACGAACTGGCTCGTGTCACTTCCGTGAGGAAATTATATGAAATAAACAAGTTTAGCATTCACTGGTTAGCGGTTTCATGCCGAGATACCTGGATGGCCGAGGGTTTGCCCGGTGGTGTTTATTGCACCACTTGGATAAGGCTCCCGAGGCCCTCGTCGGTTCGTCGCTCTAGCACCGAGTAAGGACGAAAATGTATTTAAATATATTTTCCGAAGAAATTCTCACGAATAACTCCACTACATACAGTCCGATTTCTATCGGGTTTCGACTTTTCTTAATCGGAAGAATGCCACGAACTAGCTCGTGTAACTTCCGTGAGGAAATTATATGAAATAAACATGTTTAGCATTCACTAGTTAGCGGTTTCATGCCGAGATACCTGGATGGCCGAGGGTTTGCCCGGTGGTGTTTATTGCACCACTTGGATAAGGCTCCCGAGGCCCTCGTCGGTTCGTCGCTCTAGCACCGAGTAAGGACGAAAATGTATTTAAATATATTTTCCGAAGAAATTCTCACGAATAAATCCACTACATACAGTCCGATTTCTATCGGGTTTAGACTTTTCTTAATCGGAAGAATGCCACGAACTGGCTCGTGTCACTTCCGTGAGGAAATTATATGAAATAAACAAGTTTAGCATTCACTGGTTAGCGGTTTCATGCCGAGATACCTGGATGGCCGAGGGTTTGCCCGGTGGTGTTTATTGCACCACTTGGATAAGGCTCCCGAGGCCCTCGTCGGTTCGTCGCTCTAGCACCGAGTAAGGACGAAAATGTATTTAAATATATTTTCCGAAGAAATTCTCACGAATAACTCCACTACATACAGTCCGATTTCTATCGGGTTTCGACTTTTCTTAATCGGAAGAATGCCACGAACTAGCTCGTGTAACTTCCGTGAGGAAATTATATGAAATAAACAAGTTTAGCATTCACTAGTTAGCGGTTTCATGCCGAGATACCTGGATGGCCGAGGGTTTGCCCGGTGGTGTTTATTGCACCACTTGGATAAGGCTCCCGAGGCCCTCGTCGGTTCGTCGCTCTAGCACCGAGTAAGGACGAAAATGTATTTAAATATATTTTCCGAAGAAATTCTCACGAATAACTCCACTACATACAGTCCGATTTCTATCGGGTTTAGACTTTTCTTAATCGGAAGAATGCCACGAACTGGCTCGTGTCACTTCCGTGAGGAAGTTATATGAAATAAACAAGTTTAGCATTCACTGGGTAGCGGTTTCATGCCGAGGTACCTGGGTGGCCGGGGTTTGCCCGGTCGTGTTTATTGCACCACTTGGATAAGGCTCCCGAGGCCCTCGTCGGTTCGTCGCTCTAGCACCGAGTAAGGACGAAAATGTATTTAAATATATTTTCCGAAGAAATTCTCACGAATAACTCCACTACATACAGTCCGATTTCTATCGGGTTTCGACTTTTCTTAATCGGAAGAATGCCACGAACTGGCTCGTGTCACTTCCGTGAGGAAATTATATGAAATAAACAAGTTTAGCATTCACTGGTTAGCGGTTTCATGCCGAGATACCTGGATGGCCGAGGGTTTGCCCGGTGGTGTTTATTGCACCACTTGGATAAGGCTCCCGAGGCCCTCGTCGGTTCGTCGCTCTAGCACCGAGTAAGGACGAAAATGTATTTAAATATATTTTCCGAAGAAATTCTCACGAATAACTCCACTACATACAGTCCGATTTCTATCGGGTTTAGACTTTTCTTAATCGGAAGAATGCCACGAACTGGCTCGTGTCACTTCCGTGAGGAAATTATATGAAATAAACAAGTTTAGCATTCACTGGTTAGCGGTTTCATGCCGAGATACCTGGATGGCCGAGGGTTTGCCCGGTGGTGTTTATTGCACCACTTGGATAAGGCTCCCGAGGCCCTCGTCGGTTCGTCGCTCTAGCACCGAGTAAGGACGAAAATGAATTTAAATATATTTTCCGAAGAAATTCTCACGAATAACTCCACTACATACAGTCCGATTTCTATCGGGTTTCGACTTTTCTTAATCGGAAGAATGCCACGAACTGGCTCGTGTCACTTCCGTGAGGAAATTATATGAAATAAACAAGTTTAGCATTCACTAGTTAGCGGTTTCATGCCGAGATACCTGGATGGCCGAGGGTTTGCCCGGTGGTGTTTATTGCACCACTTGGATAAGGCTCCCGAGGCCCTCGTCGGTTCGTCGCTCTAGCACCGAGTAAGGACGAAAATGTATTTAAATATATTTTCCGAAGAAATTCTCACGAATAACTCCACTGCATACAGTCCGATTTCTATCGGGTTTAGACTTTTCTTAATCGGAAGAATGCCACGAACTGGCTCGTGTCACTTCCGTGAGGAAGTTATATGAAATAAACAAGTTTAGCATTCACTGGGTAGCGGTTTCATGCCGAGGTACCTGGGTGGCCGGGGTTTGCCCGGTCGTGTTTATTGCACCACTTGGATAAGGCTCCCGAGGCCCTCGTCGGTTCGTCGCTCTAGCACCGAGTAAGGACGAAAATGTATTTAAATATATTTTCCGAAGAAATTCTCACGAATAACTCCACTACATACAGTCCGATTTCTATCGGGTTTCGACTTTTCTTAATCGGAAGAATGCCACGAACTGGCTCGTGTCACTTCCGTGAGGAAATTATATGAAATAAACAAGTTTAGCATTCACTGGTTAGCGGTTTCATGCCGAGATACCTGGATGGCCGAGGGTTTGCCCGGTGGTGTTTATTGCACCACTTGGATAAGGCTCCCGAGGCCCTCGTCGGTTCGTCGCTCTAGCACCGAGTAAGGACGAAAATGTATTTAAATATATTTTCCGAAGAAATTCTCACGAATAACTCCACTACATACAGTCCGATTTCTATCGGGTTTAGACTTTTCTTAATCGGAAGAATGCCACGAACTGGCTCGTGTCACTTCCGTGAGGAAATTATATGAAATAAACAAGTTTAGCATTCACTGGTTAGCGGTTTCATGTCGAGATACCTGGATGGCCGAGGGTTTGCCCGGTGGTGTTTATTGCACCACTTGGATAAGGCTCCCGAGGCCCTCGTCGGTTCGTCGCTCTATCACCGAGTAAGGAGAAAATGTATTTAAATATATTTTCCGAAGAAATTCTCACGAATAAATCCACTACATACAGTCCGATTTCTATCGGGTTTAGACTTTTCTTAATCGGAAGAATGCCACGAACTGGCTCGTGTCACTTCCGTGAGGAAATTATATGAAATAAACAAGTTTAGCATTCACTTGTTAGCGATTTCATGCCGAGATACGTGGATGGCCGAGGGTTTGCCCGGTGGTGTTTATTGCACCACTTGGATAAGGCTCCCGAGGCCCTCGTCGGTTCGTCGCTCTAGCACCGAGTAAGGACGAAAATGTATTTAAATATATTTTCCGAAGAAATTCTCACGAATAAATCCACTACATACAGTCCGATTTCTATCGGGTTTAGACTTTTCTTAATCGGAAGAATGCCACGAACTGGCTCGTGTCACTTCTGTGAGGAAATTATATGAAATAAACAAGTTTAGCATTCACTTGTTAGCGGTTTCATGCCGAGATACGTGGATGGCCGAGGGTTTGCCCGGTGATGTTTATTGCACCACTTGGACAAGGCTCCCGAGGCCCTCGTCGGTTCGTCGCTCTAGCACCGAGTAAGGACGAAAATGTATTTAAATATATTTTCCGAAGAAATTCTCACGAATAACTCCACTACATACAGTCCGATTTCTATCGGGTTTAGACTTTTCTTAATCGGAAGAATGCCACGAACTGGCTCGTGTCACTTCCGTGAGGAAGTTATATGAAATAAACAAGTTTAGCATTCACTGGGTAGCGGTTTCATGCCGAGGTACCTGGGTGGCCGGGGTTTGCCCGGTCGTGTTTATTGCACCACTTGGATAAGGCTCCCGAGGCCCTCGTCGGTTCGTCGCTCTAGCACCGAGTAAGGACGAAAATGTATTTAAATATATTTTCCGAAGAAATTCTCACGAATAACTCCACTACATACAGTCCGATTTCTATCGGGTTTCGACTTTTCTTAATCGGAAGAATGCCACGAACTGGCTCGTGTCACTTCCGTGAGGAAATTATATGAAATAAACAAGTTTAGCATTCACTTGTTAGCGGTTTCATGCCGAGATACGTGGATGGCCGAGGGTTTGCCCGGTGATGTTTATTGCACCACTTGGACAAGGCTCCCGAGGCCCTCGTCGGTTCGTCGCTCTAGCACCGAGTAAGGACGAAAATGTATTTAAATATATTTTCCGAAGAAATTCTCACGAATAACTCCACTACATACAGTCCGATTTCTATCGGGTTTAGACTTTTCTTAATCGGAAGAATGCCACGAACTGGCTCGTGTCACTTCCGTGAGGAAGTTATATGAAATAAACAAGTTTAGCATTCACTGGGTAGCGGTTTCATGCCGAGGTACCTGGGTGGCCGGGGTTTGCCCGGTCGTGTTTATTGCACCACTTGGATAAGGCTCCCGAGGCCCTCGTCGGTTCGTCGCTCTAGCACCGAGTAAGGACGAAAATGTATTTAAATATATTTTCCGAAGAAATTCTCACGAATAACTCCACTACATACAGTCCGATTTCTATCGGGTTTCGACTTTTCTTAATCGGAAGAATGCCACGAACTGGCTCGTGTCACTTCCGTGAGGAAATTATATGAAATAAACAAGTTTAGCATTCACTGGTTAGCGGTTTCATGCCGAGATACCTGGATGGCCGAGGGTTTGCCCGGTGGTGTTTATTGCACCACTTGGATAAGGCTCCCGAGGCCCTCGTCGGTTCGTCGCTCTAGCACCGAGTAAGGACGAAAATGTATTTAAATATATTTTCCGAAGAAATTCTCACGAATAACTCCACTACATACAGTCCGATTTCTATCGGGTTTAGACTTTTCTTAATCGGAAGAATGCCACGAACTGGCTCGTGTCACTTCCGTGAGGAAATTATATGAAATAAACAAGTTTAGCATTCACTGGTTAGCGGTTTCATGCCGAGATACCTGGATGGCCGAGGGTTTGCCCGGTGGTGTTTATTGCACCACTTGGATAAGGCTCCCGAGGCCCTCGTCGGTTCGTCGCTCTAGCACCGAGTAAGGACGAAAATGAATTTAAATATATTTTCCGAAGAAATTCTCACGAATAACTCCACTACATACAGTCCGATTTCTATCGGGTTTCGACTTTTCTTAATCGGAAGAATGCCACGAACTGGCTCGTGTCACTTCCGTGAGGAAATTATATGAAATAAACAAGTTTAGCATTCACTAGTTAGCGGTTTCATGCCGAGATACCTGGATGGCCGAGGGTTTGCCCGGTGGTGTTTATTGCACCACTTGGATAAGGCTCCCGAGGCCCTCGTCGGTTCGTCGCTCTAGCACCGAGTAAGGACGAAAATGTATTTAAATATATTTTCCGAAGAAATTCTCACGAATAAATCCACTACATACAGTCCGATTTCTATCGGGTTTAGACTTTTCTTAATCGGAAGAATGCCACGAACTGGCTCGTGTCACTTCCGTGAGGAAATTATATGAAATAAACAAGTTTAGCATTCACTTGTTAGCGGTTTCATGCCGAGATACGTGGATGGCCGAGGGTTTGCCCGGTGATGTTTATTGCACCACTTGGACAAGGCTCCCGAGGCCCTCGTCGGTTCGTCGCTCTAGCACCGAGTAAGGACGAAAATGTATTTAAATATATTTTCCGAAGAAATTCTCACGAATAACTCCACTACATACAGTCCGATTTCTATCGGGTTTAGACTTTTCTTAATCGGAAGAATGCCACGAACTGGCACGTGTCACTTCCGTGAGGAAGTTATATGAAATAAACAAGTTTAGCATTCACTGGGTAGCGGTTTCATGCCGAGGTACCTGGGTGGCCGGGGTTTGCCCGGTCGTGTTTATTGCACCACTTGGATAAGGCTCCCGAGGCCCTCGTCGGTTCGTCGCTCTAGCACCGAGTAAGGACGAAAATGTATTTAAATATATTTTCCGAAGAAATTCTCACGAATAACTCCACTACATACAGTCCGATTTCTATCGGGTTTCGACTTTTCTTAATCGGAAGAATGCCACGAACTGGCTCGTGTCACTTCCGTGAGGAAATTATATGAAATAAACAAGTTTAGCATTCACTGGTTAGCGGTTTCATGCCGAGATACCTGGATGGCCGAGGGTTTGCCCGGTGGTGTTTATTGCACCACTTGGATAAGGCTCCCGAGGCCCTCGTCGGTTCGTCGCTCTAGCACCGAGTAAGGACGAAAATGTATTTAAATATATT
Source organism: Lasioglossum calceatum (assembly GCA_963966675.1). Lineage (NCBI taxonomy): Eukaryota > Metazoa > Arthropoda > Insecta > Hymenoptera > Halictidae > Lasioglossum > Lasioglossum calceatum. The sequence goes on along the minus strand of CAXAAD010000265.1, from coordinate 343,844 downwards.
TTCCGAAGAAATTCTCACGAATAACTCCACTACATACAGTCCGATTTCTATCGGGTTTCGACTTTTCTTAATCGGAAGAATGCCACGAACTGGCTCGTGTCACTTCCGTGAGGAAATTATATGAAATAAACAAGTTTAGCATTCACTGGTTAGCGGTTTCATGCCGAGATACCTGGATGGCCGAGGGTTTGCCCGGTGGTGTTTATTGCACCACTTGGATAAGGCTCCCGAGGCCCTCGTCGGTTCGTCGCTCTAGCACCGAGTAAGGACGAAAATGTATTTAAATATATTTTCCGAAGAAATTCTCACGAATAACTCCACTACATACAGTCCGATTTCTATCGGGTTTAGACTTTTCTTAATCGGAAGAATGCCACGAACTGGCTCGTGTCACTTCCGTGAGGAAATTATATGAAATAAACAAGTTTAGCATTCACTGGTTAGCGGTTTCATGCCGAGATACCTGGATGGCCGAGGGTTTGCCCGGTGGTGTTTATTGCACCACTTGGATAAGGCTCCCGAGGCCCTCGTCGGTTCGTCGCTCTAGCACCGAGTAAGGACGAAAATGTATTTAAATATATTTTCCGAAGAAATTCTCACGAATAACTCCACTACATACAGTCCGATTTCTATCGGGTTTCGACTTTTCTTAATCGGAAGAATGCCACGAACTGGCTCGTGTCACTTCCGTGAGGAAATTATATGAAATAAACAAGTTTAGCATTCACTGGTTAGCGGTTTCATGCCGAGATACCTGGATGGCCGAGGGTTTGCCCGGTGGTGTTTATTGCACCACTTGGATAAGGCTCCCGAGGCCCTCGTCGGTTCGTCGCTCTAGCACCGAGTAAGGACGAAAATGTATTTAAATATATTTTCCGAAGAAATTCTCACGAATAAATCCACTACATACAGTCCGATTTCTATCGGGTTTAGACTTTTCTTAATCGGAAGAATGCCACGAACTGGCTCGTGTCACTTCCGTGAGGAAATTATATGAAATAAACAAGTTTAGCATTCACTGGTTAGCGGTTTCATGCCGAGATACCTGGATGGCCGAGGGTTTGCCCGGTGGTGTTTATTGCACCACTTGGATAAGGCTCCCGAGGCCCTCGTCGGTTCGTCGCTCTAGCACCGAGTAAGGACGAAAATGTATTTAAATATATTTTCCGAAGAAATTCTCACGAATAACTCCACTACATACAGTCCGATTTCTATCGGGTTTCGACTTTTCTTAATCGGAAGAATGCCACGAACTGGCTCGTGTCACTTCCGTGAGGAAATTATATGAAATAAACAAGTTTAGCATTCACTAGTTAGCGGTTTCATGCCGAGATACCTGGATGGCCGAGGGTTTGCCCGGTGGTGTTTATTGCACCACTTGGATAAGGCTCCCGAGGCCCTCGTCGGTTCGTCGCTCTAGCACCGAGTAAGGACGAAAATGTATTTAAATATATTTTCCGAAGAAATTCTCACGAATAAATCCACTACATACAGTCCGATTTCTATCGGGTTTAGACTTTTCTTAATCGGAAGAATGCCACGAACTGGCTCGTGTCACTTCCGTGTGGAAATTATATGAAATAAACAAGTTTAGCATTCACTTGTTAGCGGTTTCATGCCGAGATACGTGGATGGCCGAGGGTTTGCCCGGTGATGTTTATTGCACCACTTGGACAAGGCTCCCGAGGCCCTCGTCGGTTCGTCGCTCTAGCACCGAGTAAGGACGAAAATGTATTTAAATATATTTTCCGAAGAAATTCTCACGAATAACTCCACTGCATACAGTCCGATTTCTATCGGGTTTAGACTTTTCTTAATCGGAAGAATGCCACGAACTGGCTCGTGTCACTTCCGTGAGGAAATTATATGAAATAAACAAGTTTAGCATTCACTGGTTAGCGGTTTCATGTCGAGATACCTGGATGGCCGAGGGTTTGCCCGGTGGTGTTTATTGCACCACTTGGATAAGGCTCCCGAGGCCCTCGTCGGTTCGTCGCTCTATCACCGAGTAAGGAGAAAATGTATTTAAATATATTTTCCGAAGAAATTCTCACGAATAAATCCACTACATACAGTCCGATTTCTATCGGGTTTAGACTTTTCTTAATCGGAAGAATGCCACGAACTGGCTCGTGTCACTTCCGTGAGGAAATTATATGAAATAAACAAGTTTAGCATTCACTTGTTAGCGGTTTCATGCCGAGATACGTGGATGGCCGAGGGTTTGCCCGGTGGTGTTTATTGCACCACTTGGATAAGGCTCCCGAGGCCCTCGTCGGTTCGTCGCTCTAGCACCGAGTAAGGACGAAAATGTATTTAAATATATTTTCCGAAGAAATTCTCACGAATAAATCCACTACATACAGTCCGATTTCTATCGGGTTTAGACTTTTCTTAATCGGAAGAATGCCACGAACTGGCTCGTGTCACTTCTGTGAGGAAATTATATGAAATAAACAAGTTTAGCATTCACTTGTTAGCGGTTTCATGCCGAGATACGTGGATGGCCGAGGGTTTGCCCGGTGATGTTTATTGCACCACTTGGACAAGGCTCCCGAGGCCCTCGTCGGTTCGTCGCTCTAGCACCGAGTAAGGACGAAAATGTATTTAAATATATTTTCCGAAGAAATTCTCACGAATAACTCCACTACATACAGTCCGATTTCTATCGGGTTTAGACTTTTCTTAATCGGAAGAATGCCACGAACTGGCTCGTGTCATTTCCGTGAGGAAGTTATATGAAATAAACAAGTTTAGCATTCACTGGGTAGCGGTTTCATGCCGAGGTACCTGGGTGGCCGGGGTTTGCCCGGTCGTGTTTATTGCACCACTTGGATAAGGCTCCCGAGGCCCTCGTCGGTTCGTCGCTCTAGCACCGAGTAAGGACGAAAATGTATTTAAATATATTTTCCGAAGAAATTCTCACGAATAACTCCACTACATACAGTCCGATTTCTATCGGGTTTCGACTTTTCTTAATCGGAAGAATGCCACGAACTGGCTCGTGTCACTTCCGTGAGGAAATTATATGAAATAAACAAGTTTAGCATTCACTTGTTAGCGGTTTCATGCCGAGATACGTGGATGGCCGAGGGTTTGCCCGGTGATGTTTATTGCACCACTTGGACAAGGCTCCCGAGGCCCTCGTCGGTTCGTCGCTCTAGCACCGAGTAAGGACGAAAATGTATTTAAATATATTTTCCGAAGAAATTCTCACGAATAACTCCACTACATACAGTCCGATTTCTATCGGGTTTAGACTTTTCTTAATCGGAAGAATGCCACGAACTGGCTCGTGTCACTTCCGTGAGGAAGTTATATGAAATAAACAAGTTTAGCATTCACTGGGTAGCGGTTTCATGCCGAGGTACCTGGGTGGCCGGGGTTTGCCCGGTCGTGTTTATTGCACCACTTGGATAAGGCTCCCGAGGCCCTCGTCGGTTCGTCGCTCTAGCACCGAGTAAGGACGAAAATGTATTTAAATATATTTTCCGAAGAAATTCTCACGAATAACTCCACTACATACAGTCCGATTTCTATCGGGTTTCGACTTTTCTTAATCGGAAGAATGCCACGAACTGGCTCGTGTCACTTCCGTGAGGAAATTATATGAAATAAACAAGTTTAGCATTCACTGGTTAGCGGTTTCATGCCGAGATACCTGGATGGCCGAGGGTTTGCCCGGTGGTGTTTATTGCACCACTTGGATAAGGCTCCCGAGGCCCTCGTCGGTTCGTCGCTCTAGCACCGAGTAAGGACGAAAATGTATTTAAATATATTTTCCGAAGAAATTCTCACGAATAACTCCACTACATACAGTCCGATTTCTATCGGGTTTAGACTTTTCTTAATCGGAAGAATGCCACGAACTGGCTCGTGTCACTTCCGTGAGGAAATTATATGAAATAAACAAGTTTAGCATTCACTGGTTAGCGGTTTCATGCCGAGATACCTGGATGGCCGAGGGTTTGCCCGGTGGTGTTTATTGCACCACTTGGATAAGGCTCCCGAGGCCCTCGTCGGTTCGTCGCTCTAGCACCGAGTAAGGACGAAAATGAATTTAAATATATTTTCCGAAGAAATTCTCACGAATAACTCCACTACATACAGTCCGATTTCTATCGGGTTTCGACTTTTCTTAATCGGAAGAATGCCACGAACTGGCTCGTGTCACTTCCGTGAGGAAATTATATGAAATAAACAAGTTTAGCATTCACTAGTTAGCGGTTTCATGCCGAGATACCTGGATGGCCGAGGGTTTGCCCGGTGGTGTTTATTGCACCACTTGGATAAGGCTCCCGAGGCCCTCGTCGGTTCGTCGCTCTAGCACCGAGTAAGGACGAAAATGTATTTAAATATATTTTCCGAAGAAATTCTCACGAATAAATCCACTACATACAGTCCGATTTCTATCGGGTTTAGACTTTTCTTAATCGGAAGAATGCCACGAACTGGCTCGTGTCACTTCCGTGAGGAAATTATATGAAATAAACAAGTTTAGCATTCACTTGTTAGCGGTTTCATGCCGAGATACGTGGATGGCCGAGGGTTTGCCCGGTGATGTTTATTGCACCACTTGGACAAGGCTCCCGAGGCCCTCGTCGGTTCGTCGCTCTAGCACCGAGTAAGGACGAAAATGTATTTAAATATATTTTCCGAAGAAATTCTCACGAATAACTCCACTGCATACAGTCCGATTTCTATCGGGTTTCGACTTTTCTTAATCGGAAGAATGCCACGAACTGGCTCGTGTCACTTCCGTGAGGAAATTATATGAAATAAACAAGTTTAGCATTCACTGGTTAGCGGTTTCATGCCGAGATACCTGGATGGCCGAGGGTTTGCCCGGTGGTGTTTATTGCACCACTTGGATAAGGCTCCCGAGGCCCTCGTCGGTTCGTCGCTCTAGCACCGAGTAAGGACGAAAATGTATTTAAATATATTTTCCGAAGAAATTCTCACGAATAACTCCACTACATACAGTCCGATTTCTATCGGGTTTAGACTTTTCTTAATCGGAAGAATGCCACGAACTGGCTCGTGTCACTTCCGTGAGGAAATTATATGAAATAAACAAGTTTAGCATTCACTGGTTAGCGGTTTCATGCCGAGATACCTGGATGGCCGAGGGTTTGCCCGGTGGTGTTTATTGCACCACTTGGATAAGGCTCCCGAGGCCCTCGTCGGTTCGTCGCTCTAGCACCGAGTAAGGACGAAAATGTATTTAAATATATTTTCCGAAGAAATTCTCACGAATAACTCCACTACATACAGTCCGATTTCTATCGGGTTTAGACTTTTCTTAATCGGAAGAATGCCACGAACTGGCTCGTGTCACTTCCGTGAGGAAGTTATATGAAATAAACAAGTTTAGCATTCACTGGGTAGCGGTTTCATGCCGAGGTACCTGGGTGGCCGGGGTTTGCCCGGTCGTGTTTATTGCACCACTTGGATAAGGCTCCCGAGGCCCTCGTCGGTTCGTCGCTCTAGCACCGAGTAAGGACGAAAATGTATTTAAATATATTTTCCGAAGAAATTCTCACGAATAACTCCACTACATACAGTCCGATTTCTATCGGGTTTCGACTTTTCTTAATCGGAAGAATGCCACGAACTAGCTCGTGTAACTTCCGTGAGGAAATTATATGAAATAAACATGTTTAGCATTCACTAGTTAGCGGTTTCATGCCGAGATACCTGGATGGCCGAGGGTTTGCCCGGTGGTGTTTATTGCACCACTTGGATAAGGCTCCCGAGGCCCTCGTCGGTTCGTCGCTCTAGCACCGAGTAAGGACGAAAATGTATTTAAATATATTTTCCGAAGAAATTCTCACGAATAAATCCACTACATACAGTCTGATTTCTATCGGGTTTAGACTTTTCTTAATCGGAAGAATGCCACGAACTGGCTCGTGTCACTTCCGTGAGGAAATTATATGAAATAAACAAGTTTAGCATTCACTTGTTAGCGGTTTCATGCCGAGATACGTGGATGGCCGAGGGTTTGCCCGGTGGTGTTTATTGCACCACTTGGATAAGGCTCCCGAGGCCCTCGTCGGTTCGTCGCTCTAGCACCGAGTAAGGACGAAAATGTATTTAAATATATTTTCCGAAGAAATTCTCACGAATAAATCCACTACATACAGTCCGATTTCTATCGGGTTTAGACTTTTCTTAATCGGAAGAATGCCACGAACTGGCTCGTGTCACTTCCGTGAGGAAATTATATGAAATAAACAAGTTTAGCATTCACTGGTTAGCGGTTTCATGCCGAGATACCTGGATGGCCGAGGGTTTGCCCGGTGGTGTTTATTGCACCACTTGGATAAGGCTCCCGAGGCCCTCGTCGGTTCGTCGCTCTAGCACCGAGTAAGGACGAAAATGTATTTAAATATATTTTCCGAAGAAATTCTCACGAATAACTCCACTACATACAGTCCGATTTCTATCGGGTTTCGACTTTTCTTAATCGGAAGAATGCCACGAACTAGCTCGTGTAACTTCCGTGAGGAAATTATATGAAATAAACAAGTTTAGCATTCACTAGTTAGCGGTTTCATGCCGAGATACCTGGATGGCCGAGGGTTTGCCCGGTGGTGTTTATTGCACCACTTGGATAAGGCTCCCGAGGCCCTCGTCGGTTCGTCGCTCTAGCACCGAGTAAGGACGAAAATGTATTTAAATATATTTTCCGAAGAAATTCTCACGAATAAATCCACTACATACAGTCTGATTTCTATCGGGTTTAGACTTTTCTTAATCGGAAGAATGCCACGAACTGGCTCGTGTCACTTCCGTGAGGAAATTATATGAAATAAACAAGTTTAGCATTCACTTGTTAGCGGTTTCATGCCGAGATACGTGGATGGCCGAGGGTTTGCCCGGTGGTGTTTATTGCACCACTTGGATAAGGCTCCCGAGGCCCTCGTCGGTTCGTCGCTCTAGCACCGAGTAAGGACGAAAATGTATTTAAATATATTTTCCGAAGAAATTCTCACGAATAAATCCACTACATACAGTCCGATTTCTATCGGGTTTAGACTTTTCTTAATCGGAAGAATGCCACGAACTGGCTCGTGTCACTTCCGTGAGGAAATTATATGAAATAAACAAGTTTAGCATTCACTGGTTAGCGGTTTCATGCCGAGATACCTGGATGGCCGAGGGTTTGCCCGGTGGTGTTTATTGCACCACTTGGATAAGGCTCCCGAGGCCCTCGTCGGTTCGTCGCTCTAGCACCGAGTAAGGACGAAAATGTATTTAAATATATTTTCCGAAGAAATTCTCACGAATAACTCCACTACATACAGTCCGATTTCTATCGGGTTTCGACTTTTCTTAATCGGAAGAATGCCACGAACTAGCTCGTGTAACTTCCGTGAGGAAATTATATGAAATAAACATGTTTAGCATTCACTAGTTAGCGGTTTCATGCCGAGATACCTGGATGGCCGAGGGTTTGCCCGGTGGTGTTTATTGCACCACTTGGATAAGGCTCCCGAGGCCCTCGTCGGTTCGTCGCTCTAGCACCGAGTAAGGACGAAAATGTATTTAAATATATTTTCCGAAGAAATTCTCACGAATAAATCCACTACATACAGTCCGATTTCTATCGGGTTTAGACTTTTCTTAATCGGAAGAATGCCACGAACTGGCTCGTGTCACTTCCGTGAGGAAATTATATGAAATAAACAAGTTTAGCATTCACTGGTTAGCGGTTTCATGCCGAGATACCTGGATGGCCGAGGGTTTGCCCGGTGGTGTTTATTGCACCACTTGGATAAGGCTCCCGAGGCCCTCGTCGGTTCGTCGCTCTAGCACCGAGTAAGGACGAAAATGTATTTAAATATATTTTCCGAAGAAATTCTCACGAATAACTCCACTACATACAGTCCGATTTCTATCGGGTTTCGACTTTTCTTAATCGGAAGAATGCCACGAACTAGCTCGTGTAACTTCCGTGAGGAAATTATATGAAATAAACAAGTTTAGCATTCACTAGTTAGCGGTTTCATGCCGAGATACCTGGATGGCCGAGGGTTTGCCCGGTGGTGTTTATTGCACCACTTGGATAAGGCTCCCGAGGCCCTCGTCGGTTCGTCGCTCTAGCACCGAGTAAGGACGAAAATGTATTTAAATATATTTTCCGAAGAAATTCTCACGAATAACTCCACTACATACAGTCCGATTTCTATCGGGTTTAGACTTTTCTTAATCGGAAGAATGCCACGAACTGGCTCGTGTCACTTCCGTGAGGAAGTTATATGAAATAAACAAGTTTAGCATTCACTGGGTAGCGGTTTCATGCCGAGGTACCTGGGTGGCCGGGGTTTGCCCGGTCGTGTTTATTGCACCACTTGGATAAGGCTCCCGAGGCCCTCGTCGGTTCGTCGCTCTAGCACCGAGTAAGGACGAAAATGTATTTAAATATATTTTCCGAAGAAATTCTCACGAATAACTCCACTACATACAGTCCGATTTCTATCGGGTTTCGACTTTTCTTAATCGGAAGAATGCCACGAACTGGCTCGTGTCACTTCCGTGAGGAAATTATATGAAATAAACAAGTTTAGCATTCACTGGTTAGCGGTTTCATGCCGAGATACCTGGATGGCCGAGGGTTTGCCCGGTGGTGTTTATTGCACCACTTGGATAAGGCTCCCGAGGCCCTCGTCGGTTCGTCGCTCTAGCACCGAGTAAGGACGAAAATGTATTTAAATATATTTTCCGAAGAAATTCTCACGAATAACTCCACTACATACAGTCCGATTTCTATCGGGTTTAGACTTTTCTTAATCGGAAGAATGCCACGAACTGGCTCGTGTCACTTCCGTGAGGAAATTATATGAAATAAACAAGTTTAGCATTCACTGGTTAGCGGTTTCATGCCGAGATACCTGGATGGCCGAGGGTTTGCCCGGTGGTGTTTATTGCACCACTTGGATAAGGCTCCCGAGGCCCTCGTCGGTTCGTCGCTCTAGCACCGAGTAAGGACGAAAATGAATTTAAATATATTTTCCGAAGAAATTCTCACGAATAACTCCACTACATACAGTCCGATTTCTATCGGGTTTCGACTTTTCTTAATCGGAAGAATGCCACGAACTGGCTCGTGTCACTTCCGTGAGGAAATTATATGAAATAAACAAGTTTAGCATTCACTAGTTAGCGGTTTCATGCCGAGATACCTGGATGGCCGAGGGTTTGCCCGGTGGTGTTTATTGCACCACTTGGATAAGGCTCCCGAGGCCCTCGTCGGTTCGTCGCTCTAGCACCGAGTAAGGACGAAAATGTATTTAAATATATTTTCCGAAGAAATTCTCACGAATAACTCCACTGCATACAGTCCGATTTCTATCGGGTTTAGACTTTTCTTAATCGGAAGAATGCCACGAACTGGCTCGTGTCACTTCCGTGAGGAAGTTATATGAAATAAACAAGTTTAGCATTCACTGGGTAGCGGTTTCATGCCGAGGTACCTGGGTGGCCGGGGTTTGCCCGGTCGTGTTTATTGCACCACTTGGATAAGGCTCCCGAGGCCCTCGTCGGTTCGTCGCTCTAGCACCGAGTAAGGACGAAAATGTATTTAAATATATTTTCCGAAGAAATTCTCACGAATAACTCCACTACATACAGTCCGATTTCTATCGGGTTTCGACTTTTCTTAATCGGAAGAATGCCACGAACTGGCTCGTGTCACTTCCGTGAGGAAATTATATGAAATAAACAAGTTTAGCATTCACTGGTTAGCGGTTTCATGCCGAGATACCTGGATGGCCGAGGGTTTGCCCGGTGGTGTTTATTGCACCACTTGGATAAGGCTCCCGAGGCCCTCGTCGGTTCGTCGCTCTAGCACCGAGTAAGGACGAAAATGTATTTAAATATATTTTCCGAAGAAATTCTCACGAATAACTCCACTACATACAGTCCGATTTCTATCGGGTTTAGACTTTTCTTAATCGGAAGAATGCCACGAACTGGCTCGTGTCACTTCCGTGAGGAAATTATATGAAATAAACAAGTTTAGCATTCACTGGTTAGCGGTTTCATGCCGAGATACCTGGATGGCCGAGGGTTTGCCCGGTGGTGTTTATTGCACCACTTGGATAAGGCTCCCGAGGCCCTCGTCGGTTCGTCGCTCTAGCACCGAGTAAGTACGAAAATGAATTTAAATATATTTTCCGAAGAAATTCTCACGAATAACTCCACTACATACAGTCCGATTTCTATCGGGTTTAGACTTTTCTTAATCGGAAGAATGCCACGAACTGGCTCGTGTCACTTCCGTGAGGAAATTATATGAAATAAACAAGTTTAGCATTCACTGGTTAGCGGTTTCATGTCGAGATACCTGGATGGCCGAGGGTTTGCCCGGTGGTGTTTATTGCACCACTTGGATAAGGCTCCCGAGGCCCTCGTCGGTTCGTCGCTCTATCACCGAGTAAGGAGAAAATGTATTTAAATATATTTTCCGAAGAAATTCTCACGAATAAATCCACTACATACAGTCCGATTTCTATCGGGTTTAGACTTTTCTTAATCGGAAGAATGCCACGAACTGGCTCGTGTCACTTCCGTGAGGAAATTATATGAAATAAACAAGTTTAGCATTCACTTGTTAGCGGTTTCATGCCGAGATACGTGGATGGCCGAGGGTTTGCCCGGTGGTGTTTATTGCACCACTTGGATAAGGCTCCCGAGGCCCTCGTCGGTTCGTCGCTCTAGCACCGAGTAAGGACGAAAATGTATTTAAATATATTTTCCGAAGAAATTCTCACGAATAAATCCACTACATACAGTCCGATTTCTATCGGGTTTAGACTTTTCTTAATCGGAAGAATGCCACGAACTGGCTCGTGTCACTTCTGTGAGGAAATTATATGAAATAAACAAGTTTAGCATTCACTTGTTAGCGGTTTCATGCCGAGATACGTGGATGGCCGAGGGTTTGCCCGGTGATGTTTATTGCACCACTTGGACAAGGCTCCCGAGGCCCTCGTCGGTTCGTCGCTCTAGCACCGAGTAAGGACGAAAATGTATTTAAATATATTTTCCGAAGAAATTCTCACGAATAACTCCACTACATACAGTCCGATTTCTATCGGGTTTAGACTTTTCTTAATCGGAAGAATGCCACGAACTGGCTCGTGTCACTTCCGTGAGGAAGTTATATGAAATAAACAAGTTTAGCATTCACTGGGTAGCGGTTTCATGCCGAGGTACCTGGGTGGCCGGGGTTTGCCCGGTCGTGTTTATTGCACCACTTGGATAAGGCTCCCGAGGCCCTCGTCGGTTCGTCGCTCTAGCACCGAGTAAGGACGAAAATGTATTTAAATATATTTTCCGAAGAAATTCTCACGAATAACTCCACTACATACAGTCCGATTTCTATCGGGTTTCGACTTTTCTTAATCGGAAGAATGCCACGAACTGGCTCGTGTCACTTCCGTGAGGAAATTATATGAAATAAACAAGTTTAGCATTCACTTGTTAGCGGTTTCATGCCGAGATACGTGGATGGCCGAGGGTTTGCCCGGTGATGTTTATTGCACCACTTGGACAAGGCTCCCGAGGCCCTCGTCGGTTCGTCGCTCTAGCACCGAGTAAGGACGAAAATGTATTTAAATATATTTTCCGAAGAAATTCTCACGAATAACTCCACTACATACAGTCCGATTTCTATCGGGTTTAGACTTTTCTTAATCGGAAGAATGCCACGAACTGGCTCGTGTCACTTCCGTGAGGAAGTTATATGAAATAAACAAGTTTAGCATTCACTGGGTAGCGGTTTCATGCCGAGGTACCTGGGTGGCCGGGGTTTGCCCGGTCGTGTTTATTGCACCACTTGGATAAGGCTCCCGAGGCCCTCGTCGGTTCGTCGCTCTAGCACCGAGTAAGGACGAAAATGTATTTAAATATATTTTCCGAAGAAATTCTCACGAATAACTCCACTACATACAGTCCGATTTCTATCGGGTTTCGACTTTTCTTAATCGGAAGAATGCCACGAACTGGCTCGTGTCACTTCCGTGAGGAAATTATATGAAATAAACAAGTTTAGCATTCACTGGTTAGCGGTTTCATGCCGAGATACCTGGATGGCCGAGGGTTTGCCCGGTGGTGTTTATTGCACCACTTGGATAAGGCTCCCGAGGCCCTCGTCGGTTCGTCGCTCTAGCACCGAGTAAGGACGAAAATGTATTTAAATATATTTTCCGAAGAAATTCTCACGAATAACTCCACTACATACAGTCCGATTTCTATCGGGTTTAGACTTTTCTTAATCGGAAGAATGCCACGAACTGGCTCGTGTCACTTCCGTGAGGAAATTATATGAAATAAACAAGTTTAGCATTCACTGGTTAGCGGTTTCATGCCGAGATACCTGGATGGCCGAGGGTTTGCCCGGTGGTGTTTATTGCACCACTTGGATAAGGCTCCCGAGGCCCTCGTCGGTTCGTCGCTCTAGCACCGAGTAAGGACGAAAATGAATTTAAATATATTTTCCGAAGAAATTCTCACGAATAACTCCACTACATACAGTCCGATTTCTATCGGGTTTCGACTTTTCTTAATCGGAAGAATGCCACGAACTGGCTCGTGTCACTTCCGTGAGGAAATTATATGAAATAAACAAGTTTAGCATTCACTGGTTAGCGGTTTCATGCCGAGATACCTGGATGGCCGAGGGTTTGCCCGGTGGTGTTTATTGCACCACTTGGATAAGGCTCCCGAGGCCCTCGTCGGTTCGTCGCTCTAGCACCGAGTAAGGACGAAAATGTATTTAAATATATTTTCCGAAGAAATTCTCACGAATAACTCCACTACATACAGTCCGATTTCTATCGGGTTTCGACTTTTCTTAATCGGAAGAATGCCACGAACTGGCTCGTGTCACTTCCGTGAGGAAATTATATGAAATAAACAAGTTTAGCATTCACTGGTTAGCGGTTTCATGCCGAGATACCTGGATGGCCGAGGGTTTGCCCGGTGGTGTTTATTGCACCACTTGGATAAGGCTCCCGAGGCCCTCGTCGGTTCGTCGCTCTAGCACCGAGTAAGGACGAAAATGAATTTAAATATATTTTCCGAAGAAATTCTCACGAATAACTCCACTACATACAGTCCGATTTCTATCGGGTTTCGACTTTTCTTAATCGGAAGAATGCCACGAACTGGCTCGTGTCACTTCCGTGAGGAAATTATATGAAATAAACAAGTTTAGCATTCACTAGTTAGCGGTTTCATGCCGAGATACCTGGATGGCCGAGGGTTTGCCCGGTGGTGTTTATTGCACCACTTGGATAAGGCTCCCGAGGCCCTCGTCGGTTCGTCGCTCTAGCACCGAGTAAGGACGAAAATGTATTTAAATATATTTTCCGAAGAAATTCTCACGAATAAATCCACTACATACAGTCCGATTTCTATCGGGTTTAGACTTTTCTTAATCGGAAGAATGCCACGAACTGGCTCGTGTCACTTCCGTGAGGAAATTATATGAAATAAACAAGTTTAGCATTCACTTGTTAGCGGTTTCATGCCGAGATACGTGGATGGCCGAGGGTTTGCCCGGTGATGTTTATTGCACCACTTGGACAAGGCTCCCGAGGCCCTCGTCGGTTCGTCGCTCTAGCACCGAGTAAGGACGAAAATGTATTTAAATATATTTTCCGAAGAAATTCTCACGAATAACTCCACTGCATACAGTCCGATTTCTATCGGGTTTCGACTTTTCTTAATCGGAAGAATGCCACGAACTGGCTCGTGTCACTTCCGTGAGGAAATTATATGAAATAAACAAGTTTAGCATTCACTGGTTAGCGGTTTCATGCCGAGATACCTGGATGGCCGAGGGTTTGCCCGGTGGTGTTTATTGCACCACTTGGATAAGGCTCCCGAGGCCCTCGTCGGTTCGTCGCTCTAGCACCGAGTAAGGACGAAAATGTATTTAAATATATTTTCCGAAGAAATTCTCACGAATAACTCCACTACATACAGTCCGATTTCTATCGGGTTTAGACTTTTCTTAATCGGAAGAATGCCACGAACTGGCTCGTGTCACTTCCGTGAGGAAATTATATGAAATAAACAAGTTTAGCATTCACTGGTTAGCGGTTTCATGCCGAGATACCTGGATGGCCGAGGGTTTGCCCGGTGGTGTTTATTGCACCACTTGGATAAGGCTCCCGAGGCCCTCGTCGGTTCGTCGCTCTAGCACCGAGTAAGGACGAAAATGTATTTAAATATATTTTCCGAAGAAATTCTCACGAATAACTCCACTACATACAGTCCGATTTCTATCGGGTTTAGACTTTTCTTAATCGGAAGAATGCCACGAACTGGCTCGTGTCACTTCCGTGAGGAAGTTATATGAAATAAACAAGTTTAGCATTCACTGGGTAGCGGTTTCATGCCGAGGTACCTGGGTGGCCGGGGTTTGCCCGGTCGTGTTTATTGCACCACTTGGATAAGGCTCCCGAGGCCCTCGTCGGTTCGTCGCTCTAGCACCGAGTAAGGACGAAAATGTATTTAAATATATTTTCCGAAGAAATTCTCACGAATAACTCCACTACATACAGTCCGATTTCTATCGGGTTTCGACTTTTCTTAATCGGAAGAATGCCACGAACTAGCTCGTGTAACTTCCGTGAGGAAATTATATGAAATAAACATGTTTAGCATTCACTAGTTAGCGGTTTCATGCCGAGATACCTGGATGGCCGAGGGTTTGCCCGGTGGTGTTTATTGCACCACTTGGATAAGGCTCCCGAGGCCCTCGTCGGTTCGTCGCTCTAGCACCGAGTAAGGACGAAAATGTATTTAAATATATTTTCCGAAGAAATTCTCACGAATAAATCCACTACATACAGTCTGATTTCTATCGGGTTTAGACTTTTCTTAATCGGAAGAATGCCACGAACTGGCTCGTGTCACTTCCGTGAGGAAATTATATGAAATAAACAAGTTTAGCATTCACTTGTTAGCGGTTTCATGCCGAGATACGTGGATGGCCGAGGGTTTGCCCGGTGGTGTTTATTGCACCACTTGGATAAGGCTCCCGAGGCCCTCGTCGGTTCGTCGCTCTAGCACCGAGTAAGGACGAAAATGTATTTAAATATATTTTCCGAAGAAATTCTCACGAATAAATCCACTACATACAGTCCGATTTCTATCGGGTTTAGACTTTTCTTAATCGGAAGAATGCCACGAACTGGCTCGTGTCACTTCCGTGAGGAAATTATATGAAATAAACAAGTTTAGCATTCACTGGTTAGCGGTTTCATGCCGAGATACCTGGATGGCCGAGGGTTTGCCCGGTGGTGTTTATTGCACCACTTGGATAAGGCTCCCGAGGCCCTCGTCGGTTCGTCGCTCTAGCACCGAGTAAGGACGAAAATGTATTTAAATATATTTTCCGAAGAAATTCTCACGAATAACTCCACTACATACAGTCCGATTTCTATCGGGTTTCGACTTTTCTTAATCGGAAGAATGCCACGAACTAGCTCGTGTAACTTCCGTGAGGAAATTATATGAAATAAACAAGTTTAGCATTCACTAGTTAGCGGTTTCATGCCGAGATACCTGGATGGCCGAGGGTTTGCCCGGTGGTGTTTATTGCACCACTTGGATAAGGCTCCCGAGGCCCTCGTCGGTTCGTCGCTCTAGCACCGAGTAAGGACGAAAATGTATTTAAATATATTTTCCGAAGAAATTCTCACGAATAAATCCACTACATACAGTCTGATTTCTATCGGGTTTAGACTTTTCTTAATCGGAAGAATGCCACGAACTGGCTCGTGTCACTTCCGTGAGGAAATTATATGAAATAAACAAGTTTAGCATTCACTTGTTAGCGGTTTCATGCCGAGATACGTGGATGGCCGAGGGTTTGCCCGGTGGTGTTTATTGCACCACTTGGATAAGGCTCCCGAGGCCCTCGTCGGTTCGTCGCTCTAGCACCGAGTAAGGACGAAAATGTATTTAAATATATTTTCCGAAGAAATTCTCACGAATAACTCCACTACATACAGTCCGATTTCTATCGGGTTTCGACTTTTCTTAATCGGAAGAATGCCACGAACTAGCTCGTGTAACTTCCGTGAGGAAATTATATGAAATAAACATGTTTAGCATTCACTAGTTAGCGGTTTCATGCCGAGATACCTGGATGGCCGAGGGTTTGCCCGGTGGTGTTTATTGCACCACTTGGATAAGGCTCCCGAGGCCCTCGTCGGTTCGTCGCTCTAGCACCGAGTAAGGACGAAAATGTATTTAAATATATTTTCCGAAGAAATTCTCACGAATAAATCCACTACATACAGTCTGATTTCTATCGGGTTTAGACTTTTCTTAATCGGAAGAATGCCACGAACTGGCTCGTGTCACTTCCGTGAGGAAATTATATGAAATAAACAAGTTTAGCATTCACTTGTTAGCGGTTTCATGCCGAGATACGTGGATGGCCGAGGGTTTGCCCGGTGGTGTTTATTGCACCACTTGGATAAGGCTCCCGAGGCCCTCGTCGGTTCGTCGCTCTAGCACCGAGTAAGGACGAAAATGTATTTAAATATATTTTCCGAAGAAATTCTCACGAATAAATCCACTACATACAGTCCGATTTCTATCGGGTTTAGACTTTTCTTAATCGGAAGAATGCCACGAACTGGCTCGTGTCACTTCCGTGAGGAAATTATATGAAATAAACAAGTTTAGCATTCACTGGTTAGCGGTTTCATGCCGAGATACCTGGATGGCCGAGGGTTTGCCCGGTGGTGTTTATTGCACCACTTGGATAAGGCTCCCGAGGCCCTCGTCGGTTCGTCGCTCTAGCACCGAGTAAGGACGAAAATGTATTTAAATATATTTTCCGAAGAAATTCTCACGAATAACTCCACTACATACAGTCCGATTTCTATCGGGTTTCGACTTTTCTTAATCGGAAGAATGCCACGAACTAGCTCGTGTAACTTCCGTGAGGAAATTATATGAAATAAACAAGTTTAGCATTCACTAGTTAGCGGTTTCATGCCGAGATACCTGGATGGCCGAGGGTTTGCCCGGTGGTGTTTATTGCACCACTTGGATAAGGCTCCCGAGGCCCTCGTCGGTTCGTCGCTCTAGCACCGAGTAAGGACGAAAATGTATTTAAATATATTTTCCGAAGAAATTCTCACGAATAAATCCACTACATACAGTCTGATTTCTATCGGGTTTAGACTTTTCTTAATCGGAAGAATGCCACGAACTGGCTCGTGTCACTTCCGTGAGGAAATTATATGAAATAAACAAGTTTAGCATTCACTTGTTAGCGGTTTCATGCCGAGATACGTGGATGGCCGAGGGTTTGCCCGGTGGTGTTTATTGCACCACTTGGATAAGGCTCCCGAGGCCCTCGTCGGTTCGTCGCTCTAGCACCGAGTAAGGACGAAAATGTATTTAAATATATTTTCCGAAGAAATTCTCACGAATAAATCCACTACATACAGTCCGATTTCTATCGGGTTTAGACTTTTCTTAATCGGAAGAATGCCACGAACTGGCTCGTGTCACTTCCGTGAGGAAATTATATGAAATAAACAAGTTTAGCATTCACTGGTTAGCGGTTTCATGCCGAGATACCTGGATGGCCGAGGGTTTGCCCGGTGGTGTTTATTGCACCACTTGGATAAGGCTCCCGAGGCCCTCGTCGGTTCGTCGCTCTAGCACCGAGTAAGGACGAAAATGTATTTAAATATATTTTCCGAAGAAATTCTCACGAATAAATCCACTACATACAGTCCGATTTCTATCGGGTTTAGACTTTTCTTAATCGGAAGAATGCCACGAACTGGCTCGTGTCACTTCCGTGAGGAAATTATATGGAATAAACAAGTTTAGCATTCACTTGTTAGCGGTTTCATGCCGAGATACGTGGATGGCCGAGGGTTTGCCCGGTGGTGTTTATTGCACCACTTGGATAAGGCTCCCGAGGCCCTCGTCGGTTCGTCGCTCTAGCACCGAGTAAGGACGAAAATGTATTTAAATATATTTTCCGAAGAAATTCTCACGAATAAATCCACTACATACAGTCCGATTTCTATCGGGTTTAGACTTTTCTTAATCGGAAGAATGCCACGAACTGGCTCGTGTCACTTCCGTGAGGAAATTATATGAAATAAACAAATTTAGCATTCACTGGTTAGCGGTTTCATGCCGAGATACCTGGATGGCCGAGGGTTTGCCCGGTGGTGTTTATTGCACCACTTGGATAAGGCTCCCGAGGCCCTCGTCGGTTCGTCGCTCTAGCACCGAGTAAGGACGAAAATGTATTTAAATATATTTTCCGAAGAAATTCTCACGAATAAATCCACTACATACAGTCCGATTTCTATCGGGTTTAGACTTTTCTTAATCGGAAGAATGCCACGAACTGGCTCGTGTCACTTCCGTGAGGAAATTATATGGAATAAACAAGTTTAGCATTCACTTGTTAGCGGTTTCATGCCGAGATACGTGGATGGCCGAGGGTTTGCCCGGTGGTGTTTATTGCACCACTTGGATAAGGCTCCCGAGGCCCTCGTCGGTTCGTCGCTCTAGCACCGAGTAAGGACGAAAATGTATTTAAATATATTTTCCGAAGAAATTCTCACGAATAAATCCACTACATACAGTCCGATTTCTATCGGGTTTAGACTTTTCTTAATCGGAAGAATGCCACGAACTGGCTCGTGTCACTTCCGTGAGGAAATTATATGAAATAAACAAGTTTAGCATTCACTTGTTAGCGGTTTCATGCCGAGATACGTGGATGGCCGAGGGTTTGCCCGGTGATGTTTATTGCACCACTTGGACAAGGCTCCCGAGGCCCTCGTCGGTTCGTCGCTCTAGCACCGAGTAAGGACGAAAATGTATTTAAATATATTTTCCGAAGAAATTCTCACGAATAACTCCACTACATACAGTCCGATTTCTATCGGGTTTCGACTTTTCTTAATCGGAAGAATGCCACGAACTAGCTCGTGTAACTTCCGTGAGGAAATTATATGAAATAAACAAGTTTAGCATTCACTAGTTAGCGGTTTCATGCCGAGATACCTGGATGGCCGAGGGTTTGCCCGGTGGTGTTTATTGCACCACTTGGATAAGGCTCCCGAGGCCCTCGTCGGTTCGTCGCTCTAGCACCGAGTAAGGACGAAAATGTATTTAAATATATTTTCCGAAGAAATTCTCACGAATAAATCCACTACATACAGTCTGATTTCTATCGGGTTTAGACTTTTCTTAATCGGAAGAATGCCACGAACTGGCTCGTGTCACTTCCGTGAGGAAATTATATGAAATAAACAAGTTTAGCATTCACTTGTTAGCGGTTTCATGCCGAGATACGTGGATGGCCGAGGGTTTGCCCGGTGGTGTTTATTGCACCACTTGGATAAGGCTCCCGAGGCCCTCGTCGGTTCGTCGCTCTAGCACCGAGTAAGGACGAAAATGTATTTAAATATATTTTCCGAAGAAATTCTCACGAATAACTCCACTACATACAGTCCGATTTCTATCGGGTTTCGACTTTTCTTAATCGGAAGAATGCCACGAACTAGCTCGTGTAACTTCCGTGAGGAAATTATATGAAATAAACATGTTTAGCATTCACTAGTTAGCGGTTTCATGCCGAGATACCTGGATGGCCGAGGGTTTGCCCGGTGGTGTTTATTGCACCACTTGGATAAGGCTCCCGAGGCCCTCGTCGGTTCGTCGCTCTAGCACCGAGTAAGGACGAAAATGTATTTAAATATATTTTCCGAAGAAATTCTCACGAATAAATCCACTACATACAGTCTGATTTCTATCGGGTTTAGACTTTTCTTAATCGGAAGAATGCCACGAACTGGCTCGTGTCACTTCCGTGAGGAAATTATATGAAATAAACAAGTTTAGCATTCACTTGTTAGCGGTTTCATGCCGAGATACGTGGATGGCCGAGGGTTTGCCCGGTGGTGTTTATTGCACCACTTGGATAAGGCTCCCGAGGCCCTCGTCGGTTCGTCGCTCTAGCACCGAGTAAGGACGAAAATGTATTTAAATATATTTTCCGAAGAAATTCTCACGAATAAATCCACTACATACAGTCCGATTTCTATCGGGTTTAGACTTTTCTTAATCGGAAGAATGCCACGAACTGGCTCGTGTCACTTCCGTGAGGAAATTATATGAAATAAACAAGTTTAGCATTCACTGGTTAGCGGTTTCATGCCGAGATACCTGGATGGCCGAGGGTTTGCCCGGTGGTGTTTATTGCACCACTTGGATAAGGCTCCCGAGGCCCTCGTCGGTTCGTCGCTCTAGCACCGAGTAAGGACGAAAATGTATTTAAATATATTTTCCGAAGAAATTCTCACGAATAACTCCACTACATACAGTCCGATTTCTATCGGGTTTCGACTTTTCTTAATCGGAAGAATGCCACGAACTAGCTCGTGTAACTTCCGTGAGGAAATTATATGAAATAAACAAGTTTAGCATTCACTAGTTAGCGGTTTCATGCCGAGATACCTGGATGGCCGAGGGTTTGCCCGGTGGTGTTTATTGCACCACTTGGATAAGGCTCCCGAGGCCCTCGTCGGTTCGTCGCTCTAGCACCGAGTAAGGACGAAAATGTATTTAAATATATTTTCCGAAGAAATTCTCACGAATAAATCCACTACATACAGTCTGATTTCTATCGGGTTTAGACTTTTCTTAATCGGAAGAATGCCACGAACTGGCTCGTGTCACTTCCGTGAGGAAATTATATGAAATAAACAAGTTTAGCATTCACTTGTTAGCGGTTTCATGCCGAGATACGTGGATGGCCGAGGGTTTGCCCGGTGGTGTTTATTGCACCACTTGGATAAGGCTCCCGAGGCCCTCGTCGGTTCGTCGCTCTAGCACCGAGTAAGGACGAAAATGTATTTAAATATATTTTCCGAAGAAATTCTCACGAATAAATCCACTACATACAGTCCGATTTCTATCGGGTTTAGACTTTTCTTAATCGGAAGAATGCCACGAACTGGCTCGTGTCACTTCCGTGAGGAAATTATATGAAATAAACAAGTTTAGCATTCACTGGTTAGCGGTTTCATGCCGAGATACCTGGATGGCCGAGGGTTTGCCCGGTGGTGTTTATTGCACCACTTGGATAAGGCTCCCGAGGCCCTCGTCGGTTCGTCGCTCTAGCACCGAGTAAGGACGAAAATGTATTTAAATATATTTTCCGAAGAAATTCTCACGAATAAATCCACTACATACAGTCCGATTTCTATCGGGTTTAGACTTTTCTTAATCGGAAGAATGCCACGAACTGGCTCGTGTCACTTCCGTGAGGAAATTATATGGAATAAACAAGTTTAGCATTCACTTGTTAGCGGTTTCATGCCGAGATACGTGGATGGCCGAGGGTTTGCCCGGTGGTGTTTATTGCACCACTTGGATAAGGCTCCCGAGGCCCTCGTCGGTTCGTCGCTCTAGCACCGAGTAAGGACGAAAATGTATTTAAATATATTTTCCGAAGAAATTCTCACGAATAAATCCACTACATACAGTCCGATTTCTATCGGGTTTAGACTTTTCTTAATCGGAAGAATGCCACGAACTGGCTCGTGTCACTTCCGTGAGGAAATTATATGAAATAAACAAATTTAGCATTCACTGGTTAGCGGTTTCATGCCGAGATACCTGGATGGCCGAGGGTTTGCCCGGTGGTGTTTATTGCACCACTTGGATAAGGCTCCCGAGGCCCTCGTCGGTTCGTCGCTCTAGCACCGAGTAAGGACGAAAATGTATTTAAATATATTTTCCGAAGAAATTCTCACGAATAAATCCACTACATACAGTCCGATTTCTATCGGGTTTAGACTTTTCTTAATCGGAAGAATGCCACGAACTGGCTCGTGTCACTTCCGTGAGGAAATTATATGGAATAAACAAGTTTAGCATTCACTTGTTAGCGGTTTCATGCCGAGATACGTGGATGGCCGAGGGTTTGCCCGGTGGTGTTTATTGCACCACTTGGATAAGGCTCCCGAGGCCCTCGTCGGTTCGTCGCTCTAGCACCGAGTAAGGACGAAAATGTATTTAAATATATTTTCCGAAGAAATTCTCACGAATAAATCCACTACATACAGTCCGATTTCTATCGGGTTTAGACTTTTCTTAATCGGAAGAATGCCACGAACTGGCTCGTGTCACTTCCGTGAGGAAATTATATGAAATAAACAAGTTTAGCATTCACTTGTTAGCGGTTTCATGCCGAGATACGTGGATGGCCGAGGGTTTGCCCGGTGATGTTTATTGCACCACTTGGACAAGGCTCCCGAGGCCCTCGTCGGTTCGTCGCTCTAGCACCGAGTAAGGACGAAAATGTATTTAAATATATTTTCCGAAGAAATTCTCACGAATAACTCCACTACATACAGTCCGATTTCTATCGGGTTTAGACTTTTCTTAATCGGAAGAATGCCACGAACTGGCTCGTGTCACTTCCGTGAGGAAGTTATATGAAATAAACAAGTTTAGCATTCACTGGGTAGCGGTTTCATGCCGAGGTACCTGGGTGGCCGGGGTTTGCCCGGTCGTGTTTATTGCACCACTTGGATAAGGCTCCCGAGGCCCTCGTCGGTTCGTCGCTCTAGCACCGAGTAAGGACGAAAATGTATTTAAATATATTTTCCGAAGAAATTCTCACGAATAACTCCACTACATACAGTCCGATTTCTATCGGGTTCAGACTTTTCTTAATCGGAAGAATGCCACGAACTGGCTCGTGTCACTTCCGTGAGGAAATTATATGAAATAAACAAGTTTAGCATTCACTAGTTAGCGGTTTCATGCCGAGATACCTGGATGGCCGAGGGTTTGCCCGGTGGTGTTTATTGCACCACTTGGATAAGGCTCCCGAGGCCCTCGTCGGTTCGTCGCTCTAGCACCGAGTAAGGACGAAAATGTATTTAAATATATTTTCCGAAGAAATTCTCACGAATAAATCCACTACATACAGTCCGATTTCTATCGGGTTTCGACTTTTCTTAATCGGAAGAATGCCACGAACTAGCTCGTGTAACTTCCGTGAGGAAATTATATGAAATAAACAAGTTTAGCATTCACTAGTTAGCGGTTTCATGCCGAGATACCTGGATGGCCGAGGGTTTGCCCGGTGGTGTTTATTGCACCACTTGGATAAGGCTCCCGAGGCCCTCGTCGGTTCGTCGCTCTAGCACCGAGTAAGGACGAAAATGTATTTAAATATATTTTCCGAAGAAATTCTCACGAATAAATCCACTACATACAGTCTGATTTCTATCGGGTTTAGACTTTTCTTAATCGGAAGAATGCCACGAACTGGCTCGTGTCACTTCCGTGAGGAAATTATATGAAATAAACAAGTTTAGCATTCACTTGTTAGCGGTTTCATGCCGAGATACGTGGATGGCCGAGGGTTTGCCCGGTGGTGTTTATTGCACCACTTGGATAAGGCTCCCGAGGCCCTCGTCGGTTCGTCGCTCTAGCACCGAGTAAGGACGAAAATGTATTTAAATATATTTTCCGAAGAAATTCTCACGAATAAATCCACTACATACAGTCCGATTTCTATCGGGTTTAGACTTTTCTTAATCGGAAGAATGCCACGAACTGGCTCGTGTCACTTCCGTGAGGAAATTATATGAAATAAACAAGTTTAGCATTCACTGGTTAGCGGTTTCATGCCGAGATACCTGGATGGCCGAGGGTTTGCCCGGTGGTGTTTATTGCACCACTTGGATAAGGCTCCCGAGGCCCTCGTCGGTTCGTCGCTCTAGCACCGAGTAAGGACGAAAATGTATTTAAATATATTTTCCGAAGAAATTCTCACGAATAAATCCACTACATACAGTCTGATTTCTATCGGGTTTAGACTTTTCTTAATCGGAAGAATGCCACGAACTGGCTCGTGTCACTTCCGTGAGGAAATTATATGAAATAAACAAGTTTAGCATTCACTTGTTAGCGGTTTCATGCCGAGATACGTGGATGGCCGAGGGTTTGCCCGGTGGTGTTTATTGCACCACTTGGATAAGGCTCCCGAGGCCCTCGTCGGTTCGTCGCTCTAGCACCGAGTAAGGACGAAAATGTATTTAAATATATTTTCCGAAGAAATTCTCACGAATAAATCCACTACATACAGTCCGATTTCTATCGGGTTTAGACTTTTCTTAATCGGAAGAATGCCACGAACTGGCTCGTGTCACTTCCGTGAGGAAATTATATGAAATAAACAAGTTTAGCATTCACTTGTTAGCGGTTTCATGCCGAGATACCTGGATGGCCGAGGGTTTGCCCGGTGGTGTTTATTGCACCACTTGGATAAGGCTCCCGAGGCCCTCGTCGGTTCGTCGCTCTAGCACCGAGTAAGGACGAAAATGTATTTAAATATATTTTCCGAAGAAATTCTCACGAATAAATCCACTACATACAGTCCGATTTCTATCGGGTTTAGACTTTTCTTAATCGGAAGTATGCCACGAACTGGCTCGTGTCACTTCCGTGAGGAAATTATATGAAATAAACAAGTTTAGCATTCACTTGTTAGCGGTTTCATGCCGAGATACGTGGATGGCCGAGGGTTTGCCCGGTGATGTTTATTGCACCACTTGGACAAGGCTCCCGAGGCCCTCGTCGGTTCGTCGCTCTAGCACCGAGTAAGGACGAAAATGTATTTAAATATATTTTCCGAAGAAATTCTCACGAATAACTCCACTACATACAGTCCGATTTCTATCGGGTTTAGACTTTTCTTAATCGGAAGAATGCCACGAACTGGCTCGTGTCACTTCCGTGAGGAAGTTATATGAAATAAACAAGTTTAGCATTCACTGGGTAGCGGTTTCATGCCGAGGTACCTGGGTGGCCGGGGTGTGCCCGGTCGTGTTTATTCCACCACTTGGATAAGGCTCCCGAGGCCCTCGTCGGTTCGTCGCTCTAGCACCGAGTAAGGACGAAAATGTATTTAAATATATTTTCCGAAGAAATTCTCACGAATAACTCCACTACATACAGTCCGATTTCTATCGGGTTTCGACTTTTCTTAATCGGAAGAATGCCACGAACTGGCTCGTGTCACTTCCGTGAGGAAATTATATGAAATAAACAAGTTTAGCATTCACTGGTTAGCGGTTTCATGCCAAGATACCTGGATGGCCGAGGGTTTGCCCGGTGGTGTTTATTGCACCACTTGGATAAGGCTCCCGAGGCCCTCGTCGGTTCGTCGCTCTAGCACCGAGTAAGGACGAAAATGTATTTAAATATATTTTCCGAAGAAATTCTCACGAATAACTCCACTACATACAGTCCGATTTCTATCGGGTTTCGACTTTTCTTAATCGGAAGAATGCCACGAACTGGCTCGTGTCACTTCCGTGAGGAAATTATATGAAATAAACAAGTTTAGCATTCACTAGTTAGCGGTTTCATGCCGAGATACCTGGATGGCCGAGGGTTTGCCCGGTGGTGTTTATTGCACCACTTGGATAAGGCTCCCGAGGCCCTCGTCGGTTCGTCGCTCTAGCACCGAGTAAGGACGAAAATGTATTTAAATATATTTTCCGAAGAAATTCTCACGAATAAATCCACTACATACAGTCCGATTTCTATCGGGTTTAGACTTTTCTTAATCGGAAGAATGCCACGAACTGGCTCGTGTCACTTCCGTGAGGAAATTATATGAAATAAACAAGTTTAGCATTCACTTGTTAGCGGTTTCATGCCGAGATACGTGGATGGCCGAGGGTTTGCCCGGTGGTGTTTATTGCACCACTTGGACAAGGCTCCCGAGGCCCTCGTCGGTTCGTCGCTCTAGCACCGAGTAAGGACGAAAATGTATTTAAATATATTTTCCGAAGAAATTCTCACGAATAAATCCACTACATACAGTCCGATTTCTATCGGGTTTAGACTTTTCTTAATCGGAAGAATGCCACGAACTGGCTCGTGTCACTTCCGTGAGGAAATTATATGAAATAAACAAGTTTAGCATTCACTGGTTAGCGGTTTCATGCCGAGATACCTGGATGGCCGAGGGTTTGCCCGGTGGTGTTTATTGCACCACTTGGATAAGGCTCCCGAGGCCCTCGTCGGTTCGTCGCTCTAGCACCGAGTAAGGACGAAAATGTATTTAAATATATTTTCCGAAGAAATTCTCACGAATAACTCCACTACATACAGTCCGATTTCTAACGGGTTTAGACTTTTCTTAATCGGAAGAATGCCACGAACTGGCTCGTGTCACTTCCGTGAGGAAATTATATGAAATAAACAAGTTTAGCATTCACTAGTTAGCGGTTTCATGCCGAGATACCTGGATGGCCGAGGGTTTGCCCGGTGGTGTTTATTGCACCACTTGGATAAGGCTCCCGAGGCCCTCGTCGGTTCGTCGCTCTAGCACCGAGTAAGGACGAAAATGTATTTAAATATATTTTCCGAAGAAATTCTCACGAATAAATCCACTACATACAGTCCGATTTCTATCGGGTTTAGACTTTTCTTAATCGGAAGAATGCCACGAACTGGCTCGTGTCACTTCCGTGAGGAAATTATATGAAATAAACAAGTTTAGCATTCACTTGTTAGCGGTTTCATGCCGAGATACGTGGATGGCCGAGGGTTTGCCCGGTGGTGTTTATTGCACCACTTGGATAAGGCTCCCGAGGCCCTCGTCGGTTCGTCGCTCTAGCACCGAGTAAGGACGAAAATGTATTTAAATATATTTTCCGAAGAAATTCTCACGAATAAATCCACTACATACAGTCCGATTTCTATCGGGTTTAGACTTTTCTTAATCGGAAGAATGCCACGAACTGGCTCGTGTCACTTCCGTGAGGAAATTATATGAAATAAACAAGTTTAGCATTCACTTGTTAGCGGTTTCATGCCGAGATACCTGGATGGCCGAGGGTTTGCCCGGTGGTGTTTATTGCACCACTTGGATAAGGCTCCCGAGGCCCTCGTCGGTTCGTCGCTCTAGCACCGAGTAAGGACGAAAATGTATTTAAATATATTTTCCGAAGAAATTCTCACGAATAAATCCACTACATACAGTCCGATTTCTATCGGGTTTAGACTTTTCTTAATCGGAAGTATGCCACGAACTGGCTCGTGTCACTTCCGTGAGGAAATTATATGAAATAAACAAGTTTAGCATTCACTTGTTAGCGGTTTCATGCCGAGATACGTGGATGGCCGAGGGTTTGCCCGGTGATGTTTATTGCACCACTTGGACAAGGCTCCCGAGGCCCTCGTCGGTTCGTCGCTCTAGCACCGAGTAAGGACGAAAATGTATTTAAATATATTTTCCGAAGAAATTCTCACGAATAACTCCACTACATACAGTCCGATTTCTATCGGGTTTAGACTTTTCTTAATCGGAAGAATGCCACGAACTGGCTCGTGTCACTTCCGTGAGGAAGTTATATGAAATAAACAAGTTTAGCATTCACTGGGTAGCGGTTTCATGCCGAGGTACCTGGGTGGCCGGGGTGTGCCCGGTCGTGTTTATTCCACCACTTGGATAAGGCTCCCGAGGCCCTCGTCGGTTCGTCGCTCTAGCACCGAGTAAGGACGAAAATGTATTTAAATATATTTTCCGAAGAAATTCTCACGAATAACTCCACTACATACAGTCCGATTTCTATCGGGTTTCGACTTTTCTTAATCGGAAGAATGCCACGAACTGGCTCGTGTCACTTCCGTGAGGAAATTATATGAAATAAACAAGTTTAGCATTCACTGGTTAGCGGTTTCATGCCAAGATACCTGGATGGCCGAGGGTTTGCCCGGTGGTGTTTATTGCACCACTTGGATAAGGCTCCCGAGGCCCTCGTCGGTTCGTCGCTCTAGCACCGAGTAAGGACGAAAATGTATTTAAATATATTTTCCGAAGAAATTCTCACGAATAACTCCACTACATACAGTCCGATTTCTATCGGGTTTCGACTTTTCTTAATCGGAAGAATGCCACGAACTGGCTCGTGTCACTTCCGTGAGGAAATTATATGAAATAAACAAGTTTAGCATTCACTAGTTAGCGGTTTCATGCCGAGATACCTGGATGGCCGAGGGTTTGCCCGGTGGTGTTTATTGCACCACTTGGATAAGGCTCCCGAGGCCCTCGTCGGTTCGTCGCTCTAGCACCGAGTAAGGACGAAAATGTATTTAAATATATTTTCCGAAGAAATTCTCACGAATAAATCCACTACATACAGTCCGATTTCTATCGGGTTTAGACTTTTCTTAATCGGAAGAATGCCACGAACTGGCTCGTGTCACTTCCGTGAGGAAATTATATGAAATAAACAAGTTTAGCATTCACTTGTTAGCGGTTTCATGCCGAGATACGTGGATGGCCGAGGGTTTGCCCGGTGGTGTTTATTGCACCACTTGGACAAGGCTCCCGAGGCCCTCGTCGGTTCGTCGCTCTAGCACCGAGTAAGGACGAAAATGTATTTAAATATATTTTCCGAAGAAATTCTCACGAATAAATCCACTACATACAGTCCGATTTCTATCGGGTTTAGACTTTTCTTAATCGGAAGAATGCCACGAACTGGCTCGTGTCACTTCCGTGAGGAAATTATATGAAATAAACAAGTTTAGCATTCACTGGTTAGCGGTTTCATGCCGAGATACCTGGATGGCCGAGGGTTTGCCCGGTGGTGTTTATTGCACCACTTGGATAAGGCTCCCGAGGCCCTCGTCGGTTCGTCGCTCTAGCACCGAGTAAGGACGAAAATGTATTTAAATATATTTTCCGAAGAAATTCTCACGAATAACTCCACTACATACAGTCCGATTTCTATCGGGTTTAGACTTTTCTTAATCGGAAGAATGCCACGAACTGGCTCGTGTCACTTCCGTGAGGAAATTATATGAAATAAACAAGTTTAGCATTCACTGGTTAGCGGTTTCATGCCGAGATACCTGGATGGCCGAGGGTTTGCCCGGTGGTGTTTATTGCACCACTTGGATAAGGCTCCCGAGGCCCTCGTCGGTTCGTCGCTCTAGCACCGAGTAAGGACGAAAATGTATTTAAATATATTTTCCGAAGAAA
Organism: Lasioglossum calceatum; assembly: GCA_963966675.1. Lineage (NCBI taxonomy): Eukaryota > Metazoa > Arthropoda > Insecta > Hymenoptera > Halictidae > Lasioglossum > Lasioglossum calceatum. Next base: position 314,746 of record CAXAAD010000265.1, on the reverse strand, counting down.
TTCTCACGAATAAATCCACTACATACAGTCTGATTTCTATCGGGTTTAGACTTTTCTTAATCGGAAGAATGCCACGAACTGGCTCGTGTCACTTCCGTGAGGAAATTATATGAAATAAACAAGTTTAGCATTCACTTGTTAGCGGTTTCATGCCGAGATACGTGGATGGCCGAGGGTTTGCCCGGTGGTGTTTATTGCACCACTTGGATAAGGCTCCCGAGGCCCTCGTCGGTTCGTCGCTCTAGCACCGAGTAAGGACGAAAATGTATTTAAATATATTTTCCGAAGAAATTCTCACGAATAAATCCACTACATACAGTCCGATTTCTATCGGGTTTAGACTTTTCTTAATCGGAAGAATGCCACGAACTGGCTCGTGTCACTTCCGTGAGGAAATTATATGAAATAAACAAGTTTAGCATTCACTGGTTAGCGGTTTCATGCCGAGATACCTGGATGGCCGAGGGTTTGCCCGGTGGTGTTTATTGCACCACTTGGATAAGGCTCCCGAGGCCCTCGTCGGTTCGTCGCTCTAGCACCGAGTAAGGACGAAAATGTATTTAAATATATTTTCCGAAGAAATTCTCACGAATAACTCCACTACATACAGTCCGATTTCTATCGGGTTCAGACTTTTCTTAATCGGAAGAATGCCACGAACTGGCTCGTGTCACTTCCGTGAGGAAATTATATGAAATAAACAAGTTTAGCATTCACTAGTTAGCGGTTTCATGCCGAGATACCTGGATGGCCGAGGGTTTGCCCGGTGGTGTTTATTGCACCACTTGGATAAGGCTCCCGAGGCCCTCGTCGGTTCGTCGCTCTAGCACCGAGTAAGGACGAAAATGTATTTAAATATATTTTCCGAAGAAATTCTCACGAATAAATCCACTACATACAGTCCGATTTCTATCGGGTTTAGACTTTTCTTAATCGGAAGTATGCCACGAACTGGCTCGTGTCACTTCCGTGAGGAAATTATATGAAATAAACAAGTTTAGCATTCACTTGTTAGCGGTTTCATGCCGAGATACGTGGATGGCCGAGGGTTTGCCCGGTGATGTTTATTGCACCACTTGGACAAGGCTCCCGAGGCCCTCGTCGGTTCGTCGCTCTAGCACCGAGTAAGGACGAAAATGTATTTAAATATATTTTCCGAAGAAATTCTCACGAATAACTCCACTACATACAGTCCGATTTCTATCGGGTTTAGACTTTTCTTAATCGGAAGAATGCCACGAACTGGCTCGTGTCACTTCCGTGAGGAAGTTATATGAAATAAACAAGTTTAGCATTCACTGGGTAGCGGTTTCATGCCGAGGTACCTGGGTGGCCGGGGTGTGCCCGGTCGTGTTTATTCCACCACTTGGATAAGGCTCCCGAGGCCCTCGTCGGTTCGTCGCTCTAGCACCGAGTAAGGACGAAAATGTATTTAAATATATTTTCCGAAGAAATTCTCACGAATAACTCCACTACATACAGTCCGATTTCTATCGGGTTTCGACTTTTCTTAATCGGAAGAATGCCACGAACTGGCTCGTGTCACTTCCGTGAGGAAATTATATGAAATAAACAAGTTTAGCATTCACTGGTTAGCGGTTTCATGCCAAGATACCTGGATGGCCGAGGGTTTGCCCGGTGGTGTTTATTGCACCACTTGGATAAGGCTCCCGAGGCCCTCGTCGGTTCGTCGCTCTAGCACCGAGTAAGGACGAAAATGTATTTAAATATATTTTCCGAAGAAATTCTCACGAATAACTCCACTACATACAGTCCGATTTCTATCGGGTTTCGACTTTTCTTAATCGGAAGAATGCCACGAACTGGCTCGTGTCACTTCCGTGAGGAAATTATATGAAATAAACAAGTTTAGCATTCACTAGTTAGCGGTTTCATGCCGAGATACCTGGATGGCCGAGGGTTTGCCCGGTGGTGTTTATTGCACCACTTGGATAAGGCTCCCGAGGCCCTCGTCGGTTCGTCGCTCTAGCACCGAGTAAGGACGAAAATGTATTTAAATATATTTTCCGAAGAAATTCTCACGAATAAATCCACTACATACAGTCCGATTTCTATCGGGTTTAGACTTTTCTTAATCGGAAGAATGCCACGAACTGGCTCGTGTCACTTCCGTGAGGAAATTATATGAAATAAACAAGTTTAGCATTCACTTGTTAGCGGTTTCATGCCGAGATACGTGGATGGCCGAGGGTTTGCCCGGTGGTGTTTATTGCACCACTTGGACAAGGCTCCCGAGGCCCTCGTCGGTTCGTCGCTCTAGCACCGAGTAAGGACGAAAATGTATTTAAATATATTTTCCGAAGAAATTCTCACGAATAAATCCACTACATACAGTCCGATTTCTATCGGGTTTAGACTTTTCTTAATCGGAAGAATGCCACGAACTGGCTCGTGTCACTTCCGTGAGGAAATTATATGAAATAAACAAGTTTAGCATTCACTGGTTAGCGGTTTCATGCCGAGATACCTGGATGGCCGAGGGTTTGCCCGGTGGTGTTTATTGCACCACTTGGATAAGGCTCCCGAGGCCCTCGTCGGTTCGTCGCTCTAGCACCGAGTAAGGACGAAAATGTATTTAAATATATTTTCCGAAGAAATTCTCACGAATAACTCCACTACATACAGTCCGATTTCTATCGGGTTTAGACTTTTCTTAATCGGAAGAATGCCACGAACTGGCTCGTGTCACTTCCGTGAGGAAATTATATGAAATAAACAAGTTTAGCATTCACTGGTTAGCGGTTTCATGCCGAGATACCTGGATGGCCGAGGGTTTGCCCGGTGGTGTTTATTGCACCACTTGGATAAGGCTCCCGAGGCCCTCGTCGGTTCGTCGCTCTAGCACCGAGTAAGGACGAAAATGTATTTAAATATATTTTCCGAAGAAATTCTCACGAATAACTCCACTACATACAGTCCGATTTCTATCGGGTTTAGACTTTTCTTAATCGGAAGAATGCCACGAACTGGCTCGTGTCACTTCCGTGAGGAAGTTATATGAAATAAACAAGTTTAGCATTCACTGGGTAGCGGTTTCATGCCGAGGTACCTGGGTGGCCGGGGTTTGCCCGGTGGTGTTTATTGCACTACTATTGTGTTCTGGGCTCAGGCCTTTGTGCTCGACCCTCGTGCCTCGGTACGTGTTCATTGGAGCCTCGAGCCGGCCGTAAGTATTCGTGGATGTATTTAATATTCGAAAATTAAATACAGAAATTAAATACAATTTCTATTCGAAGCTTCTGCCGATTCTGTCAGAGTCGAAACTTGAAAGGCAACGAAAATGAACGCCTATAATATAGTGTCAGCTGGTTTGCTTAGGAAGGTTTCTTTTACATCTTATAATCTGTTTTTAGTAATGTCCACACTTCTGGCATATTTTCTAGATCCCAACAAGATTTAAGATTTTATTCCACTGACAATGAAATCGATGAGGGTTTCAGGGTTTTCTTAACTTTTTATTAAAAAGGTGTCGTAGGCCAAGAGTGATTTCTAATATTGTTCTCAAGCCATAAAGAGGGTCATGTAGTCCTATACAGCCCGCTGGTATTTTCCTGAGACCTGCAGTATAGACAACGGACCGCTATTGCGGTGCGCTCAACTCGCCTCTACCTGAAACGGGGGTACACGGCGTCTTTTACCAGCTCATTGTGTCGCCAATTTTTAAATCGCCAGTCTTTTCAAGGGCCCAGTTTAATGGGGAAACTGCAAGCAATATATCCATATTTTTTTCAAAATTTAAATCACTGGCACCCACCGGAAAAAACGTACAAAAACAGTTTGTTTAAATTTTTCGACATTATAAAGTTGATTATCGATGTTGAAAATATTATTTTATAATAGCCCAATTCTTTCCGAATCAAAAACAAAAAAAATGTGGCTCAATCGGACAAACAGTTCCTGAGATAAAAATTTGGATAAGGCCCATTCTCGTCAAAATGGGCAAAAATTGTAAATTTCGAAGGCCTGTCATTTCTAAAAAAATTCGAAATCGGCAAAATGATTACTTAAAGGCCCCCTAATTTCACATGGCTACAACATACACCCGTCCCTCAATTTACGCGGCACTTTTTTACGCGAGTATTTGTTTAACGCGCCAAAACCTCAATTTACGCGAACTTTTACCTTTTACGCGGAAAGGAAGGAAAACATTAGGAGAGTAGTGTGGCCTCTGGAACCTTATCAAGTATACAGATTCAATTTACACGATTTTTTATTCGCGTAAATCAAATCCACGTGGAACGGATATTCGCGTAAATTGAGGGACGGGTGTATTTCATTTAGAACAAAATCGACGATGGTGACTTCAAAAAGTGATCGATTTGGCACGGAATGACCCAATACGATTGTTATTTGTATGCTTTATTTTAATAAGTTAGTACAACATAGAGAATAAACATTTGTATATGTCTAACATCCTTTCTACAGGGTGAACCACGAATCGTGATCAGTAGTGTCGCTCTGTTAACTCTGTTATCAACAGTCCGATCGAAGATGTTTCAATCGTTGTTAAGAATATCTTGTATGATATATGAAGAATTAGAATGACAATGAGCAAATTCACTCTAGATTACGAAATCACGACCGTAATCGTGATTCTGAGATTACTATATGGCAATACTGTGGCCATCACTACTGTTTATAATACTGTTTATATTATTCAAAATACGAAGTAGCAAAAAGAATGAGGAATAGATAATGGAAACAACTTATCCGGAACATCGTCGTTCTTTGACACAGCAGCTTCTATTGCTTGCAACCCCCACCCCTAAAAAAATAAACTTTTTTTCTAGAGTTCATAATTTGCTCACAATTGTAAACAAATATATGAAATGCACGATGTAAGTTCGAGTATTTCCGTTTCTTTTAACCTAAAAGCATTGGTGTCTGCACACGATATCCATAAAAATTGTCGTGAGAGTCACTGGACCATGTTTATCCTGAAAAACCCTTTTGATTCTTCGTAAAATAGTTTGTCGAAATAAAAGTTCTTCGTAACTGTTTTAGGAACCGAAATTGATATTAAACAGTTTTCGAAGTCTGGTTCTGAATAATTCCTTTACATTCTATTTTAATTACATTGTACTCCAAATACATTAAATTTCAATTACAGTGTAATTCAACTACATTCACGATTAGCGTAATTACTAGCAATCAAATTGATTAAACGGTTTGAATTATGTCATACAAATAGAGTATAATCTATCCTATGCAGAATATTAAATTAATTTATATTTTTATGCTAAGTTTTGCAGAAAACCACGCGAAATATAAATTAATTTGAGAGTAAAATGTGTTTTAACTCTCGGGAACTTTTCTCTAAGTTGTATGTATATTAAATCTAGAAGTAGATAGAGAGAGGGAGAGACAGATTGTTTTTTTAAAACTATTAACTTCTCTTGAGATCTGATCCTCTCTGGCATGGAAGGGGGAAATCCGCTCTACTATCGGTGTAGGATCTGATCCAGGCTAAGCGTCCGCTCTACTATTGGTATAGGATCTGATCCAGGCTAGGATTTTGTGTGGGGGCAGCACTATACCGGTTGCATCGAAAACCCGGGCGTGAGCACTCTCATATCCTCTCTGTCTGTACTGTAGCGTGACCCGTTGATCACGCGAACATAGCTACGATAACGTTACCACACTATAGGTTTGATTGATGGCGTTGAGAGGGAAATTTGAATATAAAACATAACGATTAGGTCAAAGCCGTGTATTTCATTTTACATATATTTTATTCGGGCACGATAGTTTAGTCTTAGAATATGTAGGGAAACAATAGGAGGTATTTCCACGGAGATCCTTGACGAAATTCCGAGGGGCGAGACTAATTGAGGAATTTGGGTAAAGTCACGTAATCTCTTGGAGGAGCTTCTCCGATTTCACATAAATAGACAGTCGAAGTCTGGAATCGGTCAAGGACGGGAAGTCGTAAATTCTATGTCAAGGACCCCTTGGAACTCCCTCGGACCTCTCTCTCGCTCGGTCCCACGACCCTTGTTTTGACGGGCCTTCACCCTCGCGCGTACCCCACTCTCGTGCGCGCGCTATTGGACACCTCCATCACCAATCACCATCGAGCCGCAACAAAAGACGAGCCACCCGACGAATCAACGCCCAGCTGGAAGATCTGAATTTTCCTATTGGCTAAGGAAAAGGAACCTGGAAGAAGATAAAACCTCGGGACGAGGCAAATACGAAAGAGATACATTTCTGAGATCTTAGAGTCAACAACGAGTACACTATTAAATAAAGTCTATTTTTCGTTACATTTCCTTGTTAAGAGTTTGTTCAGAAAACCTTCCACGAGCAGAGTGCTTTAGCGCTCCACGGGCATCCGAACCCAGCGTATTCCCCAAATCCCACCACACTGCGACGCAACAGTACCTATCATACTGAACACTGTAACTAGAAAATCAGTATGACCAACCTCTGTGCAAAAAACGAGTTTGGTAAACACGCCTTGCCTGATGAACACCAGATGGCGTTGCTTGCTATTTCGAAATTCTATTCAGCTGGGTCAGATAGCACTAAACGTTCTATTGTACCCTCCTGACTAGGCGCCATCTCGTCTAAACCGGCCGAACTAAAATTGGCTCTAGCTCGTTCTGGATGAATGTAATATGGGGAAATCTCTGCTAATGTGAATGCAATCACGGGAATCGATTTGTTCTTCTTATTTGAGCATATTTTGGGCTGGGTGAGGGCTCAATCTAAAGAGGAAGGTTCAGCGCAGGGTGCTCTGGTTATTACAGCAGTCAAAAAAGTCTTTAGTGGCAGAAAAATACATTGGAATTTGCGGGTATTTTTTCTCGATTTTTCCTCTACTTTGGACACTCATATTGTTATATATAAGCATAATCTCATTAGCCTCATGACCAGAGCACCCTGCACTGAACCTTCCTCTTTATATTGAACCCTCACCCAGCCCAAAATTTGCTCAAATAAGAAAAACAAATCGATTCCCGCAAACCCTTATTTCCACCCTTATTCTAGTAATATTCTAGTAAGTTTCTAGTTACAATTCTGAGTATCCTACCCCCTTAAGGGGGTAGGATACTGAACACTGTAACTAGAAAATCAGTATGACCAACCTCTGTGCAAAAAACGAGTTTGGTAAACACGCCTTGCCTGATGAACACCAGATGGCGTTGCTTGCTATTTCGAAATTCTATTCAGCTGGGTCAGATAGCACTAAACGTTCTATTGTACCCTCCTGACTAGGCGCCATCTCGTCTAAACCGGCCGAACTAAAATTGGCTCTAGCTCGTTCTGGATGAATGTAATATGGGGAAATCTCTGCTAATGTGAATGCAATCACGGGAATCGATTTGTTTTTCTTATTTGAGCATATTTTGGGCTGGGTGAGGGCTCAATCTAAAGAGGAAGGTTCAGCGCAGGGTGCTCTGGTTATTACAGCAGTCAAAAAAGTCTTTAGTGGCAGAAAAATACATTGGAATTTGCGGGTATTTTTTCTCGATTTTTCCTCTACTTTGGACACTCATATTGTTATATATAAGCATAATCTCATTAGCCTCATGACCAGAGCACCCTGCACTGAACCTTCCTCTTTAGATTGAACCCTCACCCAGCCCAAAATTTGCTCAAATAAGAAAAACAAATCGATTCCCGCAAACCCTTATTTCCACCCTTATTCTAGTAATATTCTAGTAAGTTTCTAGTTACAATTCTGAGTATCCTACCCCCTTAAGGCATATTTCAACGATGCCCTTTCGGCGGAAATTATAAACGGGTATACGTTGGCGGGAACCAGGGGGTACGCAGGATTAAACAAGACGAAAATCCTGGAGGCCATGTATGGTAAGCATTGTGTAGATTTTTTATTTAATTTTATTTCATTATTAATTCATTGTTTAGTAATATTTATCTCGATTTCAACGAATGTTACAGCTGCTACCCGGCATTCGAGATCGTTTGACAGGCCGGTCAAGAAAAGCCTCCCCCGACGTTATCGCCTTCGCGCCGCCGCAGAACACAATCTGTGGGACGTCGCCCCCCCCTCTCCACCATGGAACGGTGATGCTAAGGAAGTGCGCCGTAAGTATATTATAGTGAAATTATATAATAAAAGTGAGTATAGTCTAAGTCTAAACAATCAATATGCAAACTAATGTTTATTTTTTTTAGGTTGGGCACTTCGTTCAGTGCTCTTGCATTGATATGGTGGAATAGGCCTACAGGGGATACCACTGGAAAAAAACGCAATCGATTTCTCGAAGGAGGAGAAGGAGTAAGCTCTACGGCAACCGGGGAAGAGGAAGGACTCTAATTTCTGGTGTGGTGGTAAGTACAGGGTGGCGCAAAATGATCTTTATGGTTTGAATTCCTTCCAACATTTTTATTTCATCATTCTTTCAATTTTTTGTTTCGGAATGTTGTAAACAAGACTTCTAGAATTTAATATGGGAAGCTACACAACACAGAACAACGAACAAAAATCATCGAATTTTATTTTGAAACGTCGAAACAATTGACCGTTGGTTTTCAAAATAAAATTCGATGATTTTTGTTCGTTGTTCTGTGTTGTGTGTCTTTCCATATTAAATTCTAGAAGTCTTGTTTACAACATTCTGAAACGAAAAATAAAAATAAATTTTTAAAAAATACCACGTTTTTAAAACGGACTAAAAAGTGTAAAATAATTTTTCCAAGCCCCATACAGGTTCCTAACCCCATACAGATTGTGAATTTTGAATAGCTATGAAAATACTTGTAAGATTTAAAACGAAAAACGTGGGGCGCAAGATAATAGTAAGGACTGTAGAGAGTAGCACTATTCATGCATCAATTAATTATCTATGGCATGCGCCCCACGTTTGTCGTTTTAAATCTTACAAGTATTTTCATAGCTATTCAAAATTCACAATCTGTATGGGGTTAGGAACCTGTATGGGGCTAGGAAAAGTTATTTCACACTTTTTAGTCCGTTTTAAAAACGTGGTATTTTTTAAAAATTTATTTTGATTTAAATAATTTTTTTATCCGTTGAAAATTTCCAACTTCTTTGGTAATCCGCCAGTCTTGTCGATATCGCCGATATCGTATTTACTGAGGCTCGGGTTCGAATCCCGGTCCAGTAACTACGATTTTTCTAATTACTATCTCGTAAACGCACAGTTTTTTAAAAAAATTTTTCTGAATATTCCATTGTCATCCAGTTTTGAGCTATGTTTAAAATTTCAAGTCTCTAGCGCATCGGGAAGTTAGTTTAAAAACAATTTCAAGATTTGTACTGAACAAACAGACAAACAAGAAAGCGAGCTAATAAAAACGTGGTAAAAGTCGGAAGAATGTTGAAATAAAAAAGTTCTAAAGAATTCAAACCATAAAGATCATTTTGCGCCACCCTGTATATTATTATGTACATGTATGAATATATTGTATATACTAATGATTTTCCTTGTATTTTGTAGATATCCTGTGTCACCGGCTACGAGAACAAAAAAATGAAATTGTAAGATAGATTTAAGTTTAATAATAAATTTAAGATTTAAGTCAAATAATAAAGAGAATTAATAAAGTAAACTAATAAATACAACGTTCATTGTTCCCCCATTTTGCATTATCCCTTTCACCAACCACCTGCGACAGCGTAAAATTAAGATTTAGATTTCATTCAGATTTTATAGAAATATAAATTTTCATTCAGATTTTATAGAAATATAAATTTCCATCCAGATTTTATACAAACATAAATTTTCGTTTCCCTTTTACAAAGAGGATTTTTTTTCAAAAACATGCAATCAATGCAACTATAAAGAAAATGGTACGGCAGGAAGGAAATTAACATTCAATTTTTGTTTTTGACTGTTCAAATCGCGCGGTTTTCGCCGTGTCTGAACTGGCTCTAACGGCATTCGCCGCATCGGTGCGACCGTGCTGCCCTCTTAAAACGGCTCGAAATCGGCCCAAATTCAGCCAAATTCAGCCAAAATTCAGCCAAAATTCGGCCAAAAATCGGCCGAGGGCCGGTTCGGCCAAAATTCGGCCGAGGGCAGGTTCGGCCAAAATTCGGCCGTGGTCCAAGTTACGAGCCCTCCCGCGCGGATAGTCCCTGGTCAGAAACAGGGATTTTTGCTTACGGGGTATGATTGATCCCATACGTTCAGAGTTGTGCAGAATTACAATTGGATTACTCCAGGAATTATAATTACGATGTAATTGAATTACATTGTAATTCAGTCATATTGTAATTTATAATTCAGATCTTCATTCAATTAAATTACAATGTAATTCGTAATTGCAATGGAGTACAATTATAATACATGTTGTTATTACTGCAATGTAATTCGTAATTGCAATTGGAGTATAATTATAAAATACAGTAATCTTTCGAATGCTGTCGAGCAGCCGGGGACTGGAGCGACAGGGTTCGAGTTTCTACGTCGATCGCACCGAGCGAGACTTCAATAGAAAGCCGAACATAGAGAAGGACAGAATGAGATACGGATCGGGTGACCGAAGCGTGTCGCCGTCGCCGGCACAGTTTAAAGGCCCACATTGTTGCTGTTATTCGTGGCGTTCGAAACTTCGATTGTCGATTAAACCACTAAGCACAGTTGGAATTATATCGTGTTTGGTGTCATTTTAATCAGAGAAATGCCAGAAATAAGTTAGTGAAAGTCCCATGAAAAAATAATGAAGATTAAGAAGTTTGAAAATTCGATTCACTCGAGTCAATGTGTGGTGTTCACACCGATATACCCGAGCCGAGATCAATCATCGCCGCCGTGCGTCTCGGCGCGACGTTGGCTGGGAGTGGATGGGGTAGGTGCTCGACAGCATTCGATTGACAGCATTCACGAGATTACTGTACTTTGTAATTAAATTACATAAAATAGCGTTAAGTATTATGAACGAGGACGAGGAATAGAAACTACGCCGCGCCGCACAAACACTATAAACAAGTATAATGAAAGAAAAACATAAAAATATGCCGCACTTCTTCATTGTTCCTTGCTATAATTTGGAGAGCTGTATTTTAATTATATTGTATTTCAATTACACATCTGATTAAAATACTTAGTAATTGAAAAAATTAATTGTAAGGTTTGAATTATTAATTCAGTTACTTCAGTTAGAAATATAATGTAATTCAATTGCGTAATTGAATTAGTACAACTCTGCATACGTTCATCTGCTTCCACCCGACGAAAGTTCTAATTACAATTGATTTCCCCAAAATGAACATTTTACTATTTTCCTGTGTATATCTGAAATAATTTTTGAAATCATTCATATTTTCAAAGTATTCGGTGTCCACTCTTTGTCAATGACAATCTCTCAGTAATAATTCTATGTTGCAAATTACAGCGAATCCCATCGTCGACCGATTTGCACGGATGATGGTAGTTTTCCAAACGCAGGGTTTTCCTCACTCATAAAACTCAACCGTCCTCTTCACTGTCTCTCTCTCTCTCTCTCATCCTTTTTCCCTTCTCTTATTACAACCGTATTCCTACAACACTAGCCCATCGTTGACACAGATAGACGAAAACCAAACATCCACGCTAGCGTACCCCAAAGTTATCCTTCTAAATTTTCGTCGAAAAATTTGGTTTTCATGTTGTTCTAGTCTAGACTTTCATTTTTCTAGTGTTTTTTGAGAATATTTTACCAAAAAAATATATGTTTCTTAATATCGGTATTTTGCATACATATTTATTTATATTCGGGATTTATACCTCAGGATTTTGCAAAAAATCGATTTTTGTTAACAAATTATCTAATTCAAAGATCCTTCAAGATCCTTTTAACCAACTCGAGGCTTGAATGAACACGTACCGAGGCCCGAGGGTCGAGCCCCGAGGCCTGAGACCAGAACACAATAGCAGTACAATAAACACGGCCGGGTAACCCCACGGCCAGCCAGGTATATCGGCATGACACCACTAACAAGTGAATGCTAAACTTGTTGATTTTTCGTAATTTTCTCACGAAAGTGACACGAGCCAGTTCGTGGCGTTCTTCCGATTAAGAAAAGACTAAACTCGATAGAGTTCGGACTGTGTCCAGTGGTTTTACTCGTGAAAATATCTTCGAAATTTGTATTCGAATACAATTTCAGCCCATCCTCCGTGCTAGGGCGACGAAGCGACGATGGCCTCGGGCGCCTTGGTCAAGTGGTGCAATAAAAACCGCTGGGCAATCCCCCGGCCAGCTAGGTATCTCGACATGAAACCGCTAGCAAGTGAATGCTAAACTTGTTAATTTTTCGTAATTTTCTCATGAAAGTGACACGAGCCAGTTCGTGGCGTTCTTCCGATTAAGAAAAGACTAAACTCGATAGAATTCGGACTGTGTCCAGTGGTTTTACTCGTGAAAGTATCTTCGAAATTTGTATTTAGATACAGTTTTTGCCCATCCTCCGTGCTAGGACGACAAAGCGACGAGGGGCCTCGGGCCTCGGGCCCGGCCGTGTTTATTGCACCACTTGGCCACGGCTCCCGAGGCCCTCGACGCTTCGTCGCCTTAGCCAGCAGAGATGGGCAAAAATTGTAATTAAATACATACAAATTTCAATGATACTTTCACGAACAAATCCACTTAGACACAGTACTACCAAATTTCATCGAGTTTAGTATTTTTGAAGTGAAACGTCTCTGCTGAGGGGCTACAATTTTCTAGCGTTATGGAAGTGGGTTACGGAAATTGAGTGTGACGAAACTGGTCCTCCAACGTCGCCAAATTTTCACCCTTCTCCGAGCTCGCGTTTCGGTCGACTGAGTAGTTGAAACGCGAGTCAGGAGAAGCTAAGTCAACGATGGAAATGATCGAGATCCGCTAATGTAAGTTTAATTAATCATTTACAATTCAATGAAATATATTTTTCATATGAATGTATTAGGTAATCAAATATTTTATAAATTCAATTTTTCCTGTCTATACAATCTTTTTAAACAAGTATAGTTTTTAAATATGTTAAATTTTGTAACAATCGTTTTGAGACCAATTAATTTTGAAACAAAATTTTTTTATTAGTGTACATCCTTTTTTTAAAGGCAATCTGCAAGACAGTAAAATTGTTTAAACAAATATAATTATTTAAACAAAGTATACTTTTTCACAAATAATTTCTTTAATAACCATCTTTTTATAAACAGAATTTTCCGGGCAAATAAAACTGTTTAAACAAACATATGAATAATCTATATTGTTTTTTAAATAGATTTAAATAGATTATATTTAAATAAAGTAAAAAAAGCCTTCAAATTGAATAATAAAATGCACTTTCCTATTTGCAGAGTCATCGCTGTCATCGCTGCCTGCTAAAAGGTCACTACTCTTCCTCCACCGACATTCACCTATATATTTAATTGTTGTTACATTCCTGTCAATATAGTTGCTATGTATTATAATAATTATTTATTTATTTGTATTATATTTGTCTATGTATTATAATATTTGTTTTTATGTGTGTAATAAATGATTTTTTGATTTTCGATTAATTGTTTTGTTTCGATTTTCTTTAATTTACCATTCCACAGTTAAATTCCGACTTCCAAACTGAACATAATTTCTACAAGTCCTAAGGAATTGTAAATTTGTACCTTTTATACATTTTATAGTTTGTTGTAAGTAGAGCTGAAATGTAGTTCGATCTCTTTTTTGTTTAAATAAAATTAGTTATTCCGTATAATGTGTCTACTTCTGTGCGATCCTTTCTTTTATTTGACCTTATTAAATAATTAGTTTTTGCAGCTATTTTAATACAGGATATTTCCTTCAGTTCATGAAAGAGAAAAAATATTTGGATAAAAATTGTTTGATACGAAAGAGAATATAATACGGGTGCAGCGAATCAAACAATATAAACTTTTCGTTCTGATCAAGGCCAAAGATGATGTAGGATCTTGTACGGACTGAAAGTCGAAACTGAAAGCCGATATAGGTGGTTGCCCGGATTGAAAGTCGAAACAGGTTCTTGTCCGGACTAAAGGATGATGGCAGCCAAAAGTGGCATGGGCAAAACCCGAGCGTGAGCACTCTCATATACTCTCTGCTTTATTTAATAGTGTACTAGTTGTTGACTCTAAGATCTCAGAAATGTATCTCTTTCGTATTTGCCTCGTCCCGAGGTTTTATCTTCTTCCAGGTTCCTTTTCCTTAGCCAATAGGAAAATTCGGATCTTCCAGCTGGACGTTGATTCGTCGGGTGGGTCGTCTTTGGTTGCAGCTCGATGGTGATTGGTGGTGGAGGTGTCCAATAGCGCGCCCACGAGAGTGGGGTACGCGCGAGGGTGAAGGCCCGCCAAAACAAGGGTCGTGGGACCGAGCGAGAGAGAGGCCCGAGGGAGTTCCAAGAGGTCCTTGACATAGAATTTACGACTTCCCGTCCTTGACCGATTCCAGACTTCGACTGTCTATTTATGTGAAATTGGAGAAGCTCCTCCAAGAGATTACATGACTTTACCCAAATTCCTCAATTAGTCTCGCCCCTTGGAATTTCGTCAAGGATCTCCGTGGAAATACCTCCCATTGTTTCCCTACATATTCTAAGACTAAACTATCGTGCCCGAATAAAATGTATGTAAAATGAAATACACGGCTTTGACCTAATCGTCATGTTTTATATTCAAATTTCCCTCTCAACGCCATCAATCAAACCTATAGTGTGGTAACGTTATCGTAGCTATATTCGCGTGATCAACGGGTCACGCTACAGATCTCCTTACTCTTACTTCATGGTTCCTATTAAATCGTGCAACACAACAATATTCTTATACAGATTCTGGGACCACATTTGTCGCGTGATTTCATATACCCAGTAATTTATATCAACAATCTTTTAAGAGTAATGGATTATTTTACTTGCCAGATAAAACTTCACAAATTAGATTTAAAATATTTGTAAATGTATTTTGCTGTAATCTAGTTTACTAACCTTAAAAAGACAAAAATAATGGTGACAATACATAAATAAATAGATGTTCAAAATAGTGTATAACAATAATGTTATAAAGTAGTTTATAATTGTTTTTAATCTACTCTAATTAAAAAAACTAAATAGATAACACTAAAACATAACCACACACGATTTATATATGGTAAAATCACGAACGTGAAAATGTATAAACTATTGTGTCAGAGATTTATTTATCGGAGTCGGTATACATCGCTTTGTATACGTCAATGTCATGCCGACATTAAATGGAAAAGCAAAGATAAAGGCAGAGTGTCCGATATGAAAACATATTGGTTCAATAGATACATAGATTATATTAAAAATTATGATCGTGTATTGGAAAATAACTTTCCGCAAACGATGCAGGTGTATCGCATGTTTCGAGTTGGCACTGGAGACTTTGTAACAGAATTTAAAAGATATATCACTGTGATACAAAAGCCAAATGAAAGTTTAACAACAGACGAGTTGAGATTAACTCATACGATGGGCGCGGACTTAAGGAAAATGTGTCCCGTTTTATTAATACTCGCTGTACCTTTTACAAATTATATAGTATTCCCTCTAATATATTATTTTCCAAGATATCTTCTCACTTCTCATTACTGGACCGAAGAACAAAAGCTTAAGTTTATGCTGTTAGATCAGAAAAGGCGATTAAAACATAATAGACCATTGTTTAGGTGTATGCAAGCGGAGCTCCGTACTATTACAAAGAAATCGTTGAAAGCGAAATGGAATGATGTTATCGCGTGCCTCGGTAGTGGCACGCATCCGCATGTAAATGATATTATTGCCTGTTCTGAATTATTTACTGATCGGCCGTACGCATTAAAGAAACTTAAAAGCAGGCATATAGTATGTTATATACGTTTAATTAATTCTACATAGAGCTATGGAACAGTATGCTTATGTTTATTGTAATTCTATAATTTCATAAACGATGTAACAATTCTGAATCGTATTTTAGAAAGAATTGCTTATCATACATGACATATCTACTTGGAGACTTTTTAAGAAAAGAAAATTAATTGAAAGAGCCATGCTTATTAAACATATGGACGAAGCCATACAAAGAGAAGGAGGTGTTACAAAATTATCGAAAGATGCGATACGTTGGGTGTGCATATTAAAATTATGATTTACATTTTTAACATACTTTTTACTTATAATATACAGTGACGAGCGAACGTGTAAACACACTTTGTTTGTTTTACATAAAACGTGATAATACAAGCTATTTTCCAATTGAATGATAAAGATTAGGTAATAATAATTATATGGTGAATGTGATAAACAAAACATAACAGTTTATGTTCGATAATATTAACAACGTATAGAATATTTTACAAAAATAAGGATCGGTAGCAATGTTTACAGTTTTGACGTATCATCGGAGACGAATAAGATAGTACACAAATGCTAGAGAAATGAAATTGTCAACAAATACTGATAGCCAACTGTCGTAAGACATGTTTAGACTATTGTTTACGTAGTTATTCTTCAGTGTGAAAGTTACTTGACTCGCGAGAGGCAAGATGAAACCACTTAGTGCAGACCAGAGGAACAGTATAATTTCATTGTGCGATAAAGGTTTTTCATTACGGCAAATTGCAGTCGAATGTGGTGTGAGTCATACGAAGTTGCAAAAATTAAGAAAACCTATGGTAGTATGTCAACTTCTTCAAGAAACGATAGACCGCAACTGGTTTCTGACAGAGCTGCAGGTGAAATTGCACATCGTCTTCATTCTAAAAGTCATAAAACTCCAAAAACTGCAGCTCAAGACATTGGAGTAAATGCAAGTGAATGGACCATTCGCTGTTCCTTGAAGAGAATCAGGTTGAAAGTGAAAGAAAAGAAACGCAAACCAGCTCTTTCAGTCAAAAATATTAAACCACGACAAAAATTGGCTCATACATACAAAGAGTGGACAACAGAAGACTGGAAAAGGGTTATATGGTCTGACGAAACAAAAATTAATACATTTGAATCTGATGGAAGGTCCTGGTACTGGACTTCTTCCGACAATAGTAATCAAGCAAGTTGGAAAAAGAAAGAAAGGTAGGAAAAGAATTTATGAGAATTATCGAGACTCTGAAGGAGAAGGATAGACAAATACAGGGACAGTGGCAAATACAATAAAATAATGGAATCAAAGTTCTGTGATAGGTATAAATATATATATATGAAGAGCTAGGGTACCAAAGTATCTAGAGGAGAAAGGAGAAGGGGGCGGTCAAAGCCTGATGGCAAGAGCAAGATGTGGACATATGGAAGAAGGGAATAAATACTGGAGAAAGGAAGAAGAGTGAATGTGCGGGATATGTGAGAGACACCTGGGGAAACTAAAACACCTGGCAGAAGACTGTGAAGGGGTAGAAAGAATTAACATTAGTATAGAAAAGATAGTACAGGAGAAAAGAGCGGGTGAAACAGTAGAATGGTTTCGGAGTATAGAGAAAAAAAGGAAAAAAATAATCAAAAGGAGAGAGGGAGAGGCAAAATTAGTGGGGATATTGGAATAGATCAACATAGACTATAGACAATAAGGCATGTGATGTGTCATGGGATATGGATGGGTGGAGGAATGGATGGATGGATGAATAGAGGGATGTATGACTTAGAAAACTGTAAGCCAAGTACAATTTCTTGGCCGCGAGACTGAAATTAATAAATACTACTACTACTACTAGTAATCAAGCAAGTAGCATAATACAAACTGTGAAGTTCGGGGTTAGTTCAATTTTGTGTCGGGGTTGTTTTACTCGTAAGGGTGTTGGTCCTTTAGTTTGGATAGAAGGTATCATGTGCAAAGAGCATTATTTAAATATTTAGAAAAATAATTTGCCTTCTGTTGTTGATTCTGTTGAATTTCCTGAAGATGAAGTAGTATTTCAACAAGACGGGGATCCTAAACATACTGCAAAGATAGTAAAAACTGGCTAGGAAATTAAAAATTTTCTGTGATGAAGTGGCCAGCACAAAGTCCGGATATGAACCCCATCGAAAATTTGTGGTCAATTGTGAAAAGAAGGCTAGCAAAATATGACAATCCACCTTCAGGTGTTTATGAATTGTGGAAAAGAACAGAACAAGAATGGTACAATACTGAGCCGGAAATTATGAAGAATTTGATAGATAGTATGCCACGCAGGCTAGAGGCAATACAAAACAGTAAAGGAAAATGGACAAAATATTAATTTAAAGCTTTATTTCGACGTGCACAATTAAAGTACAAAACTGTAAACATTGCTACAAATCCTTATTTTTGTAAAATATTCTATACATTGTTAATATTATCGAACATAAACTGTTATGTTTTGTTTATCACATTCACCATATAATTATTATTACCTAATCTTTATCATTCAATTGGAAAATAGCTTGCATGATCACGTTTTATGTAAAACAAACGAAGTGTGTCTACACTTTTGCTCGTCACTGTATATATATAGTTAACTGCGTGTATCTTTATAAATTATATTATCAACACTATAAAATAAGATAAAAATCAAGAATAACAATACTACGATCTTCGTTTCGTTTAAAAATAATCTATATCTTTATCTCTGTCTTTCGCGCGACTACTTTTCCATTATCTTCGTCTTTCGCATGATGTCTATCCTTGTATCTCCTTAAATAATTTTTAGATATATCTATATAATCTGAAAACAAAATTGAAACCACAATATTATTATTCTTGACTTTCCTCTTATTTTACATTATGAACTGATTCCGTAAACGCGCGCTTACCTTGCGCAATTATATAGATACGCTTGTATATACATAAATTATGTATTGTTCTAGGCACTCTTTTTCAGAGGTGTTAATCCTGAAACTATGTCGATAGAGAGTATGCAAAAGTGGCTTACACAGTGGCTCGAAGTATCAAACACTGTTCATGAAAATACAATTTCATTGTTATTACATTGCCCAATATTGTTGGCATATAATCATTCTTCTAACTGGAAACTTATATATGGATGATGTGTCTCGAAATATATATATAAAAGTATTTGTAATATTATACGTAGGTATTGTGCAAATATAATATTTAATTAGTGTTCACGACATAGGAATTTCTTTTAGTTTTGGAACATAAAACCGAGAGAATGATTAAATTTTTCATTCTCTACTACATATTATATGTAGACGTGTACCCAGTTAGCAAAATGCTCGATTTCGGACGGGTATTTACGCGCGCATATGCCGGCAGAAAGACCGGGAATCCACGGGAATCTGCTCGGCCTGGCTGACTGGCAAAAAAAATTTTGGCGCCTCCCCTGGCAATAGTCCGCGCCTCTCACGTTGGAAATCGCTGATCTAACTCATCTCACAATTCTCAATCTCCTTTTTCAAAAATTTATTGAAATTGTATATATATATATTGTGACGTTGTCCCTTTTTCGCTGGGTTGTATGGCCGGCGAAAACGGTCAACACCCGAGAATTTACAGCCGCTGAGGACGGGCCGTGCGCGGCCGCGCGGACACGGTCCTCTCGGGACAAACGATCGACAAGATGACTCGATTTTATCACGAAATTATTGTTCGGGCGCCAGGTACACGGAAGTACCACACTAATGATCACCAATGGCTCGGTTCGAGGAAGTCGAACACGAGCTTCGAATCGTCCCGTAATCGTAGGCGGAATTTGACGAGGCGGACAGCCAGGAGTTCGGACACAGGGAATAACGGGGACAGCCCTCGCGGCAGGGCGGATCTCGCAGGTCGGAAATAAAGTCGACAGTTTGGGCTCGAATTGATTTATTCGATGTCGGATGTAAAATTACAGGTGGGCGGCCACGTGGCCGCGACCCGGGAGCCCGCGCTCCTAGTACAAGCTTGATGTTCGATCGCGAAGCGCGTTAGTCGATTTTCCCATTTATCACGAACGTACGGTACGACGGTACAACGCAAGTCTCACGAGAGACGGAATTTCGCGAGGCGCAGATGGACGGCGCGACGTCTACGGACCGTCGCGAGATTTACGAACGCGGTACGCGGTGCGTTACCGAATTTATTAACGCCGAGACTATCCTTTTTCCGACGCGGCTCCTTGAGGAAGACTTTCGACTACTCGGAGGGGAAAACTGCTCTACCAGACTCAAAGCGTCCTCGGAAGGAACGCGAGATTACGGCACGAGGCGCCACGCGCCTCGGCACACACCAAAATATCGAGGACGACACGCGTTCGTCTCGTCCTCGCACAAGATAACGAGCCAGCACTAATAATGGAACCGAGAATCACTGATCGACTTACCGTGACCGGAATTCGCCTGTCGACTTCCTTCGATTAGGCCGGAACTTTCGCCTTTGTCTTGCTTTTCTCGACACCGGATTCTAGCGCGGAGCAAAACCACCCGCGACGCGTAACTATTCGGTTCTTCGGAACTCGGAATTTACAAGAATATCGAGACTCGGAAATGGCGACCTACGCATTCGACAACCAGCACGACAGTGATCCTTCGGTGCGCATCGACGGATCGTATCGATTCTCGGTCTCCCCACTCCTTTCGTCCTACCGAAATTCCCTATGGGCGCACCCGCAACGCAACTAGACGTAGTCGCAGGACCGAACCTTCGGAACAGGTCTTCGGGCCCACGACCTTTTTAATCACCAATTGACGATCGCCACGGACGACCGGGGAGGATAATTCCTCCCAGGTGCTCCCCCGCACCACCCGTGCCGGGGTCGATTGTAGGCGGGATGAGACGACGGCGGGACCACCAAAATATCCGATCTTCTGAAAATGCGACCCCATCATCCCACGTCGTCGCCTCCGGGTTGATCGGCCCGTGTGCGGTGGTGCCCTTTTGTACTTCACCAGATCTGGAAGGGTTGTTCCCTTTTGGCCATTATTTTCTCTTCCGGTTGATCCTACGATGCGGGGCGCCGTTTCGGTGATCGTCGCCCTACAGGCACGCTCCTGCAATTCGCCACTCTCGGCGCGTGCAACAGATGGCATTAGTATCGATCTTGTGTAGGTTGGAGTCCCCAGATGTGTGGGAGACTTCTAGCTATCGGCGCCTACTCGCCGCCTCGGCCCAGTGCCGAGGTTATGTCCGACTATCTCGCGGGACGAAGGAAAAGGTAGACAGGAAAACTCACTGCTTACGGACAACCGTCCAGCTCGGATGTTGAAGCTCAAGAAGGAAGAGCGGGAGCTCGGCGTTGCCAACGGCTTCCGCCGATCCCCACTCTCGCAACATGGGAGTGGGGGAACAGAGCCCCTACACTTGCACGGAAATCTCTTCCTCAAGGAGTGCTCTAATCTGCGGGTGGTCTTTGCAATCACCAACGGCCGGTCCGGTCCATTCAATATGCGGTTGTTTGACCGTTTCTCAAACGGAGAAGTGACGTCGCAGGCTTGCAACGTCACAATATATCTAATTTTGCATTCAGATATTATTGTATAATAGCTACATATAACAAAACAAAAGAATAAAGTCAAGCTGGAAACTTGTATCCTCGTTTAAATTAATGTTTTGCAAAAAATAAGCAAGTATTCGGTGACTTCTAAACAGAAATATATACATATACAGGGTGTCCCAAAATTCCTTCAACAGCCGGAAATGGGAGGTTCCTGAGATCATTTGAAGCATCACTTTCCTTTGCAAAAATGTTATCCGTGGCTTTGTTTTGGAGTTATTAACGAAAAACACGGACCAATCAGAGCGCGACCTAGACGCGAGTTGGCACAGTCCGTCCAGCGCGCCAACTGTCTATTGGCCGACTGTTCTAACTCCTGTCTAGGTTGCGCTTTGATTGGTCAGTGTTTTTCGTTAATAACTCCTAAACACAGCTGCGGATAACATTTTTGCAAAGGAAAATGTTGCTTCACATAACGTCAGGAACCTCCCATTTCCGGCTGTTGAAGGAATTTTGGGACACCCTGTATATGAATAGTAAAAATGTTTTACAGAAAGGGTATAGCCATAGCCGGATAAGATAGTCAAAAATTCCCTTGAACCGAATTGTATCGACGATGTGTCATTTCGTAGGGCACAAAGAAAAAACAGAATGTGCAAAATTTCAACCCTGTATCTCGATCGGGAGGGTAGTTATGGGATAAAATCGAAAAATCAGTTTTTGGCCTATTTTCCTTAGTTAATGATGTTTAGAAATTCTGAGAAAAATCTGACACACGTCAAGAACCCAAATACATACTTTGCAATTGGTTTCAGATTTTTAAAGTGAAAATCCCACTTGTAAAAAATCAAAAACCTCAAAAAAATCGAAAAAATGCAGAATTCACATGGAAGTTCTGGAGTGACATCATCTATATTTTCACAGTAGCGATATATTGTCATAAGTATTGTTCATGAATTTTTTAAGATTTTTTGGTTTGGTGCGCCGTTGTTAAAAAAAATAAAAACCGATTTTTTCGACATTTTTTCCTCGAAGAACTTAGCTAACCTCGAAATTATTACGTTCTATTTATTCTGTAAGTCTATCAGGCACTGGTAAACCTTGAACATTGTACAGAAGTAAGTAAAGAATGAAATCAACTTAATTAATAATTCTGCAGTATAAACATTACATCTAGAAATATTAATCAGGTTTCCAACAACTCAATTCGTTAGGCGTTCGACTGTGGACCTGCCTATACTACGTTCGCGCCCGTCTTAGGTCTATTTTTTTTATTTCATTAATTCTCGTCTTTTTTTATTTCTAACTACACAATAGTCAAGCGTATTTTTGTAGAATTCGTTTGAAAGCATTATTTAAATATTTGGAAAACTGTTTAAGGTAGAATAAGCAAAAAATATAATTTTGGAGCAATTGTTGTTTCACCAATTTTTGGATAGGCATTGTTTGACGTGTAACGGCCGCGAGTTCGAGACCGCGGTAGAGGGTCGCTTGCCCAGCTGTCTCGTTGACGTCGAAAAACCGAGCAGAAGAACACGCTTACGTGTTTGGCGTTTTTCCAAGGTGAATGTACCCAAAGGTAAACGCCGAGCCGACCGCGCGTGTAGTAAACACGTGTCGGCAATAGCGAGGGGCATCCTTCGAAATCACGCGCTACCGTTCCCGATGTGTTTTCAAAACCAGTACCGTCCGTTGGCGTCCTGGCAAGGTGCACCTTGTCGTGGAACGTTCAATTTTTGAATTCCCCACTCCGTTTTCGTTGCGAACAGTACAGTCGCGCTTCCTATAAATAGATGCGCAAATTCGTAGTGACTCCACTTGTATCCACTTTTCGATCGAGTACCATTGGCGTTCGCCGCGAGCACATCTTTCGTTCATTTAGGAACGCTTCAATTCTTCCGCGTCCGACTCTGTAAGGCATCAAACGCCCCGCGAAGAATCTTGTACACCCGCGTGACGTATTTGGTGATTAAAAATTGTTGCGGAGGTCGCAGAAAACCGGCCTCCATTATCTACTTCGCCGAATTTTGATTATCTCCTCTAATCCTTCCGCAGTATATCCGATGATCTTGCGACGAGGCCTTACCTCGTCGCGAGAGACGCGACGCATGAATGAGAGCTACCGTTCGCGACATATATTTATAGATGTTCTCGACACGAGCGCGCGTCAATCACCGCCGAGGCCAGGCGCGCGCCATTTTTTTTTTTTTTAGAATAACATAAGGCAAAAGGCCTGTGCCTAGTGGCTTTTGTGCCACTTTACCAGGGATGGAATAAGAGAGAATAGAATGGATTGGTATTACCTACGTAGAATAGAGGTTGCATGCTTGCAACAGAAGAGTAACAGAGGGTCAAAAATTTTCAAAAAACCCAGCTATTCGTGCATAAGATGCGCAGAGAAAGGCCGTATGCAGAGCAGGATGGATCCAGCTGTGGGTTCTAACAGAATTTCGTCGGAGGTGAACCGACACAGTTCAGGCCAGCGTTGGCGTGAGAGAGAAAACGAAATGAGTAAATTCTTAAGGGATGAATGGAACAGGCCCGTAGGCGGTCCACTGATAAATGTATATTTTCGAGTTTGCTGATGAACGATGAGAGAAAATAGCGAAGTTCTTTAGGGATGAATGGAACAAGCCCGTGGGCGGTCCACTGATAAGTGCAGGATGACGATGTGAAGAGAGAAAATATCAAATTTCTTAAGTGTGAATGGGACAGGCCCGTAGGCGGTCCACTGATAAATGTATATTTTTCGAGTTTGCTAATGAACGATGAGAGAAAATAGCGAAGTTCTTTAGGGATGAATGGCACAGGCCCGTGGGCGGTCCACTGATAAGTGCAGGATGACGATGTGAAGAGAGAAAATATCAAATGTCTTAAGTGTGAATGGAACAGGCCCGCAGGCGGTCCACTGTTAGATGAGAAAGCTCGTTGACATCACGGAGGACGGTGATGGTGATAATGCAGCGGAAATTTCTTTTTAATCCGATATGGAATTTGCGGAAGGTTGAATTCTCCTGCGAGGGGGACAAGCGAGTTGAGGTGCGTGTCAACCTTGTATCTGTCGATGATGTTAGTGCAGAAATCCAAGATACTGGGTATTTTGAGCGTTTCGTTGAACACACACGTAGGAGTACGTGTGTGCAGTCCAGAGATGATCTTCAGAATTCGTGATTGAGCACGACTCGCAATCTTGAAGTTGGTGGTGGCCGCTGCTA
Organism: Lasioglossum calceatum; assembly: GCA_963966675.1. Lineage (NCBI taxonomy): Eukaryota > Metazoa > Arthropoda > Insecta > Hymenoptera > Halictidae > Lasioglossum > Lasioglossum calceatum. The sequence continues at coordinate 290,213 of CAXAAD010000265.1, read as the reverse complement.
TCCATAAGTGAAGTCCGTAGGTGAGAACGGATCTAATGCATGCCTTGTACAGGCTGAGTCGAAGATTTCGATTCAGCGGAGACGACGGGGAAATGAGCCTGTGGATAGCTCCCGCTGCGGCCCGCGTTTTGGAAACACGATCGAGTATCGCTTCCTTCCACGTGAGTTTGGGATCCATGATGACACCCAGATATTTAATTTTCTCTTCCCAGGGGATGCAGACATTGTTTATCGTGAGCTGCGGGATGTTGTGGAGCTTTTTCCGCATGGCAAATAGGATTGCCTGGGTCTTGGATGGGTTGACCAGGAGTTTCCAGGACTCGAAGAATTTGGTCACTCGATTCAGATACGGTTGCAGGTTGGTCACTGTAATGCGTACGTCCTTATGCGGGCAGAAGAGAAGGGTGTCGTCCGCATACATGGCTAGAAGCGCCTTATCGTCCTTCGGAATATCGTTCACATAGGTGTTAAATAGTGTCGGAGCCAAGATGGAGCCCTGGGGGACCCCAGCCGAGATGGCAAACATTGGAGAGTCAGAGCCATTAATGGAGACAAATAGTTGCCTATTTGTGAGATAATTCAAGAGTAACTTGAGAAGAGGCATTTCAAGATCAGCTTTGCCAAGTTTATAAACCAAGGCCATGTGCCAGACAGTGTCAAAGGCCTTGGTAAGGTCTAGAAAAACTGCTGGGACTGATCTTCCGACGTTGACCTGGTGTGTGACCAGTTGGGAAAACCTAACTAGTTGATGCGTAGTGGAGTGATGCGAACGAAAACCAAATTGCTGCTCGACGATAAGGTTGTTGCGGTTGATGAAATCAAGAAGAAGCTTCAGCATGCATTTCTCGAGGACCTTCCCCAGAATCGAAAGTAGGCTGATCGGGCGATAATGAACAGTTGTCTGGGAAGTAGGCGAAACTATAGCAAGCCGAGAAGATGTAATACAGCTGGACAACGACCCTGTGGCCAGCATGCTTAAGCAAGGGGGCTGTGATTTTGTCGCAGCCGGGAGCGTTGTTGTTTTTCAGCGATCTGATTATGTCAGCAATCACTGAAGGAGAGGCGTTAATACGTCTGGAGAGGTCCAGCGGACAATTAGCTATAGTCTGGTGGTAATCATTGATGCAGCTGTTGAGCACGGGGTCCGGGGAGACCGTTGCAGTGAAAGCGCTGGCAAAGAGTGAGGCGAAGGTGTTCGCCTTCTCTCCGTCCGAGATGATCGGAGTGGGCGAAGAAGGTGAGATAAGCGGCGGGTATTTGGTGCGCGTACCCGTGATAATTTTGTAGTTCCGCCAAAAGGTGGGGTCAGGCTTGTCTACCTTGGCGAGGTCCCCTCTAAAAACTTCCTGCCGGTAAGCACTGGCTCTCTGCTTAATCTCTTTCGAGAGTTGTTTGATTACTGCCGAGAAGTAACAGCAGCCAGACCTTTGCAGATCGCGGCGAAATTTTCTCCTTAGTCGGACTAAGGCCGTAAGAAGAGGGTCGTCCGGAAGGTGGGGACGAGAGGATTTGTCCTCGTAGATTGTCGACTTTCGGAGACACGCCATGAGAAAAGATGTCAATGTTCTCACCGATGAATCGATTTCGGCCTTGCTGCTAGGGTAACCCGAAATTTTCAGCTTGTTGGTAAGCTGTTTGTATTCTTCCCAATCGTATGTCCTAAGTACGGTTGGGGAGAACAAGACGCCCTCCTTAGGTTTCAGAACGAGAGGACTGTGGTCGGCTGGGAGCTGCTCAATCAGCTCACAGGAGAAATCGCATGCCATGTCGACAAGGAACAGGTCAAGATATGATGTAATATTCTGCCTGCGATAAGTGGGCAGCTGGGAGGTGAAAATCCTGTATTTGCCTCTTGCATTGTGCTCGAACAGGGTTCTACCGCTAGCATTGGAACGGGGGTTACCCCATGAAGCATGCTTGGCGTTGAAATCGCCGCCGATAATATACGGTTGTCTAAGCCGTGTGAGCTGGTCCAGGAGACTGGAGTTCAGGATGGTCTGCGGACGAATGTAAACTGCAGCGAGTGTAAATGCTGGAGAACAGAGTCTAGAGTGGGAGTTAAAATCAACAATTTGGTAGTCCAGAGAATTTTGAATTAGGATCATCACCCCTCCCCCACGCCCCAGGGTGCTGTCAGAAGGTCGGTCGGACCGGATAACTTTGTAGCCAGCTATGCGGAAGTCTTGATCGGGACTGAGCCATGTCTCGGTCAGTAAAGCTATGTTTATGTGGTTCTGCTGGAGATAAAGGGCCACATCCGTCTGTTTGTTAATTATGGAATGTACATTCCAGAGAAGAACTTTGGGGTACCGGTTTCCTATGAAAAGGATGCGGAAACCTGCATAAAGGCAGCGAATTTCTCCGATTCCGACCTGCGCAGCTTCAATTTGGCTAGAAGAGTTTTAGCCGCGGCGAGAATTCTACCCACATTGCATATGGCAGCAATTTCCTGGAAGACTTGCATGGTTTCTTCAGTCGGTGAGGAAGATAAATTTGGAGGGTTTCCCTGAGGGCCTAAGCTAAGAGTAGGAGCGTTTTCGTTAGCTGTTGGGAAGGCCACTCTCTTGGGTGCAAGCACACTACTATAGGAGACGTTCGGTCTCGTCAGGGCTGTTACGGCCGATCTATGCGGGTTGCCAGGAGCAGAGCCAGGCTGAGAGAATACCGGAGGAGATGGGTTCCGTTTCGCCCGCTTTTCTAGGCAGTTAACAAGAGCAGGGAATTTAGAGTAATTGGCAGTGTGATCGCCATTACAATTAACGCAAGTCGGCTTGGTGACCGTCAACGTAGCGCAATCAGATGAAAAATGCGCACCGGCACACTTGACACATTTAGGTTCGTAACCACAGTTGGAAGACGAGTGGCCGAAAGCCTGGCACCTGAAGCACTGAGAGTGAGAGGTGCGAGATTGAAATTTGTCCCAGTACACTCTAGTATAAAAGAGATGCGCCACTTTTCTAACGCTGTTGAGGGTGACCCCATTAGGAAAGGTCACTTTATAGACGCAGTAGAGTGACTCACTGGCCCTATTTCCGCCGATGGGAATGCAGGAAACTGGGTTGAGGCCATGGTACCACATTTCCTCCTTCAGCTCATCAGTGACCATACGTGGAAGCCCTTTAAGAGTGGCGGAAAGAACTTTCTCAGAGTTCAGAGTGAAAGTGTGGAAGGGGAAATTGGCCTTCTCTAATTTTCCCTTAAGGTCGAGGAAATGCTCGACGGTGTTGAGTTGCACTCTAACTCTGGTGCCGAGAAATTTGAGCTTGAAATCCCTGCCGTAGGACTCGGTCAGAGATTTCGAGAGGCGCGGCATATTGCCATCAAAATTGGCAATGTAAAGTGGTGGAGGCTTCGCGACGGCCTTCCTAGACTGCGCTTTAGGCGACGACGGCGGTGAAGGTGTCTGTTTGTCAGCAGATGTGCCCTGACGATTTTGCAGGGCCGAAGCAGCAGGGCCTCGGAGGGAAGGGCCGGCATGGCGAATGTTAGAGAGGTTACTAGGGACGTCCTTCAGTGTACCTTGGTAGGAGCCAAGGATATCGAATTTGTTGGCCGTCGTTACGGCAGGAATCACCTTCGAAGAGGACGAACCATGACCAGGCATGTTTACAGATTGGTATTTGTTCACCTCCGGGTGAGCACTGGAATTCGAGGCTAACGGTGCCTTCAGAGGTGAAGGTGAAGGTTGACTTGAAATTTGAATGTTTGCCAACGGATTTTCAGCCGTCGGAGCAGATGAAGATGACGGCGCATCCGGCGCAGCGAAGAGCAAGGTGTCGAACTCGGTAATCAGATCCTGATTATGGCCGGGATTATTCAGAGAATGCGAAGAATACGAATGCGAAATGTGCTGCTGGAGCTCAGCAGCAGAGAGAATGGCCGACGGACCCGCGGCCGTGGCCTCAGGCTCACCGACGGAAGGTAGATCGATCGAGACGGGAAAACGGTTTTCGGAGGGAGAATTGTGTATGGAATATACAAAGTCCTGGTTAGTGGGTGCCGGACGTACGACCGAAGGCTCAGAGACGGAGCGAACTAAAGCCGCGTAATCGAAGCACTGGCTACTTACGAGCGGTAGATTTTCCAGCGGGGAAAGAATCCGGGAGGAAACGTCAGCGTCGGCGGACACGCTCACATCTACGAGCGTGTTTAGAGAAGGCACGGAAGTGCAGGGAAGATCCCTCTTCGACAGAATGGTCACTTTGCCCGTTTTCGCGGCCGTCGGAATCACTGTGTTCGGCGACTGCCTCGTCGGAGCTCCACGGTTATCCGTCGGAAGCCTCTTAAACTCAGACGCCTTGCGACGCACATAGGGCCGCTTGAGAACACCGGCGGGAGGGCGTTTAGTCGCCACTCGCCCAGAAGGGGCTGGAATAGGGGCCACTGCCCCCGAAGGAAGCACACAAGGAGTGCAGTGTTTCACACACCAGTGCAATCACACAAAATTGTCCTCGCGAGAACTATGAAAATCGCAGAAGAGCTCAGAGAGCGGCGAACCAGAACGAAAGAAGAAAACACACACCGAGTCGAGTCGAGAGAGCGCTCGCGCGAGAGAGACAGGAATCGAGACGCACCGAAACAGAAAGACACGGAGCGGTAACGAGACACGTCCGATCGCGACGGCTGTCAGACAGCGAATGCCGCCGAGGCCAGGCGCGCGCCAATCGGGGAGCGACGCTGCCGCTCGAACACGAGGAGCGCTCTACATGGTCCGCGGTTTCGCGGGCTATATAAACCGCGCCGAAACACCGAGAAAGCGGAGTTTCATTCGCTGTCTGACAGCCGATTTTCATAGTTCTCGCGAGGACAATTTTGTGTGATTGCACTGGTGTGTGAAACACTGCACTCCTTGTGTGCTTCCTTCGGGGGCAGTGGCCCCTATTCCAGCCCCTTCTGGGCGAGTGGCGACTAAACGCCCTCCCGCCGGTGTTCTCAAGCGGCCCTATGTGCGTCGCAAGGCGTCTGAGTTTAAGAGGCTTCCGACGGATAACCGTGGAGCTCCGACGAGGCAGTCGCCGAACACAGTGATTCCGACGGCCGCGAAAACGGGCAAAGTGACCATTCTGTCGAAGAGGGATCTTCCCTGCACTTCCGTGCCTTCTCTAAACACGCTCGTAGATGTGAGCGTGTCCGCCGACGCTGACGTTTCCTCCCGGATTCTTTCCCCGCTGGAAAATCTACCGCTCGTAAGTAGCCAGTGCTTCGATTACGCGGCTTTAGTTCGCTCCGTCTCTGAGCCTTCGGTCGTACGTCCGGCACCCACTAACCAGGACTTTGTATATTCCATACACAATTCTCCCTCCGAAAACCGTTTTCCCGTCTCGATCGATCTACCTTCCGTCGGTGAGCCTGAGGCCACGGCCGCGGGTCCGTCGGCCATTCTCTCTGCTGCTGAGCTCCAGCAGCACATTTCGCATTCGTATTCTTCGCATTCTCTGAATAATCCCGGCCATAATCAGGATCTGATTACCGAGTTCGACACCTTGCTCTTCGCTGCGCCGGATGCGCCGTCATCTTCATCTGCTCCGACGGCTGAAAATCCGTTGGCAAACATTCAAATTTCAAGTCAACCTTCACCTTCACCTCTGAAGGCACCGTTAGCCTCGAATTCCAGTGCTCACCCGGAGGTGAACAAATACCAATCTGTAAACATGCCTGGTCATGGTTCGTCCTCTTCGAAGGTGATTCCTGCCGTAACGACGGCCAACAAATTCGATATCCTTGGCTCCTACCAAGGTACACTGAAGGACGTCCCTAGTAACCTCTCTAACATTCGCCATGCCGGCCCTTCCCTCCGAGGCCCTGCTGCTTCGGCCCTGCAAAATCGTCAGGGCACATCTGCTGACAAACAGACACCTTCACCGCCGTCGTCGCCTAAAGCGCAGTCTAGGAAGGCCGTCGCGAAGCCTCCACCACTTTACATTGCCAATTTTGATGGCAATATGCCGCGCCTCTCGAAATCTCTGACCGAGTCCTACGGCAGGGATTTCAAGCTCAAATTTCTCGGCACCAGAGTTAGAGTGCAACTCAACACCGTCGAGCATTTCCTCGACCTTAAGGGAAAATTAGAGAAGGCCAATTTCCCCTTCCACACTTTCACTCTGAACTCTGAGAAAGTTCTTTCCGCCACTCTTAAAGGGCTTCCACGTATGGTCACTGATGAGCTGAAGGAGGAAATGTGGTACCATGGCCTCAACCCAGTTTCCTGCATTCCCATCGGCGGAAATAGGGCCAGTGAGTCACTCTACTGCGTCTATAAAGTGACCTTTCCTAATGGGGTCACCCTCAACAGCGTTAGAAAAGTGGCGCATCTCTTTTATACTAGAGTGTACTGGGACAAATTTCAATCTCGCACCTCTCACTCTCAGTGCTTCAGGTGCCAGGCTTTCGGCCACTCGTCTTCCAACTGTGGTTACGAACCTAAATGTGTCAAGTGTGCCGGTGCGCATTTTTCATCTGATTGCGCTACGTTGACGGTCACCAAGCCGACTTGCGTTAATTGTAATGGCGATCACACTGCCAATTACTCTAAATTCCCTGCTCTTGTTAACTGCCTAGAAAAGCGGGCGAAACGGAACCCATCTCCTCCGGTATTCTCTCAGCCTGGCTCTGCTCCTGGCAACCCGCATAGATCGGCCGTAACAGCCCTGACGAGACCGAACGTCTCCTATAGTAGTGTGCTTGCACCCAAGAGAGTGGCCTTCCCAACAGCTAACGAAAACGCTCCTACTCTTAGCTTAGGCCCTCAGGGAAACCCTCCAAATTTATCTTCCTCACCGACTGAAGAAACCATGCAAGTCTTCCAGGAAATTGCTGCCATATGCAATGTGGGTAGAATTCTCGCCGCGGCTAAAACTCTTCTAGCCAAATTGAAGCTGCGCAGGTCGGAATCGGAGAAATTCGCTGCCTTTATGCAGGTTTCCGCATCCTTTTCATAGGAAACCGGTACCCCAAAGTTCTTCTCTGGAATGTACATTCCATAATTAACAAACAGACGGATGTGGCCCTTTATCTCCAGCAGAACCACATAAACATAGCTTTACTGACCGAGACATGGCTCAGTCCCGATCAAGACTTCCGCATAGCTGGCTACAAAGTTATCCGGTCCGACCGACCTTCTGACAGCACCCTGGGGCGTGGGGGAGGGGTGATGATCCTAATTCAAAATTCTCTGGACTACCAAATTGTTGATTTTAACTCCCACTCTAGACTCTGTTCTCCAGCATTTACACTCGCTGCAGTTTACATTCGTCCGCAGACCATCCTGAACTCCAGTCTCCTGGACCAGCTCACACGGCTTAGACAACCGTATATTATCGGCGGCGATTTCAACGCCAAGCATGCTTCATGGGGTAACCCCCGTTCCAATGCTAGCGGTAGAACCCTGTTCGAGCACAATGCAAGAGGCAAATACAGGATTTTCACCTCCCAGCTGCCCACTTATCGCAGGCAGAATATTACATCATATCTTGACCTGTTCCTTGTCGACATGGCATGCGATTTCTCCTGTGAGCTGATTGAGCAGCTCCCAGCCGACCACAGTCCTCTCGTTCTGAAACCTAAGGAGGGCGTCTTGTTCTCCCCAACCGTACTTAGGACATACGATTGGGAAGAATACAAACAGCTTACCAACAAGCTGAAAATTTCGGGTTACCCTAGCAGCAAGGCCGAAATCGATTCATCGGTGAGAACGCTGGTATCTTTTCTCACGGCCTGTCTCCGAAAGTCGACAATCTACGAGGACAAATCCTCTCGTCCCCACCTTCCGGACGACCCTCTTCTTACGGCCCTAGTTCGACTAAGGAGGAAATTTCAATTTCGCCACGATCTGCAAAGGTCTGGCTGCTGTTACTTCTCGGCAGTAATCAAACAACTCTCGAAAGAGATTAAGCAGAGAGCCAGTGCTTACCGGCAGGAAGTTTTTAGAGGGGACCTCGCCAAGGTAGACAAGCCTGACCCCACCTTTTGGCGGAACTACAAAATTATCACGGGTACGCGCACCAAATACCCCCCGCTCATCTCACCTACTTCGCCCACTCCGATCATCTCGGACGGAGAGAAGGCGAACACCTTCGCCTCACTCTTTGCCAGTGCTTTCACAGCAACGGTCTCCCCGAACCCCGTGCTCAACAGCTGCATTAACGACTATAACTAATAGTCCGCTAGACGTTTCCAGACGTATTATCGCCTCTCCTTCAGTGATTGCTGAAATAATCAGGTCACTAAAAAACAATAAGGCTGCCGGCTGCGATAAAATCACAGCCCCTATGCTTAAGCATGCTGGCCACAGGGTCGTTGTCCAGCTGTATTACATTTTCACGGCATGCTATAGTCTCGCCTACTTCCCAGACAACTGGAAAATAGCCAAAAGTGGTTCCTACCCCAAAGCCTGGCAAAAACCACAAATCACCGGACAGTTCTCGCCCGATCAGCTTACTCTTGATCCTGGGGAAGGTCCTCGAGAAATGCATGCTGAAGCTTCTTCTTGATTTCATCAACCGCAATAACATCATCGAGCAGCAATTCGGTTTTCGTTCGCATCATTCCACCACACATCAGCTAGTTAGGTTTTCCCAACTGGTCACACACCAGGTTAACGTCGGAAGATCTGTCCCAGCAGTTTTTCTATTGTACTCCTACGCGTGTGCTCAACGAAACGCTCAAAATCCCCAGTATCTTGGATTTCTGCACAAACATTATCGACAGATACAAAGTTGACACGCACTTCAACTCGCTTGTCCGCCTCACAGGAGAATACAACCTTCCGCAAATTCCATATCGGATCAAAAAGAAATTTCCGCTGCACTATCACCATCACCGTCCTCCGTGATGTCAACGAGCTTTCACACTTAACAGTGGACCGCCTACGGGCCTGTTCCACTCACACTTAAAGAACATTGATATTTTCTTTCTTTTTCATCGTCATCCTGCACTTATCAGTGGACCGCTTACGGGCCTGTTCCATTCATCCCTAAAGAACTACGCTATTTTCTCTCTCATCGTTCATCATACATTTATCAGTGGACCGCCTATGGGCCTGTTCCATTCATCCTTCAAGAACTTACTCATTTCGTCTTTCGTCTGTTAGTATCCACAGCTGGATCCATCCTGCTCTGGATACTGCCTTTTTCTGCGCATCTCGTGCATAAATAGTTGGGTTTTTTGAAAATTCTTGACCCTCTTTTACTCTTCCGTTGCAAGCATGCAACCTCTATTCTACGTAGGTAATACCAATTTGTTCTATCTTCTCTTATTTCATCCCTGGTAAAGTGGCACAAAAGCCACTAGGCACAGGCCTTCTGTCTTATGTTAAATATGAAAAAAAACACCGAGAAAGCGGAGTCCATTCGCTTTGTGTCGTCCGTCGCGTGCGGACGTCTCTCTGTCGAGTTCTCTTCTCTTGTGTTGATTTCTCCGGTTTCTCTAGTGGCGCCTTGAATGGTTAAATTGCTTTTGCGAATTCGTGTTGCTTCGTGGTACGGAAGGGTAGTTTCGGAGGCACAAAAAGTCGGTTCCGTTGCGTTCGCGCGTTTATAGTGGCCATTCGGAGGCTTGTTCTCTCTTCTCGGGCAGGTGGCGGAAAACCGCCCCCCGGGAGTCCTTAACAAGCGTCCGTATGTGAGGCGTAAAGCTACAGATTTTAAGAGAACTCCACTGATTAACAGTGGAGTAAATCGTAAATTCACGCCGGGTCTAGTTCTCTCGACGGTGTTAAAAGTCGAGAAAGTGAAGATTGTGTCTCGGAAGCCGCCGCTTCTTGTCACCGAAGCTCTCGGTTCGGGTATCGCCAGCTTGGCTGCCGTGGATTCTAGGAATTCTCAACATGGTGAGTGTTCATCTCAACCAGTCATTCTACCGTTAGTGGCAACGGAATTGCCGAATTTCTCAGCTCTTCCTCGATCAACCTCTGCGCCCTCAGTCGCACAGCTCGATAAAGTAGCCGTCACGGAGCCTGACCCTCCACTTGATTTCTTCTTGGGGAGTTCCCCCGTGGTTTCTAGTGAACCGTGGTTCTCTGTAAAAGAAACTACCGATGCCGGTGCTGACGCATCAGTAAATTCTCCTCGGGACGATTCTCCCTCCCCGTTTGTGTTCGTGGCGGAAAATCTCACTGCGGGTCTTCCAATTTCAATTCCTCTGAGTTTAAACTCAGTGTCTCTTCCTGACGTCGGATCAGGGACACCTCTTGTAACCGAATTGTTGACCTTCAATCGGTCACCGCCGAGTAAACAGCTTCAGCTATCGCCTGCGGCGAAGAAAACAAAGCTGTGCGACGACAAAGATTCTTCCTCGACCACTATCGCACAGGGAACAAACATGACAGGGGTTCCCAACCCCGGGAGAATTCCTGCCGTTGCGGTTTCAAATCGCTTCAACATTCTCAATTCCTTTAGGGGAGAACAGTTCAACCCTCCCTCGCTCAAGTCAAATATTCGGCATGGAGGTTCATCCCTCCGCGATTTACCTTCGCCGTCGGCAAATAACCGACAAACAAATGTAAATAATAATGTAAATACTAACGTTAATCTCGCTTCTTCTTCTGAAACCTTCACCAAGAGGGAGGTCTCTAAGCCTCCCCCTTTGTATATATCGAACTTCGATGGCAATATGCCACGACTCACAAAATCACTCGTCGAATCATACGGGCGAGAATTTAAATTGAAATTCCTGGGCACACGGATCCGTGTCCAATTGAATTCACTGGAACATTTTCGAGACTTGAGGAAGCAGCTTGAGGAAGCCAGTCATCCTTTCCATACCTTCACGGTAAATTCCGACAAGGTTCTCTCTGCCACATTGAAGGGACTCCCTCGCATGGATACTAATGAACTCATGGAGGAGATGAAAATCCATGACCTAAACCCGGTCTCCTGTATTCCTATCGGCGGCAAGCGAAATTTAGATTCTCCTTATTGCATTTACAAGGTCACTTTTCCCAACGGGGTAACCTTGAACAAGGTTAGGAAGGTGGCCCACCTTTTCTACACTAGAGTCTATTGGGACAAATTCCAATCAAGGGTAAACTACTCCCAATGTTTCAGGTGTCAGTCCTTCGGACACTCTTCTTTAAAATGTGGCCATAAGCCCAAGTGTGTCAAATGTGCTGGCTCACATCTCTCCTCTGACTGCCAGCTGGACATGGTTGATAAGCCCATCTGTGCAAACTGTAACGGCGAACATACGGCAAATTATTCAAAGTGCCCAGCCCTGTTAAATTATCTGGAAAAGAGAGCTAGGAGACCTTCTCCACCAGCTTTTCCACAACAGTTTCCTTCATCGCCTATGAAAGGCCCCCACAGGTCTGTGGACACTGCAATTCTCCGCCCTAGCGTCTCGTACAGTCGAGCCTTAGCTCCCGAAAGGAAGCTGCCCTTTGAGAAAACAAATAGCAAAATTCCTGATTCAGCCTCCAAGACAACCATTTCCACCCCAATAAACCAGCTATCTCCCCGATTGAGGAAACCATGATGGTTTTCAGGGAGATTGCAACAATCTGTAACGTAGACAAAATTCTTGCCGCCGCCAAGGATCTCCTGAGTAGATTGAAACTGTGCAGAACTGAGTCGGAGCAGTTTGCTGCATTTATGCAAGTTTCCGCCTCACTTTCATAGGTGTGATATATCCTAAAATTCTATTATGGAATGTACATTCCATTCTACATAAGCAAACTGATGTTGCTCTGTACCTACAACAGAACAACATCAATATTGCGATTCTCACTGAAACCTGGCTTAGGCCAGATCAGGATTTCTTTATGTCCGGCTATAAAATAGTTCATGCAGATCGTCCCGTGGACAGTCCACACAGAAGAGGAGGTGGAGTTGCTATACTTATTCAAAACTCCCTGGAGTTTAAAATCATCGATTTCCCTCACTTTGAGGGGATCGATATTGTACATATAAGACTAACTTCTCCGGGTTTGTCGGTGGTGGCGGCCTATATTCCCTCCAAGATTATACTTAATTCCAGACTACTGGATCTATTCTCTCGTTTGAGATATCCTTATATCGTTGGCGGTGACTTCAACGCTAAACACTCAGCCTGGGGTAATAAAAGGGCAAATGGCAGTGGTACAAACCTATTTAATCATATGTCAAAATCTAAATATCGCATATTCGCTCCGGCTCTGCCCACGTATCGCCGATACGATCGAACTTCTATCATTGATTTGTTCCTTGTCGACGTTTCGTATGATTTCGACTGTTCAGTGATCGAACAGCTTCCCGCGGACCACAGTCCGGTCCTCCTTGACCCGAAGGAGGCCGCACTGTTTGCTCCGAGTACCCAAATTACATACGATTGGGAAATGTACAATCGCCTTGCGAACAAATTTCACTTAACTGGCCACATGGACAGCCAAGCTGCAGTGGATGCCTCGGTCAGAACCATTGGTTCTTTTCTCTCGGCTTGCCTCAAAAAAGCCTCTCTTTATAAGGAGAAATCCTCTCGTCCACATCTTCCGGACGATCCTCTTCTGTCAGCTCTGGTCCGCCGGAGGAGGAAAAGACGCAGAGATCTGCAGCGAACTGACTGTGGGTTTTTCGCTGATCAAATCAGGGAATTGACCAGGGAAATTAGGAAGAGGGCGAGCAATTATAAGCAGGAGCTCTTCAAAACAAATCTTGCTAAGATCAGGAAGTCTGATCTGACCTTCTGGCGGAACTTCAAAATCATCACCGGTACTCGTACCAAGTTTCCTCCACTTTTGTCGACTACTTCCCCTTCTCCAATAACCCTGGACAAGGAGAAGGCTGACACCTTCGCTGCCGTCTTTGTCAGCGCCTTTTCCAGCGCTGATTATGGGAAATCACCCTATAAACAGTTGGTGGACGATCACTATCAAAATGTGCTGGAGGCACCTTCTAACTCCTCTATGAGACAGATTTTTGTAACCCCGACCGAAATTGCAGACGCGATCAGAAGGTTAAACAATAACAAAGCCCCTGGGCATGACAATGTTTCTGCTATCATGCTCAAGTTTGCTGGTCGTAAGGTAGTGATGCAACTTTTCTACATTTTCAATGCGTGCTTCAATTTAGCATACTTCCCTGACAACTGGAAGATAGCTAGGACAGCTATAGACCGATTAGTCTGCTCCCCATACTGGGCAAGCTCTTAGAGAGGTGTATCCAAAAACACCTTCACACATTTCTCCAGCAAAAAGAGATCATAATTGATCAGCAATTCGGTTTTCGGTCGCAACACTCTACTACTCACCAATTGGTGAGATTCTCTCAACTGGTTACCCACCAAGTAAATATCGGCCGCAGCGTCCCGGCTGTTTTCCTTGACCTGACCAAGGCGTTCGACACTGTATGGCACAAGGGCCTTATCTTGAAGTTAGGAGTTATGGGCTTCGACCCTCAGATGTTAAAATTGCTAATCAGCTACCTTTCCAACAGGAAGCTTTACGTATCTATAAATGGGTGTAACTCGCTTACCCATGATATCGAGGCAGGGGTACCTCAAGGCTCTATCCTTGGCCCCACCCTCTTTAACATGTATGTCAATGACATACCCAAGAGCAAAAATGCGCAACTTGCAACGTACGCAGATGATACGTTGTTGTCCACTCCACATAAGGCTCCTCGGATCGCCATTCACTACCTACAGACCTACCTTGATCAGGTCATTTCCTTCTTCCAGTCATGGCATCTTCTGATAAATCCGACCAAGACACAGGCAATACTGTTCTCACTACGAAGATCCACCTCTTTTCCCAATCTGGTGATTAACAACATCATAATCCCATGGGAGGGGAAAATCAGATATTTGGGTATCATCATGGACCGTCAGCTGAGATGGAAGGAGGCGATCCTCGATCGAGTTTCAAAAACGCGTGCTGCTGCAGGAGCACTGCATAAGTTGATCTCTCAGGTCTCAACTTTGAATAGGGGTCTCAGGCTTACCCTGTATAAGGTGTGTCTTCGCCCGGTTCTTACGTATGGGCTGCACTTGTGGATTGCTGCTGCCCAAGCAAATATTACTCTCGTCAGCAGGACTCAATCCCGCATTTTGAAAATTATAACTGGGTTTCCCAACAGAACACCCACATGCATTCTAAACGAACTTCTTGAGATTCCCAGCATCCTGGAATTCTGTGTTGAAATTATGTATGAAATTCTGTATGAAATTATTAAGAAATACAAGGTCGATGAGCACCTTAATCCACTTATCCGCTCTACTGGCACATATGGTATTCACGTGATCCCATACAGGATAAAAAGAAGGTTCCCGTTACACCATCACCATCTCAGACCTCCTTAATGCACGCATTGCACAAGAGTGCAACTATTCTTAGCACATGTAATTCTTCCAAACCATTCTGGATTCTTTACATCTTACTCTGTATACACCAAAAGCCAACTGGCGGTGTAAACGATCAAGATTTAGATTGCCCTTACACGAAAATCTGGCTCTCTTCGCTATCTGCGAAACCCTCAATGCTGGGATTTATTTATGAAAATTTGTATCCCCTACTGCTCTACTTGCAATTTGCAATTCTACTTTGAAAAAGGTAATTCCACTATTTCATTTTCTTTAAGCCTTCCTGGTAAAGCAGCACAGACGCTGCTAGGCATAGGTCTCCTACTTTCTGTCATTCAAAAAAAAAAAAAAACACCGAGAAAGCGGAGTCCGCCTGGAGCCGCTCTCGTGAACACTGGATCGTGCCAGCCCTTCTCAGGGCAAACAGCATAGCTGGGTAACGACCCGACCAGAACGCAGGCTGGGATCACGAGCTCCAGGAGACGACTCCCCAGCGTATCCTCGGCATCCGGAATCGCCGTGCCGTCCTCTAGGCTGGATTGGACCCGTCGTATCGGTGTGGTGGGCACGAATACCCTCAGGCGCTTCTGAGGTGCGTGCGACCGTAACTCGTCACTCAGGTGCCCCTGTGGGAGATTTACGGCACCACTCGGTTCTCCGACCGTCCAGCACGGACCGACTGGCCTCCGGCCCTGTCCGCGCGTCGAATTCCTCGTGGTTTGATCACGACTCGATACGGTAACGGCGAGTACGAACCTCTTAGGTGCCTCTGAGATACGTACAGACCGTGGCTTATCTTTTAGGTGCTTCTAAGAGAGAGCCACGGCACCCACGCCGCGTCGGACCGTGACCTCCGACCGTATCCCGTCTCTATCCCGTTATCCAGCGAGGATTCAAACAGGCCCCCCCGCGAGGCCTCTTCCTGTCACACATCGCGTCCGCGCGCCACCCACCTGTCCGGGCCATCCGAGGCCAACCGACCGAGTATTCGCGCCGTGTACCGCATAAATAATAAGCGTTCCGACCGACTGATCGTTTTCACCTCGCAACAACGCCGCGATTGTGTTATTCTTTCTGTGTTTATTTACAGACCAAGTACGTCGGCCGGGCGTAAGCCGACGTCTGAGACTGATCAACGATCATACGGATTACCGATTATTATATTGTTACTATAGAATACGCGGCCTTGTTCATCGGCCTGCAAGGACCGACTTTGTTATTTTCTTCACACTCGCTCAAAGCGAAATAAAGTTTAGTTTCTTTTACCCGATTTCGCCGTCTCTTTATTCATTACCTTTCACAAACCCTGGTAAACTCCCGAGCTACGGGCACAGCGAAATCGGTCCGTTACAATCTAGTAAATTGATACGCCGACAGTCAGAGTTCGGTACAACAGGCATCCTCTTAATTCTGGCAGTACTCGACATTTTCAGCAGTAATTCTGTATGTGTCTTCAAGTTTGAAATACTTTGTTTTAGAGAAAAGAAAAAATTCAGTTTGTAGAAATGGCTCTATATTGTTGTTCACTTCTTTTGAGGCATTCGCTTTTGGTCCCTCGTCTCTTATGCGGAACAGCAATTGTTGTTATTTGCCTTCCCTATAACATATCCTCTCTGCAATAATATTTTCAGTGAAAGCAAATGTTCCGATACTTGTCACAGTAAACTAACGGAACTATAAAAGCATATTTAGAATGACAAACTTTCGATGTTTCATTAACTTTTACCTTTGTTTACCTTTACTACGTTTACCTTTTCTTTTTTCACTCGCTTTATGACTGTCAGACACAACTACTATTTTTGGCATATTTTTTATATATTTCAATATTGCTTTTAAAATAATTCTACAAAAATACGCTTGACTATTGTGTTAGTTAGAAATAAAAAAAGACGAAAAATGGGTTTGCGGGCCGACGTTTTTTGTCCTTATTTCAGCAGATTTTGGGCTGGGTGATGGCTCTTTCTAAAGAGGAAGGTTCAATCACTGATATACAGGGTGAGTCACCAAACGTTAGCACCTCAAATATCTTTGTTGTTTCTAAAGATACGTAAAATATGGTAAGGACAAAGTTAATGGTACAATGGGGCTGACACGATGCAACAAAAAAATTTTGTTTTGATGTCATTTTTTTGGAGATATCAAGGTCACCTTGACTTTTTTAAATGGAATGTCCTATTTTTTATACCATAGATCGATAGAGTATCAAATTCTGAGTATAAAAGTGTTGACCTTCATATGACCTAAACCTAATAGTTAACGAGATATTATCCAAAGAAGAAAGACAATTGTTTCGATAATATCTCGTAAACTATTAGATTTAGGACATATGGAGGTCAATACATTTTTACTCAGAATTCGACGGTCTATCGATTTATGATACAGAAAGTAAGTGTTTCCAGTAAAAAAAATCAAGGTGATCTTGAAATGTCCTCTATGGCTCCACCCACGCAGAAAATGTTAGTCACAATATGACCCCCTCTGTACCGTGTAAGTTTTGTGAACAGGGTAGAGCAATAACTATGTTCACCTTGAATATCTCCGTTATTTGTAATAATATGGAAAAATGTTATGAACAAAATTTGCACGGTATAGAGGGGGGCATATTGGGACATAAACATTTTCTGCGTGTTTATTACACTTTATCTTTGTATACCCTTTATCCTTGATATCGGTTTGTTTAATACTCGACGAAACATCTCGCAGTTGTCATAGAAACGCGCGCGGAGTATACTAAGCGCGCTAAATTTAAAGAG
The DNA here is from genome assembly GCA_963966675.1 of Lasioglossum calceatum. Taxonomy (NCBI): domain Eukaryota; kingdom Metazoa; phylum Arthropoda; class Insecta; order Hymenoptera; family Halictidae; genus Lasioglossum; species Lasioglossum calceatum. Next base: position 273,192 of record CAXAAD010000265.1, on the reverse strand, counting down.
AGTATATTCTCTTTACATCTCCCCTCTTCGAGATGAAAATTGCACAATTTTCAGTCATCCTTGTCTTCTAACATTGGAATTAGTTTTGTCACGTGGAATAGACTTGTATCTTGATTTCTTTTTCAGTTTTTATTTTATAAATTGAGTTTGAGATTTTTTCTTCTATTTTGAATGGTCCGATTCTTAGTTCGGCGAAGTTTCCGTTTACGTCAATTCTCAGAATTCGATGAAATTTTGAAAATAGGTTCTTTTTTGACTAAAATGACGATTGCCAGAAGGATTTTTGCCGACTCGAAAAAAATTTTTTTTATCATTTCAATGTCGCTCTCTACCTTACCGACTTTCTATTTTATATAGAATATCTTCAATTAATTGTAAAAATGGATCATCAATCAAATCAAATCATCAAATAATAATAATAATAATAATAATTATTATTATTATCTTTCAATTTTTAAAAACTACTCCTGGATTTTCGTATGCATATTTTCCGGTTTTATAGCATCGAATTCCCTAGTTTTCCTCTTGCTTCAACATACATCATTTTATTTTTATGTTTTCGACAATATTTTTCCGTAGGAATTAATCCAAGTTCTCGCACCCATTCTAGTGCTGAATTGAAATCATTCATTTTTTTAATAATATAAAACAAATTTTAATGATTCATTATAAAACTATACGACTCTAAAAGCAGTTGACGAACTGTCGCATCATACTGACGCATGCGCACAGCACGAACATAAAGTAGAAAGTCGGTAGGTACGACATTGTAGAGCGCGACATTGAAATGATAAAAAAATTTTTTTCGAGTCGGCAAAAATCCTTCTGGCAATCGTCATTTTAGTCAAAAAGGAACCTATTTTCAAAATTCCATCAAATTCTGAGAATGGACGTAAACGGAAACACAGCCCTTAGTTCTTCTAGCTTTTTCCTGTTGAGTTCGTTCCCATTTTCTATGAATACCATATCTCCCACATTGAATTCACGGTGTTTTCTATTTCTGTCAAATATACTCCTATTATACTTATGTGATTTCAGTGTTCTTTCCAATGCTAACTTCTTATCTGTAGTAGTAGCATACCTATGCATGTACGTATGTGTGCGTGCGAGGGTGCGCGGCAGTCGAGCTGTACGTTAAGAATAAGACACGTGGCTATAAGCCCTCTTTACTAAGTTTATATTATATTATATGTATCTTATAATAAACAGTATTAATAAACATTACATTATCTCTCATCCAGTCTTCTCCGTTTTTCTTTTTTTTAATTCTTCTGGTATGTTACTGGTGTCTGTGCCATGTAATAGATACTCTCGTGTAAATCCTGTGATTGTATGTTCTAGACTGTTATACTTATTCACACATTCTCTTGCTATTGATGTCCATGCTCTCTTCTTTTCCTCTTCGTTTATCTTACATCTTATTTTATTTACTAGCGTTTGATTTAGTCTTTCATTTAAACCGTTAGAGAATGGTGCGTTTATTGCAGTAAAGATTAATTGCACTTCTTTCTTTTTTAAATAATCTTTAAATTCTCTCGAATTTATTCCAGGGTATCGATCCGTTAAGATTGTTCCGATCTTTTCTACTTCTAACACAGTGTGAATTAATTTTATAAAGTCATTGGCATTTTGAGTCTTTGATGTTGAAATAAACGCATATCTTGTGAAATGATCGACAAGTAAGAGTGTATATATTTTTTTGTCGATCTAGTGCCTCCAAATCCTCCAATAGTGTCTATGGACATAATTTCGAAAGCTCTAGTCGCTGGTCCTAATTGTGACATTGAGCCGAATTTATGTTGTCCTCTTGATTTATTCTTAATGCATATATCACATTCTTTACATATTTTTTTATATTCTATTTTTTATATTTTTTATATTTTTTTTTATTTTTTTATATTTTATACAAATTTGTAGCGGACTGGATCGAACGACCACGGAATCCGTTAAAGATGAGGAGCCGGTGGAAACGCACAGCGCTGTGCTCGACGGTGAAATAAATGTGTCGCGAAGAGAAGCAAGGATTTGATGTTAGAGAATGTGGACTGTATTTGAACTTTATGTGAAATTGTACAATCGCGAATACAGAAACTTTAAGCGAGAATTTGTAGATTGAAATGATGAGATGCGAAAGTACAAAAATGAGCGACTTAGCAGAATGAGAGCGAATGATCGAATGAACGAAAATGACGACCGAATTCTCGGACACAGCGCGAGTCCGAATTCGTGGAAATCGCGGATAGGCCTAGTGAGGATCACGCGATGATCCAGGATCGCGGATTGGTGTGAGCGATCGATGGATCACGAGAAGGGCGACGGGGGGTAACGCAGGCTCGCGGTACGTTTTCGCGAGAGACCGTGTTCGGTGGGTGACGTCATTCCGGAGCAAGGGGAGCGCGTGACAAAGGCACCTCGCTCTGGTGAGCGCGATCGCGAACAATTCTCCACTAAATTTTTAGCAGTGTAATGTGGGCTTATTTTCATTCTTGTTTGTGTTATCCCTGTGTGACACCATTCCTTGTGTATTTTCTTAATTAAATCAATACTGAACTTTTCAGATAATATGATTTTCTTTCTTTTTCTAACTTTTTTATAATATATTCCATCTTTCTTTATTAATTTTTCTTTTTTATTTTGTAATAATATGTTATTCATTTGTTCTAATTTTATTTCATCTATCTCAATAAAATTTACCGTTTTTAATAAGTCCTCTTCTTCTTCTATATTTGGTTCTAGCACAGGGTTTCTACTTAAGCAGTCCGCTTCTGTATTATCTTTCCCTGGGACGTATATAATTTTAAAATCGTATTGAGATAGGTAGTAGGTTAGATCGCCTAATTCTTTGTCTGTTCTTGCTCTTACATTCATATTCTCTAGTGGTTTGTGATCAGAGTGTATTTCGAAGTATCTCCCTATCAACCAATGTTGCCAGTACTTTATTGCCTCTTTTATAGCTAAACATTCAAGATATATTGCTTTTTTCTTTTTTTGTGTTTCATTAAGTTTCTTTGAGAAGTAGGCCACAGGTTTTTCTTTTCCATCATTTTGTGTTTGTTTTAATATTGCGCCTATGCCTTCAAGTGATGAATCTGTATATATCTTGATTGGAAGGTCTTTGTCAAATATCTCCAACCACTGGTTGGGAACATAGCATTTCTTTTATCTTTTTGAAAGCTTTTTCGCAATCCTCCGTCCATATAAATTTTACATTCTTTCTTAATAGTTGATGTAATGGATCTAATAATATTGAGCTCTTTTCTATATATTCGTGGTAAAAATTTATTTTTCCTAGAAATTGTCTGATTTGCTTTTGTGTGGTAGGAGTCGGGAAATTTTTTATTGATGTTATGTTATCTTTCAATGGTGTAACTGTATTTTCTCCTATTATATGTCCTAAATATCTAACTGAACTATCAGCAAACGTACATTTCGTAAATTTTAACCTAAATCCTTCTTTTTTCATTGCATCTAACACTTTTTCAATATGTCTAGATGTTCTTTAAACGTCGGTGAGTGTATTAGGATATCGTCTATATAGTTTACTGAAAATTCGGCTAGTTCATGTTTTCTCAATATGTTACTCAGAATTCGTTGAAATATAGCTGGAGCCGTTTTTAAGCCAAACGGTAGACATGTCCACTGAAAATGGCCATCTTGCGTTATAAATCCCGTTTTTCTTCTATCTTCAATTCTTAGTGGTATTGACCAAAAAGCTGAGTTTATGTCCAGTGTCGTGAAATACTTACAGTTTCTGGCTTTTATTATTATATCATCTGTTAGGGGAAATGGTTGTGCTTGAGGGACAATGTTTTTGTTTAAATCTCTGAAGTCTATGCACATACGTGTCTTTCCTTCATTTTTCTTATATGCTAGCGTGGCAGGTGCAGCGAAAGGACTATAAGATTCTTCGATTAAATTCTTCTCTAATAATTTGGCTATTTGTTTTTCTATTTCTTTTTTGTCATCAGTAGGGTATATACACCGGTTCTAAACCACTTTTAAATTCGCGTAAAAGCATACCTTATTTCACGGGAGAGCGGAACCGTCGCAGAGCGGTATTGTGCAAGCATATTCGAGTGAGGGGGAGGGGAGCGGGGGGAATTTTCATGGAATTATATTTTTCTTGGAATTATATTTTTTTGGAATTATAAGAGGGGAGATCGTTTCTAGGTCAAGGGCGGTGTTTCATGGAATTATTTTGCACCGAATTGTTGCAATATTTCGTCATATTTTTCATGGAATTATTGCATCATATTTTTTCCATGTAATTGTTGCAATAATCTTGAGGCGTCATATTTTTCTTGGAATTATATTTTTCTTCGAATTATAAGAGGGAAGATCGTTTCTAGGTCAAAAACGGTGTTTCATGGAATTATTTTGCACCGAATTGTTGCAATATTTCATCATATTTTTCATGGAATTATTGCGTCATATTTTTTCCATGTAATTGTTGCAATAATCTTGAGGCGTCATATTTTTCTTGGAATTATATTTTTCTTGGAATTATAAGAGGGGGAGATCGTTTCTAGGTCAAGGACGGTATTTCATGGAATTATTTTGCACCCAATTGTTGCAATATTGCGTCATATTTTTCATGGAATTATTACGTCATATTTTTTCCATGGAATTATTGCAATAATCTTTTTACCCGGTGTCTTTCCCACGGTTGGACACTTCTCCCCGTGACGGCCATAGTGCTCCTGAAACATGTTCGAACGTGTTTCACGATAGCCTTTATAAGAGAGATGATGTAAGAGGGAGAGTATTGTGCTTTTATCGTTTCACTCGGTGTCATCATAATTAAAAACGAACGTTGCATCGTTGGAGTGCAATTGAGACTTGGAAATTTCAAAGTTGAAAGGAATATTTTGTTAACAACGATAGCAAGATGGTTGAAACGTGGAAAAAAATGTTGAAGTGTTTGACGCGCATGTCAATGCTGGTGAAAACTATGGACGAGTATCGCGAATGGCATCGCTCGTACACCGAGTCTCTGCAGTGTTGCATCAATTATCTAGCCTGTGCGAAGGATGAATTGTCGGTAGGCGAGAAATTTAGTTTAACATCGACTATGTGCCGTATGAAAACTTTGAACGTTTCGTTGAATCATCGTATTTCGTCGTCGCGCGTCGGTAGAGGTTTATACGATCGCGGCGGTGCGAGAGCCTCAACGCTTCGTTGGGAAAATGTCGAGTCGGCGTTTAAAAATCGCATATCAGCCGGCATCGTTATCAACGTCGAACATATCGATCCCAAGCAATTTTTACAACACGCGAAACGAATAATTACGGGACGCGTTACGGAATTTTTAAACGTGCATTCATCGCTGAAAGCTGGCGTAACGTTGGAGGCGGAATTCATGCAGCGCGCCAACGAGGTTTCCGTGAAAAGTTTCGGCACGCGAAACGTCGCGTTGTTTCGAACGAGCAGTCTACGACGGTGGTACCAGAAAGACATTGTGCCGACGATGACATCGTTGGAAAAGTTTCAAGAACGAGACAGCGGGTGGGCGCTGTCGAAGATACTACATTTGATTGTGAACTTTAGCAAATACCAGCCGTTGCAAGCCGATTGCACCGGTGCAAACCATTTACCTCGAACGATACAGCTGAAAAGAGCGGTTGTGAACGTGATCAGCAACGACGACGCATGCTTTTTTGGGCGGTCGTGGCGGGTCTCTATCCGGAAGAGACACATCCGTTGCGTTTGTCATCGTATCCACACTACAAAGCGGTGCTTCGAACCGAAGGATTCCAATCGCCCATGCTGTTCAAAGACATTCGGAAATTCGAACGAGAAAACGACGTTTCCGTGAACGCGTTCGAATGGGCGCGCAAGAGATGCGTAACGCTTCATTTGACCGAGAAGAAACGGAGGAGACATGTCAACTTGCTGTTTCTACAGAATGCCGCAAAGACGCGTGGTCATTACGCGTGTATACGAAATTTGTCACGATTGGTTTCATCGCAGCTTAGCATGTTCAATCATAAGAAGCATATTTGCGATCGGTAAGTTGAACGTTTTTGAAGTTTAAAAAAAATTCTTTGAAGCAGAAAAAAGTTTTTCACTCAGGTGCTTGCAATATTTTCCCACGCAGGACAGATTAAACGTTCATACGATTGACTGCGAACGGATGAACGATTGCGCTCTAGCGCTTCCAACCAGTGAAGACAAGTGGTTGCGGTTTAAAAACTTTGCGAACAAAGAACAGACACCGTTCGGTATCTATGCTGACTTGGAGTGTCTGCTGCTGTCTGAGGAACAGGAAGGAGAAGGCCGTGCGGCACGCGTACAGTATCAACATCACCACGCGTTTAGCATAGGATACTACATGTGTTGTCGCTACGACGTATCGTTGTGCGAGTATCAGGTTTATCGTGATAAAGAGGGATGCGCCGCGTGGTTCGCGAACAGGTTGTACGAACTGAGTCGCAAATTACAGCCGATATTCGACAAAACGGTACCGATGAATCCGCTAACCGAAACGGAAAAGTTAAATTTTCATACGGCCACGCATTGCCACGTCTGCGAGAAACCATTTGAAGAAAACGATATACGGGTGCACGATCATTGTCATTTCACGGGCGCGTATCGTGGTCCGGCTCACAACGGATGCAATTTGAGCTATCAATCTTCGTACGTGATACCGGTGGTTTTCCATAATTTATCTGGCTACGACGCACATTTCATCATCAAAGAATTAGCAAACTCGTTCGAGGGACGGATAGACGTGTTACCATTGACGAAAGAGAAGTATATCTCGTTCACGAAAAACGTTTCCATCGAGAGAGAGACGGGCGAAGAGCAAAAGTATGCAAAGTTGTTGAAATTCCGCTTCATCGACTCGTTCAAGTTCTTGAACTCGAGTCTGAACAAGCTGTCGTCATACTTGGACAAAAGTAAATTACGCATCGTACGAGGTGAATTTGCACATCTTTCCGACGACGATCTCAACCTTTTGACGAGAAAAGGCGTTTTTCCATACGACTATCTGACATCGTACGATAAATTAAGCGATACATGTTTGCCACAGCCCGAAGCATTTTACAATCGGCTATATGACCGCGAGATATCCGACGTCGATTACGATCACGCGAATACGGTTTGGTCGCGTTTCGCTATACGAAGGCTAGGACAGTACAGCGATTTACACTTAAAATTGGATGTGCTGTTGTTGGCGGATGTTTTCGAAAATTTTCGCGATGACTGTCTCGAGAGATACAAGCTCGATCCGGCATATTATTACACGCTTTCCGGTTTCGCGTGGGATGTGATGCTGAAAATGACAAATATTGAATTGGAGTTGTTCACCGACGTGGACATGCTTTTGTTCGTGGAGCGAGGAATACGTGGCGGATTGAGCCAGTGTTCTTACAGATATGCACATGCGAACAACAAATATTTACCTACACATGACTCGAGTAAAGGATGGTTTAGTTCGCCCCGGCCGGCCGGCACCGGCGCCGTCCCGCGGGAGGACAGCATTTAGTTTGGGCCACGCCGGCCGGTCAATAATTTTAGACCTTTTTCGAGGCTCGCACAAAGGCCAAACGCCGGTGATCGTGTCTAACCCCAGGGGTCCGCCGGCGCACCACAGGGGTTTCCCAGAACCTTTTTTCCTCTTCTACTCCCCTCTACACCTCAGGAGATGCCTATGCAAGAGCCGTGCCGGTCACCGGAAAAATTCTGTTCCATTTGAAATTTTGCCGGTCGCCGGAACCGGCTCTATCTCATAGGAAGAATATAACACGCTGTAACTATTTAAAAAGCTATCAGCTAGAAGTTTTCAGAGTTCGTCGTGCCAATGGCTAATACGTTGTTAAGGAATTTAAACGTTGTAACAAAATATAACAATAGGTTTTTGATTTCTTAATGTTACAGCTGACGATAATAAGCGAATTCAACGACCTACTACATTATTACATTGAGCCTTCGAATAACGCCAAAATAGTTTTTCCCGACGTTTCGGGCTAAACACCCCACTAACCGGTGGCTTGTTTAACATTGGACCCCGCGAGTTTAATATTCTGAAAAGTGAGTACAATTAATTGACCACATGACGTGTAGAAAGGTTGGTGGAAAATTGCAATTGGTCGGAATTGCAGAGGAAATACTAACAGTTGCATTTCGCATTTGTTTGGGGTGGTCCTTTATTGAAAATTTGAAGAGCACGTTGTGTGAATCTACTACAGGGTGTTCACACTATTATAAATTATTAGAGAAACATGAAAAAGGAAAAAGTAGTACATACTGTTTTTTATACGCAACGCAACGGCATATGCAAACACATTGGTATGAAATATTCAAAATGCTTCTTTCGTTTCCGACCTTGCATGACCTTGAGGGTCGCGGTGCAGAATACGGATGAATTCGACTAGACACGCGCTCTCGTGTGACATACGAAATAATAAAGCATTTTATTTATAAAATTGAAGTCACCTTCATATCTAACAAAATATCATAAACACGAAAAAATTACATATGCCGTTGCGTTGCGTATAAAAAACAGTATGTACTACTTTTTCCTTTTTCATGTTTCTCTAATAATTTATAATAGTGTGAAGACCCTGTAGTAGGTCCACACAACGTGCTCTTCAAATTTTCAATAAAGGACCACCCCAAACAAATGCGAAATGCAACTGTTAGTATTTCCTCTGCAATTCCGACCAATTGCAATTTTCCACCAACCTTTCTACACGTCATGTGGTCAATTAATTGTACTCACTTTTCAGAATATTAAACTCGCGGGGTCCAATGTTAACCAAGCCACCGGTCAGTGGGGTGTTTAGCCCGAAATGTCGGGAAAAACTATTTTGTTTGGTCTTTCTATTGCAATTAGGGATTGCAATCCCGCGCCATTTTCAATCCCGCGGGATTGATGTGGGATTTATTTCAATCCCGCAGGGTCCCGCGGGACTGAGGATTTAGTTCTTCGATCTAATATATATTTAATAAAGAAATAAATTTTACTTAATGAGATAATCATCTTTAATCATAGTAGTCAAAATTTATTAAGAAAATACACAAACAAAATCTAAATCTACATAAATTAAAATAAATCTCTCTTTGGAAAACAAACTATATAATTGAAATATGTACATATAGGTACGTATATATATGTGTGTAATATTAAAATAATTAATATATTTTTTTAAAAACTTAAAAATATTAGAATTATAAAAAAAGAAAAAAAAATTTTTTAATTTGTGATACTTTGAAAATACGAACGTAAAAAGCAAAGACTATTTATTGTTGAATCTTCTAATTTGCTTCTCAAGTCATTGCAAAGATATCCTGCAGCGGAAAAAGCTCGTTCAGCCTCTACACTTGTCGGTTGAATAGTTAATAAATATTCGTAAACCATACATAAATATTTCCCCTTTTTGCCGTCGCTTTCAAAGGATGTCATCTCCTTCTTTATAGTTTTGACAATATCTTCTACCAATTCCTTTGACTCAGATTCTTCGATACAATTTTCTTGCAGTTGCAATTCTAATTCTTCTTGCAAGGATATGTTGGACTGTTGTCTATCTTCTCGTATATCTTGATCTTGAATATTTTCGTCTTCTTCAAAGTAGTTGAATGCTTCAGTATCATCGCTATTATTCCCACGTGTGTCGGTAAGAACTCTTTCTAACAGATTTATTATTTCTTTGCGTATTACGCTTTTCTTTGGCATTTCGAATGTAGTATCTCTTAAATTTTTACATTCGTGTTCATATTTACTCGGATTTTGCAAATATATTAATATTCCACTTAAGTCGGTACGACGTTGTCGTATCGTTTTACGGAGTGCTGTGGCTAAATCAGTGCTAAGAGGAGTAGACTGTTTATCTAATTTTTCCAAAATGAATTTAAAAGTTGTTTCTGCGGTGATCAGAGTTGAATCTCTTCTGCAGATTACTTCAAGTCCCACCTTAATTGGTTCCAGACATAACTTCAAGTAATTTATTTTAGACCATTCTTCATCGGTGAAATATACAGGGTGTCCCAAAATTACCTTAGTTTAATGAAATGGGAGGTTCCCGAGATCATTTCAAGCGACATTTTCCTTTGCAAAAATGTTATCCGCGGCTTTGTTTAGGAGTTATTAACGAAAAACACGGACCAATCAGAGCGCGACCTAGACGCGAGTTGGCACAGTCGGCCAATAAACAGTTGGCGCGCCGGGCCGACTGTGCCAACTCGCGTCTAGGTCGCGCTCTGATTGGTCCGTGTTTTTCGTTAATAACTCCTAAACAAAGCCGCGGATAACATTTTTGCAAAGGAAAATGTCGCTTCAAATGATCTCGGGAACCTCCCATTTCATTAAACTAAGGTAATTTTGGGACACCCTGTATTTCAGATTCGATGTCGATTAAGGGGAGCTTTTCCATACTCACACACCGCTAGAGTGCACTCTCACACACCGCTAGACCACGTATACGTACGCGAGGATGCAAGGGTCCGGTTTTCGACTTCCAATTTCTCGGTAATGCACAGACGGGGGTTTTTATTAGTTAAAACCGCTAGATGAAAGATCAATCTATGACGCTGTTTGCCTCAAAAGTCGTTCTTTTACGTTTCCGAGCAATGGTTTTGCAATATTCAGCTGCATGTTGCCCGTCGCATGTTGCCTGTCAAAAGGCGCTGCAGTCGCGCCGGCGCTAGCCTCTCTGACGGGCATCATGCAGCTGAATATTGCAAAACCATTGCTCGGAAACGTAAAGCAGGGGCTTTTGAGGCAAACAGCGTCATAGCGGAGGCATATACATTGTCAATGCAATGTCTATTATGTTGTTTACTTGAGTATTAAACAAACTGTAAGTCAAAAACGACTGAAATCGTCCCAAAGTGAGGTTTTATGTAAAAATACAGTTCCGACATTTTCCGCTACGAGCGTTGATGTCTGCTTCCGATCATTGCCGACATTGCCGTCGTCAGCAATCACTGTATCGGTAAAACAGAGGAAGCAGAAAATATGTTGCCGGTAAGATAGGCTTCCTAACCAACCGTGACGTCATAAGGGGCTCTTCTCCAGCAGACAACGCTCGACTGTTTCACACTCACACACCGCTAGGGTACACTCACACCGCTAGACCACGTATACGTACGCGAGGATGCAAGGGTCCGGTTTTCGACTTCCAATTTCTCGGTAATGCAAAGACGGGGGTTTTTATTAGTTAAAACCGCTAGATGAAAGATCAATCTATCACGCTGTTTGCCTCAAAAGCCCCTGCTTTACGTTTTCGAGCAATGTTTTTGCTATATTCGACTGCATGTTGCCCGTCGCATTTTGCTTGTCAAAGGACGCTGCAGTCGCGCCGGCGCTAGCCTCTCTGACGGGCATCATGCAGCTGAATATTGCAAAACCATTGCTCGGAAACGTAAAAGAACGACTTTTGAGGCAAACAGCGTGATAGATTGATCTTTCATCTAGCGGTTTTAACTAATAAAAACCCCCGTCTGTGCATTACCGAGAAATTGGAAGTCGAAAACCGGACCCTTGCATCCTCGCGTACGTATACGTGGTCTAGCGGTGTGTGAGAGTGCACTCTAGCGGTGTGTGAGTATGGAAAGGATCCCATGTCGGTTGCTGTCACCGCTGAGATGGTATCGCGTTGGCGCTGCTCGACGTGCTTGACATAGAACTGTAGAAAGTGTACCCAGCTCCCCTACTGCATGAAAATGTTATTATTTTGCTTCGTCTATCGGCCGTTTGCTCGTTTATAGCGTGACGATCATATTTGGTCAAGGTCACTGGAGGAAAGGATCCCCTTAAAGCCTTGCTTACGCATAATCTTAAGTTGTGAAAACGTTCCACCATACTCGATAAACTATTCCAACGAGTCTTGCAATCTAAAATTAATTCTAGATTTTTTCCTAATTCTTCTTGCACATATTTTTGCAAATAAATGTCATTTTTTTGTTGGTGACTGCTTAAAAATCTTCACAGCCTTTCTCACTTTCGCAATAAGATCTTTATAATTTGGAACCACTTCTGCAGATGAAAATTTTGTACTTACTGATAAGGAACTTTCTTCGCCTACAACTTCGTTGTTTTCATCGTCAGTGTCAGACATATTGCATTGTAAGCATGGTTCTTCTAATGACTTCTGCTCCGAATTTTTCTTGTATAAAACGTCAATAACAGCAAGTTGTATACCGTGTGCATAACAGAGTTGTTGATAGCGAGGCCTAAGTCTACCAACTTTTACCATCACACTCGCTCCATCTGTTGTTATGCCAATAATGTCGTCTTTTATATTTAATTCGAAGCTTTTTAGACGTTCCTCGACCATCTTGACGCAATGCACTGCCGTACATGAACCATGGATTCGAACCAAACCGAGATTAAAATATTTATTTTCATAATGTACATTTATGTTTAAGTATCTCCTATTTTTTCGAGATGTCCATTCATCAAATGTTAAAGAAAATTTATGGTTTTCATTGTGCAGTTTAGTGAATTTTTTTTATCATATCCGTTTTACGGAATCTGCAAATGTAAGAACCATGGATCTTATTGTGTTAGGAGATGTTGGAAGCCTATAACCATATTTCATAAACAAATTTCTTAAGTCTACAGATTTGCAGAAAACGTTAAATGATAAACCATCTTTAGCAACCATTCGTGATACCATTGTCTCCATAGAATTTTCTTTAACGAAAAAGCTGTCAATTGTTTTGGCTCTTTTTGTTAGTATAACATTTTCGTAATTATCGACAACTTGTGGTTGGCGTGGTGCTTGTGATTCGTTACAAGAATTCGTTCTGAATAATGGTACTTGTAATTGCGGTTTTTTTAATTCAATGTGTGACGTCGTACCGACGTCTTGAACTAGGTTCAAAATTTCAAATAAGCGCGTACAATCCCGCGCGCGTATACACATGTATATTCGGACCATAACCGCGCCGAACAAGCGAGCGAGCGACACGCGTAAACACGCAGCGCATGTACACACACCCATACGCACATCTCTCACGAGCGCGACCATACAAACGGTAACACGGTAGCTCGGTGCGAGCGTACGCCGGCCTAGCAACAGGCAGGGACGAGCGCCGCAACCTTACTCGTCCTTATTGACGATAACAAAGAAGTAGACTCCAAATTGACTCTTTCTAAAAACGCGCAAAACAGTCGTGGCGTACGTGACTAATTGCACGTGTTACCCAAATTCGTATGGTCCGCGCTCGACCTATAAATAAGGCAAGGATCAGGGCCTCGTCCTCTCAGTTCCAGTTCAGTACTCATTCTAATCAGGTCGTATACCTCCTTATCACTTTCTAGATCTCTAATTAGAGATACTACTTCGCGCTTATCCTTGCCACTTCATTTTACTTCGTTCTTTCGCGCCTCGTGCTGCACCACGTTTGTTTCATTTTCCATTATATTGTTTTATTTTACTTCGTTCTTTCGCGCCTCGTGCTGCATCACGTTTTGTTTCATTTTCTATTATCTTGTTTTATTTTATTTCGTTCCTTCGCGCCTCGTGCTGCACAACGTTTTGTTTCATTTTCTACTATATCGTTTGTACATTTTCGGACATTATATTTCTTTTCTTTGCACTACATCATCGTCCTCTTTATTCATCATCCTGCATCATCCAGTGCTATTTCGCGTCAGTGCCATCGTGCTCGCCAGTGTGTAAGACCCATTAGTGTCACCGTGTTTCTCACAAGAGTCTGTATTCCGTCGTATGACTGAGCCCACCAGGTCGCTCGGTACGAGGGAAGACAGGCCTTATCTATTCGGAAATCGATCTAATTGATCATTCGTGCTAATTCTCATCGTACATATCACCCTGAATGACAGTAGTGTCAGTGGCGGTACGTTCGCGAGTGTGTGATATCTCGGCAGTGCACGTAATCGCGTTCTCAGCGACTCCTGTGTTCCTCCGCGTACGTCTGAGCCCACCAGGTTGCTCGGTACGGGGAACACAGGCTCGGTAGCTCCAAATAACAATCGTGTCCCCAGCGACTTCTGTGTTCCTCCGCGTACGTCTGAGCCCACCAGGTCGCTCGGTACGGGGAACACAGACTCGGTAATTCCAAATTCTCTCCGCGCGACAGGTGAAATTCGTGACAATCACCGTATCACACACCGCGACGTTCCGAACGCGTCTTACACGCGTTGCAGTCGCGTCGTACAAATTATTTATTTTCGCGCCGCGTCCCCATTCACGGCGATCTGAACATTCGTTCGTTTCTCGCCAAACTATTCGCGGCACTCTCGGCAGGCACCGGTATCAGTCCTGATCAGACGTGGGCGTACGGACCACGTGGATCGAAGATCGTCCATTAAAATCTCTGTTACCATAATTCCCTCTCCACCGGAATTTCCGGCCGCGGGTCGTAACAATGCAATGTTTGCTTCTCAAGTGTGTCACCAACCCTTTCCTTGATCGTTGACTTATTTTTAAAATCGCATTACACTTTAAGCATTTGGCAGTTTGAGCAGAATCACTTTTCACAAAATAATCCCAAAGAGTTTTACTGGTGTATTCTTTTTCACTATCACACATCAATTCTTGTCTGGACATTGTACTTGCACAATACGAACTGGAATAATAGATCGACAAACAGATATGTACGTGGCACGGCAACGGAAAAAGTGAAGAGCGCAGAGCCGTGAAACAAATGCATCATCGAAATAGTTGATCGTGCGCGTCGTCGTTCGCAAAATTTTGATTATACGCATAGTCCCGCAACACCTATTTAAGAAATGCGGGACCAAGAAATGACGTGGGATCCCGCGGGATTGCGGGATCCCGCTATGCGGGATTGCAATCCCTAATTGCAATGCCGTGCCGCCCAAGAGAAACGCTTGCGACTCTTCTCGCTCGGGAAATTCCACCATCTCCCTTGACGTCGTTGAGTTGGGGGTTGCCGGTAGTGTACACGATGCTATAAAATCTGTTAACATCGTATATTTTGAAGGGTGTACGGAATCTTTTCTGATCGCTTGCACGTTGCTGGCGACATGCGGGCAGCAATTAAGCATTTTTGGGGCGTCAGATTTACCGCTTAGCTTGCGAAGGACCGAATGTGTATTGTATCGGCTAGGTTCTCTCCGTTCCAGGTAAGACTTTTTGGCAAAGTGGGAATGTCCAAGGTATATATGTGGAATCTATATACAGGGTGTTCACAGCATCCCCAGCCAGTGTGTCTCTTCCAGATAGTAATTATTAGAAAAACATGAAAGAGGAAAAAGTAGTACATACTGTTTTTTATACGCAACGCAATGGCATATGTAATTTTTTCGTGTTTATGATACTTTGTTAGTGTTTAACATGTGAACATTATATTTCGTGGTAACGAGCGATACAACGACGCCCGGCGCGGCGTAGACATCTTTCGCTCATGCGAGATTTTGTTTAACCTGGGCTCCCTATCGCAACAGGTGGGGATGCGACCCACCCATGTGTGTCGATCCGATTCTTCGGATCGGCAATCGTCGTTTGTCGTGATTCAAATGACAAAAAATGAAGATCTTGTTGACGATTTAGCATTTATTGAAGCTACTTTTTCCACTTTTTAGGAATAAAACATTCAATTAAATTAGTTACAGATTTTGCTCAAAATCTAGATTCGTATTTACCTATTGGCTGCAGAGAAAAAGTGAGAGCAGAATATAAATGCTTTCCAGAAAAATCTACGGTTTGAAAGATTGTTCAAACTTAATAATAGTTTCAATGATTCAAATATCAACGGCACAAGGGAAATGAAAGCACGATATTAGAAAAAGTATAAATATGCCCCCATTACATCTTGTGATATTGAAAGGACATTTACCGCATGCACATTAATTTTATGTGATAAAAGGCACCAATTGTGACACTTTGACTGTTGAAAATTTAGAAAACATTATCGTCACATATTGTAATGCCAATTACAAGCAGTAATAAATATTATACAACTACTCCACATATATCATATTATACTATATTCGACTGTTACATTCGTTACTCATACAATTATTCGGGGCGACCATTTCGCACATTGCTTACATAAATTATACAGTAAATTCTCTATAATCGCAAATGCCTCGGGGGGATTTGTTTGCATTTATCGATCTTGGGCCTACGTTTTTCGAGCTTCAAAGGCCGATCCGAACGTAGAGAAGGAACCAAAGGCCGAGCCGAACGTAGAGAAGGACAGCACGTGTAAACAGACATCACGGCAACCGTCGATGCGACGGCACCTGTTTGCATTTATAGATCTTGGGCCTACGTTTTTCGAGCTTCAAAGGCCGAGCCGAACGTAGAGAAGGACAGCGCGTGTAAACAGACATCACGGCAACCGTCGATGCGACGGCACCTGTTTGCATTTATAGATCTTGGGCCTACGTTTTTCGAGCTCCAAAGGCCGATCCGAACGTATAGAAGGAACCAAAGGCCAAGCCGAACGTAGAGAAGGACAGCGCGTGTAACGCGAGACCACGCGCGGGCCTTCGAGCTGTGCCGGCGACTGCGACTCTCCGCGTCTCTTTCTTTCATATACGCTGTCCTTCCTTGCGTTCGAAACTCTCATCGTCAATTAAACCACTAAATTCAGTTCATATTATATCGTGTTTGGTATCATTTTGCATTAGAAAAATGCCAGGAATATGTTGGTGAAAGTCCCATGAAAAAATAATGGAAAATAAAGAAGATAGAATTTTGGTATAACGTTATGATGACTCACGGGCGTTTGAACTGTGCCGACGACTGCGACTCTCCGCGTCGCGTTAGTAGTGGTTCACACCGATATACCGAGCCGAGATCAGTGTTTGAGTTGGTGGGGATATTTCATTGGCGTTTATCGTACATGCCCAGTTTGCGATTATAGAGAATTTACTGTACATGACATTTGCATATATTTTGCATATTTTGAAATAAAATTTGCATACACTGACCGCAGTCTAATTATTACTTATTGTTACTGTGAAATAATATTATTTACTTATTTACTTGTTGCACAGTTACGTGATCTGCATATTTATTTAATATTGAGATTCCGTGCCGCCCAAGAGAAACGCTTGCGACTCTTCTCGCTCGGGAAATTCCACCCTCTCCCTTGACGTCGTTGAGTTGGGGGGGCCGGTAGTGTATTTAAGGGACTGCAAGGCCACTTTTCAGCATCATTTCTGGCCTATCCTTGTACCCTAGTACTACAGTTTTCACGTGCGTGCTACTCTTAAAAACATGAATCGGAATCAACGGCTAGCGTTAATTGTTAACGCTCAGGTGAACGCCCTTTACTTCCGGGAACTCGAGCTCCGAAAGCAAGAGGAAGCAGGGCGTAGTGCAAGAAGAAGACGTCGTTACAACGTTCATCCCCTTTGGACAACTCGAGAGACCCAAGGCGAATTGACGCTAATTCGCCAAATGTCTATGGATTGCGAGGAAAAATTTTACGGATATTTCCGAATGAGCAGGGGCTGCTTTGCCATGTTGCTCGGCAAAGTCGGCGAACATCTAGCAAAAAAACACACGCACTTCAAATGTCCGATTCCCCCGAAGGACCGATTGGCAGTTTGCCTGCGGTAAGTGATTTTTCACCTAATTCATTGTTGTTAACACTTCCATATGTATAACTAGGGGGCTCCGCCCCACCAGTGTTCCAAAACGCCGAAAGCTGACCACACAAGCATTACAACCACTAGAGGAATATTAAAAACCTTTCTAAGAGTACTGTGCACAGAACTTTGTCGGGTCGCTGATCACGAATGTGTTGTTAGATTTGCATTTTAATTAACCGTTCGTGAAGAAATAATTAAATTTCAATTTTAAAAAATTATATTTTCTGTTTATGTATGAATAGAAACGTTTCTTTATTAAACCGTGTATTTCAAACTCTATACCTGCTCGTTCTTTACTTCGATAAATGGTCTTACGGCCAGCTTTTCGGCGTTTTCGGACACTGCGCGCCACCCAGCTTGCTTCGCTCGTGAACCTATTCTTTATTTCTTATTTAACACTGCTATTGCATTTCTTTATTTTTTTAAAAATTTATTTAAACAGGGTGAATCACCTAACGTTGCCACGTCAAATATCTTTGTTGTTTTTAAAGATATGTCAAATGTCTGATGGAGACAGTTGAATGATAAAACGGGGCACGTACGATACCAAAAAATGTTTCTTTTTATGTAATTATTTTTATGCCTCGTACAGACTTGCGTCGCGCCGCCAACCGCGCGACGAACCGCGCGGCGAACGCGCGCATTTCGGCAAACATTTCGGCGCGCCGAACGGCGAACGGCAAAGGGAACGGATTTGTGCTATTTCCAGAATTTCTTGCAAACAACTATGGGAGCTACAACGGCGTATACTACACAAAGAAATACAGAAAATGTTGGCAGTTTATTGAGTGAATTAAAGTTTCAAAGTGAATTGTTCAGGTCTGTACGAAGCATTGAAGATTCGGATTCGAGATTAAATGAATTGAGATGTTATGATAGTTCGACGAACATTTCGACGAACGGCACGCATTTCGGCGTGCATTTCGGCGCGCATTCGTGCGCGCGGTGTATCCATCAGCTATGGGAAACACGGCGCGCATTTCGGCGCGCATGAACGCGAACGGATGGCACTTGCAAATCTGTTTGCACGATAGATATCATATCCTAAACATTCATAATATAAAGAATAAATGTCAAGAAATAGAAAGGAATTTATAAACAGACATCGGTGATTTAAATTATCTGAAAAAACTGTATCTCTACTTCCTAATTTGTTTCAAATTATTAAAGAGGCTGATTAATAATTTTAATTGCTATGAAAACATTGCAGTTTTGGGATCGGGACAGAATCCCGAGAATTTCGGGAAAACCCTGGATTTTTTGGATCCCGTCCCGACATGATACGAGGTTTCCCATCCCGTTGCCGGCATCGGAATTCGGGAATACCCGGGTTCCCGGACACCTCTAGTATTTACATATTAAAAGACGTGTGCAATTTACACAACTTACAATTAGAACGCTCAGCCGAACCGAAAAGGGCTCGATGTGTGACCAACCTTGTAGTTGTTTACGGAACGCGCTCTCGGAACTTAACCCTTCCGTTTTTATTCAGAATATGTATCGTAGAATCATATAAAGGCGAAAAATCATCATGTTGCAACATCTTCAAAAATCCAAGTCATTTAATCTCGGATCTGATGTCTTAAATGCTGCGTACAGACCTGAACATTTCACTTTGAAACTTTAATTCACTCAATAAACTGCCAACATTTTCTGTATTTCTTTGTGTAGTATACGCCATTGCAGCTCCCACAGTTGTTTGCAAGAAATTCTGGAAATAGCGCAAATCCGTTCCGTTTGCCGTTTGCCGTTCGCCACGCGGTTCGCCACGCGGCGCGGCACAAGTCGAGGCATTAGAGGTACGAAGGTCGCCTTCATTTTTTTAAATGGAATGAGTTATTTTTTAATAGATCAATCTATGCAGCTGGACATTCTATATGCAAAAACTATACGCGCGGTCTATACCAAAACTATACCCAGTCAAAAGAACTGGATTTCCAATTTTATTTTAAAATTCTTACTTCGTGTTACATTTTTTTCCGCAATGATGCGATGACTTTTGCAGCGATAACTAAAGGTGCAATATAATGAATTGTATTTATGTTTAATTTATTCTCAATCGAAATAATTGTGCAACATAGGTACTTATATGTTAAAATGGTATGAGGTTATGAAATAAAGCAATGCCAAGGATTCGTGGGAATATTGAAACTGGAACAGAGTTTATTGAGTACATCAGAGTACATGAGTTTCGCGCGCGTTGCGAACGCAGGTCTAAGGGCTAGCGGCGCAGAGGGAGCTTATTATTAGATAAATCCTAAATACTTACTTAAATTTACACCAAATTCGTCGTTATCTCCTAGTAGTTCTAGCGTGGTTTTCTTCTTCCTCCTCGTCAAGCTTTTCCATCATTAACTTATCGACGAAGCGGCCAAATTTATGGAACTTTCGCTTCGCGAGCAGTTGGCGTCTGCTATCCAGCGCCATCATTGCTGCAACTACGCTCCTGCCGTACAATTCAATGTGGCTCTCTTCCTTTTCTATTACTCCGCGGAGCAATCGGTTAGACTCCTCAAAATTGCGGAGCATACCGTTGGCGTCGTTGTCGTTGTCCCTACTTTTTCTTTTACGACTTATTATCGACGGTTGTTGCCGGACCTCGTCGATTTCGCAGTTGTCGTCCGTTGCTCTAATTGCTCCATCTCCCATCGGCGATTGTTGCCAATCTTCTCTATCGGCGTCCGATTCCTCACCTGACGATTCGGCAGCGAGAGTCGGAGTGGTGGAAGTTGTTGTTGCTGCAGTGCAGGGCTGGGGAAAATAGTATTTTGAATAAGAAATAGTAAATAGTCCTATTTATTTGAAAGCATGTGTACAACTTTGAAAATAAAATATTTTATTTTATGCTGTAATTTTTGAAAATAAGATATTTTACTTTGAGGTTCAGATTGTTCAAACAAATAGAAGTATTTTATTTGGAGGTTCAGTTGTCCAAATAGAAATATTTTATTTCGAAGTTCAGATTGTTCAAATAAAACACTATTTCCTTCAAGCAAAATAAAATCTATAATAGTAAATAGTATTTTAAATATTTTTTCTGACAAATAATGCCCACCTCTGCTGCAGTGGCCGTTGTGTCCTGGGAGCTTGGTGTTGGGAAGCTGCAGAGCGTTTTTCGCTTTTCCATGAGCGGGCGTAAAAATTCCAATTGCTTAGCATACTTGTATGCTTTGGAACCCGCTGCATCTGCCGCCTGGCCGCTCTGCGTTTTGCGGGCTTCGGCCTTCCGGAACGAATCCCGGATGTTACTCCATCTGCTTCTGCAGAGGGAAGCTGCAAATACAAATATTTTTTAATTAATCATCTATCATTCTTGCAGATACCTAGCAACGGGAGACTCTATGAAAACAATCAGCTACAGTTTTCGCATGGGGCATGCAACGGTATACCAGATTGTAACAGAAACATGCAGAGTTATCACAACGACACTGAGAGAGGAAACGATGCCGTCGCCCAGCAAGGAAAGGTGGGAGCAGATCCGGAGACAATTCTGGGAAAAATGTAAATTCCCCAACTGCTTGGGGGCCATTGACGGGAAGCATGTGAACATACAGGCACCAGCGAACTCAGGATCTGAATTCTTTAATTACAAGAAGACATTTTCGGTGGTGTTGATGGCCCTGGCGGACGCAGAATCTAATTTCATCGCCATCGATGTAGGGGGCTATGGTAAAAATAGCGATGGCGGGATATTTGCCGAATCGAATCTTAGGCACCTAATCAACGACGGAACGATGAGGTTGCTGCCCGACGGAAATTTGCCGGGAACATCAATTTGCGCGCCCTGCGTAATTGTGGGCGATGAAGCCTTCCCGCTTCGAAGAAATATCTTAAGACCGTAGCCGGGAAGCCAATCACAAGGCGACGAAATGAGGACTAACTTCAACACGCGGCTATCCATGGCACGGCGCGTCTTGGAGAACGCCTTTGGAATTCTTTCGCAGAAATTTCGCATATTCAACAGGCGAATCCAACTCACGCCTGAAAATGCAGACTTCATAATAATGGCCGCATGTATCTTGCTCAATTTTATTCGAGCCTATGAGGGGTCTTCGTCAGCATCCAGGGTGCAAGTAGAAGAAGAAGCGCAGGTTGCTGCGTGGCGGCCATACAAGTGTCAAGTCCGCAACGCGACGAGGGAGGCTTTTAATGTCAGGGATACATTTAGTACTTATCTTTTCGAATCAAGGGACCAACACACCGTTGCATCACCACAGTGATGTTCGGGCATTGTTAGAAAAAAAGCAATTAGATTGCTACAGGATGAAAAGAGAATATATCTATCAATGATATTGTTTTTGTTTGGCTGCGGAGCGACCGAGAGTCGAACGAACGAGAGAGTCTGTTGCGAGATATAAGAGAGTGAAAATATGTGTAAAAATGAGAGAGTACCTATTGTGAGATTAAGAGAATATTTAAAAGTTAAATAGAAGAAAATATTGAAAAGAGTTATCGTTTTTTTGCGAGCGTCCGAACATCGATGCGAATCCACTGTATATCTTAACTAATGGCTGTCTCAATAACTCTGTTATCATCCGAAAATATCTCAATTGCAATTGTTGATTTTCCAGAGATGTACCGAAAAAGGTGTGCCAGCCTTTTTTTCACACACATTGAATTGTAAAATTAGAAGTAACAAATGAGTTTTCAAATGGGTTTAGAAGTAACCGATGGAAATGAGTTTTCAGGAGCTTTTATTTGAAAGATGCGAGCATCTATTAAGAATGTTGTCAGATGATAAGAATAATTTTTTCCTCATGTATTCGACGAGTTTTTAAAACTATTTAAACAGTTCCCGCGATAAAAATATTGCATTTATTTAAAACGGTTGCAGAGTTGACGATGACAAAAACAATTTTTTTAACTGACAACATGGCTAGTAGATACTCGAATATTTCCACAGCAAGCTTCTAAAAACACATTTCCAAAAACGGTTGGCACTTTTTTTACACCACGACGCGCGACGATACATCTCGAAGATGTCGAGGAATCCTTTGAGAATCGTTCACATATCACTACACACAAGCACATATTCAAAGGACTGACGTTGGAATAACCAACAGGAATGTCAAACTAAGTTGTTATTAAAATACAGTGAATACTGACCTGGTTGATTCAGTTCCTCCGCAATCCGTTCCCACGCCACGTTTTTGTACCTCGTATTCATATATGTCGCGAGTTTTAAATTGTACAAACATTCGTGAACGCGTACAGCTTCAATCAGTCTCTCGTCATCCATGACGGGTCGATCTAGGTAAACGCACTTGTCCGCTGGTCGAAACTAGAAAGATTCCTGCGACGAACCCTCGTGAAAAAGGTAACCTCGCAATTAGCCGCTGCGGGGGATGGTAAAGAGACCTGGCCCGGAAAAATTATTGGAGTGGGGGGAACGCGGTTCGCGGTAGGGCCTGCAAGTGACCCACCTGAACCCGAGCGCTCCGATGAAATGTTTGGCAAGCGTGTAACTAGCATGCATTTGAAATATGCATATATTTAATTTTAATAATGGGCTCCAATTAAGGGGTGCACTCCTTTTTCCAGGATTGCAAGGGTGAGGTATTCGGGTCCTCATTTCTCGATACTTAATAAAAAAATGAGATGTTGCAGTAGTCAAAAACGCTGGGTAAAAGATGGATCTAGGACGCTATCGCCCTCGGAAGTCCTATTTGGACGCTTTTTAATTTTACTATTTTTAGTTTTGGCAATTTGCATTATTCGGCAGCGTTATATACATTATTTGGAAGCATACACTCCGCGGCAAAACGATACAGTCCTCGACAAAATAATATAAGACACCTATCATATTTTTAAATTTCTTATATTTAAAGGTAGAAAATGTCCACTCCGTTGTATCCTGCATATTACATACTATTTCCAAAGTAAACATGTAAAATCTCAAGATTGTATCGCGTACCATAGCAAAATTAGAGAAAGATATGTAAACAGGGTGTTACATTACTTCGACAAAAGTATAAGACACTAACAGAAAAATGTTTGATGAAGCAAATAAAAATACAAAATTAATTCTTTGTGATACCTCCCTTGAATTGAATTAGGTCTAGTAATCGCTTTCGGATAGTTTTATATAACTTTTTGATTCGTTTTTGTTCTAAATGTGTCCAATTGTTATTCATACTTTCTCTTAGTTCATTTACGTTATTATATTGTCTCCCATTCGCGTAGACTCGTCTTGACAAATCCCCCCACACATTTTCAATAACATTTAAATCGGAAGAACGAGCGGGCCAATCCAAAATATTAATATTTTTTGAAGAAAAGAATCGTTTCACGGATTTTGCAGTATAGATTGCTGCATTATCCTATTGCAAAATCTAGTCATTGCAAGTGATACGAGCTGCAGGCTTGTTTAACTTATCTGTCATAAGTTCAATATATTTATTACTATTCATCCGCACTGATAAAAAGTTAATTTCTGTATTTCTATAGCAACCAATAGCGGCCGGTGCCGCTAAGCTAGGTCTTCCACTTCCTTTCGTTTTTCCATAAGCGCTTGGATTTTTTAACGCATTATATATCGCGAACCTACCTCAAATTAATAATTTCGCAATTTGATTCATACTGGACTTTTCCGAGCGCAACAGAACCAGTCGATCGACCTTACTTTTATCTAACTGCTCTCCTCGACTCATTATTTCTTTTTCGTTGTAATAAATGTACTTATACTGTAAGAACATCACAAGATTCAACGTCTGAATACGTTCGCAGTGGAACACTTAATGGTAGAAGTCACATGACTGGAACATAAGACAAATGTCTTATACTGTATTTAGTCGAAGCAATGTCAGTCCGTGTTCACATATCTTTCTCTAATTTTGCTATGGTATGCGATACAATCATAAGATTTTGCGTGTTTACTTTGGAGATAGTCTGTAGTATTCAGTATATAACTGAGTGTTTTTTGTGTGTGCACTTTCCACTTTTAAATTAAAGAAATTTAAAAATATGCGTTATTTCGCTTGTCGAGGACTGTAGCACATTATCAGACAAATGGGTTTTAAGCTTTTCAAGTAGTACATTTTACATTGTTTGTAACCTGGAATAATAAATTGTTTAAATATGTTTCACAAAATGCATACTTATTACGAGAAGAAACAATTTTATTCTAAAATATCAAATATTGAACGAAAAATCGATGCGTCAAAAAGACATTCCATAAAATAACTAAAAAAATGAAGCATATTCAAAATTGTCTTAATATTTTGTGAGTCTTACTTGGAATGTTTGTTAAGTATTACTTGGAATAAATCGTGGAAATAACAACGGTAGCCATTCTGTCCATCTAATGGAAATCAGTTTTCATCACTAAAGATAACTTGTCACCATTTTTTCTTCCAATGAACATACTTTGCAGATAATTGTAAACGAGCTTCTTCATGTTGTTTGGCAAACGGTGGTTCACGCATTAATTTTTGGCATTTCATGTACTTATATAGATTCTCTGATAATACGTTATATATTACGTACCTTAGTATTTACTCAAGCTCCTGCTACACTTTCTCTTGCAGTAGCACCCGAATTTGATGCATTCTTGAAATTATACGCCGTTGACGATGAATTGTCACTCTTGGAGAACCTGCGCAATTGTTTTCCACATATTCGTCTACATTTTTTAAGAAATTGTAAATAACTTTGCGACAACGGTTCAACAGTTTCGCAATTTTAGCAAAGGAACAACTTTCTTTGCGCAAATTTTGAATTGTTAATATTTCAGGACCAGTAAATCAAGTCAACCAGTCAAAATTTCACAATATTTCAGTTATAGAACGCGCACAATATCAAATACTTGTCGACTTGAACACTTTGACGTCTTGACGCCAACTAGAAACAGTATAGAAATTTCGATATAAAATTTTTAACAAGATCAGATAATAGCCACTCTTGTCCTCATTCCTCTTCCAAATTCTTAAGTACTTACCTGTTAGGAAAACTCATTTGTTTAAAATATTCGACAAATGAATGGCGGAAAAAACACGTGTTTTCAACTGAAACAACATGAAGCTGTGAAAATATCTTTATCGGTTTGTTAGTGCAGCCGTTATAATACAATGAAAGAAGGTAGACAATTCACTTTGCAGGTATGTAGGAACAGCGGACATTTATGACAGGGACGACTGAACGTCGTACTACTTTTTAGATTTTAGATTTCTCGGATATAGCATTTTCGCCGGAGCATTCGGTACCTGCACAAATTACTTTACAGTAAACACGTGTTGCCCGAGAAAGTGCCGACTTCCAGCTCAATAGTAATGACCTGTCATAAAACTCTCCATAGAGAACAGCCCCGGGAACGGCACATAAACAAAGCGAGCCTATCGCTAGGTCTGCCTACCCCACCACAGCTGCGCCTGTAGCCCCAATGTTTGGACTTTGACGTTGCACGCAACGTAGATGTGTGGCCGCTGTAGCCAATATTTCGACGACAGCCGAAAATGCGGGTGAAACGAGGTCTGCCTCCTCCTCCACTCTGATCCAATCGGCCGCGCATTCGTTCCGTCACCGTGGTCCTCCCTGGGAACCTTCTTCTCAGGCTCGCATCAATACAATGTCAACAGTTCGGATCCAAACGAGATGGCGCCTTGCCACCCCCCCCCCAATCGCGTAGTTTTTGACGGTAACGGTTTATAATATCTTAATCCACTGCTCTGTTTCGCCATCGCTCGTAAGGGGCAGTGTATTGGACTACTCGGAACATAAACAAATCGGCGGGCAACACACCACGCCTTTTCGGGCAACGTTGCAATCTATTACTATGGTTTTCGAGCTGGTACATTCTGTGGAAGTCCCTTCCAACACGTGTTCGTCGGACGGTAGTTATAAAGCAATTTATGTTTTATTATGTTTACCTGTCTCTACCTGCCATAAAATTAATGGACTTAAGGTAACGGACGACCGGTACAACATCTTCTATGTACAGCTGTTCATAGTTATCGTATCAAAGAGTGTCGTAGTTTAAAATGAACAATTTATTATTTTCCTGTGCACACCCCCCCTCTACACCCCAGGAGATGCCTATTCTAAAGGTGCTTTTATGCCGAGGTCCGCGCGGGCTCGAGCCCGCGCGGACTCTTGTCATTTTCCAGCGGGTCGTCGGGCCCGCTATTCCCCGCTGTGCGTGGCAGAAAAAAAGGTCTCGCCTCTTCACGGTTCGTTTAGGTAAACATCAGCTTCCCTCTAAGGCGGTAGGATACCTTCATTTTGTAAGTAGCAGATAGAACTAGAATGTTACTAGAAAAATTGTGGGTTTGCGAATTTTCGCTTTTTGTCCTTATACGAGCAAACACACCATGTAAAAATTTCATACGGTACACAGTGAGCAATTTGGACGAAATCTGTCTCAAAATGAAAGAACTTTCTCCCTATTTTTCCTATATCTCATTTCTAATAGAAAGTTCTTTGATTTTGGCACAGATTTCGTCCAAATTGCCCACTGTGCGGCAGACATGAGATGTGAAACACTCCAGTAACCCCAAACAGCTGTTACGTTTGAATTGTTTGTTATTTCGGGTCCATAAGATTGCTGAATATTCTTTAGGACAGCGTTTGTTTTACCTAAATTGTTGTTGGGGTGTCGTACACTCCGAGTGTGCAGTGCACAGATTAATACCGTTCATAGTAAGTGCATGTCACTTTGTTCTTTTCGCGTACTTACAATTGCCGAAATCGCCGGACGCGAAATGATTTTTTGAAGAAATGTTGATTAGCAAATCGATGAAAATGGGTTTTTCGGAGTTTATAGTGAAAACATTCGACATCAGAATTCCTACCAGTAAAGACCTGACAGTTATTTATCTCCTACATTGTTCAAAGTCAATGGCTCCGAAAAGGTGTAATGCATTGATCATTCAGGTAAGTTCTGCCACTCGGCGAGGTATGGGGCACGTGGCAATAATGAAGGTAGAAGGCGTTGTACCGTTCGTCCGTTAGCCTCTGCCCTAAGCCCGCCAATTTTATTGCGGGTAAGAACGGCTACTGGTTGACTTTGCAAAAATTTCCATCGCATTGTTTATGTTCCGAGTAGTAGTCGAATACATTGGCCCGTACGAGCGATAGCGAAACAGCAGTGGGCTAGGACCTAAGATATTAAACCGTTACCGCCCACTACTACGCGATCGTTGGAAGTGGTAAGACGCCATCTCGCATGGGTCCGAACTGTTGACATTGTTCTATCTGCTACTTACAAAATGAAGGTATCCTACCGCCTTAGAGGGAAGCTGATGTTTACCTAAACGAACCGTGAAGAGGCGAGACCTTTTTTTCTGCCACGCACAGCGGGGAACAGCGGGCCCTAGACCCGCTGGAAATTTATGACAAGAGTCCGCGCGGACCTCGGCATAAAAGCACCTTAAAGTCTACCAGGCCGCCGGAAAATGTGTATACAGGGTGAATTCGAAAAAGCAGGACACCAAAATATCTTCGTTGCTTTTCGTTGTACGAAAAACTTCTTAGGACAAAGTCACACTGTTCGAAGGCCCACATGTAACGGTGTAAGCGAAAAAATTTTCAAGGTCATTTTTTATGAGATTTCAAGGTCATCGATGTTTTTTTTGTTGGAATCATATATTCTTCATACCATAGATCGATAGAGTATCAAAGTCTGAGTATAAAAGTGTTGACCTTCATATGACCTAAACCCAATAGTTAACGAGATAATATCCGAAGAATATAGACAATTGTTTCGATAATATCTCGGAAACTATTAGATTTAGGACATATGGAGGTCAATAGATTTTTACTCAGAATTCGACAGCCTATCGATTTATGATACTGAAAGTAGGTGTTTCCAGTAAAAAAAATCAAGATGACCTTGAAATGTCCTCTTGCCTCCACCCACACAGAAAATGTTTATGTCACAATGTGCCCCCCTCTATACTGTGCAAATTTTGTTCATAACAATTTGCCGTATTATTACAAATAACGGAGATATTCAAGGTGGACGTAGTTATTGCCCTACCGTATTTACAAAACTTACACGGTGTAGAGGGGGGGCATATTGTGACTTAAACATTTTCTGCGTGGGTGGAGGCAAGAGGACATTTCAAGGTCATCTTGATTTTTTTACTGGAAACACCTACTTTCAGTATCATAAATCGATAGGCTGTCGAATTCTGAGTAAAAATCTATTGACCTCCATATGTCCTAAATCTAATAGTTTCCGAGATATTATCGAAACAATTGTCTATATTCTTCGGATATTACCTCGTTAACTATTGGGTTTAGGTCATATGAAGGTCAACACTCTTATACTCAGACTTTGATACTCTATCGATCTATGGTATGAAGAAAATATGATTCCAACTAAAAAAACATCGATGACCTTTATAACCGTTTTTATGTTACTTCTGATTATTATAAATTAATATAGATTATTATCATTAATCAATGTTGATCAATGATAATAATAATTAGGTTCGTATGACCAATTGATACCAATTGATGATATTAAGTAATCGAACTGAATAATTAATAGCAATTTATAATAGCAGGTTCGTGCCTCCAGGCACTGGAAAGCGGAGAGGTTGAGATCAGATCGTAAATAAGTTGAGAACCGTTTAGGAGGTAAAAGTAGGGTATATTGTCTCAATAATTCGTATACAAAGCCGTTCAACACGTTGATACCTCAATAAGGATCTCGTGTACATGTGTCAACACGATGGTACGCTATACATTCTTATGTCCCGGCATTGTAAGAAATGTCGTAAATCAATATCGTGAGATAACCCTACGATTCCGAAATAAATACAGACTTCTAAGAACGTTGTTATTTTATTTCAATAGTTCATATACCGTGACGTGTACGGTAGCTTACGCGATTAACAAAAGTAACTTGCACGCAGGGAAGAAATTACATCTTTTACCGAAAACTCCCACTTCAAATACGGTCGCCAAACGCGATACTTCTATATAAAACGAGAAAACTTGCTCGTAAGCAAGAAATTATATTCTTTACCGAAAACTCCCACTTCAAATACGGTCGCCAAACGCGATACATCTATAACTTGCGCGGTCCTACGTGCCCTACAAGACACTACGTCTGGATATGATTCGTTGTAATCAAGCAATCTGGATTTCGATGTTACATAATTCGGACCAGACAAATGTAACCGTTATAACATCTGCGTACTCTGCCGATTTCTCGGAGAAGTATCGTCTATGACAGTGGTCGGCACGCAGGGGACTCTAGAGCCCGATCTCGGCTCGCTCCGCCTCCTAATTCCGCCCGCACGTCTCGCTCCCCGTGACGGTCCTAGTCCTCAGGCGCGTACCTATCCCAGACCGTATGAACTGCGCGTGGCGCATTAGGGCGACACCCGTATCAATAGGTTTCCACATTACCGTAGAGGTACTATTGTCAATGCGTTTTTTGATGTGGTTTCCCCCGTAGGCCTTTTCCACTATGTTGCATGATAATTGCGGAAACTAACTTTGAACAATAAACACGGAAGAGAGAGAGATAACTTTGACAAATACTTAATTCCATTGCCAAAATTTTAAACAGTCATTCAGACAAACTTGTTCGTGGACGCTTAGATGTACTCGGAATATCAGATATATCGAACGAAAGATGAGATGTCGCGGCTCGCACCCTTCTGCACCTTGCGGTGAGCACAGCTGCACTCCGGTTCTGGACTTTGTAGCTCGTATTCTACTTAGTTAAATTCGTCTAATATTCGCGTGCCCCGGAAGTAGGGTATATAGGCGGGTTCTAAACCACTTTCAAATTCACGAGAGTGCAGTACCGCCGCAGAGCGATATTGCACAAGCATATTCGAGAGAGGGGGGAGGGGAGCGGGGGGGAATTTTCTTGGAATTATATTTTTCTTGGAATCGTTTCTAGGTCAAGGGCGGCGTTTCGTGGAATTATTTTGCACCGATATTGCACAAGCATATTCGAGAGAGGGGGGAGGGGAGCGGGGGGGAATTTTCTTGGAATTATATTTTTCTTGGAATCGTTTCTAGGTCAAGGGCGGCGTTTCGTGGAATTATTTTGCACTATTGCAGCATATTTTTCATGGAATTATTGCGTCATATTTTTCTTGGAATTATATTTTTCTTGGAATCGTTTCTAGCATATTTTACATGGAATTATTGCATCATATTTTTTCCATGTAATTGTTGCAATAATCTTGAGGCGTCATATTTCGAGAGAGGGGGGAGGGGAGCGGGGGGGGGGGAATTTTCTTGGAATTATATTTTTCTTGGAATCGTTTCTAGGTCAAGGGCGGCGTTTCGTGGAATTATTTTGCACTATCACAATATTGCGACATATTTTTCATGGAATTATTGCGTCATATTTTTCTTGGAATTATATTTTTCTTGGAACGAAGGGAGATCGTTTCTAGGTCAAGGGCGGTGTTTCGTGGAATTATTTTGCACTATTGCAATATTGCGGCATATTTTTCATGGAATTATTGCGCCATATTTTTTGCATGTAATTGTTGCAATAATTTCTAGGCGTCATGGAATTATTACGTCATATTTTTTCCATGGAATTATTACAATAATCTTTTCACCCAGTGTCATGTTTCCAAGGACAGTTTCATACGCCGTGGTTGGCCTTGTTTCGCGATACCCTCCCACTCCCCCCCGTGGCGGCCATAGTGCTCCAGAAACGTGTTCGAACGTGTTTCGCGATACCCCCTTTGTAAGAGAGAGAGAGATGTTACTTGATTGGCCTCCCTCCCACTTCCCCATATTTCTAATGGAATAAACGATGGTTGCAAGCGTTTGTCGTAATGTGGGGTATGAGGAGGATTGTTTTTTAATAAAAAAAATAAGATCTTTCACATAATCTTTTATTTGATAAAGTACATATATTTTTTATCTGTATAAACGGTTTAAGTAATTTTTCGAACAATATTCGTCAATGGACTGTACTCCATGATGCGGTCATGTATCATTAAGCAGTAGGCTGTTGTCGATGGAGGGACGTCGGTTCGACATTCGAAATCGATTCGCACGTCGACCGTAGCATTTTTTAACGCTTCGTTTTGTCGGGAACAATCGAGAACGATGAGTGGACCATAATGCAGGAAATCCATGACGTTGAGTAGCGCTTCACCGTTTCCATAGTACGATTCTTGGAATTTTGCATACATGTCGTAGAGCAACGCGTATTTACCTTTCTCAAAATCGATATTTAAATCATCGTACGGATAGGTTTCCGAGTTCAAGTAAAGCCGAATATTTGCCAATGCACAATGATCGAATCGTGTAACCGTTTTCGTTAAGTTATTCTTTCGATACTACATGTGTTGTCGCTACGACGTATCGTTGTGCGAGTATCAGGTTTATCGCGATAAAGAGGGATGCGCCGCGTGGTTCGCGAACAGGTTGTACGAGCTGAGTCGCAAATTACAGCCGATATTCGACAAAACGGTACCGATGAATCCGCTAACCGAAACGGAAAAGTTAAATTTTCGTACGGCCACGCATTGCCACGTCTGCGAGAAACCATTTGAAGAAAACGATATACGGGTGCGCGATCATTGTCATTTCACGGGCGTGTATCGTGGTCCGGCTCACAACGGATGCAATTTGAGCTATCAATCTTCGTACGTGATACCGGTGGTTTTCCATAATTTATCTGGCTACGACGCACATTTTATCATCAAAGAATTAGCAAACTCGTTCGAGGGACGGATAGACGTGTTACCATTGACGAAAGAGAAGTATATCTCGTTCACGAAAAACGTTTCCATCGAGAGAGAGACGGGCGAAGAGCAAAAGTATGCAAAGTTGTTGAAATTCCGCTTCATCGACTCGTTCAAGTTCTTGAACTCGAGTCTGGACAAGCTGTCGTCATACTTGGACAAAAGTAAATTACGCATCGTACGAGGTGAATTTGCACATCTTTCCAACGACGATCTCACCCTTTTGACCAGAAAAGGCGTTTTTCCATACGACTATCTGACATCGTACGATAAATTAAGCGATACATGTTTGCCACCGCGCGAAGAATTTTACAATCGGCTGTATGACCGCGAGATATCCAACGTCGATTACGATCACGCGAATACGGTTTGGTCGCGTTTCACTATACGAACGCTAGGACAGTACAGCGATTTATACTTAAAATTGGATGTGCTGTTGTTGGCGGATGTTTTCGAAAATTTTCGCGATGACTGTCTCGAGAATTACAAGCTCGATCCGGCACATTATTACACGCTTCCTGGTTTCGCGTGGGACGTGATGCTGAAAATGACAAATATTGAATTGGAGTTGTTCACCGACGTGGACATGCTTTTGTTCGTGGAGCGAGGAATACGTGGTGGATTGAGCCAGTGTTCTCACAGATATGCACATGCGAACAACAAATATTTACCTACACATGACTCGAGTAAACCGTCCACCTACTTAATGTATTTCGACGTGAATAATCTGTACGGTTGGGCTATGTCACAACCTCTACCGTACAGAGACTTTCGATGGGTGAACGATGGGGTAGATGATTTTGACGTTGAATCCGTTCCGATCGATAGCCCTGTAGGATACATTTTGGAGGTGGATTTAGAGTATCCGAGCGAAATTCACGATGTCCATGCGGATCTTCCATTTTGTCCAAGTCACGACGCGGCGATGACCAGCTCGAGTCAAAGAAAGTTGATGGCAACACTTCGCGATAAGGAGCGATACGTTGTACATTACCGATACCTCCAACAAAGTTTGAAACACAATCTGAAATTGAAGAAAATTCATCGAATTCTAGAGTTTCAGCAGTCGCGATGGTTGCGCGGCTATATCGATTTGAACACAAAATTACGCGCAAACGCGACCAACGATTTTTCCAAGAATTTGTTCAAATTAATGAACAACGCTGTATTTGGAAAAACAATGGAGAACGTTCGAAATCATGCAACTGTGAAATTACTTTCTCGTTGGAGCGGACGGCACGGCGTCGAACGATTGATAGCTAGACCAAATTTTCACAGCTATACGGTGTTTTCCGAGGACTTTGTCGCGATTCAGCTGAAAAAGCTGCTCGTTAAATTTTACAAGCCAATCTACGTAGGCATGTCCGTATTGGATATATCGAAATTTCATTTGTACAGCTTTCATTACGAGTATATGTATCCACAATTCCAGCAAAATTGTAAGATTTTATACACGGACACGGACAGCCTGATATACGAGATCGCTTGCGATGACGCGTACGAGGCGCTGCTGAAACGTGATATCCATCGATACGACACCAGTAATTATGCCGCGAACAACGTTTACGGTGTTCCGATCGCGAACAAGAAACAGCTAGGATTGATGAAGGATGAGAACGGCGGTAAAATTATGACCGAGTTCGTAGGGCTTCGTTCGAAAATGTATGCGATTCGCGTGCAAGATGATCAGGAAACGAAAAAAATCAAAGGCATCAGAACAAACGTTACCGCTCGGGATATAAGTTTCGAAGACTATGTCGAATGCCTTCGTAATAATACGGAAAAAAGTGTTAGCAGTAATCGTATAGCGTCTGTACGTCATCAGGTGTATTCGATGTCGGAAAAAAAATTGGCATTGAGTCCGTACGACGATAAGCGGTATATTTGCAGTAATTTGATCAATACTCTTCCTTGGGGACATTACAACATCGATTGAGAAGTTTTTTATCCATAAAAGAAAAAAGGTAGGGAGATTATTGCGGGTCTTTGAAGACGAGTCGGGGAGGGGGATGCTTCCATTTTGTTGTAAAAAGGAAGTGGTGGGGGAGCGTCCTATAAAAGCATTGTATTCCGAGCGTCACGCTTCAGATTGAGACAATCTCAATCACGAAAACAGCACGATGTATTACAACCATCATTCGCCCGCTGAATGTAATCGTTCAAACACCGAGGAGCCATACAAAAAGAGGAGACTAAATAATATGTAAGTAGAAAGATGAAAAATTGTGAAATTTAGAAAAACGTCTAATTTTGAAATCTGTTGCAGGGGTTTTCCCAACAACAGCCCTATTTCATCGATGGTACAGCCGTCATCGTCGTCGAGGAGTTCGCGCCGGATCTTGGGCCGAAGATATTCAATAGCCGGCAATTATTTTAAATATCTTGAAATTGGTGTGCGCGTTGGCGACGATATTCGTGCGGAACTAGCTATAGGAGATAACCGCGGTAACGAAATCACGTTTTCCCTGGACGCATGGACGGAGTTGTTGCGCACGAAGGAGTGTATTTCCGATTTACTTTCATCGTCTATGCAGAAACAGTGTAGAAAATTGAGCGATGATTTAACATTGCAAATAGTTAATCTCGATGGTAGGAAGCTAGTGAAACTATCGAGTCAGTTCGTAGCTCTGTACATCACGGAAAAAACTATGCATAACTTGTACAATCTTGAATTCTGCGTACACAATGTGCATTCATGGCTGATCGACAATGTTCCCACGGTTGTCGATAAATATATGAATTTTGTCTTTGCGGTGAAGGATGCCAACGCGAAGAATATCGTGAAAGCGATCGTCGAGAGCGAATCTTTCGATCAAAGTTCACTGATCGATTGCGAACTGGTGGCTTCGTGCGCTGATATCATCGCGACCGAGGCGCAAAGAAACAGATGGGTTTAAAATATTAATGTTGTGTGTGAAAATTGTCTTTTGTAACGATATTTTTAAAAATAAAAAATTATTTAAGACTCTCTGTATTTTTTTATTGTAACATTACATACAATTCCTACAGAAATGTAATTAACGCAGAAATATCGCAATAGAAGTATAGAGAAAAAAATTAATTGTCATAAGTAAAAAACAATTAAAGTATATTCGTTTTAGATATCCACGAATTATGTGACGCGTCCATTCCCAACCATTTTACATATACTTTATTTCCTTTTCTGCGTAATATTTTTTCAACTAAGTATATGTCAGGATATTTTGCCGCGCGTATCTCGTGTTCGTAAAATCCTCCGGCGATAGGTTTGTCCTTAGAGTCAGCCAAGAGGTATGTGACAGGATTCGTTCGTTTCACCGCGGTAATCTTGAATATTTCGGTTGACCAGTTCGGCGTGTATCCTTTGTCGAATAGGGTTTTAAACTTGCTGACGCGCACGTGATCATCGATCTTGAATTTGGCAGGACCAGCAATCTTCACGTTGCTGTACACGGTCGACAGAAGGTGTCCGGCATTTTTACGGTTCACATCGACGGGTCGCATACGGATGGTACGATGTTTTCGATTATTGTAGTCCTCGGTCAACGTGGGAAGCGCATCGATCCAACGATATTTTCCGCTCAACGAGAAAAATTTCCACATGCTGTTCTTCAACGTACGATTGAAACGTTCCACGACGGACGCTTTCATAGTGCTAAACGTGGAATAATGGTGTATGTTGCGGCTCCTCAGATAGTCTTGGAACGTTGCATTGTAGAATTCTTTCCCCATGTCAGTCTGCAAGTTGTTCGGGGCTCTACCGTCCTTCTTCAACGCTGACGCGAAAGCTTTGCACACGTCGCTCGCATTTTTACTCTTCAAAGGAACCGTCCACGCGTATTTGCTAAATACATCGATTATCGTGAGAATATATCGATGCCCTCGATTGTCTCGCGCATAGTTTTGAACCTCAACGATATCGGCTTGCCAAAGATCATCGAATCCTCGCACGATCACACGTCTACGTGGGTAAAAACGTCTCGCCGGAGCATGCAGCTCTTCCACCACGTTTTCTTTACTCATCGTCGTCGTCGCTGTATCTGCGCGTATACTTTATCGAGTTTCCCATATATACTCATCTGAAAATCTTCTTTCTCAGTTATATTTCCCTCCCTCATTTTTTTCCAGCGCTCTCTCAAGGATGATCATTTCTATACGATGAATGTTACTTAGAATCAATAATACATGATAGCACAGGTACAGGTGTACAGGTGTACAGGTACCGGTGTACAGGTACAGGTACCGGAGGTACCGGTGTACAGGTACCGGTGTACAGGTACCGGTACAGGTACCGGTGTACAGGTACCGGTACAGTTGTAGCAGTATGACGGTTGGCTGTCGGTACAGCTGTAGCAGTATGACGGTTGGCTGTCAAGATCGGTTGACGCGTTTCTTTTAATATTGTCTTGAAATCTTATTCTGAAGTTCTCCAGCCGATCGTTGATGACGTCTTTTTTACCACCTCCTTCTCGAGCGTTTACAACCAAATTATCGATTCTCGCGTCGATATACAGGTACAGGTACAGGTACAGGTACCGGTGTACAGGTACCGGTGTACTGGTACAGGTACCGGTACAGTTGTAGTAGTATGACGGTTGGCTGTCGGTACAGCTGTAGCAGTATGACGGTTGGCTGTCGGTACAGCTGTAGCAGTATGACGGTTGGCTGTCAAGATCGGTTGACGCGTTTCTTTTAATAGTTATACGTTATACGTTATGCGTTATTCGTTATACGTTATTTTCACGATATTCTTCGCGTTGACATCCTTCACCGCAAAGACAAAATTCATGCATAATGTGTATGTAATGTATGAAATATCGAATAAATCGCACCCTTGGTGGGCGGCTTCACTATTCCTCCATGTAACATGACACCGTGCGATAACATTATTGCAATAATTCCCCCATGTAACATGACACCGGGTGAAAAAATATGACGCAATAATTCCATGAAAAAAATATGACGCAAAATATGCTCTCGATATACCGTTCTAAGGTATGCCCTTGATCTAGAAACGATCGCGCTATTCCCCCTCCTACCCCCCCCCCCTCGTTCACATGCAATAATTCCACGAAAAATATGACGTAATAATTCCATGAAATACCCCCCTCCTCTCGAATATGCTTGCGCAATACCGCTCTGAGGTACCCCCCCCCCCAGCCCCTCGTTTACATGTAATAATACCGCGAAAAATTACGAGGGGCTGGGGGGGGGGGTACCTCAGAGCGGTATTGCGCAAGCATATTCGAGAGGAGGGGGGTATTTCATGGAATTATTACGTCATATTTTTCGTGGAATTATTGCATGTGAACGAGGGGGGGGGGGTAGGAGGGGGAATAGCGCGATCGTTTCTAGATCAAGGGCATACCTTAGAACGGTATATCGAGAGCATATTTTGCGTCATATTTTTTTCATGGAATTATTGCGTCATATTTTTTCACCCGGTGTCATGTTACATGGGGGAATTATTGCAATAATGTTATCGCACGGTGTCATGTTACATGGAGGAATAGTGAAGCCGCCCACCAAGGGTGCGATTTATTCGATATTTCATACATTACATACACATTATGCATGAATTTTGTCTTTGCGGTGAAGGATGTCAACGCGAAGAATATCGTGAAAATAACGTATAACGAATAACGCATAACGTATAACGTATAACTATTAAAAGAAACGCGTCAACCGATCTTGACAGCCAACCGTCATACTGCTACAGCTGTACCGACAGCCAACCGTCATACTGCTACAGCTGTACCGACAGCCAACCGTCATACTACTACAACTGTACCGGTACCTGTACCAGTACACCGGTACCTGTACACCGGTACCTGTACCTGTACCTGTACCTGTATATCGACGCGAGAATCGATAATTTGGTTGTAAACGCTCGAGAAGGAGGTGGTAAAAAAGACGTCATCAACGATCGGCTGGAGAACTTCAGAATAAGATTTCAAGACAATATTAAAAGAAACGCGTCAACCGATCTTGACAGCCAACCGTCATACTGCTACAGCTGTACCGACAGCCAACCGTCATACTGCTACAACTGTACCGGTACCTGTACACCGGTACCTGTACCGGTACCTGTACACCGGTACCTGTACACCGGTACCTCCGGTACCTGTACCTGTACACCGGTACCTGTACACCTGTACACCTGTACCTGTGCTATCATGTATTATTGATTCTAAGTAACATTCATCGTATAGAAATGATCATCCTTGAGAGAGCGCTGGAAAAAAATGAGGGAGGGAAATATAACTGAGAAAGAAGATTTTCAGATGAGTATATATGGGAAACTCGATAAAGTATACGCGCAGATACAGCGACGACGACGATGAGTAAAGAAAACGTGGTGGAAGAGCTGCATGCTCCGGCGAGACGTTTTTACCCACGTAGACGTGTGATCGTGCGAGGATTCGATGATCTTTGGCAAGCCGATATCGTTGAGGTTCAAAACTATGCGCGAGACAATCGAGGGCATCGATATATTCTCACGATAATCGATGTATTTAGCAAATACGCGTGGACGGTTCCTTTGAAGAGTAAAAATGCGAGCGACGTGTGCAAAGCTTTCGCGTCAGCGTTGAAGAAGGACGGTAGAGCCCCGAACAACTTGCAGACTGACATGGGGAAAGAATTCTACAATGCAACGTTCCAAGACTATCTGAGGAGCCGCAACATACACCATTATTCCACGTTTAGCACTATGAAAGCGTCCGTCGTGGAACGTTTCAATCGTACGTTGAAGAACAGCATGTGGAAATTTTTCTCGTTGAGCGGAAAATATCGTTGGATCGATGCGCTTCCCACGTTGACCGAGGACTACAATAATCGAAAACATCGTACCATCCGTATGCGACCCGTCGATGTGAACCGTAAAAATGCCGGACACCTTCTGTCGACCGTGTACAGCAACGTGAAGATTGCTGGTCCTGCCAAATTCAAGATCGATGATCACGTGCGCGTCAGCAAGTTTAAAACCCTATTCGACAAAGGATACACGCCGAACTGGTCAACCGAAATATTCAAGATTACCGCGGTGAAACGAACGAATCCTGTCACATACCTCTTGGCTGACTCTAAGGACAAACCTATCGCCGGAGGATTTTACGAACACGAGATACGCGCGGCAAAATATCCTGACATATACTTAGTTGAAAAAATATTACGCAGAAAAGGAAATAAAGTATATGTAAAATGGTTGGGAATGGACGCGTCACATAATTCGTGGATATCTAAAACGAATATACTTTAATTGTTTTTTACTTATGACAATTAATTTTTTTCTCTATACTTCTATTGCGATATTTCTGCGTTAATTACATTTCTGTAGGAATTGTATGTAATGTTACAATAAAAAAATACAGAGAGTCTTAAATAATTTTTTATTTTTAAAAATATCGTTACAAAAGACAATTTTCACACACAACATTAATATTTTAAACCCATCTGTTTCTTTGCGCCTCGGTCGCGATGATATCAGCGCACGAAGCCACCAGTTCGCAATCGATCAGTGAACTTTGATCGAAAGATTCGCTCTCGACGATCGCTTTCACGATATTCTTCGCGTTGGCATCCTTCACCGCAAAGACAAAATTCATATATTTATCGACAACCGTGGGAACATTGTCGATCAGCCATGAATGCACATTGTGTACGCAGAATTCAAGATTGTACAAGTTATGCATAGTTTTTTCCGTGATGTACAGAGCTACGAACTGACTCGATAGTTTCACTAGCTTCCTACCATCGAGATTAACTATTTGCAATGTTAAATCATCGCTCAATTTTCTACACTGTTTCTGCATAGACGATGAAAGTAAATCGGAAATACACTCCTTCGTGCGCAACAACTCCGTCCATGCGTCCAGGGAAAACGTGATTTCGTTACCGCGGTTATCTCCTATAGCTAGTTCCGCACGAATATCGTCGCCAACGCGCACACCAATTTCAAGATATTTAAAATAATTGCCGGCTATTGAATATCTTCGGCCCAAGATCCGGCGCGAACTCCTCGACGACGATGACGGCTGTACCATCGATGAAATAGGGCTGTTGTTGGGAAAACCCCTGCAACAGATTTCAAAATTAGACGTTTTTCTAAATTTCACAATTTTTCATCTTTCTACTTACATATTATTTAGTCTCCTCTTTTTGTATGGCTCCTCGGTGTTTGAACGATTACATTCAGCGGGCGAATGATGGTTGTAATACATCGTGCTGTTTTCGTGATTGAGATTGTCTCAATCTGAAGCGTGACGCTCGGAATACAATGCTTTTATAGGACGCTCCCCCACCACTTCCTTTTTACAACAAAATGGAAGCATCCCCCTCCCCGACTCGTCTTCAAAGACCCGCAATAATCTCCCTACCTTTTTTCTTTTATGGATAAAAAACTTCTCAATCGATGTTGTAATGTCCCCAAGGAAGAGTATTGATCAAATTACTGCAAATATACCGCTTATCGTCGTACGGACTCAATGCCAATTTTTTTTCCGACATCGAATACACCTGATGACGTACAGACGCTATACGATTACTGCTAACACTTTTTTCCGTATTATTACGAAGGCATTCGACATAGTCTTCGAAACTTATATCCCGAGCGGTAACGTTTGTTCTGATGCCTTTGATTTTTTTCGTTTCCTGATCATCTTGCACGCGAATCGCATACATTTTCGAACGAAGCCCTACGAACTCGGTCATAATTTTACCGCCGTTCTCATCCTTCATCAATCCTAGCTGTTTCTTGTTCGCGATCGGAACACCGTAAACGTTGTTCGCGGCATAATTACTGGTGTCGTATCGATGGATATCACGTTTCAGCAGCGCCTCGTACGCGTCATCGCAAGCGATCTCGTATATCAGGCTGTCCGTGTCCGTGTATAAAATCTTACAATTTTGCTGGAATTGTGGATACATATACTCGTAATGAAAGCTGTACAAATGAAATTTCGATATATCCAATACGGACATGCCTACGTAGATTGGCTTGTAAAATTTAACGAGCAGCTTTTTCAGCTGAATCGCGACAAAGTCCTCGGAAAACACCGTATAGCTGTGAAAATTTGGTCTAGCTATCAATCGTTCGACGCCGTGCCGTCCGCTCCAACGAGAAAGTAATTTCACAGTTGCATGATTTCGAACGTTCTCCATTGTTTTTCCAAATACAGCGTTGTTCATTAATTTGAACAAATTCTTGGAAAAATCGTTGGTCGCGTTTGCGCGTAATTTTGTGTTCAAATCGATATAGCCGCGCAACCATCGCGACTGCTGAAACTCTAGAATTCGATGAATTTTCTTCAATTTCAGATTGTGTTTCAAACTTTGTTGGAGGTATCGGTAATGTACAACGTATCGCTCCTTATCGCGAAGTGTTGCCATCAACTTTCTTTGACTCGAGCTGGTCATCGCCGCGTCGTGACTTGGACAAAATGGAAGATCCGCATGGACATCGTGAATTTCGCTCGGATACTCTAAATCCACCTCCAAAATGTATCCTACAGGGCTATCGATCGGAACGGATTCAACGTCAAAATCATCTACCCCATCGTTCACCCATCGAAAGTCTCTGTACGGTAGAGGTTGTGACATAGCCCAACCGTACAGATTATTCACGTCGAAATACATTAAGTAGGTGGACGGTTTACTCGAGTCATGTGTAGGTAAATATTTGTTGTTCGCATGTGCATATCTGTGAGAACACTGGCTCAATCCACCACGTATTCCTCGCTCCACGAACAAAAGCATGTCCACGTCGGTGAACAACTCCAATTCAATATTTGTCATTTTCAGCATCACGTCCCACGCGAAACCAGGAAGCGTGTAATAATGTGCCGGATCGAGCTTGTAATTCTCGAGACAGTCATCGCGAAAATTTTCGAAAACATCCGCCAACAACAGCACATCCAATTTTAAGTATAAATCGCTGTACTGTCCTAGCGTTCGTATAGTGAAACGCGACCAAACCGTATTCGCGTGATCGTAATCGACGTTGGATATCTCGCGGTCATACAGCCGATTGTAAAATTCTTCGCGCGGTGGCAAACATGTATCGCTTAATTTATCGTACGATGTCAGATAGTCGTATGGAAAAACGCCTTTTCTGGTCAAAAGGGTGAGATCGTCGTTGGAAAGATGTGCAAATTCACCTCGTACGATGCGTAATTTACTTTTGTCCAAGTATGACGACAGCTTGTCCAGACTCGAGTTCAAGAACTTGAACGAGTCGATGAAGCGGAATTTCAACAACTTTGCATACTTTTGCTCTTCGCCCGTCTCTCTCTCGATGGAAACGTTTTTCGTGAACGAGATATACTTCTCTTTCGTCAATGGTAACACGTCTATCCGTCCCTCGAACGAGTTTGCTAATTCTTTGATGATAAAATGTGCGTCGTAGCCAGATAAATTATGGAAAACCACCGGTATCACGTACGAAGATTGATAGCTCAAATTGCATCCGTTGTGAGCCGGACCACGATACACGCCCGTGAAATGACAATGATCGCGCACCCGTATATCGTTTTCTTCAAATGGTTTCTCGCAGACGTGGCAATGCGTGGCCGTACGAAAATTTAACTTTTCCGTTTCGGTTAGCGGATTCATCGGTACCGTTTTGTCGAATATCGGCTGTAATTTGCGACTCAGCTCGTACAACCTGTTCGCGAACCACGCGGCGCATCCCTCTTTATCGCGATAAACCTGATACTCGCACAACGATACGTCGTAGCGACAACACATGTAGTATCGAAAGAATAACTTAACGAAAACGGTTACACGATTCGATCATTGTGCATTGGCAAATATTCGGCTTTACTTGAACTCGGAAACCTATCCGTACGATGATTTAAATATCGATTTTGAGAAAGGTAAATACGCGTTGCTCTACGACATGTATGCAAAATTCCAAGAATCGTACTATGGAAACGGTGAAGCGCTACTCAACGTCATGGATTTCCTGCATTATGGTCCACTCATCGTTCTCGATTGTTCCCGACAAAACGAAGCGTTAAAAAATGCTACGGTCGACGTGCGAATCGATTTCGAATGTCGAACCGACGTCCCTCCATCGACAACAGCCTACTGCTTAATGATACATGACCGCATCATGGAGTACAGTCCATTGACGAATATTGTTCGAAAAATTACTTAAACCGTTT
Organism: Lasioglossum calceatum; assembly: GCA_963966675.1. Classification (NCBI taxonomy): domain Eukaryota; kingdom Metazoa; phylum Arthropoda; class Insecta; order Hymenoptera; family Halictidae; genus Lasioglossum; species Lasioglossum calceatum. The sequence goes on along the minus strand of CAXAAD010000265.1, from coordinate 229,834 downwards.
ATACAGATAAAAAATATATGTACTTTATCAAATAAAAGATTATGTGAAAGATCTTATTTTTTTTATTAAAAAACAATCCTCCTCATACCCCACATTACGACAAACGCTTGCAACCATCGTTTATTCCATTAGAAATATGGGGAAGTGGGAGGGAGGCCAATCAAGTAACATCTCTCTCTCTCTTACAAAGGGGGTATCGCGAAACACGTTCGAACACGTTTCTGGAGCACTATGGCCGCCACGGGGGGGAGTGGGAGGGTATCGCGAAACAAGGCCAACCACGGCGTATGAAACTGTCCTTGGAAACATGACACTGGGTGAAAAGATTATTGTAATAATTCCATGGAAAAAATATGACGTAATAATTCCATGACGCCTAGAAATTATTGCAACAATTACATGGAAAAAATATGGCGCAATAATTCCATGAAAAATAGGCCGCAATATTGCAATAGTGCAAAATAATTCCACGAAACACCGCCCTTGACCTAGAAACGATCTCCCTTCGTTCCAAGAAAAATATAATTCCAAGAAAAATATGACGCAATAATTCCATGAAAAATATGTCGCAATATTGTAATAGTGCAAAATAATTCCACGAAACGCCGCCCTTGACCTAGAAACGATTCCAAGAAAAATATAATTCCAAGAAAATTCCCCCCCCCCCCGCTCCCCTCCCCCCTCTCTCGAAATATGACGCCTCAAGATTATTGCAACAATTACATGGAAAAAATATGATGCAATAATTCCATGTAAAATATGCTAGAAACGATTCCAAGAAAAATATAATTCCAAGAAAAATATGACGCAATAATTCCATGAAAAATATGCTGCAATAGTGCAAAATAATTCCACGAAACGCCGCCCTTGACCTAGAAACGATTCCAAGAAAAATATAATTCCAAGAAAATTCCCCCCCGCTCCCCTCCCCCCTCTCTCGAATATGCTTGTGCAATATCGGTGCAAAATAATTCCACGAAACGCCGCCCTTGACCTAGAAACGATTCCAAGAAAAATATAATTCCAAGAAAATTCCCCCCCGCTCCCCTCCCCCCTCTCTCGAATATGCTTGTGCAATATCGCTCTGCGGCGGTACTGCACTCTCGTGAATTTGAAAGTGGTTTAGAACCCGCCTATATACCCTACTCCCGGACAACGAGTGACCGTCGAAACACAGAGATACTCTGCCGATTTCTCGGAGAAGCACCTTCTGTGCCGACACGTACTAGCGCCCCTCACTATGCAACCCCAAAAGAGTGATTCCTTCTGCGCCGAGAGGCGAGCCCGAATACACTCCGGATCTAGAACAATAAAATGGCACTGTACATAATCACTTCGTGTATTACGCGTAAATCCGGACAGACGTTGACCGTCGTAGCACACATGCACACTGCTGATTTCTCAGAGAAGTGCACTGTATGACGACACGTATAAAACCCTTATTCGTCTCACTACACTAAAAGAGTGCACTCTTCTGCGCCTTCAGGCGATCCTAACTACACTCCGGTTCCAGGATAGCGAATCTGAGTCATACTTAGTCTCTCTGTCACTGACTTGAAATAATCACACGATTCTTTCATAAGAAACTTCCTTCTGATTGCCGTCCTCTCGTACGTTACCTTTACAAGTGACTCTACGCTGTCACGATTGATAAATGTATTAACAATTACGAACTCGACCGTGCCACAATGCGGTTTGCATCTGTGACTCCTCGGTTTGAGGCGCGTACGAGACGAAGGCAATCTAGGCGGTTTGACTAGAAATGTGAAGTCGGTTTGACTTCTCGAACCCGTACCGGTTTTCGCCGGTTCTATTAGAATCGCGTGTTATCAGACCCGCGTCCAGACGTAGAGTGATCAATTTTCCTCTCGCATCGACCTCCTTCGATCTGTATCGAGTGGGAATCGATGCGCACGCATGCTAATTAGCGAAATGATCCGCGCTCCTTTAATCTGACAAGGATCGCAGATCTTGTCGCGGCCCGCTGTGGTAGGGATTCGCTACCGTGCTTGTCGCACTCGCCCGGTATGTAACTGGTACGGTTACATATGCCCCCCACCGTAAATTGTTAATGCCGACGCAAGTACGCAGTAAACTTGCGCTGCATTAGCACCATAAAAACACACACGCACCATCCAGATCGTTCATCCGCACTGCTCCGCGCACATACACCTTACGGCATCTTACGTGTGATGCTGAGTAGAATGAGCAAAGGTGGAGAGAGACAGGCAAAACAACAAAAAAAGCTATTTGTGAGCTCTGATGCTATGCTCAGAAAGAGAAGAAAAAGCAAGAAAGGAAAAGAAGAAAAAAAAAACTAAACGGAACACTCTAAAATAAAATTAAATTTTGCGACCTTACTTTTCGTGCTGCTCGTTCGGCGTTGCAACGAACCATAAACTTAAAAGAAAAGAAACTCTTGTAGCCGGCTCTCTATACCAAGAAAAGAAAAAAAATCAAAACTCCTTTTGCTCATTCTTTTGGCATGTTATGCACTCTCAAGGCCACCAATCACCATTCGCACGGACCACTTCATCCCTCCCTGGCTTGATCTTGACGCACTGCTTCCTCTATGGCCTCTGTGCCGTCCGGTGTCTGTAGGAGATGGTGGAGCAGCTGCTCCGTGAGGGAAAGCAGTCCCAGTGGATCCGTCGGGTTAAGACACGGGATGTCCACGGAAGGGTTAACCTCTGTTGGAATTACCTCCCATGAACAATCCAAACTGTCTTGTCTCGACGAGGTGCGAAGGGGTAGTGGTTCATCCACGCGCGTCCTTCTTTCAGCTGCCTCGACAAACTCGGGAAGTATCTCCCAAGACATGTCGGCTGCCTTGTCTCGAGCCGTTGTTGACGCCTCCATGATCGTTTTGTGGCTTCTCTTTTTACTGCCATCTTCCGTCGGGCCCTTTTGTGGTGTTTGTGTTGTGCGCTTCGCCGCTTCGTTGTAGCTTGCGTCCCTACGCCAGCTCTGAATCTCCGGTACATGTTACAGGCCCATGGTCGCGCTGTCCTCGTCGGTAGCTCTTTGCTCGGAGAGTCGTGGTACCTGTGATTCAATGTAAATTTGTTATAGTCATACCCTCAAGTCTCTTTTTTTTAATCTTTTAGGCTATTTTGAATGCTATGGTACCGCAGGTCCATCCCTGCCTGCGTCGCCTTCGACAGCATGGCCCATGCGGCGTATGCTTGGGTAGCCTTCTCACACGTCTTCACGCTTTCGGTTTGGGTATTCATGGTGAACTGTGATTCTCTTCCGGAGCGCTCTGTACTTATAGTGCCATGGATGGATGGGGTATTCTATGAATTTTCCCGCTCTATGTTTCAATGCTACGCGGTTTCGGCGTCTTGTTTACGTCTTGTAGTGTTTCTTCCTTTTGGCGATAACGTCGCAGGCTCGTTGCGTGAAATGTGCCTCGGATCTCGTTCGACTGGGGATTTCGCAGAACGTACGTTGCTGGGCCCTTTTTTCTTACTAATTCATACGGTCCTTCGTATAGCCGAAAGAATTTAGCTATTTCTCGGTCTGTGGCATTTGACAGAGGGTTTGTTCTCAGCAGCACATGCTCACCAATGGTGTAGTGTGTGTGTGTGTCTTTCCCGCGTTTGCTCTCTTGCACCTTTTCTGTGCTTTACGTGTCATGCTGCGAAAGGCCAGTTGCAACTTGTCGTTTTCGTCCAGGTTATTTGTTGTATGATCCTTTATATTTTTGTCGAGCCATTTCGTCCATGGTCGTGTCGGAGTCTTTTTAAGGAATAGTTCCATAGGTGTAAATCCCGTGCTTTCATGAACTACCTCATTACAACACGTTTCTACCACACCTATCCAAGTTGCCCACGACGTGTGTGCATTCGCTGCGAGTGTGCGGAAGATTCTTCCGATTTCACGATTCACTCGCTCGACTGGGTTGCTCTGAGGGTGCCTGACGGACGACAGGACGTGTTGAATCCCCTCCTCTTGCAGCTTTATGGTCCACTTCTTTGATGTAAATTGTGTCCCATGGTCTGTTAGCAATTTTCTGGGCTTTCCATATGCTGGGATGTAGTTTTTGAATATTCGACCTATGGTTACCGCTGTAGTAGCCTTCTTTACCGGGTACAATTTTACAAATTTCGTTAGCAGATCTTCCAGGACTAGGATGTGTTTTACGCCGCCCCTTGAAGTTGGCAACGGACCGTAATAGTCAATGGATACAATTTCTAATGGATGTTTTGGCAGTATTGTTTGTTGATCAAAGTGGAGCGCGTGCGTTGACACCTTGACTCTTTGACATGTATCACAAACGGCTATTATTTTACGAGCACGTCGATTTAGTTTCGAGATATAGAAGTTTTCCGCAATCAGTGCGCTTGTTTTGTCGCTGCCGGGATGCGCGTATGTCTCGTGCACTTCTCTTATCATTTCATCGTGTAATTGGGAAGGAATCACCGCTCTTACTGCTCCTTTTCGATCTATCTTGTACAGAATGTTTTCTCGAATGCAGTATTTGCCCTCGGTCTTCTTATCCTTTCGGTGGCATTTTTCGACTAGATCACGCGTCTTCTCGTCCTTCCGTTGCCATTCGGACAAGTTTTTAAGTGCCTTTATCAGCGTTGATGACATCGCGCGCGCTACTACCGTGAGGATAGGCATTCGTATTTCGCGGCTTGTGGTACTTGTGCCCATCTCGTGGAATGATCGACTCATTACGTCTGTCGGTATATTCTCCTTTCCCGGTCCGTATTGCATCTCGACGCGGTAATCTTGGATCGATAAGATCCAGCGGGTAAGCCGCTGATTTAGCAATCTTCTATTCACAAGGAAGGTGATAGCCTTGTGATCGGTTAACAGTATTGTCCTTGCTCCGTATAGATACGTCCTAAATTTTCCCAATGCCCATACGACCGCTAACAATTCTTTCTCTGTTGTAAAGTACGTCAGTTCCGGGCCCTTCAGTGTTCTACTTGCGAATGCAACCGGGCGCAGTTTTCCCATTGCATCTTTCTGCTCGATGACTGCTCCGATGGCTGCGAAGCTTGCGTCAGTAGCCAAGAAGAATTCCTTGGTTGCATCCGGATATTGCAGAACGACTTCTTTACAAAATGTATGTTTCGTATTCTCAAAGGCTGTTTGTAGTTTCTCATTCCATGTCCACCGCGTTTCCTTTTTTACCAGAGCTAATAAAGGCGTTGTTACCTCGGCGTGCTTGTCCGTGAATTTACTGTAGTAATTGATGAGGCCTAGAAATCCCCGTAGCTGCTTCAGGTTGCGCGGAGCAGGGAATTCTCGGATCGCTGTTAGTTTTTCTGGATCTTGTTTCAGTCCTTCCGTGGATAGCACGTGTCCCAGGAATTTCAACTCTCGCCTCATGAAACGACATTTTTCCAAATTGATCGTTAAGTTATGTTGTTGTAGTCTTTCCAACAATGCGTGTAAGTGTTGTATATGTTCTTCGAACGTATTTGAAAAGCATAGGATATCATCGATAAAGTTTATGACGAATCCTTCCATACCGTGTAACACTTGCCGCCATGCCCTTACTAGGCTCGCACTGCTTGTTTTGAGACCAAACGTAGTCACCACGTATTCGTAACATTTGCCGCGGTAAGAAAAGGCGGTATACTTTCGTGATTCTTTAGTTAATGGAACCTGCCAGAAGCTACTTGTTAGATCGAGGCTTGAGAGGAACTCTACTTTTTTAAAGCGTTGGAAAATCGCGTCCGGCGTTTCGGACATTTCATGGTCGTCGATGAGGGCTTGGTTGAGCATTCTTGCATCTAAACATAAACGGAGTGATCCATTCTTTTTAAGTACTGGTACGGCCGGATTTATGTACGGGCTTTTACTTGGTCGTATAATGTCATTCTCTAATATTCGTTCTATTTCTGCATCCGCTGCATCCAGATATTTTAGTGGAGTAGGATACGTTCGGCGGAAGTACGGGGTGTCTGCCTTTACATGTAGATGGTGTTTATAACATGTTAAGCGTCCCACGTCCTTTCTCCACAGTCTAGGATATGCCAGGATCACTCTACGCAGTTGTTTCTTTTGTTCTTCCGTTATATGGTCTGATTGGAACGTGTTGATGGAATGTCGGTCGTCGTTTCCTCTTTTTGACGTGTATCTTTGATCGTTCGAATGTTTTCTGTTGTTGATTCTTCTCGAGCCATTTCTATGGAGGTGTATCCCTGCTCTGTAGATATTTGGATGATGTCCCTTTCGAAATCGATTATAGCCTTCGTGCGTCTTAATGTGTCGATACCTAGAATAAAATCACATATCAAGCCAGGGACTATAACTACTGGTGCTTCCACTGTAGATCCATCGTGGACAATTGTTGCCCAAATTTGTCTTTTAATCCGCGCTGATTTGTTTCCCGTCGCTCCGATGACGAACGCTCCTACCGCGGGTAACATAGAACTTTTTAGCAGCTTATCCTGATATTGTTGATACCAATTTTCCGATGCTGCTGTAATCGTACTTCCTGTGTCGAGGAGTGCTCTGACAGGAATCCCCTCAACTTTTATGAGGATTTCTGGGCAACGGTTAGCGTCATTATGTGTTCTTGGTACTGCATTTTTTTCTTCTAATAAGTCCTGGCGCGGATTTTCGAATATTGTTCCAATCATTAAGCCGATCTCTTCCCTTTTCTGTTCATGCTTAGAGGTGCCTCTCACCTGAGCGGGGAAGTCGCTCAGCCGCTCTTCAGAGTCCCTCCTTATTCGTTTTCCGACAGGGTTTCTTCCGGGCATATCTCCTCCTGCTCCTCATCTTCTGCTGGTATTTCCTCCTGTATCTGGGCTGCTCTTATGTGACTTGGACGGGCAGACCATCGTTTGTCGCCCCTTTCCCCTCTATCTGCTCGTTCGGCTGAGACCGAGCGGCGCCTCCCTCATATGGGTTGCCCCGTGCTGTCGGATCATGGTTCGACCGATTTACCCACCCTTTGTTATACGCGTAGGATTCATTGGTCCGATGTCTATTGACCGTACCGCCGTTATCAAATCGTTCTAGAAGAGCTAGGAAAGCGTTGATCTCCGTTATGTTCTGTCCGAGTACGCAATCGTCGACAGCTTGCGTGAAATGTCGTGCGAGAATCAGTACGATTTCTTCGTCAGAAGGACGTGGTACTAAATCACGCGCACTCCCAATCAAGCACATTGCGTACGCCACTCGTGTCAAACCTGTCTCAGGCCGATGAGTACCCGTATCCAAGTTGTCTCTGATCTTCCGCTGTATAGCGGGACTCCAGAACCTGTCCAAAAATGCCCTTGAGAATTGGTCCCACTTATCGACTTGGTCAGCTATGATATCCCACCATTCGCTCGCTATTCCCTTTAGGGCCTGGGTGATGATGAATTTAACCTCCTCCTCGGGAACTCGTGCAGCCTGAATAAACTGTTGCATTTCTCGTATGAACTTCGGTGGTTTTCCGTAACCTTTCCCTCGAACGTCGGGAGTTTTGGTTTCACCGCAAATGGTCTTGCCATGGCTGCCATTGACGAATCGAATCTAGTTGATTCGTAATCTTGCCATCGATGGTTGAGGGAGAGCCTCTGTGTTAAACGATTACGGTCCACCCTTGGCTCGTTACGTTGGTCTTGGGAGCGGGGTCTTACATCCACCGTTTCGTTAATCACACTGCGGGCATTGTTAGAGCGTGGGCATAAAAGATTTGTACCCTCTCGTCCTTCCCTCTCTGCGCTCATCTGTGTAAGGCGTTCCAGGCGTGACTCAAAATCGCGTTCCCAATCCCTCATTTCGCTTTTATGTTCGGTGATTCTCTCGTACAGTTCTTCGTTGGTGATTCTTTCTTCCGATTGGAGGGATAGCTGACCCAGGATATCAGCCCGAAGGAGTTTTTCGCTATCCTGACACCGTTGGCTTTCGACATCCATCTGTGCGGCTAGTTCTTATTGGATTTTATCAAAGTTCCGTTGAGCCTCATTACTCTCAACCTGCATCCCCATACATGCTGCCAGCTTGATCTCACATTGCAGTATTTTATCCTCTTGGGACGTAACCTTGGCTTCCAAGGCTCGGATCTTGTTGAGCAATTCTGTATAGTTAACAGTCATGTCGGATTCTGCACTTTGTGAGCCTTCGGTGTTCGATGTCGTCGGATTGTTCAATGGAGAATTTGCTCCTGGACGAAACGGAGGTATTTCTGGGACTACCAGGTTACTCTCTCCTACCGGAATCTTCTTCTGATTTCTTCGTGTCTGAACACGACCATCGCTTGCCATATTGCCCTTTTTTATTTGATTCTACTTGTTTACCTGATCAAAACCTCTTCGCCCCACGTTGGGCGCCAATTTATAACCGTTTTTATGTTACTTCTGATTATTATAAATTAATATAGATTATTATCATTAATCAATGTTGATCAATGATAATAATAATTAGGTTCGTATGACCAATTGATACCAATTGATGATATTAAGTAATCGAACTGAATAATTAATAGCAATTTATAATAGCAGGTTCGTGCCTCCAGGCACTGGAAAGCGGAGAGGTTGAGATCAGATCGTAAATAAGTTGAGAACCGTTTAGGAGGTAAAAGTAGGGTATATTGTCTCAATAATTCGTATACAAAGCCGTTCAACACGTTGATACCTCAATAAGGATCTCGTGTACATGTGTCAACACGATGGTACGCTATACATTCTTATGTCCCGGCATTGTAAGAAATGTCGTAAATCAATATCGTGAGATAACCCTACGATTCCGAAATAAATACAGACTTCTAAGAACGTTGTTATTTTATTTCAATAGTTCATATACCGTGACGTGTACGGTAGCTTACGCGATTAACAAAAGTAACTTGCACGCAGGGAAGAAATTAAATCTTTTACCGAAAACTCCCACTTCAAATACGGTCGCCAAACGCGATACTTCTATATAAAACGAGAAAACTTGCTCGTAAGCAAGAAATTATATTCTTTACCGAAAACTCCCACTTCAAATACGGTCGCCAAACGCGATACATCTATAACTTGCGCGGTCCTACGTGCCCTACAAGACACTACGTCTGGATATGATTCGTTGTAATTGTGGGACCGGGTGAAATGATTTGACACGGGTTCGCGTTTGTATCGCCTTTATTCGCGCGGAGGACCTACGTCCGTCCGGTATGACTGCTCGTGTTCGAATGCTGGCTCGTGTGCCTTCGACTGTCGAATATTCGATTCGACAGTCAACTGTTTGACAAACGACGACCGTCCTCGGAAACGATCTTCGAGTGTTCCTCTGTGGCTCTCCGAGAACGGTCGTCGCCACGATACAATGTATGTCGGCGGTCCGGCGGCGTGCTCGTTGCACGAGCCGCCACATCACCCCCTTTGGTGAAATTAGGGGTACGCTCGCTCTTAACCTAAGTAGGGTATATAGGCGGGTTCTAAATCACTTTCAAATTCACGAGAGTGCAGTACCGCCGCAGAGCGATATTGCACAAGCATATTCTAGAGAGGGGGTGGGGAGCGGGGGGGAATTTTCTTGGAATTATATTTTTCTTGGAATCGTTTCTAGGTCAAGGGCGGCGTTTCGTGGAATTATTTTGCACTATTGCGACATATTTTTCATGGAATTATTGCGTCATATTTTTCTTGGAATTATATTTTTCTTGGGAATCGTTTCTAGGTCAAGGGCGGCGTTTCGTGGAATTATTTTGCACTATTGCGGCATATTTTTCATGGAATTATTGCGCCATATTTTTCTTGGAATTATATTTTTCTTGGGAATCGTTTCTAGGTCAAGGGCGGCGTTTCGTGGAATTATTTTGCACTATTGCGGCATATTTTTCATGGAATTATTGCGCCATATTTTTCTTGGAATTATATTTTTCTTGGGAATCGTTTCTAGGTCAAGGGCGGCGTTTCGTGGAATTATTTTGCACTATTGCGGCATATTTTTCATGGAATTATTGCGCCATATTTTTCCATGTAATTGTTGCAATAAACGTCATGGAATTATTACATCATATTTTTTCCATGGAATTATTACAATAATCTTTTCACTCAGTGTCATTCCCACGAATCGTTTCTAGGTCAAGGGCGGCGTTTCGTGGAATTATTTTGCACTATTGCGGCATATTTTTCATGGAATTATTGCGCCATATTTTTCCATGTAATTGTTGCAATAAACGTCATGGAATTATTACATCATATTTTTTCCATGGAATTATTACAATAATCTTTTCACTCAGTGTCATTCCCACGGTTGGACACTTCTCCCCCGTGGCGGCCATTGTGCTCCAGAAACGTTTTTCGAACACGTTTCGCAATACCCCCTTTGTAAGAGAGAGATGTAAGATAGATTCGTTTAAACGGAAATATGAAATTAACCGATTCAAACTTTTGCTCATACATCGAGAGAGTTTCTACTTCACAGTGATATAAAGTTTCCCTTATCATTTTCGATGCATGTAGGATTGTGTGTCGGAACGTGTTTTCACGATTCTTATTCATATCATTGTAAGAGGAGCGTGTTCCATAATCTGTAGCAGCATCCTTTCGCATGGTTTAGAGTTACCAAGCTGAGGCACCTGGACACATTTGTTTTTGTCAGTTCTCTCTATTAGTGCTGATTGAAACTTTAGCGAGTTCAGATTTCATTTTATTATCTACTGCAACGAGCATCTTTCTAAACTTGCAAGCGAGCGAATATTTAATTATATAAGAATGGGTGTTGTCAACGCCAAGTTTAGTTTGAAAACATGGAAGCTTACGTGCTAGCGAATGATGATGTCATCTTAGCCGAGACAATGCAGTTATTGGTATGTATAAATGAAATATTTTTATATTATTTATTTATTGTCAGTTTTTTATTACTATTTTATATTAACAGACCTTTAATTCGGAGAGAGAGAGGGATGCGTTCATAGCTGGATGGCTATATGCGGCCCGACGGTATAATATAAATATTGAAAATTGGGATAATGAATTTATCACAGCATTTCAAATAGCATATGCAGCGACGGTGAGTTAATGATTTTATATATTTACTAATTAAAAAATATTAATAATTTAAAAAATCTATCTTTTCTCCTTTCAGACTTTTAACAATGAAAATGAGAATGCGAACGAGAATGAGAATGCGAACGAGAACGAGAACGAGAACGAGAATGAAGAATAGCTATAATATTTGGTATTATTTTATATTTTTGTATTTTTTTAATAAACAAAATAGTTTCAAACATATCTACATTCAGTTTGGGAAATTGGGATTGATTATTCAAGGTTGTACCAAAATAAAAAATTTTTATTTTTGAAATGTCACATTTATTTATTCAAAAAATCGCCTCATCATCATACCAAAACATAATATAATTTTACATGTGGTTTAATTAACCATGAAAGTTTTCAAACGCAAACGAAGAAGAGCGTATTGGAAAGAAAGAGACGTGAACAGTAGTTGCCGCCGACACAGTTCAAAGGCTTGCGTTATCATCCCCTCGCCATAGATATTCATACATTAGTGGGATTCTTCGTTTCCTGCGAACAGACAGTTATATGTACCATGTTATATACTTTAGAGTATTTGTGAAAAAATTTATTTTTACCTTCGAGCGACGATTCTTTAATTGAATCCACAAACGTCTATACCGCGCGGGTTTGGCTGGATTGTATCAGGATCAACTCCGATTGGCACGTTGCCACAGTTCACCCCACGAACGTATGCACAGGATCTCGACCAGGCGCGATGCTCGCTCATTGGATCATCATCATCGTCCCATTCAATCAACTGTATACCACATTCAAAACATTTAACAAAATCCTCATCGCCCAGATAGAAAAATCCTGCGACGGCGAGTTTTTCAGGTTGAACGATGTGTGAGTAACCCCAGTTGTGGAAACTTTGGAGTCTGTCACTCTCGAGACGATAATCAGGTGTTGCTGGGGTATCCTGATCTGTTGTTGCGACGGCTGCAGGATCCATCTCTGATTTCACAATCATTATGAAGACACTGTGTAAAAAAAGAGGTGTTTTAGATGTGGAAAAATTCAAAGACGTGTGTTATAACTGATTGATACCATACATGTTTTTTTAGAATTGTTAATCCATGCCCGAAATGTTTGCACTTCGCGCAGACTACAATGGTATGTGACGTTCTTTGTCGATCGCCAACAGTGAAGTCGACACGGTTTGTCAGCAATTTCATACATGGGATCGTGAACTAGTACATCATATTTTGGGCAGTTGAAATCTTCTAAATTTATTGAGTTTATGTTCATTTTTCGAAGGATGTCTCTCTCGAAACATCCTCCTTTATATGCTACAACTGGATTTGCATAATCACACACAAAATTTTGAATAGTTTTGAATATATCGTCCTGCTGATATTTTTCGTAGCCGAAATCTTTGAATGGAATCCCATGTATGAAATTGCTGACATACCATGCCGACTTTTTGTCAGCGGCAGATAAAGAATGAAATTTCTCCCCTAAGCAAAATTCAGAGAGTTCGAACGAACCGTCGTAACAAACATTGATCATGGCTAGTTCTTTGCACATGAATTTTTTTTTTACAATAAATCCATCCATGTCAATGATGTGGGAGATGCGATCCATCTAAATAAAGAAAGTTTTTTCACCGGATTTTTCAATCGTTTATTAATTTTGTATTATATGTACTTACCGTTGAAGAAAGGATGATATCCAAAGTTGGCTGGTCGGATGATAAAAAACACGCGATGTAACTTTGTATGTATGGCGATCACCGTGATTGTCAACGTTTGTTATGGTATAACTTCATACGACGACTGCGGCGAGCAATTTATAATGGATACCCCCACCACTAATATAAAAAAAATCTATGGGGAGGAGGATGTTATTACTGTAAAGTCAGCATATTTTTTATCTTGCATGTTAGAGCGGTATTGTATCATATTTCTTTATCTTTTCACCCGGTGTCATGTCTCCATGGACAATTTCATCCACACAGCATTACATCATACAAAATCTAAAGTCATATTTCTAATGGAATAAACGATGGTTGCAAGTATTTGTCATAATGTGGGGTATGAGGAGGATTGTTTTTTAATAAAAAAATAAGATCTTTCACATAATTTTTTATTTGATAAAGTACATATATTTTTTATCTGTATAAACGGTTTAAGTAATTTTTCGAACAATATTCGTCAATGGACTGTACTCCATGATGCGGTCATGTATCATTAAGCAGTAGGCTGTTGTCGATGGAGGGACGTCGGTTCGACATTCGAAATCAATTCGCACGTCGACCGTAGCATTTTTTAACGCTTCGTTTTGTCGGGAACAATCGAGAACGATGAGTGGACCATAATGCAGGAAATCCATGACGTTGAGTAGCGCTTCGCCGTTTCCATAGTACGATTCTTGGAATTTTGCATACATGTCGTAGAGCAACGCGTATTTACCTTTCTCAAAATCGATATTTAAATCATCGTATGGATAGGTTTCCGAGTTCAAGTAAAGCCGAATATTTGCCAATGCACAATGATCGAATCGTGTAACCGTTTTCGTTAAGTTATTCTTTCGATTGGTTTGCAAAGCGAATATCACATATCGTGGTTTTTCCATTTGCAGAGCTGTTTTTATCGCCCATGTATGCTTCGTAGTCGTCTGTAGTAGAGGATATTCATACAGATCCCATGATCGAAAGCTCATTCCGATCGGTCTGTCGCTGTCTAAAATACGTAACATGGACAGCTTATGTACTTCATCCAATGCGACGTGCGGCATTCGCCATTGAATTTTGTACAGATCCAGAATAGGTTTCGCGTTGTTGGAAGGACTGTGCAACGCGTTCGCGTCGGTACGCGAGCGAATCAAAATCAATTCATGTCGCGCATTTATCACAACGCGTTTGTAGTCTTCGCAGAAGCCTAATAAAACGCTCATAGGAACGCAAAAGTTGAAATGTATCGCAGCCGTGGTCGTTGCAGTCTGCTTCTGTTTGTCATCGGCATACAGCCAACCAGCGTTGGACAACGCGTCGCTTCTCGTTCTGGACAGACTCGCGTAATTCTTCAGAGTTGTCGTCACACCGGGATTTCTTGACCGATCGATTTCCACTCCGTTCAATTCATAACGTATTTCCTCAAACATAAACGCAACAGCGTTGTTCTCGAGGGTCACCGTATCGATGTGGGTACGGTAATTTCCTCCAGCCGGTAATTCAAGTTTTCCTGATAAACTAAGTTTTCCCTCAACGTATAGGAAGCTTTTACACGGGAGCGTGTACAGGTCTTGTTGTTGAATGGGTATCCTTATCTCATCACTGTTTTCGAACGTCGTGTTAGCATACGGATTGTACGTGTGCAGCTCAATCTTCGTTATGCGATTGTCGAAGATCGGCTCTTCGGAGATGTTCAAAATGTCACCAAACATGATTTTTTCCTCTCACTTTTTAACAATAAATCCCAAAGATCGTAGATACTTTGCGTTTTCCACGGTTAATTTCTTACGAATCGATGACCTCTTTTCCGTGGTTAGTTTATTGCTGTTGTTCAACGTATGGAATGCCGTATTGTTATGAATTAGCATTGCTTCGTCGCGCGTGTAGTCGCACCGTGATTTCTTCTCCTCGAAAATCAATCAAACGCCCGGATTGATCAACTATGCGAATCGTTAAATCGTCAATGACTCGTGCAACGATCGGAAGGTAAATGACTCGCGCGGGCGTTTCCGACAATTTATACCCTGGTGGTACCTGGGGCGCAAACTCATGTATCGTGTGAACGAGTTTACCATTGTCGTACGATCCGGTGGTTATGTTGCATTCCACTCGTACGATATTCACGCTGATGATATTCACAGGCGCGTTCGATGTATGCCACATGTTCGGCGGTAAAACTCGGCCCGTGGAAAATCCTAGGATAGACCCCACGTTGTAAGGTTTTGCAAAGTTTATTTGATACTCGCTTATAATTTCGCTTTTCATGGTGTTGTTGTTCGCCCGTAAGACCAGCGGATATTCGATATCGGAGGCGGCGGATGACTCATCGACATTTTTTTTAGGATATCGCGCGCATATTTCACGCCTCAAGTATGCGTTGATAGCTTCCAATTCGTACGAACCGTCGGGGATGATGATCTCATCATCTTTTTCACCAAAGTAGAATCGATTGTTTCCAATGTTGGCGCTGATGTTTGGTATTGTGTAATAAGTTTGCAAATCGAGCAATCCCAACTCGTATTCGCCATTGCTCAGATCTATGGGTGGAAAGCACTTGGATGACAGTACGCTGCTTCTTCCCGACAACGTGAACGTAAATGACTTTTTCGCATGCATCATGCAGAGGGGGAGACAGACTTTTTCCCAGACAATTTATAATGTAGTTTCTCGGAGAAATTTCACGCACAATTGTCCACACACGCTTTCTTCGTAGTTTTGAAAACGTTTATGGTTATATAAGATAGTCGCGTTCGCGCCGAAATAGCGAATCAACTCGATTGGCGATCGAAGATTTCCAAAACTATCAAAATATTTGACACGCGAGCCGTGCTTTATATATGCGACCCAGTGGGTTCCCGGACCACGACTATTATCCAGATTGACTATACCCCGCTCATTTACCCACACGCGCCGCGGCAAATCGTCACGCATAAAAACTCCACGAAAATATGGTAATCCTTTACAGATGACCATCAATTCGGCGTCTGTCGTCGTGTTGTCTTTCTTCGTTTTTTTTTTTTTCTCCTTCAAGCCTTTCCCATGCTTATACGGAGCGAGACGTATACCACGACCCTCCATGGCTCGATTATGTCGCTCCGCTTCTTGCAATTGTTTTTTCGCAGCTTTCGCGGTGTTTATAGCTTTGACTACTCCCGCAGCACCGCCCGTCAATGCTCCTATAGCCGACAAAGCAGGCAACAGCAACGGCAGAAAACCGCCGCGTTTGGCGATTGGGAGAATTCGTTTTGTCGTTTTCTTTTTCTTTTCACCTTTTTTCTTTATCAGACCCATGCCCAATTTCGTTTTAGCTTTCATGGCTGCCAACACTGCGGCCGCGGACACCTTCTCCCCCCACGCCGCGTCTCCGGACGTTACTCGATGCAGCGCTCGATCCGCCAAAACGCGATCAGCCGCGTGTCGATTTCCAAGATCCTTGTACCGTGAATAGGCTATATCGTGCTCGCGACAGGCCGCGTCCAACGGATTGATTCCTCGATCCCCACGATCTAATCGCTTGGTCAGTTTCGTACCAGGACCGCAGAATTGATAACCAGGTATATGCAATTCGAACGGTAACGCGTTTATAGCTCTGTTTAACAACCCCTTACCCGTATGCGGACCGAGACACCGTTGTGAACGACGATTCATGTGCATAAACTATTTTTCTGCTCTCTCTCTGTTTAAAGAACACGGATTCTTTTTTCTCTCACGTTCGGGGGAGGCACGAAGAGTGACTGATGTCGACGGTGTTCGAGCTCTCGTATAAATACCCCCCAACCACCCACCACATCAAATCAATCAGATCATGCGTTTTGTAAGACAATCTTTGGATATTCGTGTTCCAACGTGTCGCGCGTTCGACGATTGCGACGAGACGATGCGAAAACATGGATCATTGTTACCAAGCAATGTACGATGCGTTATAAGCGGTCCGTCAGGATGCGGTAAAACGAATGTTATGATTAGCCTGCTGGAGAGCGCGAACGGGCTACGATTCGCAAACGTTTACGTGTACTCAAAATCGCTGAGTCAGCCAAAATATCGATACTTGAGCAAACTGTTCTCATCCGTGGGGAAGGATGTTGGCTACTTCGCGTTCGCGAACAACGCTGACGTAATCCCCCCCGCAGAAGCACGGCCCGATTCAATATTCATCTTCGATGATGTGGCATGCGACGAGCAGGATATCATGAGAGAGTATTTTGCGATGGGCAGACATTCGCACGTCGATTGCTTCTACCTGGGCCAGTCGTACGCGAGGATACCGAAACATTTAATTCGCGACAATGCCAATCTGCTGATTCTGTTCAAACAGGATACCATGAACTTGCGTCACATTCATCAGGATCATGTAAATACTGATATGTCGTTCGAGACGTTTAGCACGTTATGCATGGATTGTTGGCGAAAGAAGTACGGATTTCTCGTAATCGATAAAGACAGCCCCGTGAGTCGTGGTCGTTACAGACGTGGATTTAACGAGTTTGTTGTACTGTAATGAGCACAGTTGCTCGGTAAGAGTCGTTGGAGTCGCATTAGAAAATTCTCCCTCGATATGTCGTTGAAGGAGAAGAAGCTGCGAGCTTCGGTCGTGAACGAAATAGCGAAGACCAGCGATACCATACGTAAAAAGTATTTAGCGTTGAAAGTTGGGAAAATGACGGCCGAGACGAATTTGCGAACAACTTTACAACCGATCGTCGAACCGCTCAAACAGCTAGTTCAAAATACGGCTACTGTTCAACCGGACGACAACACGTTCTCGGATATTAAGGAAACTCCGCCCCTCCTATCAAAAAAAAGAAGATTCTCAGATATTAGGGGAACGACACCAGCGCCCTCTATGAAAAAAAGAAGAAGAATAAAGAGGAAAAAGAACGAGGATGTCTCGAGAAAAATATCTTTTGACGATGACGAGATCGAGTCGGCGACGGTGGTGGCACCACCGCGACAGGAGGAGGATACCTACGAATCGCCGAGCACGGAATGTTTGGAATCTTCTATGCGCGATATTTTTGAAAATCCCGAAACTCATCAAGAGGAGAATCAATATCTATCCGAGAATTTTGGACCTTTGGCGCGTAAATATTTGGAAAAATTTTTTAGCGGACCAACGAAAAAATCCGACAACGTATACGGAGTATATCTCCAGGACGATAAGCTGATGCTGGGAAATTCAACGTTCGAGGTGGACCACAACGACGATATCATCGTTGACGGAGTACGGTACGAGGGGACTCACGGTCTTTACGAATTGATATTCAGTAAATTGCCCAACAACCGGCTGTACACCGATGACGATAAGAACGTGTACAAAAGAATTCTCATTGTTACGCAAGCGCATCGACACAGGAATCAGCTTATGGGAAACAAAGGTTACAAGTACAAGAAAGTAATAGGACCGATGTTCTTGCCGCGAGGCGGGAAGGGGATTCAACTTCCAACTTCTATGCGCGTGACTGACCATCCAATCGATTACGTGCATTGGGACGATCCGAACGAACTCGTCGATCGTTTGAAATTGTTAACCGCTTCGAAGAACGCCGGTCATTCCAACCATAACAACGAAATAATGTCGATAATCGAAGAACTTCGTGAAGCCGGTATAATTATAAATTAAAGCGCGTGCGTTTCGTTGAGTTAGTGTCGAATGAAATGTCAATTGTTACGGCTCGATAAAAATGCGTGTTCGTCTTAATTGTTGCGAAACGAATCAAACGATATCCTCGGGAGGAGGAGACGACGACGACGACGGTGAAAGCTGGAACTTGAGATTTCAAAGTCTATGGATAAAACTGGATGAGCTATTTCAACGAATGCTGCAGATCGAAGAGCAAGTAAAACGGTTGTGCAAGCGATACGAGTTGACGATAATCGAAGAAGAAGACTAACTCAAAAATGTCTATCAACAAATTTGGTACGGTGTTTCACGAAGCAAACAAACGCGAGTCGAATGTTTCTTCGATTTTCTATCCTGGCGTTTTTAAAAGTTATGTGCGTGATAACACCATATGTATGAACGATGATGCTAGATTGTATGATGCAAAAGGTATGAGGATCGGGCGCGTGGCGAATCCTGAGGCAAACGATCATGCTGCAACCAAAGTATACGTGGACACGCTTAACGTGACGCTCGAGTCTGAGATCATGAAAAAACTGGTTGAAGAACTGAAAACCGCTAAAGAGACTATAAAGTCTGAAATATTAGCTAAACAGAATGAAAAACTGATCGAAGATCTGAAAACGGCTAAAGAAACGATAAAGTCAGAAATACTGACCATGATACAGGACGTCCGATACGATGCAAACGAAAATATGAAATCAGCCGATTCACATATCAACGCGAGAATCGATAATTTGGTTGCAAACGCTCGAGAAGAAGATGGTAAAAAAAGACGTCATCAACGATCGGCTGGAGAACTTCAGAATAAGATTTCAAGACAATATTAAAAGAAACGCGTCAACCGATCTTGACAGCCAACCGTCATACTGCTACAGCTGTACCGACAGCCAACCGTCATACCGCTACAGCTGTACCGGTACCTGTACACCGGTACCTGGACCTGTACACCGGTACCTGTACACCGGTACCTGTACCTGTATATCGACGCGAGAATCGATAATTTGGTTGCAAACGCTCGAGAAGGAGATGGTAAAAAAGACATCATCAACGATCGGCTGGAGAACTTCAGAATAAGATTTCAAGACAATATTAAAAGAAACGTGTCACCCGATCTTGGCAGCCAACCGTCATACTGCTACAGCTGTACCGACAGCCAACCGTCATACCGCTACAGCTGTACCGGTACCTGTACACCGGTACCTGGACCTGTACACCGGTACCTGTACCTGTACCTGTACACCGGTACCTGTGCTATCATGTATTATTGATACTAAGTAACATTCATCATATAGAAATGATCATCCTTGAGAGAGCGCTGGAAAAAAATGAGGGAGGGAAATATAACTGAGAAAGAAGATTTTCAGATGAGTATATATGGGAAACTCGATAAAGTATACGCGCAGATACAGCGACGACGACGATGAGTAAAGAAAACGTGGTGGAAGAGCTGCATGCTCCCGCGAGACGTTTTTACCCGCGTAGACGTGTGATCGTGCGAGGATTCGATGATCTTTGGCAAGCCGATATCGTTGAGGTTCAAAACTATGCGCGAGACAATCGAGGGCATCGATATATTCTCACGATAATCGATGTATTTAGCAAATACGCGTGGACGGTTCCTTTGAAGAGTAAAAATGCGAGCGATGTGTGCAAAGCTTTCGCGTCAGCGTTGAAGAAGGACGGTAGAGCCCCGAACAACTTGCAGACTGACATGGGGAAAGAATTCTACAATGCAACGTTCCAAGACTATCTGAGGAGCCGCAACATACACCATTATTCCACGTTTAGCACTATGAAAGCGTCCGTCGTGGAACGTTTCAATCGTACGTTGAAGAACAACATGTGGAAATTTTTCTCGTTGAGCGGAAAATATCGTTGGATCGATGCGCTTCCCACGTTGACCGAGGACTACAATAATCGAAAACATCGTACCATCCGTATGCGACCCGTCGATGTGAACCGTAAAAATGCTGGGCACCTTCTGTCGACCGTGTACAGCAACGTGAAGATTGCTGGTCCTGCCAAATTCAAGATCGATGATCGCGTGCGCGTCAGCAAGTTTAAAACCCTATTCGACAAAGGATACACGCCGAACTGGTCAACCGAAATATTCAAGATTACCGCGGTGAAACGAACGAATCCTGTCACATACCTCTTGGCTGACTCTAAGGACAAACCTATCGCTGGAGGATTTTACGAACACGAGATACGCGCGGCAAAATATCCTGACATATACTTAGTTGAAAAAATATTACGCAGAAAAGGAAATAAAGTATATGTAAAATGGTTGGGAATGGACGCGTCACATAATTCGTGGATATCTAAAACGAATATACTTTAATTGTTTTTTACTTATGACAATTAATTTTTTTCTCTATACTTTATTCCCCTTTTCTGCGTTAATTACATTTCTGTAGGAATTGTATGTAATGTTACAATAAAAAAATACAAAGAGTCTTAAATAATTTTTTATTTTTAAAAATATCGTTACAAAAGACAATTTTCACACACAACATTAATATTTTAAACCCATCTGTTTCTTTGCGCCTCGGTCGCGATGATATCAGCGCACGAAGCCACCAGTTCGCAATCGATCAGTGAACTTTGATCGAAAGATTCGCTCTCGACGATCGCTTACACGATATTCTTCGCGTTGGCATCCTTCACCGCAAAGACAAAATTCATATATTTATCGACAACCGTGGGAACATTGTCGATCAGCCATGAATGCACATTGTGCACGCAGAATTCAAGATTGTACAAGTTATGCATAGTTTTTTCCGTGATGTACAGAGCTACGAACTGACTCGATAGTTTCACTAGCTTCCTACCATCGAGATTAACTATTTGCAATGTTAAATCATCGCTCAATTTTCTACACTGTTTCTGCATAGACGATGAAAGTAAATCGGAAATACACTCCTTCGTGCGCAACAACTCCGTCCATGCGTCCAGGGAAAACGTGATTTCGTTACCGCGGTTATCTCCTATAGCTAGTTCCGCACGAATATCGTCGCCAACGTGCACACCAATTTCCAGATATTTAAAATAATTGCCGGCTATTGAATATCTTCGGCCCAAGATCCGGCGCGAACTCCTCGACGACGATGACGGCTGTACCATCGATGAAATAGGGCTGTTGTTGGGAAAACCCCTGCAACAGATTTCAAAATTAGACGTTTTTTTCTAAATTTCACAATTTTTCATCTTTCTACTTACATATTATTTAGTCTCCTCTTTTTGTATGGCTCCTCGGTGTTTGAACGATTACATTCAGCGGGCGAATGATGGTTGTAATACATCGTGCTGTTTTCGTGCTGTTTTCGTGATTGAGATTGTCTCAATCTGAAGCGTGACGCTCGGAATACAATGCTTTTATAGGACGCTACCCCACCACTTCCTTTTTACAACAAAATGGAAGCTTCCCCCTCCCCGACTCGTCTTCAAAGACCCGCAATAATCTCCCTACCTTATTTCTTTTACGGATAAAAAACTTCTCAATCGATGTTGTAATGTCCCCAAGGAAGAGTATTGATCAAATTACTGCAAATATACCGCTTATCGTCGTACGGACTCAATGCCAATTTTTTTTCCGACATCGAATACACCTGATGACGTACAGACGCTATACGATTACTGTTAACACTTTTTTCCGTATTATTACGAAGGCATTCGACATAGTCTTCGAAACTTATATCCCGAGCGGTAACGTTTGTTCTGATGCCTTTGATTTTTTTCGTTTCCTGATCATCTTGCACGCGAATCGCATACATTTTCGAACGAAGCCCTACGAACTCTGTCATAATTTTACCACCGTTCTCATCCTTCATCAATCCTAGCTGTTTCTTGTTCGCGATCGGAACACCGTAAACGTTGTTCGCGGCATAATTACTGGTGTCGTATCGATGTATATCACGTTTCAGCAGCGCCTCGTACGCGTCATCGCAAGCGATCTCGTATATCAGGCTGTCCGTGTCCGTGTATAAAATCTTACAATTTTGCTGGAATTTTGGATACATGTACTCGTAATGAAAGCTGTACAAATGAAATTTCGATATATCCAATACGGACATGCCTACGTAGATTGGTTTGTAAAATTTAACGAGCAGCTTTTTCAGCTGAATCGCGACAAAGTCCTCGGAAAACACCGTATAGCTGTGAAAATTTGGTCTAGCTATCAATCGTTCGACGCCGTGCCGTCCGCTCCAACGAGAAAGTAATTTCACAGTTGCATGATTTCGAACGTTCTCCATTGTTTTTCCAAATACAGCGTTGTTCATTAATTTGAACAAATTCTTGGAAAAATCGTTGGTCGCGTTTGCGCGTAATTTTGTGTTCAAATCGATATAGCCGCGCAACCATCGCGACTGCTGAAACTCTAGAATTCGATGAATTTTCTTCAATTTCAGATTGTGTTTCAAACTTTGTTGGAGGTATCGGTAATGTACAACGTATCGCTCCTTATCGCGAAGTGTTGCCATCAACTTTCTTTGACTCGAGCTGGTCATCGCCGCGTCGTGACTTGGACAAAATGGAAGATCCGCATGGGCATCGTGAATTTCGCTCGGATACTCTAAATCCACCTCCAAAATGTATCCTACAGGGCTATCGATCGGAACGGATTCAACGTCAAAATCATCTACCCCGTCGTTCACCCATCGAAAGTCTCTGTACGGTAGAGGTTGTGACATAGCCCAACCGTACAAATTATTCACGTCGAAATACATTAAGTAGGTGGACGGTTTACTCGAGTCATGTGTAGGTAAATATTTGTTGTTTGCATGTGCATATCTGTGAGAACACTGGCTCAATCCACCACGTATTCCTCGCTCCACAAACAAAAGCATGTCCACGTCGGTGAACAACTCCAATTCAATATTTGTCATTTTCAGCATCACGTCCCACGCGAAACCGGGAAGCGTGTAATAAAATAGTGCAAAATAATTCCACGAAACGCCGCCCTTGACCTAGAAACGATTCGTGGGAATGACACTGAGTGAAAAGATTATTGTAATAATTCCATGGAAAAAATATGATGTAATAATTCCATGACGTTTATTGCAACAATTACATGGAAAAATATGGCGCAATAATTCCATGAAAAATATGCCGCAATAGTGCAAAATAATTCCACGAAACGCCGCCCTTGACCTAGAAACGATTCCCAAGAAAAATATAATTCCAAGAAAAATATGGCGCAATAATTCCATGAAAAATATGCCGCAATAGTGCAAAATAATTCCACGAAACGCCGCCCTTGACCTAGAAACGATTCCCAAGAAAAATATAATTCCAAGAAAAATATGGCGCAATAATTCCATGAAAAATATGCCGCAATAGTGCAAAATAATTCCACGAAACGCCGCCCTTGACCTAGAAACGATTCCAAGAAAAATATAATTCCAAGAAAATTCCCCCCCGCTCCCCACCCCCTCTCTAGAATATGCTTGTGCAATATCGCTCTGCGGCGGTACTGCACTCTCGTGAATTTGAAAGTGATTTAGAACCCGCCTATATACCCTACTAACCTATCGCTTAAAAAAAATTTATTTACAATAATGTACAACTGTTTGCTTACAACTACTTACAACTAACTAATCCTAATGGGTCGCCACGTAACGGTCGGGAAAATGAACGCGCCTTCCCGATCTTGTCGAGCGTTCGACATGCTCCCCCGTACTGGGGACCGGAGCATCGCTATCGCTGTTGACCCCCCGCGGCGGGGGCCTGTTCGGTCTATCCTGCTCGTCGTCGTGCAGCAGGTACGCGGGTATGAGGCGATCTAACGACTCCGGAACCACTCGATCTTTAACACGGATGTTAAAGTGTTTCGGGTGCCGCTCGACCACCTCGTAAGGACCGTCGTACGCAGGCTGCAAAGCACCTTTACGTGCCCCGTGCCTCACAAACACCTGTGTCGTCGTGTTCAGGTCCTTAAACACGAATGTTTTTTTGTTTCCGTGGCGCGCTACAGGCGTCGGACGCAAGCCACGGAAATGCTCGCGTAATCTCGCGATGAACGCCTCGTCGTTGACGTTCGCGGTTCGCCGGTCGAAAAATAACTCGCCTGGTAAGCGAATCGGTTCGCCATATACCATTTCGGCGGCGGTCGCTTGAATATCCTCCTTCCAGGCCGCTCGGATGCCCAGAAGGACGATCGGCAACGCGTCGGCCCAGCTTTCCGCGTGGCAAACGATTGCCGCTTTCATTTGGCGGTGGAATCGTTCCACCATGCCGTTCGCTACTGGGTGGTAACGCGGTCGTACGCAGGTGCTTTGTACCGATGAGATGCGACAATTGCTTGAACAACGCAAATTCAAATTGTCGTCCTTGATCGGTAGTGATTCGGTGGGGTGCACCGTATCGGGCGATCCACCCCGAAAGTAACGCGTACGCCACCGTCTCGGCGGTAATATCTTCAACGGGGAACGCCTCCGGCCAGCGCGTGTAACGGTCGACGCATGTCACGCAATATCGGTATCCCCTCGAAATCGGCAGCGGGCCGACTATGTCCACGTGGACGTGTTCGAAACGCGCGGAAGGGATCCGGAAAGTACCGACCGGAGCAGACACGTGTCTACTTGTTTTCGCCCGTTGACATTGTACGCACGCTCGTGCCCAGGCTTTGCAATCTTTTTGCATACCTGGCCACACGAATCTTTGTGCAATCAATTTCGCGGGCGCCTTGGCACCGCGGTGCGCAAGATTGTGTAACGACGTGAACACGTGTTCTCGGAACTCCCTCGTTACGAATGGTCGTAACGCGGAAGTCGAAACGTCGCAGTACACCTCGATATTGTCGTTCGGTAAAACTATTTTGTCAATATCGAGAGAGGAGTCGGGTGATCGCAGCTCCTCATCCTCTCGCTGCGATTCCGCGAGTTTCGCGTAATCTATCGTGGTCGAGATCTCCGCCACGCGGGACAAAGCATCGGCGACTACGTTATCTCGGCCGGCCACGTGCCGGATGTCGGTCGTAAATTGGCCGATCAGGTCCAGGTAGCGGAACTGTCGCGGCGTATGTTTTTCGGGGCGCTGCGCTAACGCGAAAGTTATCGGCTTATGATCGGTGAAAATCGTGAACGCGCGACCCTCGACCATATGCCGAAAATACCGTACGGCTTTATAAATCGCGAGTAGTTCCCGATCGTACGGACTATATTTTCGCTCGGCCGCCGTGAGCTTCTTTGTAAAGAAGGCTAACGGCTGCCACCCGTCGCGTGACCGCTGTTGCAACGCAGCGCCTACCGTAAAATCTGACGCGTCGCTAAAGATCGCAAGGGGCAGCGTGGTGTCGGGATGGGCCAGAAGAGCTGCATGCGCCAGGCTTTCCTTGCACCTGTCAAACGCCTCGATCCGTTCCGGAGTCCATTCGACCGGTGCTCGTCCTTTCGCGTTTCCCTGCAGAGCTGCATTGAGTGGCGACTGCATCTCGGCGGCCCCTCGCACGAATCGTCGGTAAAAGTTTATTACGCCTAGAAACTGCCGCAGTTCTTTCACTGTTTCTGGGCGCGGGAAACTTCGAATCGCTTCGACTTTTTCCGGGAGCGGTCGGGTACCGTGCGCGGACACTGAGTACCCCAGAAACGTCACCTCTGGCGCACCAAACACACACTTCGCGCAATTGACGAGCACTCCGTACTCGTTCAGGCGGGAAAAAAGTTCGCGTAGGTGCCTTTCGTGTTCCTCGACTGAGCTCGATGCGACCAGGATATCGTCTATGTAAACGTAGCACCAGTCGAGGTCGCGTAACACTTCGTCCATAAACCGCTGGAATGTCTGCGCCGCGTTTCGGAGCCCGAAAGACATCCAGGGAAATTCAAACAGACCAAACGGGGTCGTGATCGCTGTTTTCGCAATGTCTTCCGGGTTCACCGGTATTTGATTATACGCGCGCACCAGGTCTATCGTCGAAAACACACTTTTCCCGCTTAAGCGCTGCGCGAAATCCTCGATGTGCGGCACCGGATATTTGTCCGCAATTGTCCTCGCGTTTAACGCACGGTAATCACCGCACGGTCGCCATTCGTCGCCTTTCTTCGGAGCCAGGTGTAGAGCCGATGACCAACAGCTTTCGGATCGTCGGGCTGTTCCGTCCCTCACCATTGCTTCGAATTCTGCCTTCGCGATGCGGAGTTTATCCGGCGCCAGCCGACGGGGCCTGCATGACACCGGCGGGCCAGGCGTCGTCCGGATGTGGTGCTTCGTCGCGTGTTTGGCCGTGCGGTATCCTCCCGACGGCCGCGTGAGGTCCGGGAATCCCGCGAGAATCCTGTGGAAGGTAGATTCTCCGGAAATCGCCTTCACGCTCCCGGCACAACACAACACCACGCGGCCGGCCGCTGTCAGCGTCGTCACACCGTCGGTTAGTCTTTTCGCGCGCATATCGACGAGGAGTCCGTAATGGCTCAAAAAATCGGCGCCGATTATCGGAGTGGTAACGTCCGCAACCACAAACCGCCACGAAAAGCCCCGACGCAGGCCGAAGTTCAACGTGAACCTCATTGAGCCGTACGTCGTGATCGTTGAACCGTTCGCGGCGTAAAGTTCATATGTCGTCCTTTCGCGTGCCCCCTTCACACGCGAACGCGGAAAAACGCACAGGTCGGATCCTGTGTCCACCATGAAGGTGATTTTCGTGCTGCGGTCCGTCACGAAAAGGCGGCTTGTAGACGGCGCGGAGTCGTTCGCCGCCATTAACGACCGTCTCGCCGGTTTCCCGTCGCGTGGGAACACGGGTCGCGGCACTTTCTTGCGGCGGAACCGTGCTTCCAATGGTACCAGCACCTGCCGTCACCAGGTGGTACCTCGTCATTTCGGTCTCGCGATTTCGACGCCCTTCTTCCGCGAGGGCCGCGAGATTTGGACCGCGCGCGGCGGGTGCCCCTTCCGACGCGAAGAGCGCCGATTTCGCGGCGGAGTTCCGCTATCACGGCTTGGGTGTCGTCCGTTCGGCTTGTCGATGCGGCTGCTACCTGCGGGCGAGACGACACCTCGATGACGGTATCGGCGAGGGCTGCGAGGTCGGGAAGCGGGTCCTTCTGCCGCGTCACCAGCACTGTTTGTGCGTTCGTCGGCAAGCGTGACATCCACAGTGTCTTGAGGAACTCGTCCGTCACAGTCCCGCCGGCGAGGCTTTGCAGGCGCCGTTGGAACACGGAAGGCTTCCGGTCGCCGATCTCCTCGTGCTCCAGGAGGTTCCGGATGTCCTGCTCTGCTGAGTCGGCTATCCGTCGGATGAGCTCGGTCTTCAGGGTCTCGTACATGTCAGCCGCCGGTGGATTCCCGATAATATCGACCACTACGTCAGCGTACTTGTTTTCCAGGTTCGCTGTGACGTAGTGGTATTTCGTGGCGTCCTGTGTTATCGCGGCCAGGACGAACTGGGATTCCAACTGCTGGAACCAAATCCGCGGATTCTTCTCCCAAAACGGCGGGATTTTAAAAGCCACACGCGCTACGCCCGCCGCCGGTGCGGCGTTCGCTGGCGGCTCGGCCATCGTCGCGTCTCGGATTTATTCGCTTAATCACTCCGGCTACACACGATCGCGGTTCTCACTGCCTTTGCGCGGCAGATCACGTCGGGGTCACCAATTATGTGGGATCGGGTGAAATGATTTGACACGGGTTCGCGTTTGTATCGCCTTTATTCGCGCGGAGGACCTACGTCCGTCCGGTATGACTGCTCGTGTTCGAATGCTGGCTCGTGTGCCTTCGACTGTCGAATATTCGATTCGACAGTCAACTGTTTGACAAACGACGACCGTCCTCGGAACCGATCTTCGAGTGTTCCTCTGTGGCTCTCCGAGAACGGTCGTCGCCACGATACAATGTATGTCGGCGGTCCGGCGGCGTGCTCGTTGCACGAGCCGCCACATAATCAAGCAATCTGGATTTCGATGTTACATAATTCGGATCAGACAAATGTAACCGTTATAACATCTGCGTACTCTGCCGATTTCTCGGAGAAGTATCGTCTATGATAACGCGTACAATCCTCACTACTCCGGCCTCACCAAAAGAGCGCACCCTTCTGCACCTTGCGGTGAGCACAGCTGCACTCCGGTTCTGGACTTTGTAGCTCGTATTCTACTTAGTTAAATTCGTCTAATATTCGCGTGCCCCGGACAACGAGTGACCGTCGAAACACAGAGTATCTCTACTCTGCCGATTTCTCGGAGAAGCACCTTCTGTGCCGACACGTACTAGCGCCCCTCACTATGCATCCCCAAAAGAGTGATTCCTTCTGCGCCGAGAGGCGAGCCCGAATACACTCCGGATCTAGAACAATGAAATGGCACTGTACATAATCACTTCGTGTATTACGCGTAAATCCTGACAGACGTTGACCGTCGTAGCACACTGCTGATTTCTCAGAGAAGTGCACTGTATGACGACACGTATAAAACCCTTATTCGCCTCACTACACCAAAAGAGTGCACTCTTCTGCGCCTTCAGGCGATCCTGACTACACTCCGGTTCCAAGATAGCGAATCTGAGTCATACTTAGTCTCTCTGTCACTGACTTGAAATAATCACACGATTCTTTCATAAGAAACTTCCTTCTGATTGCCGTCCTCTCGTACGTTACCTTTACAAGTGACTCTACGCTGTCACGATTGATAAATGTATTAACAATTACGAACTCGACCGTGCCACAATGCGGTTTGCATCTGTGACTCCTCGGTTTGAGGCGCGTACGAGACGAAGGCAATCTAGGCGGTTTGACTAGAAATGTGAAGTCGGTTTGACTTCTCGAACCCGTACCGGTTTTCGCCGGTTCTATTAGAATCGCGTGTTATCAGACCCGCGTCCAGACGTAGAGTGATCAATTTTCCTCGCGCATCGACCTCCTTCGATCTGTATCGAGTGGGAATCGATGCGCACGCATGCTAATTAGCGAAATGATCCGCGCTCCTTTAATCTGACAAGGATCGCAGATTTTGTCGCGGCCCGCTGTGGTAGGGTTTCGCTACCGTGCTTGTCGCACTCGCTCGGTATGTAACTGGTACGGTTACACCTTGAAATCTCGTAAAAAATGACCTTGAAAATTTTTTCGCTCACACCGTTACATGTGGGTCTTCGTACAGTGTAACTTTGTCCTAAGAAGTTTTTCGTACAACGAAAAGTAACGGAGATATTTAGGTGTCCTTTTTTATCGAATTCACCCTGTATATTCTCGAAGACTACATACAATGACTCCCACTAATATATTTGGACACTCGTAAAAAGACGATAACTTTTAAAATATTGGACTATACGATTTGAGCTGTTTTGGAAAGCTAGAGCAATTAGTTTACTACAGAACGCGAAAAGAAATTTTTTCTTTTTATTTGGGCCTATATTGAAATTGTAAAACATACGTTTTGTAAATCTGTGTAAATTAAACATATTCTGAATAATTCCGTCAAAATCGGTCGACGTTCTAATAAGCTACAAACGTTCAAAGATGGTGAAAATTGTAATTCGTGATGATTTTCAACCGATTTCGATGAAACTTTTACACACAATTGAAACAGATCTACAAAATGTACTTCTTAAATTATCAACACAGGCCCACATGAAACTGTTGTAAAATGATTTCTCGGATATAGCATTTCCGCCGGAGCATTCGGTACCTGCACAAATTACTTTACAGTAAACACGTGTTGCCCGAGAAAGTGCCGACTTCCAGCCTAATAGTAATGACCTGTCATAAACCTCTCCATAAAGAACAGCCCCGGCGGGAACGGCACATAAACAAAGCGGGCCTATCGCTAGGTCTGCCTATCCCCACCACAGCCGCGCCTGTAGTCCCAATGTTTTGACTTTGACGTTGCGAGCTACGTAATATGCGTGGCTGCTGTAGCCAATATTTCGACGCAGCCGAAAATGCGTGTGAAACGAGGTCAGCCTCCTCCTCCACTCTGAACCAATCGGCCGCGCATTCGTTCCGTTACCGTGGCCCTCCCTGGGAACCTTCTTCTCAGGCTCGCATCAATACAATGTCAACAGTTCGGATCCAAACGAGATGGCGCCTTGCCACCCCCTACAATCGCGTAGTAGTGGGCGGTAACGGTTTATAATATCTTAACCCACTGCTCTGTTCCGCTATCGCTCCTAACGGGCAGTGTATTCGACTACTTGTTGTACATAAACAAATTGGAAATGTTTTTCACTACGTGAAAACTGTAACATTAGGACAAACGCCGCACAGTAGGACCTTTCGTCGAATTCGGAGACAAAATCAAAGAACTTCCGATAGAAATGAGATAGAGCGCTCAAATTTTTTTTATTTACAGCTGAAACTTGACAGAATATGGGAAAAATAGGGAGATTATGGTACGAACGTTTTTTAACCTTGAAAAAATTCGTCAAACTTGCACAATTTCAAGAAAATTTCGGTTTTTTCAACACCACGTACGGGAAAAATTTTTTCTTAACATGCTACACATCATTTCCTGTCGATTTTTTCACGCTGATGTCAAATCCGGTCTCAAAATTTGTCAACGATTTTTTGTTTTTCCAAAAAATCGATTTTGTGACAAAATACTAATGAAATCATTTCTTCGTTGAAATGATTTGATAACTCGCTAGTTTGAACGTGTATCGTATTCTCATATATGGATGATGAAGTATTAAACGTTTTTAGTTACTTACGAAGCATCAAGCACTTCACATCTCGTCATCACTTGATGTAGCGCTGTCATTGCTAATGGCACTTTCTGCAGACTGTGTGCCGCTGTAATGTAATATAAATTAGATATCTATTGTTCATAATTATAATTTCATTTACAGAGGGAGTAAGGTAAGTATTTAATCTTTTTAACTTACATATTCTCGTCAACGAATTTTCTAATTTCTGGTGGTACTTTATTTTTTCTTTTATACAACTTTAATCGATGTTTTATTAATATGAGTGAAATTTTCGGGTTGGTTAAGTATACTGCTCGATTAAAAACGTCTAGCATTCTATTCTTTCGGCTATTTTGTCGTGAATGCAGTATTATATATTTCCTGTATAGTTTATGCCACGATTCATTTGCGTCTTCTGAATAGAAAGCTATTGGTAATGGAAACTGCTTTGCTACTTCGCAACCATGTTTTAGCAACTTGTGCAAAGTAGGATTCATTCGAGCCCACAGGAATAATATAAAATGAAGACAATATGTCTCCGAGCAGAATTCTTCGATCTTCTTTACTTTAAAGGGTTCCACATAATTTCCACAGTAACTTCCACATAGGAAGAAGCATTTTACAATATCGGATTTAAGAAATACGAATATTAATAAAAGATCGATTAAAGTTGTGCAAAAGAAAAAATAAATGTGGGTTTGAATTTGGAAGGAGAGTAAACCCGCTCTTATTCAATATGTAAACGCCTGATCGATGTGTACGATCCGCGGAAGGTGATCGGCGTCCGTTACGTGTTTTGGCCGCGGAACCGCCGATCGCGAGTTGTCACCTAACGGTCGAAACAAAGAGCGATGACAACAACCTGATGTAGAGTGTGTCGTAAGCGTACGTGTATCCATGTTTGAATGTGTGAAGGAGAGAGAGTATCGAGAGCGTGAGCGATTTTATTCAAATCAGAGCGATTGCGACCATTACGAGCGAAAGTGCGATCAAGCGACGAGAGCGATACCGAAAAGTGCGAGAGCAATTATAATTTTGTCGGTCGTGTTACGTTTTTATGTTCTTCATCCGTGCCGTGTTCTTATTTGTAATTCACATAATAAATTTTAACAATTATCCCACATAAAGTACCACCAGAAATTAGAAAATTCGTTGACGAGAATATGTAAGTTAAAAAGATTAAATACTTACCTTACTCCCTCTGTAAATGAAATTATAATTATGAACAATAGATATCTAATTTATATTACATTACAGCGGCACACAGTCTGCAGAAAGTGCCATTAGCAATGACAGCGCTACATCAAGTGATGACGAGTTGTGAAGTGCTTGATGCTTCGTAAGTAACTAAAAACGTTTAAAGGCGCGTTTACCGCGAGCGCTCGGCGCCTAGGCGCGCGCTCCTTTTCTCGTAAATTTTCGTGCGGGTCGACAGGCCCGCTGTTCCCCGCTGTGCGTGGCAGAAAAAAAAGGTCTCGTCTCTTCACGGTTCGTTTAGGTAAACATCAGCTTCCCTCTAAGGCGGTAGGATACCTTCATTTTGTAAGTAGCAGATAGAACTAGAAAGTTACTAGAAAAATTGTGGGTTTGCGAATTTTCGCTTTTTGTCCGTATACGAGCAAACACACCATGTAAAAATTTCATACGGTACACAGTGAGCAATTTGGACGAAATCTGTGTCAAAATGAAAGAACTTTCTCCCTATTTTTCCTATATCTCATTTCTAATAGAAAGCTCTTTGATTTTGGCACAGATTTCGTCCAAATTGCCCACTGTGCGGCAGACATGAGATGTGAAACACTCCAGTAACCACAAACAGCTGTTACGTTTGAATTGTTTGTTATTTCGAGTCCATAAGATTGCTGAATATTCTTTAGGACAGCGTTTGTTTTACCTAAATTGTTGTTGGGGTGTCGTACACTCCGAGTGTGCAGTGCACAGGTTAATACCGTTCATAGTAAGTGCATGTCACCTTGTTCTTTTCGTGCACTTTTTCGATGAAATGTTGATTTAGCAAATCGATGAAAATGGGTTTTTCGGAGTTTATGGTGAAAACATTCGATATCAGAATTCCTATCCGTAAAGACCTGGCAGTTATTTAATCTCCTACATTGTTCAAAGTCAATGGCTCCGAAAAGGTGTACTGCATTGATCATTCAGGTAAGTTCTGCCACTCGACGAGGTATGGGGCACGTGGCAATAATGAGGGTAGAAGGCGTTGTACCGTTCGTCCTATAGCCTCTGCCCTAAGCCCGTCAATTTTATTACGGGTAAGAACGGCTACTGGTTGACTTTGCAAATGAGGCTGTTGTAAAGATTAGTTGCTTTGACGAGCATGAATTACTTTATGACCACCGTCCGACGAAAACACGAAGGAAAACGCGTGGCCAACGCGTGTTGGAAGAGACTTCCTCATACCAAATTATAATGTCCATCGCATTGTTTATGTTCCGAGTAGTAGTCGAATACATTGGCCCATACGAGCGACAGCGAAACAGCAGTAGTGGGCTAGGACCTAAGATATTAAACCGTTACCGCCCACTACTACGCGATCGTTGGAAGTGGTAAGACGCCATCTCGCATGGGTCCGAACTGTTGACATTGTATTGATGAGTGCCTTTGAAGAAGGTTTCCAGGCAGGGCAACGGTGAACGGTCTAGATACGAGTGCGCGGCCGATTGGACCAGAGTGGAGGAGGCAGGGTCTCGTTCCACACGCATTTTCGGCTCTTGTCGAAATATTGGTTGGAGATAGGCGCGATTTGTTTAGGTATCGTTCCCAGGGCTGTTCTCTATGGAGAGGTTCATGACACAGGCACTTTCGGACAACACGTGCTAACTATAAAGTAATTTGCGTGGGCCCCGACTTCTCCGGCAGAATAAAAATGCTATATCCGAGCAATCCACGAAAAGGCACCTTTTTTTATTGAATTATAACGGCTGCACATTTGCGGAGCTTCAAGTTGTTTCAGTTGAGAGAACACATGTTTTTTCCGCCATTCATTTGCCGAATAATTTAAACAGATTTGGTGTTTTCCTTGCACGTAAGTATTTAACATGTTGGAAGAGGAATGAGGACTAGGGTAGCTCTCATCCACTCCTGTCAAAAGTGTTATGTCAAGATTTCTTTGACGCTTCCGCGTCGTTATTACATTATTTTATGTCGACTAAATTACTAAACATTTTGGTGCTGCACGAGTAATTTCGTCAGCATGGAAATATTCTAGGTCGGAAGAAATGTTTAATTTCCGTGATAAAATGGTTCCGAGTGCAAAAGATTGAACTCACAATCAAACTGAAAATTTATCATCCAATTCGGACTTCTCAATAATCGGGCCGACATAGCAACCTAACTCACTTGTACAAAAATTTTGAAAGATCCCCCCCCCCCCTGTGTACTCGATGCAATTCTCCACTCTCGATCGAACACCTAATATTGCACAGTCCCCTCTTCTCCTCCCAAAGCGTCGCTTGGCTATCCCTAGCAAATTAAGTGAATGCCTTAATGTTAATAAGAATATCTACAAAGTCATAATATTTCTAAAATCCATAAATACGTGCCACACCTTGTAAACATTATACATAATAGCTGTTGATCGATCTTTCCGCAATGTACTTATAACTAGCTCTAAGTTCAAGTATATAAATTTGTAATTTTAATGTTATATCCGTTGTGGTCGCTAATGACCTTGATCGCCCTGAGCGACCTGACCTACTTCGAAATGTTGGAAGAATTGATCTACCAAATGACTTGCAAGCAAGATTTCTGGGAAAATTGCAATTGCGCCCCGGTCCGGGTGGGTCAGCTGCAAGCCTTGTAGCAAACCTCGCATCCCACCCTAATATTTCGGACTACGGCTGTTTACCTCCAGGGAGGGGTTAATTGCATCCGAGATTACCTTTTTTGACGAAAGTTCGTCGTAGGGACATTGCTGGTCTGACCGTCAACCCGGGGCTGTTCTCTATGAAGAGGTTCATGACACAGGCACTTTCGGGCAACACGTGCTAACTATAAAGTAATTTGCGTGGGCCCCGACTTCTCCGGCAAAATAAAAATGCTATATCCGAGCAATCCACGAAAAGGCACGTTCAGTCGTCCCGGGAAAATTGCAATTGCGCCCCGGTCCAGGTGGGTCAGCTGCAAGCCTTGTAGCAAACCTCGCATCCCACCCTAATATTTCGGACTACGGCTGTTTACCTCCAGGGAGGGGTTAATTGCATCCGAGATTACCTTTTTTGACGAAAGTTCGTCGTAGGGACATTGCTGGTCTAACCGTCAACCCGGGGCTGTTCTGTATGAAGAGGTTTATGACACAGGCACTTGCGTAGGCCCCGACTTCTCCGGCAAAATAAAAATGCTACATCCGAGCAATCCACGAAAAGGCACGTTCAGTCGTCCCTGTTATAAATGTTCGCTGTTTCTGCACACCTGCAAAGTTAAGTTGCAACCGTTTGCTGCGCTTCTCGCCCGGGAAATTACACCCCCACCCCCACCCCCACCCCCAACGTTTCTTAATGTTTTTCAGCTGCGGAAAATGTATTTAAGAGACTGCGAAGCCAGATTTCCGCACCATTTTTTTGGCCTCCGTCGATACAGTCACCTCGTGCGCGTGTTTTCTCGTTATCGATATGGATTTGAACTTGGACTTTGATTTGGCTATGGATACGGATATGGATATGGGTATGGATCGTAGTGATGTGCTATGGCCAACCTTTGTGTTGATGGTGATGAGGCTTCTACAAATCGCGGCGGACGAAGAGAATCCGCTCGAGGAGCAACAGGGAGCAGGGCCTATACTAAGAAGGCGAAGACGACGCTACGGCGTCCATCCACTTTGGCGAAGTCGAGGCGCCCAAGGCGATTTCGTCTTGTATAGACAAATGTTGATGGACCATGAGGAGAAATTTTATAATTATTTCCGAATGAGTCATGGCTGTTTTGCTTTGTTGGTGAGCCGACTTCAAACCCTGCTGGCTCAACAAACCACGCACTGCAAAAATCTAATTGGCCCGGATGAACAGTAGGGTATATACACCGGTTCTAAACCACTTTTAAATTCACGAGAGAGCATACCTTATTTCACGGGAGAGCAGTACCGCCGCAGAGCGATATTGCACAAGCATATTCTAGAGAGGGGGGAGGGGAGCGGGGGGGAATTTTCTTGGAATTATATTTTTCTTGGAATCGTTTCTAGGTCAAGGGCGGCGTTTCGTGGAATTATTTTGCAGTATTGCAATATTGCGACATATTTTTCATGGAATTATTGCGTCATATTTTTCTTGGAATTATATTTTTCTTGGAATCGTTTCTAGGTCAAGGGCGGCGTTTCGTGGAATTATTTTGCACTATTGCGACATATTTTTCATGGAATTATTGCGTCATATTTTGGGGGGGAGGGGAGCGGGGGGGAATTTTCTTGGAATTATATTTTTCTTGGAATCGTTTCTAGGTCAAGGGCGGCGTTTCGTGGAATTATTTTGCACTATTGCAATATTGCGACATATTTTTCATGGAATTATTGCGTCATATTTTTCTTGGAATTATATTTTTCTTGGAATCGTTTCTAGGTCAAGGGCGGCGTTTCGTGGAATTATTTTGCACTATTGCGACATATTTTTCATGGAATTATTGCGTCATATTTTGGGGGGAGGGGAGCGGGGGGGAATTTTCTTGGAATTATATTTTTCTTGGAATCGTTTCTAGGTCAAGGGCGGCGTTTCGTGGAATTATTTTGCACTATTGCAATATTGCGACATATTTTTCATGGAATTATTGCGTCATATTTTTCTTGGAATTATATTTTTCTTGGAATCGTTTCTAGGTCAAGGACGGCGTTTCGTGGAATTATTTTGCACTATTGCGACATATTTTTCATGGAATTATTGCGTCATATTTTTCTTGGAATTATATTTTTCTTGGAACGAAGGGAGATCGTTTCTAGGTCAAGGGCGGTGTTTCGTGGAATTATTTTGCACTATTGCGGCATATTTTTCATGGAATTATTGCGCCATATTTTTTCCATGTAATTGTTGCAATAATTTCTAGGCGTCATGGAATTATTACGTCATATTTTTTCCATGGAATTATTACAATAATCTTTTCACCCAGTGTCATGTTTCCAAGGACAGTTTCCTACGCCGTGGTTGGCCTTGTTTCGCGATACCCTCCCACTTCCCCCCGTGGCGGCCATAGTGCTCCAGAAACGTGTTCGAACGTGTTTCGCGATACCCCCTTTGTAAGAGAGAGAGATATAAGAGAGAGAGATGTTACTTGATTGGCCTCCCTCCCACTTCCCCATATTTCTAATGGAATAAACGATGGTTGCAAGCGTTTGTCGTAATGTGGGGTATGAGGAGGATTGTTTTTTAATAAAAAAATAAGATCTTTCACATAATCTTTTATTTGATAAAGTACATATATTTTTTATCTGTATAAACGGTTTAAGTAATTTTTCGAACAATATTCGTCAATGGACTGTACTCCATGATGCGGTCATGTATCATTAAGCAGTAGGCTGTTGTCGATGGAGGGACGTCGGTTCGACATTCGAAATCGATTCGCACGTCGACCGTAGCATTTTTTAACGCTTCGTTTTGTCGGGAACAATCGAGAACGATGAGTGGACCATAATGCAGGAAATCCATGACGTTGAGTAGCGCTTCACCGTTTCCATAGTACGATTCTTGGAATTTTGCATACATGTCGTAGAGCAACGCGTATTTACCTTTCTCAAAATCGATATTTAAATCATCGTACGGATAGGTTTCCGAGTTCAAGTAAAGCCGAATATTTGCCAATGCACAATGATCGAATCGTGTAACCGTTTTCGTTAAGTTATTCTTTCGATTGGTTTGCAAAGCGAATATCACATATCGCGGTTTTTCCATTTGCAGAGCTGTTTTTATCGCCCATGTATGCTTCGTAGTCGTCTGTAGTAGAGGATATTCATACAGATCCCACGATCGAAAGCTCATTCCGATCGGTCTGTCGCTGTCTAAAATACGTAACATGGACAGCTTATGTACTTCATCCAATGCGACGTGCGGCATTCGCCATTGAATTTTGTACAGATCCAGAATAGGTTTCGCGTTGTTGGAAGGACTGTGCAACGCGTTCGCGTCGGTACGCGAGCGGATCAAAATCAATTCATGTCGCGCATTTATCACAACGCGTTTGTAGTCTTCGCAGAAGCCTAATAAAACGCTCATAGGAACGCAAAAGTTGAAATGTATCGCAGCCGTGGTCGTTGCAGTCTGCTTCTGTTTGTCATCGGCATACAGCCAACCAGCGTTGGACAACGCGTCGCTTCTCGTTCTGGACAGACTCGCGTAATTCTTCAGAGTTGTCGTCACACCGGGATTTCTTGACCGATCGATTTCCACTCCGTTCAATTCATAACGTATTTCCTCAAACATAAACGCAACAGCGTTGTTCTCGAGGGTCACCGTATCGATGTGGGTACGGTAATTTCCTCCAGCCGGTAATTCAAGTTTTCCTGATAAACTAAGTTTTCCCTCAACGTATAGGAAGCTTTTACACGGGAGCGTGTACAGGTCTTGTTGTTGAATGGGTATCCTTATCTCATCACTGTTTTCGAACGTCGTGTTAGCATACGGATTGTACGTGTGCAGCTCAATCTTCGTTATGCGATTGTCGAAGATCGGCTCTTCGGAGATGTTCAAAATGTCACCAAACATGATTTTTTCCTCTCACTTTTTAACAATAAATCCCAAAGATCGTAGATACTTTGCGTTTTCCACGGTTAATTTCTTACGAATCGATGACCTCTTTTCCGTGGTTAGTTTATTGCTGTTGTTCAACGTATGGAATGCCGTATTGTTATGAATTAGCATTGCTTCGTCGCGCGTGTAGTCGCACCGTGATTTCTTCTCCTCGAAAATCAATCAAACGCCCGGATTGATCAACTATGCGAATCGTTAAATCGTCAATGACTCGTGCAACGATCGGAAGGTAAATGACTCGCGCGGGCGTTTCCGACAATTTATACCCTGGTGGTACCTGGGGCGCAAACTCATGTATCGTGTGAACGAGTTTACCATTGTCGTACGATCCGGTGGTTATGTTGCATTCCACTCGTACGATATTCACGCTGATGATATTCACAGGCGCGTTCGATGTATGCCACGTGTTCGGCGGTAAAACTCGACCCGTGGAAAATCCTAGGATAGACCCCACGTTGTAAGGCTTTGCAAAGTTTATTTGATACTCGCTTATAATTTCGCTTTTCATGGTGTTGTTGTTCGCCCGTAAGACCAGCGGATATTCGATATCGGAGGCGGCGGATGACTCATCGACATTTTTTTTAGGATATCGCGCGCATATTTCACGCCTCAAGTATGCGTTGATAGCTTCCAATTCGTACGAACCGTCGGGGATGATGATCTCATCATCTTTTTCACCAAAGTAGAATCGATTGTTTCCAATGTTGGCGCTGATGTTTGGTATTGTATAATAAGTTTGCAAATCGAGCAATCCCAACTCGTATTCGCCATTGCTCAGATCTATGGGTGGAAAGCACTTGGATGACAGTACGCTGCTTCTTCCCGACAACGTCAACGTAAATGACTTTTTCGCATGCATCATGCAGAGAGAGACAGACTTTTTTCCAGGCAATTTATAACGTAGTTTCTCGGAGAAATTTCACGCACAATTGTCCACATACGCTTTCTTCGTAGTTTTGAAAACGTTTGTGGTTATATAAGATAGTCGCGTTCGCGCCGAAATAGTGAATCAACTCGATTGGCGGTCGAAGATTTCCAAAACTATCAAAATATTTGACACGCGAGCCGTGCTTTATATATGCGACCCAGTGGGTTCCCGGACCACGACTATTATCCAGATTGACTATACCCCGCTCATTTACCCACACGCGCCGCGGCAAATCGTCACGCATAAAAACTCCACGAAAATATGGTAATCCTTTACAGATGACCATCAATTCGGCGTCTGTCGTCGTGTTGTCTTTCTTCGTTTTTTTTTTTTCTCCTTCAAGCCTTTCCCATGCTTATACGGAGCGAGACGTATCCCACGACCCTCCATGGCTCGATTATGTCGCTCCACTTCTTGCAATTGTTTTTTCGCAGCTTTCGCGGTGTTTATAGCTTTGACTACTCCCGCAGCACCGCCCGTCAATGCTCCTATAGCCGACAAAG
The DNA here is from genome assembly GCA_963966675.1 of Lasioglossum calceatum. Lineage (NCBI taxonomy): Eukaryota > Metazoa > Arthropoda > Insecta > Hymenoptera > Halictidae > Lasioglossum > Lasioglossum calceatum. Next base: position 189,790 of record CAXAAD010000265.1, on the reverse strand, counting down.
CGGGCAACAGCAACGGCAGAAAACCACCGCGTTTGGCGATTGGGAGAATTCGTTTTGTCGTTTTCTTTTTCTTTTCACCTTTTTTCTTTATCAGACCCATGCCCAATTTCGTTTTAGCTTTCATGGCTGCCAACACTGCGGCCGCGGACACCTTCTCCCCCCGCGCCGCGTCTCCGGACGTTACTCGATGCAGCGCTCGATCCGCCAAAACGCGATCAGCCGCGTGTCGATTTCCAAGATCCTTGTACCGTGAATAGGCTATATCGTGCTCGCGACAGGCCGCGTCCAACGGATTGATTCCTCGATCCCCACGATCTAATCGCTTGGTCAGTTTCGTACCAGGACCGCAGAATTGATAACCAGGTATATGCAATTCGAACGGTAACGCGTTTATAGCTCTGTTTAACAACCCCTTACCCGTATGCGGACCGAGACGCCGTTGTGAACGACGATTCATGTGCATAAACTATTTTTCTGCTCTCTCTCTCTGTTTAAAGAACACGGATCCTTTTTTCTCTCACGTTCGGGGGAGGCACGAAGAGTGACTGATGTCGACGGTGTTCGAGCTCTCGTATAAATACCCCCCAACCACCCACCACATCGAATCAATCAGATCATGCGTTTTGTAAGACAATCTTTGGATATTCGTGTTCCAACGTGTCGCGCGTTCGACGATTGCGACGAGACGATGCGAAAACATGGATCATTGTTACCAAGCAATGTACGATGCGTTATAAGCGGTCCGTCAGGATGCGGTAAAACGAACGTTATGATTAGCCTGCTGGAGAGCGCGAACGGGCTACGATTCGCAAACGTTTACGTGTACTCAAAATCGCTGAGTCAGCCAAAATATCGATACTTGAGCAAACTGTTCTCATCCGTGGGGAAGGATGTTGGCTACTTCGCGTTCGCGAACAACGCTGACGTAATTCCTCCCGCAGAGGCACGGCCCGATTCAATATTCATCTTCGATGATTTGGCATGCGACGAGCAGGATATCATGAGAGAGTATTTTGCGATGGGCAGACATTCGCACGTCGATTGCTTCTACCTGGGCCAGTCGTACGCGAGGATACCGAAACATTTAATTCGCGACAATGCCAATCTGCTGATTCTGTTCAAACAGGATACCATGAACTTGCGTCACATTCATCAGGATCATGTAAATACTGATATGTCGTTCGAGACGTTTAGCACGTTATGCATGGATTGTTGGCGAAAGAAGTACGGATTTCTCGTAATCGATAAAGACAGCCCCGTGAGTCGTGGTCGTTACAGACGTGGATTTAACGAGTTTGTTGTACTGTAATGAGCAGAGTTTCTTCGGTAAGAGTCGTTGGAGTCGCATTAGAAAATTCTCCCTCGATATGTCGTCGAAGGAGAAGAAGCTGCGAGCTTCGGTCGTGAACGAAATAGCGAAGACCAGCGATACCATACGTAAAAAGTATTTAGCGTTGAAAGTTGGGAAAATGACGGCCGAGACGAATTTGCGAACAACTTTACAACCGATCGTCGAACCGCTGAAACAGCTAGTTCAAAATACGGCTACTGTTCAACCGGACGACAACGCGTTCTCGGATATTATGGAAACTCCGCCCCTCCTATCAAAAAAAAGAAGATTCTCGGATATTAGGGGAACGACACCAGCGTCCTCTATGAAAAAAAGAAGAATAAAGAGGAAAAAGAACGACGATGTCTCGAGAAAAATATCTTTTGACGATGACGAGATCGAGTCGGCGACGGCGGTGGCACCGCTGCGACAGGAGGAGGATACCTTCGAATCGCCGAGCACGGAATGTTTGGAATCTTCTATGCGCAATATTTTTGAAAATCCCGAAACTCATCAAGAGGAGAATCAATATCTATCCGAGAATTTCGGACCTTTGGCGCGTGAATATTTGAAAAAATTTTTTAGCGGGCCAACGAAAAAATCCGACAACGTATACGGAGTATATCTCCAGGACGATAAGCTGATGCTGGGAAATTCAACGTTCGAGGTGGACCACAACGACGATATCATCGTTGACGGAGTACGGTATGAGGGGACTCGCGGTCTTTACGAATTGATATTCAGTAAATTGCCCAACAACCGGCTGTACACCGATGATGATAAGAACGTGTACAAAAGAATTCTCATTGTTACGCAAGCGCATCGACACAGGAATCAGCTTATGGGAAACAAAGGTTACAAGTACAAGAAAGTAATAGGACCGATGTTCTTGCCGCGAGGCGGGAAGGGGATTCAACTTCCAACTTCTATGCGCGTGACTGACCATCCAATCGATTACGTGCATTGGGACGATCCGAACGAACTCGTCGATCGTTTGAAATTGTTAACAGCTTCGAAGAACGCCGGTCATTCCAACCATAACAACGAAATAATGTCGATAATCGAAGAACTTCGCGAAGCCGGTATAATTATAAATTGAAGAGCGTGCGTTTCGTTGAGTTAGTGTCGAATGAAATGTCAATTGTTCCGGCTCGATAAAAATGCGTGTTCGTCTTAATTGTTGCGAAACGAATCAAACGATATCCTCGGGAGGAGGAGACGACGACGACGGTGAAAGCTGGAACTTGAGATTTCAAAGTCTATGGATAAAACTGGATGAGCTATTTCAACGAATGCTGCAGATCGAAGAGCAAGTAAAACGGTTGTGCAAGCGATACGAGTTGACGATAATCGAAGAAGAAGACTAACTCAAAAATGTCTATCAACAAATTTGGTACGGTGTTTCACGAAGCAAACAAACGCGAGTCGAATGTTTCTTCCATTTTCTATCCCGGCGTTTTTAAAAGTTATGTGCGTGATAACACCATATGTATGAACGATGATGCTAGATTGTATGATGCAAAAGGTATGAGGATCGGGCGCGTGGCGAATCCCGAGGCAAACGATCATGCTGCAACCAAAGTATACGTGGACACGCTTAACGCGACGCTCGAGTCTGAGATCATGAAAAAACTGGTTGAAGAACTGAAAACCGCTAAAGAGACGATAAAGTCTGAAATATTAGCTAAACAGAATGAAAAACTGATCGAAGATCTGAAAACGGCTAAAGAAACGATAAAGTCAGAAATACTGACCACGATACAGGACGTCCGATACGATGCAAACGAAAATATGAAATCAACCGATTCACATATCAACGCGAGAATCGATAATTTGGTTGCAAACGCTCGAGAAGAAGATGGTAAAAAAAGACGTCATCAACGATCGGCTGGAGAACTTCAGAATAAGATTTCAAGACAATATTAAAAGAAACGTGTCAACCGATCTTGGCAGCCAACCATCATACTGCTACAGCTGTACCGACAGCCAACCGCCATACCGCTACAGCTGTACCGGTACCTGTACACCGGTGCCTGGACCTGTACACCGGTACCTGTACACCGGTACCTCCGGTACCTGTACCTGTACACCGGTACCTGTACACCTGTACCTGTACCTGTACCTGTACCTGTACCTGTACTTGCATATCGACGCGAGAATCGATAATTTGGTTGCAAACGCTCGAGAAGGAGACGGTAAAAAAGACGTCATCCACGATCGGCTGGAGAACTTCAGAATAAGATTTCAAGACAATATTAAAAGAAACGTGTCAACCGATCTTGGCAGCCAACCGTCATACCGCTACAGCTGTACCGGTACCTGTAGACCGGTACCTCCGGTACCTGTACCTGTACACCGATACATGTACACCTGTACACCTGTACCTGTGCTATCATGTATTATTGATACTAAGTAACATTCATCGTATAGAAATGATCATCCTTGAGAGAGCGCTGGAAAAAAATGAGGGAGGGAAATATAACTGAAAAAGAAGATTTTCAGATGAGTATATATGGGAAACTCGATAAAGTATACGCGCAGATACAGCGACGACGACGATGAGTAAAGAAAACGTGGTGGAAGAGCTGCATGCTCCGGCGAGACGTTTTTACCCGCGTAGACGTGTGATCGTGCGAGGATTCGATGATCTTTGGCAAGCCGATATCGTTGAGGTTCAAAACTATGCGCGAGACAATCGAGGGCATCGATATATTCTCACGATAATCGATGTATTTAGCAAATACGCGTGGACGGTTCCTTTGAAGAGTAAAAATGCGAGCGACGTGTGCAAAGCTTTCGCGTCAGCGTTGAAGAAGGACGGTAGAGCCCCGAACAACTTGCAGACTGACATGGGGAAAGAATTCTACAATGCAACGTTCCAAGACTATCTGAGGAGCCGCAACATACACCATTATTCCACGTTTAGCACTATGAAAGCATCCGTCGTGGAACGTTTCAATCGTACGTTGAAGAACAACATGTGGAAATTTTTCTCGTTGAGCGGAAAATATCGTTGGATCGATGCGCTTCCCACGTTGACCGAGGACTACAATAATCGAAAACATCGTACCATCCGTATGCGACCCGTCGATGTGAACCGTAAAAATGCCGGGCACCTTCTGTCGACCGTGTACAGCAACGTGAAGATTGCTGGTCCTGCCAAATTCAAGATCGATGATCGCGTGCGCGTCAGCAAGTTTAAAACCCTATTCGACAAAGGATACACGTCGAACTGGTCAATCGAAATATTCAAGATTACCGCGGTGAAACGAACGAATCCTGTCACATACCTCTTGGCTGACTCTAAGGACAAACCTATCGCCGGAGGATTTTACGAACACGAGATACGCGCGGCAAAATATCCTGACATATACTTAGTTGAAAAAATATTACGCAGAAAAGGAAATAAAGTATACGTAAAATGGTTGGGAATGGACGCGTCACATAATTCGTGGATATCTAAAACGAATATACTTTAATTGTTTTTTACTTATGACAATTAATTTTTTTCTCTATACTTCTATTGCGATATTTCTGCGTTAATTACATTTCTGTAGGAATTGTATGTAATGTTACAATAAAAAAATACAAAGAGTCTTAAATAATTTTTTATTTTTAAAAATATCGTTACAAAAGACAATTTTCACACACAACATTAATATTTTAAACCCATCTGTTTCTTTGCGCCTCGGTCGCGATGATATCAGCGCACGAAGCCACCAGTTCGCAATCGATCAGTGAACTTTGATCGAAAGATTCGCTCTCGACGATCGCTTTCACGATATTCTTCGCGTTGGCATCCTTCACCGCAAAGACAAAATTCATATATTTATCGACAACCGTGGGAACATTGTCGATCAGCCATGAATGCACATTGTGCACGCAGAATTCAAGATTGTACAAGTTATGCATAGTTTTTTCCGTGATGTACAGAGCTAGGAACTGACTCGATAGTTTCACTAGCTTCCTACCATCGAGATTAACTATTTGCAATGTTAAATCATCGCTCAATTTTCTACACTGTTTCTGCATAGACGATGAAAGTAAATCGGAAATACACTCCTTCGTGCGCAACAACTCCGTCCATGCGTCCAGGGAAAACGTGATTTCGTTACCGCGGTTATCTCCTATAGCTAGTTCCGCACGAATATCGTCGCCAACGCGCACATCAATATCAAGATATTTAAAATAATTGCCGGCTATTGAATATCTTCGGCCCAAGATCCGGCGCGAACTCCTCGACGACGATGACGGCTGTACCATCGATGAAATAGGGCTGTTGTTGGGAAAACCCCTGCAACAGATTTCAAAATTAGACGTTTTCCTAAATTTCACAATTTTTCATCTTTCTACTTACATATTATTTAGTCTCCTCTTTTTGTATGGCTCCTCGGTGTTTGAACGATTACATTCAGCGGGCGAATGATGGTTGTAATACATCGTGCTGTTTTCGTGATTGAGATTGCCTCAATCTGAAGCGTGACGCTCGGAATACAATGCTTTTATAGGACGCTCCCCCCACCACTTCCTTTTTACAACAAAATGGAAGCATCCCCCTCCCCGACTCGTCTTCAAAGACCCGCAATAATCTCCCTACCTTTTTTCTTTTATGGATAAAAAACTTCTCAATCGATGTTGTAATGCCCCCAAGGAAGAGTATTGATCAAATTACTGCAAATATACCGCTTATCGTCGTACGGACTCAATGCCAATTTTTTTTCCGACATCGAATACACCTGATGACGTACAGACGCTATACGATTACTGTTAACACTTTTTTCCGTATTATTACGAAGGCATTCGACATAGTCTTCGAAACTTATATCCCGAGCGGTAACGTTTGTTCTGATGCCTTTGATTTTTTTCGTTTCCTGATCATCTTGCACGCGAATCGCATACATTTTCGAACGAAGCCCTACGAACTCTGTCATAATTTTACCACCGTTCTCATCCTTCATCAATCCTAGCTGTTTCTTGTTCGCGATCGGAACACCGTAAACGTTGTTCGCGGCATAATTACTGGTGTCATATCGATGGATATCACGTTTCAGCAGCGCCTCGTACGCGTCATCGCAAGCGATCTCGTATATCAGGCTGTCCGTGTCCGTGTATAAAATCTTACAATTTTGCTGGAATTTTGGATACATGTACTCGTAATGAAAGCTGTACAAATGAAATTTCGATATATCCAATACAGACATGCCCACGTAGATTGGCTTGAAGAATTTAACAAGCAGCTTTTTCAGCTGAATCGCGACAAAGTCCTCCGAAAACACCGTATAGCTGTGAAAATTTGGTCTAGCTATCAATCGTTCGACGCCGTGCCGACCGCTCCAACGAGAAAGTAATTTCACGACCGCATGATTTCGAACGTTCTCCATCGTTTTTCCAAATACAGCGTTGTTCATTAATTTGAACAAATTCTTGGAAAAATCGTTGGTTGCGTTTGCGCGTAATTTTGTGTTCAAATCGATATAGCCGCGCAACCATCGCGACTGCTGAAACTCTAGAATTCGATGAATTTTCTTCAATTTCAGATTGTGTTTCAAACTTTGTTGGAGGTATCGGTAATGTACAACGTATCGCTCCTTATCGCGAAGTGTTGCCATCAACTTTCTTTGACTCGAGCTGGTCATCGCCGCGTCGTGACTTGGACAAAATGGAAGATCCGCATGGACATCGTGAATTTCGCTCGGATACTCTAAATCCACCTCCAAAATGTATCCTACAGGGCTATCGATCGGAACGGATTCAACGTCAAAATCATCTACCCCATCGTTCACCCATCGAAAGTCTCTGTACGGTAGAGGTTGTGACATAGCCCAACCATACAAATTATTCACGTCGAAATACATTAAGTAGGTGGACGGTTTACTCGAGTCATGTGTAGGTAAATATTTGTTGTTCGCATGTGCATATCTGTGAGAACACTGGCTCAATCCACCACGTATTCCTCGCTCCACGAACAAGAGCATGTCCACGTCGGTGAACAACTCCAATTCAATATTTGTCATTTTCAACATCACGTCCCACGCGAAACCAGGAAGCGTGTAATAATGTGCCGGATCGAGCTTGTAATTCTCGAGACAGTCATCGCGAAAATTTTCGAAAACATCCGCCAACAACAGCACATCCAATTTTAAGTATAAATCGCTGTACTGTCCTAGCGTTCGTATAGCGAAACGCGACCAAACCGTATTCGCGTGATCGTAATCGACGTCGGATATCTCGCGGTCATACAGCCGATTGTAAAATTCTTCGCGCGGTGGCAAACATGTATCGCTTAATTTATCGTACGATGTCAGATAGTCGTATGGAAAAACGCCTTTTCTGGTCAAAAGGGTGAGATCGTCGTTGGAAAGATGTGCAAATTCACCTCGTACGATGCGTAATTTAATTTTGTCCAAGTATGATGACAGCTTGTCCAGACTCGAGTTCAAGAACTTGAACGAGTCGATGAAGCGGAATTTCAACAACTTTGCATACTTTTGCTCTTCGCCCGTCTCTCTCTCGATGGAAACGTTTTTCGTGAACGAGATATACTTCTCTTTCGTCAATGGTAACACGTCTATCCGTCCCTCGAACGAGTTTGCTAATTCTTTGATGATAAAATGTGCGTCGTAGCCAGATAAATTATGGAAAACCACCGGTATCACGTACGAAGATTGATAGCTCAAATTGCATCCGTTGTGAGCCGGACCACGATACACGCCCGTGAAATGACAATGATCGCGCACCCGTATATCGTTTTCTTCAAATGGTTTCTCGCAGACGTGGCAATGCGTGGCCGTACGAAAATTTAACTTTTCCGTTTCGGTTAGCGGATTCATCGGTACCGTTTTGTCGAATATCGGCTGTAATTTGCGACTCAGCTCGTACAACCTGTTCGCGAACCACGCGGCGCATCCCTCTTTATCGCGATAAACCTGATACTCGCACAACGATATGTCGTAGCGACAACACATGTAGTATCCTATGCTAAACGCGTGGTGATGTTGATACTGTACGCGTGCCTCACGGCCTTCTCCTTCCTGTTCCTCAGACAGCAGCAGACACTCCAAGTCAGCATAGATAACGAACGGTGTCTGTTCTTTGTTCGCAAAGTTTTTAAACCGCAACCACTTATCTTCACTCGTTGGAAGCGCTAGAGCGCAATCGTTCATTCGTTCGCAGTCGATCGTATGAACGTTTAATCTCTCCTGCGTGGGAAAATATTGCAAGCACCTGAGGGAAAAAACTTTTTTCTGCTTCAAAGAATTTTTTAAAAAATTCAAAAACGTGCAACTTACCGATCGCAAATATGCTTCTTATGATCCAACTTGCTAAGCTGCGATGAAACCAATCGTGACAAATTTCGTATACACGCGTAATGACCACGCGTCTTTGCGGCATTCTGTAGAAACAGCAAGTTGACATGTCTCCTCCGTTTTTTCTCGGTCAAATGAAGCGTTACGCATCTCTTGCGCGCCCATTCGAACACGTTCACGGAAACGTCGTTTTCTCGTTCAAATTTCCAAATGTCCTTGAACAGCATGGGCGATTGGAAACCTTCGGCTCGAAGCACCGCTTTGTAGTGCGGATACGATGACAAACGCGACGGATGTGTCTCTTCTGGATAGAGACCCGCCACGACCGCCCAAAAAAAGCATGCGTTGTCGTTGCTAATCACGTTCACGACCGCTCTGTTCAGCTGTATCGTTCGAGGTAAATAGCTTGAAGCGGCGCAGCCGGCTTGCAACGGCTGGTATTTGCTAAAGTTCACAATCAAATGTAGTATCTTCGACAGCGCCCACCCGCTGTCTCGCTCTTGAAACTCTTCCAACGATGTCAAAATCGTCGGCACAACGTCTTTCTGGTACCACCGTCGTAGATTGCTCGTCCGAAACAACGCGACGTTTCGCGTGCCGAAACTTTTCACGGAAACCTCGTTGGCGCGCTGCATGAATTCCGCCTCCAACGTTACGCCAGCTTTCAGCGATGAATGCACGTTTAAAAATTCCGTAACGCGTCCCGTAATTATTCGTTTCGCGTGTTGTAAAAATTGCTTAGGATCGATATGTTCGACGTTGATAACGATGCCGGTTGATATGCGATTTTTAAACGCCGACTCGACATTTTCCCAACGAAGCGTCGAGGCTCTCGCACCGCCGCGATCGTATAAACCTCTACCGACGCGCGACGATGAAATACGATGATTCAACGAAACGTTCAAAGTTTTCATACGGCACATAGTCGATGTTAAACTAAATTTCTCGCCTACCGACAATTCATCCTTCGCACAGGCTAGATAATTGACGCAACACTGTAGAGACTCGATGTACGAGCGATGCCATTCGCGATACTCGTCCATAGTTTTCAGCAGCATTGACATGCGCGTCAAACACTTCAACATTTTTTTCCACGTTTCAACCATCTTGCTACCGTTGTTAACAAAATATTCCTTTCAACATTGAAATTTCCAAGTCTCAATTGCACTCCAACGATGCAACGTTCGTTTTTAATTATGATGACACCGGGTGAAACGATAAAAGCACAATACTCTCCCTCTTACATCATCTTTCTTATAAAGGGTATCGCGAAACACGTTCGAGCACGTTTCTGGAGCACTATGGCCGCCACGGGGGGAGTGGGAGGGTATCGCGAAACAAGGCCAACCACGGCGTAGGAAACTGTCCTTGGAAACATGACACTGGGTGAAAAGATTATTGTAATAATTCCATGGAAAAAATATGACGTAATAATTCCATGACGCCTAGAAATTATTGCAACAATTACATGGAAAAAATATGGCGCAATAATTCCATGAAAAATATGCCGCAATAGTGCAAAATAATTCCACGAAATACCGCCCTTGACCTAGAAACGATCTCCCTTCGTTCCAAGAAAAATATAATTCCAAGAAAAATATGACGCAATAATTCCATGAAAAATATGTCGCAATAGTGCAAAATAATTCCATGAAACGTCGCCCTTGACCTAGAAACGATTCCAAGAAAAATATGACGCAATAATTCCATGAAAAATATGTTGCAATATTGCAATAGTGCAAAATAATTCCACGAAACGCCGCCCTTGACCTAGAAACGATTCCAAGAAAAATATAATTCCAAGAAAAATATAATTCCAAGAAAATTCCCCCCCGCTCCCCTCCCCCCTCTCTAGAATATGCTTGTGCAATATCGCTCTGCGGCGGTACTGCTCTCCCGTGAAATAAGGTATGCTCTCTCGTGAATTTAAAAGTGGTTTAGAACCGGTGTATATACCCTACTATGAACGATTGGCCGTTTGCCTGCGGTAGGTGATTTCTCAATAATTGATTGCTATTATAAGGCGGTAGACTCAGTTCCGTTAATTAATCATCTCTAATTGTTTTAGATACCTAGCAACGGGAGATTCGTTCAGGTCGTTGAGCTTCAGTTTCCGGATGGGGATTGCGACCGTGCACAAAATCGTGAACGAGACATGTCGGCTTATTACAGCAACGTTGCTGAAGGAAACGATTAGACTGCCCAACAGGGCAGGATGGGAGAAAATCTGTAGCCATTTCTGGGAACGATGCAGGTTCCCCAATTGCGTAGGCGCAATTGATGGAAAACATGTCGCAATTAAGGCTCCACCGAACTCGGGGTCGCAGCATTTTAATTATAAGAAGACGTTTTCCACGGTGCTGATGGCCCTCACCGACGCCGATTACAATTTCCTTGCCGTGGCGGTAGGAGCGTATGGGCGAAACAGCGATGGGGGCATTTTTGCCCAATCGGAACTGGGACGACAACTCGACAACGGCACGATCCAATTGCCCGACGCGTGCTTCCCAGGCACAAGTATTAGCGCGCCCTGCGTCATTGTGGGCGACGAGGCGTTCCCATTAAAGTCATATCTTCTCAGACCATATCCGGGAGCCCAAGCCGAAGGTCATGCGGACAGAATTAATTTTAACACGCGTCTTTCCATGGGAAGGCGCGTAGTGGAAAACACCTTCGGCATTATGTCCCGAAAGTTTAATATTTACAATCGAACAATAGAGTTGCACCCCGAAAACGTCGATTACGCAGTAATATCCACCTGCATATTACATAATTTTATAAGGTCCTATGAGAAACCGACAACGGAGAGTAGGACAGAATCCCCCCCCCCCCCCCCCAAGAGAACCCCCGACGAGACAACGGGGCGAGGGAGGGTTTTACCGTCCGGGAGGCGTTCAAAGACTTTTTGTACTCATCGAGCGTTTAAACTCAGCGATTAATTTAATTGTTGTAGAAATGCGTCGAATATGCTAACCTGTACAAATCTTTTTCAATAAAGACATGCTTTGAAAATATATCGAAAACTAATGATTTTTTCCATGGTACCCTCATAATTTTGTACGTAGAATGAATAGAGAAATCGAATAGCGCAACAATAAATATGCATCCTATTTTGTTCAGGATTCAAAGTCCCGCGATTTGTGATTTCGCGACCGTCGTTTACGTTTCGGCGTCGCGGGAGCGCTATACGATACAACAACGAAAATTCCGAGTCGACCGCCAAACTCGACAACAACAGCTCCTTCGTATCGCCACGAAGGAACATTCTTATTCGATATACCGACCTAGCAACACGTATTGTAACACGCGGCATCAATTTACGCACTATACTTCTAACGTACAACAGTACAAAGAATCGCGCCTATCGCGTACTGCGAATCGTTAGGAGGCTAAATTCCCGAATTCGGCAACAAATATCGTGCGTTTAATTACCGCTGAACAATAATTTCCGACGTAAGTACCGTGACTCGGCATTCAATAAAGACAATTAACGTGACCAGTGATCCGGCAATTTATTCACTAATCCCGCTGCATATCCTTGTCAGGATAGTACTAGTTATCCGCCTTCCTCAACGCCTACGCGCAAACATATTTAAAGAAGTGATTATTACCAACTTTTTATTATTATCAACAAAATATTTTTTACCAACCTTTTACTTTAAATTATTTTTTCTTAGGAGGTATGAATATGCGGAAATGTATGGGTTCGAGAGCCCCCGCTGGGAGTCCTAAAAGGATTGGAATTTGGGAGTGCTAGGGTTAAATAAACAATTCTACTATGCCTGTCTACACTTTCAATTCTTTTTAATAAAATTTTTGTAATACAAATACAATGAAGACAAAAAACCAAATGCATTTTCAAAAATTAGTCAATCCGCCGTCGAGGAGATCTTGTTCTCGTTGTTCTCGTTGTTGTAGTTCTAGTTGTTCTAGTTCTCGTTGTTCTCGCTGTTCTCGTTGTTCTCGTTGTTCTTTTTCTTCTTCCTCCTGCATCTCCGATATGTTCTGCAGGAGGTTCATTTTTATGATCCTTTGTCGCCTCTGGCTCAATTCAAAGACATCGAGCGCCATCGTCTTAAAAAACATTACAAGCTTTGCTTTGGCTTGCAAAGCCTGGCTCGTATTTGCGTCGGTGCCGCTTATCGATCTCTCGATCAAACTGGCACATCGATTTATTGTGCATAATAAATTACCCCCTGTTTCCGTTCGCCTCCTTTTGGGCGGAGGTTCGCAATCGTCCTCCTCGTCCTCGCTCGGTATTCCGGAAGCAGTGTCCTGGCTCGCGCTTGTCGCTTCCTCGCTAGTCCCGGAGGCCTCCCCCATGAAGCTCTCGCCCACGCTGGACAACATAGGCCTCTCTTCAAAGGAAGGGCCCAAGAAATCCAGAGTATTGCCGTATCTGTATGGCCTCTCGTTGGATGCCGCTTGCCCGCTCTGCGTTGCATTGGTGCGGGCGCGATGCTTCCTGTAGGAGTCCCTCATGTTCTTCCAGAGTCTTTTGCATTCGCTCGCTACAAAGCAAAATATTTTGTAATTAATCATCTGCTCATTGCAACGTCGACCGATTTCGATGAAACTTTCACAATGAATATTATTGATATCCATAACAATGGCAACAATGAAAAATCTAATACAAAGAGCGGAGTTCTGTACCATAGAAGGTGGACCGCAGTTCAAACATAAGATGTAACCTGATTTATTTTGTAAGAAATAACTTTTCATTAAAATTACGTGTACACAAAATTTTTGAGTTTGAGGTCATTTTAAGGTCATAGTAAAATACACTGTTGAATTCGTCTCGACGTCAGCAAAAGTCCTATGACGCACAGTGGTGAATTTGACCGAAATCGTGGCCAAAATAGGAAGCAGTACTCCAATTTAGTTCAAAGTTGATACTATGGGGTTTTTCGGGTCGCTGATTATGAATCCGTTGTCAAAATTACAAAAAACAAACTGGCGGATTCAATCTGGCGGAAGCGTAACCCAAAAATTTATTCGACTCTTTTGAAATTAGTATTTCCATATTTCTCGTGCCGTTGAATATGAATCTGATGTCAAAATTACAAAAAAACAAAATGGCGGCCGGATATGTGAATAAATTATTTATTTCCACAAATATTTGGTAATAGAATGTTTGCGAGATACATTATTGGTACAAATTATTATCAGATGACTTCAGATAGCGAAAAATGTAATTTTTTAGTGTCAAATATTGCATCCGAGGTAATTCTTTAGTACTAAAATCTAATAGAAGTTTCTCAGTTCTGTTGTGTCCCGATATATTTCGCTCACCTCTAGTAAAATAAAGATATAATGTATACTACGGTGCTTCATCATGAACGGAAAAGATTAAACAATATCCCCCGCAGTCACACAATTTTTCGAAAAGAACCCGATATAAATGAAGATACTTTATGTGGCGAAGTATTGTAAAGTTACTTGTATACAAATTATTTTGTATTTTTCATAATTGTGATTGTAATTGGTGTTTCAAATGCAATATTTATCATTCAAATCTTACAGTGTTCACTATTTGAAGCATTTTATTGTGATATATAATAATAATGCACCCTACATTTGCGAATATTAGTTTTGTCTACGATTTAGGAGAAATTCGCCATTTCGGAACGTTACCGGTTGCTAAGGAAATTGCGATAATTCATAAGGTCGCAATAGGTCGCAAGTAAATGAAACGTACACTTGTTAAGTAGCCTTCAGAGCTTCTTTTCCAACAAAAAGGACCGCTTGATCGCGATTGATAGGCAACTTTTTTGTTAATGAAATGTACCAGATGTGTTGATTTCACTTTTTCATCTCCCAGAGCTTCAAAAAGTGAAAAAAGCAACAAGATCAGAATATAATTTTAAATTAGGACATGCCCAACAATAACAAGAATGATAAACTAGCGTTACAGCGCGATAATAAATCACAAAGGTAATTTCAATTATTGTTGAAAATGCCGGTCTTTTAAAACTACTAACTTTGGGTTTACGTATCGCCGACAGAAGTACGTATTAAATATTGGTTGCAACCAAAAAATGTGCTCTGGAACTTCATAAAGATAGTATTACTACACAGATTTTTAAACAACGTAAAAAAATTTTTGACTTTTGGCCACGATTTTAGGCAAATTCACCACTGTGTGACGTCCAAAGCATATGGTGCCATACAAAAATGTCAAGGTGACCTTTACTTTTTTATTCGAAAAGTATTTTTTCAGATTTAAGAATATGCGAAAATGCAGCTCACCAATTACTGATAAACTTTTGTTTAAAACATTTTTTAATTGCACTACCGGAAATGCATAAAACATGGTGACATAACTTGACGTCCCTGTATAGTTATAGAGAATGGAAAGACAAAGTCAACGATACAGGACTGTATATTAATGCAGAAAATCAAATTTCAAAAATAAACAATTTTCAAGCGCGATGCAGTACGGTTTCCCAATTGCCAGATCGAACTGAAATTTTACACACATCATGTTTTCACCAAGTGTCATATTATAGAGAGCTAAGACCAAACAAACTCGAAGGTTGAAAAATAAGGACCACCTTAATGTATAAACGAAGTTGTTAATAAAATAGAGTGAATACTGACCAGGCAGACCCACTTCTTCCGCGATGTCACTCCAGGCGATATTCTTAAATTTAGCATCCCTGTATTTCGGATGTTGTAATTCGTACAAAAAGGTACGACCCCTCACTGCTTCTATTAGTTTTTCGTCCTCCATGGCTCGGTGAGTTCACAGGTTCACAGTCCGAAAACACGCGCACGAGGTGACTGTATCGACGGAGGCCAAACAAATGGTGCGGAAATCTGGCTTCGCAGTCTCTTAAATACATTTTCCGCAGCTGAAAAACATTAAGAAACGTCGGGGGTGGGGGTGGGGGTGTAATTTCCCGGGCGACAAGCGCAGCAAACGGTTGCAACTTAACTTTGCAGGTGTGCAGAAACAGCGAACATTTATAACAGGGACGACTGAACGTGCCTTTTCGTGGATTGCTCGGATGTAGCATTTTTATTTTGCCGGAGAAGTCGGGGCCTACGCAAGTGCCTGTGTCATAAACCTCTTCATAGAGAACAGCCCCGGGTTGACGGTTAGACCAGCAATGTCCCTACGACGAACTTTCGTCAAAAAAGGTAATCTCGGATGCAATTAACCCCTCCCTGGAGGTAAACAGCCGTAGTCCGAAATATTAGGGTGGGATGCGAGGTTTGCTACAAGGCTTGCAGCTGACCCACCTGGACCGGGGCGCAATTGCAATTTTCCCGGGACGACTGAACGTGCCTTTTCGTGGATTGCTCGGATATAGCATTTTTATTTTGCCGGAGAAATCGGGGCCCACGCAAATTACTTTATAGTTAGCACGTGTTGCCCGAAAGTGCCTGTGTCATGAACCTCTTCATAGAGAACAGCCCCGGGTTGACGGTCAGACCAGCAATGTCCCTACGACGAAATTTCGTCAAAAAAGGTAATCTCGGATGCAATTAACCCCTCCCTGGAGGTAAACAGCCGTAGTCCGAAATATTAGGGTGGGATGCGAGGTTTGCTACAAGGCTTGCAGCTGACCCACCCGGACCGGGGCGCAATTGCAATTTTCCCAGAAATCTTGCTTGCAAGTCATTTGGTAGATCAATTCTTCCAACATTTCGAAGAAGGTCAGGTCGCTCAGGGCGATCAAGGTCATTAGCGACCACAAGGGATATAACATTAAAATTACAAATTTATATACTTGAACTTAGAGCTAGTTATAAGTACATTGCGGAAAGATCGATCAACAGCTATTATGTATAATGTTTACAAGGTGTGGCACGTATTTATGGATTTTAGAAATATTATGACTTTGTAGATATTCTTATTAACATTAAGGCATTCACTTAATTTGCTAGGGATAGCCAAGCGACGCTTTGGGGGGAGAAGAGGGGACTGTGCAATATTAGGTGTTCGATCGAGAGTGGAGAATTGCATCGAGTACACAGGGGGGGGGGATCTTTCAAAATTTTTGTACAAGTGAGTTAGGTTGCTATGTCGGCCCGATTATTGAGAAGTCCGAATTGGATGATAAATTTTCAGTTTGATTGTGAGTTCAATCTTTTGCACTCGGAACCATTTTATCACGGAAATTAAACATTTCTTCCGACCTAGAATATTTCCATGCTGACGAAATTACTCGTGCAGCACCAAAATGTTTAGTAATTTAGTCGACATAAAATAATGTAATAACGACGCGGAAGCGTCAAAGAAATCTCGACATAACACTTTTGACAGGAGTGGATGAGAGCTACCCTAGTCCTCATTCCTCTTCCAACATGTTAAATACTTACGTGCAAGGAAAACACCAAATCTGTTTAAATTATTCGGCAAATGAATGGCGGAAAAAACATGTGTTCTCTCAACTGAAACAACTTGAAGCTCCGCAAATGTGCAGCCGTTATAATTCAATAAAAAAAGGTGCCTTTTCGTGGATTGCTCGGATATAGCATTTTTATTCTGCCGGAGAAGTCGGGGCCCACGCAAATTACTTTATAGTTAGCACGTGTTGTCCGAAAGTGCCTGTGTCATGAACCTCTCCATAGAGAACAGCCCTGGGAACGATACCTAAACAAATCGCGCCTATCTCCAACCAATATTTCGACAAGAGCCGAAAATGCGTGTGGAACGAGACCCTGCCTCCTCCACTCTGGTCCAATCGGCCGCGCACTCGTATCTAGACCATTCACCGTTGCCCTGCCTGGAAACCTTCTTCAAAGGCACTCATCAATACAATGTCAACAGTTCGGACCCATGCGAGATGGCGTCTTACCACTTCCAACGATCGCGTAGTAGTGGGCGGTAACGGTTTAATATCTTAGGTCCTAGCCCACTACTGCTGTTTCGCTGTCGCTCGTATGGGCCAATGTATTCGACTACTACTCGGAACATAAACAATGCGATGGACATTATAATTTGGTATGAGGAAGTCTCTTCCAACACGCGTTGGCCACGCGTTTTCCTTCGTGTTTTCGTCGGACGGTGGTCATAAAGTAATTCATGCTCGTCAAAGCAACTAATCTTTACAACAGCCTCATTTGCAAAGTCAACCAGTAGCCGTTCTTACCCGTAATAAAATTGACGGGCTTAGGGCAGAGGCTATAGGACGAACGGTACAACGCCTTCTACCCTCATTATTGCCACGTGCCCCATACCTCGTCGAGTGGCAGAACTTACCTGAATGATCAATGCAGTACACCTTTTCGGAGCCATTGACTTTGAACAATGTAGGAGATTAAATAACTGCCAGGTCTTTACGGATAGGAATTCTGATATCGAATGTTTTCACCATAAACTCCGAAAAACCCATTTTCATCGATTTGCTAAATCAACATTTCATCGAAAAAGTGCACGAAAAGAACAAGGTGACATGCACTTACTATGAACGGTATTAACCTGTGCACTGCACACTCGGAGTGTACGACACCCCAACAACAATTTAGGTAAAACAAACGCTGTCCTAAAGAATATTCAGCAATCTTATGGACTCGAAATAACAAACAATTCAAACGTAACAGCTGTTTGTGGTTACTGGAGTGTTTCACATCTCATGTCTGCCGCACAGTGGGCAATTTGGACGAAATCTGTGCCAAAATCAAAGAGCTTTCTATTAGAAATGAGATATAGGAAAAATAGGGAGAAAGTTCTTTCATTTTGACACAGATTTCGTCCAAATTGCTCACTGTGTACCGTATGAAATTTTTACATGGTGTGTTTGCTCGTATACGGACAAAAAGCGAAAATTCTCAAACCCACAATTTTTCTAGTAACTTTCTAGTTCTATCTGCTACTTACAAAATGAAGGTATCCTACCGCCTTAGAGGGCAGCTGATGTTTACCTAAACGAACCGTGAAGAGACGAGACCTTTTTTTTCTGCCACGCACAGCGGGGAACAGCGGGCCTGTCGACCCGCACGAAAATTTACGAGAAAAGGAGCGCGCGCCTAGGCGCCGAGCGCTCGCGGTAAACGCGCCTTAATACTTCATCATCCATATATGAGAATACGATACACGTTCAAACTAGCGAGTTATCAAATCATTTCAACGAAGAAATGATTTCATTAGTATTTTGTCACAAAATCGATTTTTTGAAAAAACAAAAAATCGTTGACAAATTTTAAGACCAGATTTGAAATCAGCGTGAAAAAATCGACAGGAAATGATGTGTAGCATGTTAAGAAAAAATTTTTCCCGCACGTGGTGTTGAAAAAACCGAAATTTTCTTGAAATTGTGCAAGTTTGACGAACTTTTTCAAGGTTAAAAAACGTTCGTACCATAATCTCCCTATTTTTCCCATATTCTGTCAAGTTTCAGCTGTAAATAAAAAAAATTTCAGCTCTCTATCTCATTTCTATCGGAAGTTCTTTGATTTTGTCTCCAAATTCGACGAAAGGTCCCACTGTGCGCTGTCGACCCATATTTCAGAATGTCTACAGAATATTCAGCAATTTTATGGACCCGAAATAACAAACAATTCAAACCTAACAGCTGTTTGTAGTTACTGGAGTGTTTCACATCTCATGTGTGCCGATATGAAATTTATACATGATGCGTACAGTTGCAAAGTATCGTAATGGACGAACTGACACTATTGGTTTCCCTAAAATGAACATTTTATTATTTACCGGTGTAACTGAAATGACTTTTGATATCATTTATTAGGTTCTGAAAAGGAAGTTCTGTCGCATTTTGAATAAGCAAGTAAGTTTGCTTGTTACCTGAATGATGGCAACAAGCTGCTACAAATAATGAAAAAAAAACGGTATTCCAAAGAGCAAGAATCGTAGAATACGACCATATATTTTTTCACAGTAGATCCGGTGGAAAAACTTGCAGAACAGAGAGAGAGAGAGATATGTCTTCTAGTAATTATTTAAAATCATTATTTAAGAAGAATTCACCAAGTGGCAGGAACGTTTCCTACTTCCATGATGTTGTAAAGGAGAGCTACCGATAGTTTACCTAAGCAGTTGAGAAGCCCATAAAAACCTTTTTTTTGTTCCGCGCACAACAGGCAGTCCTGACCAGGGATGCCATATGCGAGTCTCGCCAGGCCCCTTACGTCTCCGTCTCTCGCCTAGATGCGTGCCTCCGCTATCCCCACTCTTACCACTACCGCTGGTGCGACCGAGTCGGTAGCATGCTACCGCTCTCATTCTAGCACTTGGTCGCGCCAGCGGTAGTGGTAAGAGTGGGGATAGCGTAGGCAGCATCTAAGCGAGGGACGGAAACGTAAGGGGCGTCATATGGCAACCCTGGTCCTGACCCTCGCCGAGGGAGATGTCCCGACCGGCACGGTTGGCCGGCAAAAAAAAAAGTTCGTTGAGAAACCGTGCCGGCGTTTCCAATTCCAGGCTCCCTATCCTTAAGCATTGGTGTGCCGGTGCCGGTGCCGGCCGGCCGGGGCGAACTAAACCATCCCTAAACCGTCCACCTACTTAATGTATTTCGACGTGAATAATTTGTACGGTTGGGCTATGTCACAACCTCTACCGTACAGAGACTTTCGATGGGTGAACGACGGGGTAGATTATTTTGACGGTGAATCCGTTCCGATCGATAGCCCTGTAGGATACATTTTGGAGGTGGATTTAGAGTATCCGAGCGAAATTCACGATGCCCATGCGGATCTTCCATTTTGTCTAAGTCACGACGCGGCGATGACCAGCTCGAGTCAAAGAAAGTTGATGGCAACACTTCGCGATAAGGAGCGATACGTTGTACATTACCGATACCTCCAACAAAGTTTGAAACACAATCTGAAATTGAAGAAAATTCATCGAATTCTAGAGTTTCAGCAGTCGCGATGGTTGCGCGGCTGTATCGATTTGAACACAAAATTACGCGCCAACGCGACCAACGATTTTTCCAAGAATTCGTTCAAATTAATGAACAACGCTGTATTTGGAAAAACAACGGAGAACGTTCCAAATCATGCAACTGTGAAATTACTTTCTCGTTGGAGCAGTCAGCACGGCGTCGAACGATTGATAGCTAGACCAAATTTTCACAGCTATACGGTGTTTTCCGAGGACTTTGTCGCGATTCAGCTAAAAAAGCTGCTCGTTAAATTTTACAAGCCAATCTACGTAGGCATGTCCGTATTGGATATATCGAAATTTCATTTGTACAACTTTCATTACGAGTACATGTATCCAAACTTCCAGCAAAATTGTAAGATTTTGTACACGGACACGGACAGCCTGATATATGAGATCACTTGCGATTACGTGTACGAGGCGCTGCTGAAACGCGATATCCATTGATACGACACCAGTAATTATGCCGCGAACAACGTTTACGGCGTTCCGATCGCGAACAAGAAACAGCTAGGATTGATGAAGGACGAGAACGGTGGTAAAATTATGACAGAGTTCGTAGGGCTTCGTTCGAAAATGTATGCGATTCGCGTGCACGACGATCGTGAAACTAAAAAGATCAAAGTTATCAGGACAAACGTTACCGCTCGGGATATAAGTTTCGAAGCCTATGTCGAATGCCTTCATAATAATACGGAAAAAAGTGTTAACAGTAATCGTATAGCGTCTGTACGTCATCAGGTGTATTCGATGTCGGAAAAAAATTGGCATTGAGTCCGTACGACGATAAGCGGTATATTTGCAGTAATTTGATCAATACTCTTCCTTGGGGGCATTACAACATCGATTAAGAAGTTTTTTATCCGTAAAAGAAAAAAGGTAGGGAGATTATTGTAGGTCTTTGAAGACGAGTCGGGGGAGGGGGCATGCTTCCATTTTGTTGTAAAAAGGAAGTGGTGGGGGAGCGTCCTATAAAAGCACTGTATTCCGAGCGTCACGCTTCAGATTGAGACAATCTCAATCACGAAAACAGCACGATGTATTACAACCGTCATTCGCGCGATGAATGTAATCGTTCAAACACCGAGGAGCCATACGAAAAGAGGAGACTAGATAATATGTAAGTAGAAAGATGAAAAATTGTGAAATTTAGAAAAACGTCTTATTTTGAAATCTGTTGCAGAGGTTTTCCCAACAACAGCCCTATTTCATCGATGGTACAGCCGTCATCGTCGTCGAGGAGTTCGCGCCGGATCTTGGGCCGAAGATATTCCATAGCTGGCAATTATTTTAAATATCTTGAAATTGGTGTGCGCGTTGGCGACGATATTCGTGTGGAACTAGCTATAGGAGATAACCGCGGTAACGAGATCATGTTTTTCCTGGACGCATGGACGGAGTTGTTGCGCACGAAGGAGTGTATTTCCGATTTACTTTCATCGTCTATGCAGAAACAGTGTAGAAAATTGAGCGATGATTTAACATTGCAAATAGTTAATCTCGATGGTATGAATCTAGTGAAACTATCGAGTTAGTTCGTAGCTCCGTACATCACGGAAAAAACTATGCGTAACTTGTACAATCTTGAATTCTGCGTGCACAATGTGTATTCATGGCTGATCGACAATGTTCCCACGGTTGTCGATAAATATATAAATTTTGTCTTTGCGGTGAAGGATGCCAACACGAAGAATATCGTGAAACCGATCGTCGAGAGCGAATCTTTCGATCAAAGTTCACTGATCGATTGCGAACTGGTGCCTTCGTGCGCTGATATCATCGCGGCCGAGGCGTTCGCTTAAAGAAACGGATAGGTTAAAATATTAATGTTGTGTGTGAAAATTGTCTTTTGTAACGATATTTTTAAAAATAAAAAATTATTTGTCTCTTTTGTATTTTTTATTGCAACATTACATACAAATCCTACAGAAATGTAATTAACGCAGAAATATCGCAATAGAAGTATAGAGAAAAAAATTAATTGTCATAAGTAAAAAACAATTAAAGTATATTCGTTTTAGATATCCACGAATTATGTGACGCGTCCATTCCCAACCATTTTACATATACAGCTTGTCAAATCTAGCATTGCGGGTGAATGTCCCCCGCAAGGGGAAATGTCCCCGCTGCGCAGTGGTAGGTAGGCGGAGCCTCGCAACTGATCGTCACCTGTCAAACGATGCACGCGGCGACAGTCCAGTTAAAAAGTAAAGTGACACAAGTGTATTCACACAAACATATAAACAGTTGTTTCGTATGTTTACTGCTGTAAGAAATAATGGACAGTACGCACTTTAGACGAGGTATGTACTTTACCGTTCAGATGTTGCATCCTTCTCTCGTCATGTGCGGTCTTTGTTTTTGTCTGCGCATGCCTATGTTCTGGTCAGCCGTAATGCTAGATTTGACAAGCTGTACTTTATTTCCTTTTCTGCGTAATATTTTTTCAACTAAGTATATGTCAGGATATTTTGCCGCTCGTATCTCGTGTTCGTAAAATCCTCCGGCGATAGGTTTGTCCTTCGAGTCGGCCAAGAGGTATGTGACAGGATTCGTTCGTTTAACCGCGGTATACTTGAATATTTCGGTTGACCAGTTCGGCGTGTATCCTTTGTCGAATAGGGTTTTAAACTTGCTGACGCGCACGCGATCATCGATCTTGAATTTGGCAGGACCAGCAATCTTCACGTTGCTGTACAGGTACAGGTGTACAGGTACAGGTGTACAGGTGCACAGGTACAGGTGCACAGGTACAGGTGCACAGGTACAGGTGTACAGGTACAGGTGTACAGGTACGACCGAGGCGATTTGGTTGTACGAATTGTCTCGGTTGCGTCGGCCGCCCCAAGGATTCCGGATCCGGGTCGCTGATACCCCCGTCGAAGTCGGGTCTACGATAAAATATCTGGGCCTGATCATCGACGGCCGCTGGCGTTTCGAGGATCACTTCGGGCTCCTGGCCCCCCAATATCGGGGGGCCGCAGTTGAGTGTCCGCCGACTCTATTCGGGGGTGGTGCGGTCTATGGCCCTGTATGGGGCCCCCGTGTGGTACCGGTCGCTCGAGGTCAGCCGGCGTTCCACCGCTCTCTTGGAAAGAGTGCGGCGCCGGCTGACCCTGCGGACCATACGGGGATACCGCACCATCTCCACCGAGGTGGCGGGTATCCTGGCCGTAATTCCTCCCCTCCAGTTGCTGGCGACGGGGCAGGCGAACATATACCGGATCGCCTGCCAGTTCCGTCGCCCGCCTGGGGAGGAGTTGACGGTCGAGGAAGACAAGGAGTTCGAGGATCTGATACGTCAGGCCCGATCGGACGTGTTCGAGCGGTGGAAGCAACTGCTTTCATCCTCGACGCGTCCGACAGTCCGGGCCCTCCTGCCCATGTTTGATGCATGGTGCGGGAGGCGGGTTGGGTTGACCTTCCGCCTCACGCAGGTGCTCACCGGACACGGTTGATTCGGTGAGTACTTGCATAGGATAGGGCGGGAGCCGACGACGCAGTGCCACCACTGCGGTGAGGATGTGGACACGGCGCGGCATACACTCGAGGAGTGTCCCGCTTGGTCCGGGCGGCGCCGTGTCCTTAGAGCCGCGGTGGAACGGTGGGACCTCTCGCTCCCGATCTTGTTCGACCACTTCATCGGGGGCCGGGGGTCGTGGAAGGCGGTGGTCTCCTTCTGCGAGACAGTAATGACCGAGAAGGAGGCCGCCGAGCGGACCCGGGAGAGGGACCCGGGCTCCGCGAGGAGGAGGATGGCGCGGGGACGACGCCCTTCGCCGCCGTATGCCGCCCTGGCCTCCGCGGAGAAGACGCAGGGCGGCGGTGTCGGGTGGTGCGGCTCGGGGGACGTCCCCCCGTGACGCGGCTGGCCCCCCCCCCGGCGGGGGGCAGTGATCCCCTCCCCGCGCCAACTAATGCCCCCTCCTCACGGGGGGGCAAGTATCCCTTTGGCGGTGCGGGGGGTTCGCCCTTCGCGCCGTCGTGTGCCCCCGCAGAGGGTGGCGGAGGATGGGGGTGCCGGGGGAGTTAAACTTCCCCCGGGGTGGCCCGGCACCCCGAGACGTTACGTCTGTCTGGCGGGGTGCCGGCCACCCCCCGAATGCGAGTTCTGGGGGTGGCGCGTGGGGGGTGGGTTGGGGAGGGTCGGGACGTCCGGATGCGTCTCCGACGACCCTCTCTTGCCGGTGTCTGCGCCTTCCTGCCCTGGCCGGACGGGGGACCCTCGGGTCCCCTGCCCGAGCGGGGCAGGGAGGCTCCGGGAGCTGTGGGTGGACCGAGCTGGGGCTCGGGAAGCCCAATCCGAAGGCTCCAGGGATGGGAGGGCTCCCCCCTAGGGGGACCGGGGTATGCGTAATGCATTTCCACACGATAAAAAAAAAAGGTATAGCGCATGTACATGTCAGTCTGTCTGTTAGTCTGTCTGTCTGTTGCTTCTGAAGTTAGATGAAAGTGCATCAGACCAAACTTATTATTCAAAATTCAGTGGCGTATGCCGCACATAAGTCTGGAAGAAGAAATCAAATTGTTGATTAGAAGGCTACCGTGTTCAGGATTCAAGCAGTGGAATTCGGTCTCGGTTAGCTATACCAGTGCTCACATTGTTATCCGTTTTTTTCCGCGTATGTCAACATACGGATGGATCACGGATCGCCGTTGTTCGACGCCGCCTAGCAACACCAAACGTTCTAATTGGCCGAATTCCACCGCTTGAATCCTTCATGTTTACAACGACAAGGATCATGCGATGTGTGAGCTCCAATCGCGATGCTCCACATTAGCCGGTCCTTGCTATTTAAGGCACCTGCGGTGCCTTCGACGGGTCTTCTTCAGTCTCATATCGATGTATCTTCAACTACGGTCTATTCGCTCCCGTCTTTCCGTCGATCGACAGTTTTCTCTCGCCGCCAGTTACGCGACACGGAGCTCTCGCTCGTTCTCGACGCGTGTGGTTCGCGGAACTCTTGGCTACTCCAATAAAGATACATCTTACCAAAGTGAAGTGCTCACTGGGGGTGTTAACTATCCACAAAATCACCTGTGTCGCTACATTGTCACCTTCTTTCACACCCGTTCCCGTGATTCTCCTCGCGCGCTCATCACTGGGTGGTTCCGGCAGCCGGCAGCTTTCGACCACGTTGGTCGGTGCCGAAACATTGGTCCTTCGAGCCGGATCGCGAGAACTTCACGGGACAACTAAGACGAGACAGGATCACTCAACATGGACGATCTCGAAGCTCAGGTTCTAACCAAGCATTCTATCGACCGAGCGCTCATCAATTTAAACAAGTTGGGGAAAGCGAAATGGACGCTCTCCACGTTGCTAGCGCGGATGGATCATCTTAAGTCGAACTGGACAAAGTTCGCGACGGGACACGCTCGACTTCTCGACACCGTCACTGCAGCGGAGCAAGCTACACTGTCGTATTTCACCACTGACGTCTACACGGACACGGAGGAAATGTACCTCGATTCTCTCGCCGCCATGCAAGACAAGGTCAACGATCTTCAAGACTCCTCTGTAAGTCCGCTTGACCATTCGTCGGTTAGACAAACTCTTACAACGATTTCCGAACCGCACCTTCCGCGCGTCGGTTTGCCTGAATTCGACGGCCGTTACGAAGACTGGGAATCGTTCCGTGATCGCTTTACCGCACTCATCATCGCGAATAAGTCGCTCGCGAAAGTCACACGCCTCCACTATTTGCTCTCTTGCCTGACGGCCTGTGCCCGTGACTGCGTCGCGAAGATTCCGATTACAGACGATAATTTCGACATTGCGTGGAAAACGTTAACCGAACGCTTCGAAAATCCTCGTCGCCTCATCAATGTACATTTGAAGTCGATGCTCGGTCTTCCGTCGATCGACCGTGAATCCGCGTCCGAGTTACAAACTCTCCGCGATCGAATCTCGATTATCCTTAAATCATTGAAAAATCTCGGGCGGGAACCCGCAGATCTGTGGAACGACATCCTCGTGCACATTATGTCGAGAAAATTAGATGCGATCACTAGGAAAGAGTGGAAAATTGAAACTAGCGAGAATGTCCAGCCGCCGTCTTACGACACGTTAATAAAGTTCATCGATTCGCGCGTCCGCGCCCTCGAGGATTTCGAATCCGATCAGTCAGCGAGCGCCGCTTCATCTTCCGATGTTTCAAATTCTCCCCCGCTCGAACAATCTCATGCGCATGTTACCACGGCCTCTTACGTTTCTCCGTGCCCCGTTTGTCGAGACACTCACTTGCTCAGCTCCTGCCCGCAATTTAAAGCACGGAGTCCTCGCGAGCGTCGCGAGCTCGTGTATCAATTTTCACGGTGTGTAAACTGCTTGAGCTCTACACATGTGAAACGAGATTGTCCGAGTAAATACGCGTGTCGCGAGTGTCATAAGAGACACCACTCGCTTCTACATGACCAACCGACTCCGGTGTCCTCCGGTGCGTCCACCGCACCTGTCGAAGCAATCAACACTCATTTTGCGTCAACGCCGATCGAACCAAGAGTCACCGTATTGCTAGCCACTGCGTGGGTTCAAATCAGCGTTCCGTCGGGCCACGCTATCCCCGTTCGCGCTTTAATAGACCAGGGATCGGAAGCGAGTTTTATTACCGAAGCTATGGTACATCTACTGCGCGCGAAACGCGTTAAAGTCGAGACTTCAATCTCTGCTGTCGGCGGTGTGCATGCCGGTACAGTTCGTCACGCGGTGCGCCTCCGCATTTCTTCTCGGACCTCCACAAGTCCTTCGATCAGGACGGTCGCTCTCGTCCTTCCGTCGCTTTCGACGTACGCTCCGAAGCGTCGCGTTGACCTGCAATCTCTCTCGCATCTTTCACAACTCGATTGGGCCGACCCGGACCCCTCCAGTCCCTCTGCCATTCATCTGATCCTTGGCGCAGACGTTTACGCTGACATCCTCCTCGACGGCGTGCGTAAAGGCCCGCAAGGTCATCCGATCGCTCAACACAGCATTTTCGGTTGGGTCATTTCCGGGCCCATGTCGCGTCCGGCCCATGACACGGGTCCTTCAACCTCCTCTCCTTGCTACGATTCTCCTCTTTCTATGCATCATTGTGTCCGAGAAGATACTCTCTCTAGCGATATTAAGCGATTTTGGGAAGTAGAAGAAATTCCGCAGCGAACGATCCGCACAGCGGAGGAGGAGCAATGCGAGTTTCACTTTCAAAGTAACACTACACGGACAGCCGAAGGCCGCTACGTAGTGCGTCTTCCTTTTCGCAAAGGCCCTCCGATCGATATCGGTTCGTCCTATGCCGTCGCCGCGAGAATTAATCGATCGCTCCAGCGTAAATTTACGTTAAAACCGTCTCTCGCTCAGGAGTATCGGACGTTTCTTCGTGAATATGAAGACCTCAGCCATATGCGACCTACTCCGTCGACCTCTTCGATGCGTCCGCAGTGCGTGTACATCCCACATCACCCTGTCCTTCGCGAAGGAAGTGCCACAACACACCTCCGCGTAGTTTTCAATGCTTCAAGCGTCACCTCCAACGGCACATCGTTGAACGACCACCTGCTCCCTGGCCCGAAATTGCAGTCAGATCTTCCAACCGTTATTTTACGATGGCGGAACTTTAGATACGTGTACACCGCAGACATAGAAAAAATGTACCGTCAAATTCTTGTCGACACTCGAGATCTTGATTATCAGAGGATCATTTGGCAAAGCTCTTCGGAAACCGCTCCAACATCGTTTCAGCTCCTAACTGTCACGTATGGGATGACGTGCGCTCCCTTCCTCGCCCTTCGCGTGCTCCAGCGCCTGGTCGAAGACGAGGGATCGCATTTTCCGCTCGCAGTTCCTATTCTGCGCGCTAACATTTATGTCGATGACGTTCTTTTTGGCGCCAACGACATCCCTGCTCTTTTGAAATCTCGTGATCAGCTGAATAGCTTGTTGAAATGTGGTCAGATGACCCTCCGAAAATGGTCCAGTAACGATACCGACCTCCTCGCTGATATCGACCCTTCTAATCGTGGACTCGCATGCTCGAAAATTATTGATCCCGAGGATCACGTCAAGGTGCTTGGAATTGCGTGGAATCCCGCTCAAGACTCATTTCACTTCAATGTGTCACTCTCCGACACTATTCCCTTAACAAAAAGAACGATTCTTTCAACCATTGCCAAATTGTACGATCCCCTCGGCTGGGTTACTCCCGCCATTATCCTCGCAAAAGTCCTAATTCAGGACCTCTGGCGCCTTCGCCTTGGGTGGGATGATCCGATCACCGGGTCTCTGCTAGACCTTTGGACCACCATGTACACGCGGTTCTTACTGCTGAGCGGAGTTCGTCTCTCACGATGGACCGGTCATTCTTCATCCGATTCTCGTATCGAGATTCATGGATTCGCGGATGCCTCTACGGTCGCCTACGCTGCCGTCGTTTACGCTCGTTGCGTGTCCGATGACGGCAACGTCACCGTTTCACTACTCGCCGGCAAGTCCAAAGTCGCGCCACTCACCCCTGTAACCATCCCTCGACTCGAACTGCAAGCTGCGGTGTTGCTATCCCGCCTCGTGACCTTTGTGCTCTCGGCGTTCGACACTCGAGACACTGCATGTTTTTGTTGGACTGACTCAACGGTAGTGCTCGCTTGGCTTCAATCGCACCCGTCTCGTTGGAAAACATTCATAGCCCATCGAGTCGCCGACGTGCAAGCACGCCTCCCACACGCGAGTTGGAGACACGTAACGACAACAGATAATCCGGCCGATTGCGGTTCGCGCGGTCTCCTCAGTGACGAGCTGTTAAAATTCTCTCTCTGGTGGCAAGGTCCCGCTTGGTTGTATAACGATCCCTCTGCATGGCCGCCTGCATTTCCCATCCAAGAGGATATGCATTCGCTGGAGGCCAAAGTGTCGCTTCACTGTTCGAGGCCCCCCTCGCCCGAGTGGGATTTAGTTTTTCGCTTCTCGAACTGGCCAAAACTCCTTCGAGTCACGGCTTACGTTCTCCGTTTTGTTCGTTCGTGTCGGGGTGCCCACTCCAACCAGCATAGTCAACTCCGTGGTCGCGCACTCTCGTCTGACGATGTCTCCTGTGCTCAACGTTTCTGGATCAAGCACATACAGTCCGTCGCGTTTCCCGCCGAGATCCAAGCGCTTAAAAATAAATCGCTTCTATCTCCCAAAAGTCCCCTTCATTCGCTCCCCTAGTAGCACAAAATATTGGATAAATATTTTTTTCGAACATTAGGAAAACATTTTTTAAGCCACACTTTTTCATATTAGATAAATATTGGATCTGAATATTGTATACATATACAAGAAATGTAAATTGAATGTTTAGAAAATATAAGCTGAATATTCAGAGAATATAATATAGATATTTAAAATATATAAGCTAAATATTCAGAGAATATCAAAGAGATATTTAAAAAATATAAAGTAAATATTCAGGGGATATAAACTAGATATTTAGAAAATATAAAGTAAATATTAAAAAAATGTGAATCCAATATTTGAAAAATATAAATTCAATATTTAAATAACATTCAATAAAATTTTCAAATTTTAATTGTAACAAAAATTAGAATCTATACATACAGTATACTTTCTATGTACTGCTTGAGGGAATGTTCCACTTTGTATTCGAAAAGACCTTATTGCAATTCAGAAATTTTTATGGAGTTGGCGGGGATTCGATCTCGGGACTTACCGTTTACTTGATGATGTGCTTCCTTGCTGAGCCATGCGAACCTACAGTCTTACATTCATTATTTTTTATTCTTATAAAGACTCAAATCATATCAAATGATATAATTACTAGGAGAGATGAACTTCTGTTAAAAAATTTTTTAGGTAAAAATAAAACTTAGTATTATTATTATACAGGGTGCAGCCGAATAACATGTACTAGCGGGCACGAGGCGGTTTCTTATGGAAAAATTAGAACAAAATATGATAATCCTATTCGTACGTACGCTGTTACGGCTAAGTTACAGTTTGTTGAGCATCGTATAACGCTTATTCGCATACGTACGAATAGGATTTTCAAACTCGATTTTCTCGAAAACTAAGCTTTAAATGAAAAAATTTTATTCCATATTTTGTTCTTATTTTTTCATAAGGAACCACCTCGTGCGCGCTAGTACATGTTATTCGGCCGCACCCTGTATATATAGTATTATTAGTATATTAACGACAAAGAGATATATACAGGGTGTCCCAAAACTCCTTCAACAGCCGAAAATGGGTGGTTCCTGACGCCATTCTAAGCGACATTTTCCTTAACAATCATGGCCGCCGCGGCTTTGTTTAGGAGTTATTAACGAAAAACACGGACCAATCAGAGCGCGCCCTCGCCTGCCGCGCCGACAGGCGTGTGTCGGTGGTGCGCCGTGCATCGCAACGAACAAGAGTTTCTGTTAGAGATTCCGTCTCTAACTCCGTCAACGTCTTGACTGACGGATTGTACTTTCTATGTTCATTGTATTAGTTATTCGTTTGTATCATATCCGTTACAATAAATTGACAGCGATCTCTCGATCAGTTCGGCGCACGGTCGTCCCCGCACCGTCCCACCGCTCCCCGCGAGCGCCACGGGTGGATCGAGCAGCTCGGGCCTCGCGGGCGCGGCGGGGGGGAGCGGACGCGGCGGATCGACGCGCCCAGCTGATCGAGCAGTTCGTCTATTGACACCACAAACGACATTCGATTTCGCTCTTTCTCAGAATTCCGCAGATTGACGTCATCGTCTCGTCGACTCAACGCAGGTTCCTTCCCTCCGTTTATCTTAGAGTCTCGGTATCGCTCCGATTTCGGAATCGACCGAGAAGCTAAAACATTGGTCCTTCGAGCCGGATACAGTTCTTTTGCGTTCGTCGATCATACGCGCGTAGACAAGGAGTTCAATCTTCGTACGTGCCGTTACGATAACGTGTCCGAATTCCGTAAATTCGAAAGTGCAGCGTCGAGAAGTAAAGGGAGTCCGTAACCCTTCCGTCGATCGCGCTTCGAAATCATCGATCAGCGAGCAAGTTGGCGTGGTGATCAGAACTCCAACGGTTCTGTACGTTTGAAATTGCTAACAGACTTCGCTGTCCTCGCCGACCGAGCGCGAACAAAACAGGTGTGTGTGTGTGACCTAGTCGTCGGAACCGTGACGCAACGCCCGCGAGCAGTGCCTTCTGTTTGTGTTAAAGTGCCTTGACGTTCACCCAATTTAAGATGTCGTCCGATTTGGAAAAACTCGTCGCCGAACAGCGGGAATTGGGGCGCCTCATTTCCCGAATCCTCCCCAACGTAAAGAAGATGGGACGGGATAAGATCACGGTGGAGGTACTGAAATTTAAATTGACCAAAATCAGCGAGTACTGGAAAGGTTTTATTGACCTGCACCGCCAGATGAGTTCGTTGGAGTCGTATGACCGTCAGCTGTTCGACGACATCGAAGCCGAATACGACCAACAGGTCATCACGATGAACTCGTGGATGAAAACGTTGAGTCCGGTGACCGCGGTCGACCCGGCGACGCCCAAATCTGCCGTTCTGGACCTGGATGCAGAGACGAAGCTGCCGAGGCTTCAGTTGCCGACGTTTTCCGGGGATCTACTGCAGTGGGAAAGCTTTCGCGACCAGTTCAAGTCGTCCGTTCATAATAAGACTCGCCTGTCGAAAGTTTCCAAACTGACCTACTTGATATCGTGTCTGACCGGAGAGGCCGCCCAAATGCTCTCTCGAACACCGATTACAGACAGCAATTACGACGGTGCCTGGCAATCCTTGGAGCGACGATTCGGTAACGAGCGCGTTCTTTCGGCAACACACATGCGACGGTTGATCAACTGTCCTCCAATCAAAAGGCCGTCGCCCACCGAGTACAAGCGCCTCATCGATGACTTTCGACAAACGCAGAAGTCGTTCGAGGCACTCGGAAAACCCGTCAAGGAATGGGACGAGTGGTTCGTCTTCTTACTAACGGAGAAGCTGGATGAGACGACCCGATTAGCATGGGAGGCCACCCTCGCCGACCCGACCGCCGTCCCACCGCTGAACTCGCTGGAAGCATTTCTGGAGAACCGCTCTCATTCCCTCACGTCTATGCGAAGCATAGAGTCGTCCACGGCGTCGAAAGCTGACGAGTCGTCAAGTCGTGGTGGCTCGTCCTCAGTCAACCGTCAATTGCTTGCCGTTCAGGTAGAGGAAGCGACGTCAAAGGGGAAGGGTGGTCGCAAGTGCCCTCTCTGCGCAGGAGGTCACTCCTTGGGCTCCTGCAAGCAATATCTGGCGCTCTCGACGACGAAACGACGAGATCACGTCGTCAGCGAGGGACTCTGTCTCTCGTGCCTCGCGCATGGACATCAGCTCATGCAATGTCCCTCCGTCAACCGGTGCTGGGTCTGCGGGCAGCAGCACCACACAACGCTCCACGACGCCTACACCGTCAAGGGAGGGACGCCCTCGGAATTGGACCAGACCGCCGCCATCCATGCTGTGAGGACCCGACAAGGGATTCTCTTAGCCACCGTAAAGGTACAGCTCGAGGCTCCCGATGGCCGGACCCTCACGGTGCGAGCCCTGATGGATTCTGGCTCTGAGACGTCCTTCCTCAGCGAGTGGGCCACTCAAACATTGCGACTGCAGAGAAGGGCAGTGAGGGTGTCGCTGACGGGCTATCAGGGTACCGATGTGGGGACTGCTCGGTCCGAAGTCCAGGTAAGCCTCCGCTCCCCGATTGACCCTACGTTCCAGATGGACTTGGAGGCGTTGGTGACCAGATCCCTCGTCGCTCCCACGCCCTCGAAACAAGTGTCGCTGCAGGACTGGGCTCACATCCAGGGGCTGCCACTGGCTGACCCGGCATTTGCCAAGCCGGCGCACGTGGACGTGCTTCTCGGTGCCGATGTTTGTGGACTCCTATTCGGAGAGCGACGGGTCGGACCGGCCGGAACACCAGTCGCCGTCCGGACGCCGTTCGGCTGGACGCTGATAGGGCCCGTTGGAGAAGAACCCTCGTCGATGAGGAGGGCGAGAATCCACCACGTGAGCCGCCGAGAGACGCTTCCAGATCTTCAACGCTTCTGGGAGATCGAGGAGGTGCCGTCGTCGCAGCCGATGTCGCCAGAGGACCTGAAATGTGAACAGTTGTTCAAGGACACGACATTTCGAGACGATACCGGTCGGTACGTAGTTCGTCTACCTTTTAAGGGGGAGGAGCGACCACTGACGGGCAAGTCGAGAGTGGCCGCATTCAGGATGCTCCTCAGCGCCGAAACCAGACGGGCACGGGATCAACAGCTCAGGGAACACTATGTCGACTTCATGCAGGAGTACGGCCGACTGGGACACATGAACCTCGCGAGAGTGCCTCTCCAGGAACGAGATCCTGGATCCTACATCCCGCACCACGCAGTATGGAAGGAGACGGAGGGGAAGAAGAAGATCCGGGTGGTCTTCAACGCCTCAGCTGCGGCGATCGCAGGCCGGTCACTCAACGACGAACTGTTGACGGGGCCGAAGCTGCAGAGCGACCTCTGGGCGATCATCACCCGCTGGCGCCTCTTCAGGGTGGCATTCTCGACAGACATCGTCAAGATGTTCAGACAGATCTCGGTCCACCCTGATGACCAAGATTGGCTTCGTATCCTATGGAGAGACGATTCTTCACATGCAGTATCTGATTTCAGGTTAACCACTGTGACGTATGGATCCGCTCCTGCTCCGTATCTCGCACACAGGGTGTTGCAGCAATTGGCGTCGGACGAGGAAGAACGCTTCCCCTTGGGCGCCAAGGCCCTCCGTCGCAACTCCTATGTTGACGACATCCTGTCCGGCGCAGACAATATACAGCAGGCGTGGGAAGTCCGTCGACAGCTGACTGGTATCCTGTCGAAGTTCGAAATGCACGCTGTAGCACGTTTACCCAGCATGAGGTAAAAATGTCAGGTCAGCGTAGCATCCCTATTGTCCTATAACTCCCTTAAGAAACTTTCGAAAAGAAGGACAGACGACGTTTTCGAACGGTTACCCATCGACTCCGCGTACCAATCTGCAGGAAAAACTAAACATGTGATTGCCATAAATCTTACAGCGGTCCTTCTCGTATCCTGTTTTTCGTCTAACCGTCCCGTCGTTTTCGTAAACGTGCTACAGCGTGCATTTCGAACTTCGACACGCATAATGCCCTTCCTGAATTCTTCAGAAAAATCTTGCGGAAAATCAGTGTCGTTCGTGCCGCGATAGAGAGAACATCTCCAAAGACGTATCATTTCAAAGCTAACGGGTGCTGTTTGCTGTGTTTTTCATAGTGATATTTAAACTAATCACTAGACTGCGGATCTTTATGCAAAATGGATGTTGCCTGCTGCTGTTACAAGGGGCAGGAACCAGACAGATATTTGATTCTTACTGTAATCATTTTAAAAAGTTGAAAATAATACATTGGTGTTTTTAAATTATTTTCATCTCTCTACTGTCTTAATATGCACCTACTCATTTTTGCTGCAAATGCATGAAATCCGCAGTCTAGTGATCGCATTACCTGATTGTTGTGATTTGTGCAGCATTACAAGGGATATGGCAATTGTTATTAGTGCATAATTATGTGTTGACAAATGTGAACAGTGATCGTGGGTGTGGTAAAATTTCAAGGCATCTGTGTGAAATAAACATACGAATTATTTATCGATTCGAAACTGAAAGTGAAATGCTGGATCGTCGACTTGACCGCGCATCCTTTACGCCGTAGGTCTTAGGTTTTAGTATACCAACAATTTATCACCAGCTGTGCAGTTCGTCGACCTGGCCGTACGTCCCTTAGCTTTCGGTACTGTCGTATACCTGAAGACATCTGTGCAGTTCGTCACCGAGTGACCCAGTGACACACATTTCGAAGCAGCAAATTGATTTACGGCTGAATACGTGAGTTTTTCATTCAAACAGTTTCTGCTGCTTCTCTTTTTTTACGATTATCTCGTAAACTAAAGCCGATCGCCAAAAAGTTTAAAGGGAAATGTTGTTCAGAATCATGGTCTTGACAACATATCCAAAGCTCATCGAAATTGGAGAAGATTCACATAATCGAGAGAAACTCTTGTTCGTTGCGATGCACGGCGCACCACCGACACTCGCCTGTCGGCGCGGCAGGCGAGGGCGCGCTCTGATTGGTCCGTGTTTTTCGTTAATAACTCCTAAACAAAGCCGCGGCGGCCATGATTGTTAAGGAAAATGTCGCTTAGAATGGCGTCAGGAACCACCCATTTTCGGCTGTTGAAGGAGTTTTGGGACACCCTGTATATTTTCTTAAATACTTCAATCGTACGTAAGCATAGAATCACATACAATATATTTGCTAAATAAACAAAAACATTTTATTGTGAAAAATATATTGTTGTAATATAAAAACAATACAATAATATAGCATATATATTGCACGCGTCCGTCTTCCTCGGAGCGATCACCCACCCATCCTCGTTATTTGGGTCTACCCATTTCAATTTTATCTACTTTTATTAAAAAGTGGCGCAAAATAGATATACTACACTTCAAAAGTTTGGAAGAAGCTGAACAGAATCTTATAGAACTTTAGTGTTTAAGATTTTTTATTAAAATCAAAGTATGCGACTTACTATGAAAATTGAATTTAGGAAAGCGCAAAAAGCAAGGGAAAAAAGGCAAAGGGACAAATGATACATAATAATGAATACGGATTTGATGATATATATTTATTTAACATTTATTTATCGTATGTATATATATTTATTTATTACAGTCTAGACTTGGCTGTCGCTAAAAATAAAGACACGAATTGTCTTACTTCTACCTCCGTAATTGACTTTTGTCTGCTCCTTGTGGCAGCTGTGAAATTAAAAATGAAACAAAATACATATGTATTACGTATAGTTTGTGGCAATACCACATAAAAGTAATAAGTGTAGGTACTTACACATTACAGCATCATATAATTTTAAATCAACGAAGGCTAATTTTTTTTCCGTCCTTGCCCGGAATAATACGTTGCTGCTTCATTCGTCAGTACTCTTCGGAGCATATTATAAATGATTTTTTTGTTGGTGTCTCCACCGACTAAATATAACAGTTGTACCTGAAAAATATATGTCATTATTTATTTAATGTCAATACTACAGATTATAAATATGAACCACTTAGTAAACAAAAATACTATGAATCAAATATAAAGTTAAAAAAACATAAAATTCATATATTTCGGAAATTATATAAAAATGCAAAAAATGTTTATATTTCCAAATACAAACCAGCGAATTAAATTTTTCTGTATTTTCCGATATAATCGCATCAAACTCATTGATGCTACTTATAGACCCTAATGGTAATTGACTCAGAAAATTATTTTCTATCTCGCTATGGCTGCTTCCAGCCGTTACTGTAACGTTTAGTAACCTCTCAATCACCTCTAATTTATTTAAAATTTGTTTGACATCGTATTTTAGGTCTAGATATTGCCGACTTGTGGCCAATTGATCCTCGTCCTTTTTCGTTACACGATGCACATCTGTGTAGAATATCACAAAGTATTATTATCACTGAAGTTTATTATATTATATCATGTACAAACTTAAATAGCATTCCCCGAGCTGTGTTTAACCACTCTGGATTTGGATATAACTGATTATGTAATAAAATTCTAATAGCGGCATGAAATAACAAAAAGTGATCATAATAATTATCTGGAAGAATTTGTTTCAAAAGAATGGGTCCCAAGTATAAAAGGAATAGTCGGAACTCTGTAGCTTTGAATCTCCGTAGCTCCGATATGGGTCGCGGTTTACGATTAAATTCACTTGGTACATATTTTGCTGAAAATGTCATTCTCTTTGAGAGTTCATTTTTATCTGACATTCGAAGCTGTGTCTTGCACCAATGACCGAGTAATTTTTTCATTACTCCTAAGCAACATAAATGCATATAGTCTAAAGAAAAATGTTGTATTATGTCGAATTTAATTATATTTAACAGAGGTGTCCTTTGATTATCTTGATGATGACGAATGTCATGAAAATTTTCAAAATCGAAATGCGTTCGAGCACTAGCGTCATGTTTTACATAAATCATTCGTTTTTTGTAACCCGTTCCTGTACATCTTTCGCAACCTTGGTAACCCGTATATCCAGTAATGTTTTTTAAAAATGCTCTCGCAGGTGCATCACACGTGAAACATACAACAGTCACTTTAAAATTATTACCATCGTAAGATAATCCACATTCTAAAATATCGTTCAATTCATGTATAAAATCATTTAAATAATCAGTCAAGGAATTAGGTTTTGCATCGCCATAATATATTGCTATTGGAAAAGGGGACACCGTACAATGTTTCAGTACTATTTTGCATAAAATGGGCCAAAACTGTTTATTTGAACTTTTTGAAAGTGGAATACCATCGACATTAAAAATTAATGGTAACATAAATGTTTCTTTCAGTTCCGTCAAAATACTTGCATTTTGTAACAGACTTAATAAATGCGCCTTTATACCGAAATATGAATATTGAGCTATCGTGTTCTGTTTAGGATTGATCTTAGATTCAACTTAGTTTTTAAGATGTCGAGTTCGAGCGATACGGCCCTCAGTAGCCCCCCGCGGTACACGTACCCAGGATTTACGCTCCTGAGAATCTGCTGTACGCGAAGGCCGTGTTTTTGGCGATTCCCGGTATCGCGCTCGTGATGCGTGATCACGTGCTCACCGAGGACCCCCGTAAATCGCTCGCATTACCTCGACGGTCAGACACGTTCCAACAACCGAGAGATTCGTTCTAACCACCCACTGATTGACACGCTGTATTTCGCGCCCAGTGATTATAACTATCGCTATAATTGTTCTGCTAATCGGGATCAATATCTCTATCGACTCGATCACGCGCCCTTTATCGTTTACGCGATTTACACGTTAATAAATCACAGTGTTTTCGTCAACGTACAACGTTTCTCTACCGCTTCTTTCTTTCGACCGTTCCCGCTCACGGTTTTTCCCTCACGATTTCCCTATCCGGACTCCCTTCGGTGTTTGTACCCGATCCATTTAATTTCCCATACAGTCCACTCCATTCCTCACATATTCGTCCCGGGTTCCCAAACATGTTCTTTTTGCTAATAACTTCTGTAATATTGTTTGATGAGCGCTGAGTCTTTAATACAGTTCGTGCATTGCGTGGAATCTTATATTCAGGAAAAATGTCCTTCAAGCCTTTTAATAAACTATTTAGTTGCGAATGATGAATTTTATTTTCTAGGGACCATGTTTTTAAAAACGTAACTAATTTCAAAGTTCGGAAAGCAGTACATGTATCATCTGTAGTGTAATTTGTGTTATTTGTAATTTCAAGATCAAATGGTTGATTCACATCAGATATGACGGGATCATTAATCGTTCGTGAATTAGCTGGTATGATTCCAATTGATTCTTCTACTGTGTCGGGACTCATCTGATTCTGATTCAAATTCAAAGCTATTTGTTTCTTTATAAATTTATATTTTTTGTATCGTTTTTCGGCCATTTTGAAATTTGTGTAACTGCAAACTAAATGTTGTATGAGAAACTATACTTGAAAACTTTAATTACACTGTCCAACAAATTTCAACTTTTTTTTTTGTATTTCGATTCCCACTATGCGATTCTTGTAGAGTTTTTCGCGCTGATTCCGAATCTGGCCTTAATGTTTCTCCTATACGTACAGTTTTTGAGAAAATGGAGTTTTAAAAAAAGACATATTTTTCAACTTTGAACAAATATTGTGATGTTATTATAAAAGATATTGAATTGTTCTTTACAGCAAAAGATTCCTTAGACTTTCCCGAATACAGTGATGTATAATATTAATGCATTATGATTGTTTAAACATGTTTAAACAATCATTAAAGACGGAGAGACACCACTTTCGCACCAATTTTTGACGATATTTTGGAATTTATCTCAAAAAATAAGGGTCCAGCGGAAAATCGAACTATACCACGCGATAGAGCAGACTTTTATCTTGAGAAACCCCCCCCTTGAAATTTTTGCGAAATCGACGTTTTTACCGAACCAGAAAGCAAAATATCTTCGCCCGACAGGCGTTGACGCCAGTGACGCTCGGGACGGGATACAGCGCGCGACGGGATACGGAGCGGCGAACGACCGTTCTAGCGGTTAAACATGTTTAAACAATCATAATGCATTAATATTATATATCACTGTATTCGGGAAAGTCTAAGGAATCTTTTGCTGTAAAGAACAATTCAATATCTTTTATAATAATATCACAATATTTGTTCAAAGTTGAAAAATATGTCTTTTTTTAAAACTTCATTTTCTCAAAAACTGTACGTATAGGAGAAAAATTAAGGCCAGATTCGGAATCAGCGCGAAAAACTCTACAAGAATCGCATAGTGGGAATCGAAATACTTTTTGGCTGTTGGACAGTGTTACAAGTCTTTACAATATGACATATACTTATATTACATAAATGTACTTACCTTTTCTGCAAACGACGAAGTGCAAGTGTCGAATACACTGTACAACTGTGTTATACACTGTGTCGTGATAGTATCCAACTGCAATTGGCGAGTTCTTCGGATAACTGTAACTTTTGTTATTATAATCGTTTGCTTCGATACACGGTTTCGTAGAGACTGCGTTCTTTTCGATCGACGTCGACCACGAAACCTCCGTCGATCGTCTTTTGTGAATCGCGCGACGCGTCGCTGTCGCCAACGGACGATCCGCGACCGTTGATCTTAGGAAAAAATATTCTAATTCTAATATTAAATAAAGATTCATTTTATGTTGAGAAAAAAATATTTTAATCACAATATGAAATAAATATTACCTGTACATTAGGAAAAAATATTTTATTTCCAATATTAAATAAACATTCATTTTACATTTAGAAAAAAATATTTTTCTCGTAACATGAAATACATATTTCCCCTATATTTGAAAAAAAATATTTGTTACTTAATATAAAATAAATATTGTACTTATATTTGAATATTAAAAACAGATTGGATCTCTTTTTAATATCATATGAATGTCTATACAATATTTTGTGCTACTAGGGTCAACGCGTTTTTGGATCAGGACGGCATCTTGCGGGTCGGGGGACGTTTACATCACTCCCTTCTCCCATTAAGGTCAAAGCATCCCATTCTGCTTGCTCCTCATCGCTTAGCGCGCCTCCTGGTCGAACAGGCGCATTCTCGAACGCTGCACGGAGGAGTGCAACTAACATTGTTCACTTTGCGTCAGGACTTCTGGCTCCTTCGCGCTCGAAACATAGTAAAGAAGGTCGTTCATGACTGCATCACCTGTGTTCGGGAAAAGGCCGCCGTTCCCGAACAACTAATGGGAAATTTACCTGCTGCACGGGTTTCCCCACCGACGCGCTGTTTCGCACATTGCGGTGTGGACTACGCCGGTCCATTCTCGACGCGTGCTTCCGCCGGTCGCGGTATCACCTGTCGGAAATCATACGTCGCGCTTTTTATCTGCATGGCCACCAGAGCCATTCATTTAGAGTTGGTCGTGGACTACTCCACCCCTGCGTTCCTCAACGCATACTTACGATTTTGTGCTCGCCGAGGTCTCCCTGAAGCCGTATACTCTGACAACGGCACCACATTCGTCGGCGGTAATCGCGAGTTATTAACCGCGTATCGCTCTGCTTTAAGAAACCCTGACTTCCAGAATAAGACGGCGGGCGACGGCACCGCTTGGCATTTCATTCCCCCTTCGGCACCACACTTCGGCGGTCTGTGGGAAGCAGGAGTAAAAAGCGTAAAGCATCATCTTCGCCGAGTTCTCGGCGACCATAAACTCACATTTGAGGAGTTTAGCACTCTCCTGTGTTCAATTGAAGCGTGCCTAAACTCGCGACCGCTCTCAGCGCTCTCTGATACTCTTGACGATTATGACCCCCTCACTCCAGGTCATTTTTTGGTAGGATCTGTTCTCACGGTTCCTCCCCAACCGTCGTACCTAGATCTCGGCGAGAATCGCCTCTCGCGTTGGCAGCTAGTTCGCCAGACTGCTCATCGCTTCTGGAAGTTGTGGCAGAACGATTTTATAAATTCGTTGCAACAGCGCGGGAAATGGCGTACAACGCGACCGTCAATTTCATTAGGACAATTAGTGCTTCTTCGAAACCCTACCCTTCCTCCGTGCAAATGGGATCTCGCTCGCGTCATTGAATTGCATTCAGGAGACGACGGGCTCATTCGAGTCGTCACTGTACGAACTGCGACGTCCACCTTCAAACGCCCCCTAGTGCAAGTATGTCCCCTACCAGTCACTTGTGATGCCGACACTCGTTAGGTCGCGATGCGGTTCGTTCATTACATGTACTATTTGTAAATAGAATCACCATTATATGTACTCCGCCCTCCTAATACGTCAAGGCGGGCGGTATTAGCGGAATCTCGCATATCGCTATTTAAAAAAAAAAAAAAGGGCTCGCATGGCGGGCGGTCTATCGCGTGCGCTCTTAGGGGCAAGCGTTCGGGCATTGTAAAACGCTGTCCCTATACCGTTTAAGTTCGCTCGGTCACGCATGACCAAGTGCGTGCGCCTCCACTCCGTTTCGAAACTAATATTTCGAGGCGGGCGGTATGTTCAGGATTCAAGCAGTGGAATTCGGTCTCGGTTAGCTATACCAGTGCTCACATTGTTATCCGTTTTTTTCCGCGTATGTCAACATACGGATGGATCACGGATCGCCGTTGTTCGACGCCGCCTAGCAACACCAAACGTTCTAATTGGCCGAATTCCACCGCTTGAATCCTTCATGTTTACAACGACAAGGATCATGCGATGTGTGAGCTCCAATCGCGATGCTCCACATTAGCCGGTCCTTGCTATTTAAGGCACCTGCGGTGCCTTCGACGGGTCTTCTTCAGTCTCATATCGATGTATCTTCAACTACGGTCTATTCGCTCCCGTCTTTCCGTCGATCGACAGTTTTCTCTCGCCGCCAGTTACGCGACACGGAGCTCTCGCTCGTTCTCGACGCGTGTGGTTCGCGGAACTCTTGGCTACTCCAATAAAGATACATCTTACCAAAGTGAAGTGCTCACTGGGGGTGTTAACTATCCACAAAATCACCTGTGTCGCTACATTGTCACCTTCTTTCACACCCGTTCCCGTGATTCTCCTCGCGCGCTCATCACTGGGTGGTTCCGGCAGCCGGCAGCTTTCGACCACGTTGGTCGGTGCCGAAACATACCGGTTTACCATTATTACAGGCCACAATAGCCTGAGATACACGTCTGTCAGTCTGTTAT
Source organism: Lasioglossum calceatum (assembly GCA_963966675.1). Taxonomy (NCBI): domain Eukaryota; kingdom Metazoa; phylum Arthropoda; class Insecta; order Hymenoptera; family Halictidae; genus Lasioglossum; species Lasioglossum calceatum. Next base: position 147,032 of record CAXAAD010000265.1, on the reverse strand, counting down.
TATTATTATTATTATTCTTTTAATCAAGATGGTACAAATCAATCAGATCATCGACATTGATGGGTTCAATGTTAGCAAAACCCCCCATCCTCCCGAATATGCTTGCGCAATACCGCTCTGCGGTACCCCCACCGCTCGTTTACATGGATTAATTCCGCGAAAAATGAAAAATATTACGAATTTACGAAATATTAAAAATTATACACTCCTTCGTGCGCAACAACTCCGTCCATGCGTCCAGGAAAAACATGATCTCGTTACCGCGGTTATCTCCTATAGCTAGTTCCACACGAATGTCGTCGCCAACGCGCACACCAATTTCAAGATATTTAAAATAATTGCCAGCTATGGAATATCTTCGGCCCAAGACCCGGCGCGAACTCCTCGACGACGACGACGGCTGTACCATCGATGAAATAGGGCTGCTGTTGGGAAAACCTCTGCAACAGATTTCAAAATTAGACGTTTTTCTAAATTTCACAATTTTTCATCTTTTTACTTACATATTATTTAGTCTCCTCTTTTTGTATGGCTCCTCGGTGTTTGATCGATTACATTCAGCGGGCGAATGAGGGTTGTAATACATCGTGCTGTTTTCGTGATTGAGATTGTCTCAATCTGAAGCGTGACGCTCGGAATACAATGCTTTTATAGGACGCTCCCCCACCACTTCCTTTTTACAACAAAATGGAAGCATGCCCCCTCCCCGACTCGTCTTCAGAGACCTACAATAATCTCCCTACCTTTTTTCTTTTACGGATAAACAACTTCTTAATCGATGTTGTAATGCCCCCAAGGAAGAGTATTGATCAAATTACTGCAAATATACCGCTTATCGTCGTACGGACTCAATACCAATTGTTTTTCCTACATCGAATACACCTGATGACGTACAGACGCTATACGATTACTGTTAACACTTTTTTCCGTATTATTATGAAGGCATTCGACATAGGCTTCGAAACTTATATCCCGAGCGGTAACGTTTGTCCTTTAGTTTCACGATCGTCGTGCACGCGAATCGCATACATTTTCGAACGAAGCCCTACGAACTCTGTCATAATTTTACCACCGTTCTCGTCCTTCATCAATCCTAGCTGTTTCTTGTTCGCGATCGGAACGCCGTAAACGTTGTTCGCGGCATAATTACTGGTGTCGTATCGATGGATATCGCGTTTCAGCAGCGCCTCGTACACGTCATCGCAAGTGATCTCATATATCAGGCTGTCCGTGTCCGTGTAGAAAATCTTACAATTTTGCTGGAAGTTTGGATACATGTACTCGTAATGAAAGTTGTACAAATGAAATTTCGATATATCCAATACGGACATGCCTACGTAGATTGGCTTGTAAAATTTAACGAGCAGCTTTTTCAGCTGAATCGCGACGAAGTTCTCGGAAAACACCGTATAACTGTGAAAATTTGGTCTAGCTATCAATCGTTCGACGCCGTGCCGACCGCTCCAACGAGAAAGTAATTTCACAGTTGCATGATTTCGAACGTTCTCCATTGTTTTTCCAAATACAGCGTTGTTCATTAATTTGAACAAATTCTTGGAAAAATCGTTGGTTGCGTTTGCGCGTAATTTTGTGTTCAAATCGATATAGCCGCGCAACCATCGCGACTGCTGAAACTCTAGAATTCGATGAATTTTCTTCAATTTCAGATTGTGTTTCAAACTTTGTTGGAGGTATCGGTAATGTACAACGTATCGCTCCTTATCGCGAAGTGTTGCCATCAACTTTCTTTGACTCGAGCTGGTCATCGCCGCGTCGTGACTTGGACAAAATGGAAGATCCGCATGGACATCGTGAATTTCGCTCGGATACTCTAAATCCACCTCCAAAATGTATCCTACAGGACTATCGATCGGAACGGATTCAACGTCAAAATGATCTACCCCATCGTTCACCCATCGAAAGTCTCTGTACGGTAGAGGTTGTGACATAGCCCAACCGTACAAATTATTCACGTCGAAATACATTAAGTAGGTGGACGGTTTACTCGAGTCATGTGTAGGTAAATATTTGTTGTTCGCATGTGCATATCTGTGAGGACACTGGCTCAATCCACCACGTATTCCTCGCTCCACGAACAAAAGCATGTCCACGTCGGTGAACAACTCCAATTCCGGGAAGCGTGTAATAATGTGCCGGATCGAGCTTGTAATTCTCGAGACAGTCATCGCGAAAATTTTCGAAAACATCCGCCAACAACAGCACATCCAATTTTAAGTATAAATCGCTGTACTGTCCTAGCCTTCGTATAGCGAAACGCGACCAAACCGTATTCGTGTGATCGTAATCGACGTCGGATATCTCGTGGTCATATAGCCGATTGTAACATGCTTCGCGCTGTGGCAAACATGTATCGCTTAATTTATCGTACGATGTCAGATAGTCGTCTGGAAAAACGCCTTTTCTCGTCAAAAGGTTGAGATCGTCGTCGGAAAGATGTGCAAATTCACCTCGTACGATGCGTAATTTACTTTTGTCCAAGTATGACGACAGCTTGTTCAGACTCGAGTTCAAGAACTTGAACGAGTCGATGAAGCGGAATTTCAACAACTTTGCATACTTTTGCTCTTCGCCCGTCTCTCTCTCGATGGAAACGTTTTTCGTGAACGAGATATACTTCTCTTTCGTCAATGGTAACACGTCTATCCGTCCCTCGAACGAGTTTGCTAATTCTTTGATGATGAAATGTGCGTCGTATATTGTTAATAACTAGGAAAGTGATATCAAGTGTATCTAATTAGGCAATGAGTCGGTGTGTCGGCTGTCTATTAGATTTGTGCTAAATTGAAACCGCTAGAGTGGCTTTTAATTTGGAATTATGGAGATCGGGCTAAGGTCAGCCATTAGAGTCAACACGTGCCAGTGTCACGCCTGCCGACGTGTTGCCATAGGTTATAAGCATAGTTAATAAGAGTAGGATATTGTAACAATAATTAGTAATAATATTCGTTAGATATAAGTAATCATACTCCGCTCCGATCACCACATCCTATTCTCACGTCATACCATACCTTCATTCTTATCTTAACCCTTGTATAATAATCATAAGTAGGGTATATAGGCGGGTTCTAAATCACTTTCAAATTCACGAGAGAGCATACCTTATTTCACGGGAGAGCAGTACCGCCGCAGAGCGATATTGCACAAGCATATTCGAGAGAGGGGGGGAGGGAGCGGGGGGGAATTTTCTTGGAATTATATTTTTCTTGGAACGAGGGGAGATTGTTTCTAGGTCAAGGGCGGCGTTTCGTGGAATTATTTTGCACTATTGCAATATTGCGACATATTTTTCATGGAAATATTGCGTCATATTTTTCTTGGAATTATATTTTTCTTGGAACGAAGGGAGATCGTTTCTAGGTCAAGGGCGGCGTTTCGTGGAATTATTTTGCACTATTGCAATATTGCGACATATTTTTCATGGAATTATTGCGTCATATTTTTCTTGGAATTATATTTTTCTTGGAACGAAGGGTGATCGTTTCTAGGTCAAGGGCGGTGTTTCATGGAATTATTTTGCACTATTGCGGCATATTTTTCATGGAATTATTGCGCCATATTTTTTCCATGTAATTGTTGCAATAAATGTCATGGAATTATTACGTCATATTTTTTCCATGGAATTATTACAATAATCTTTTCACCTAGTGTCATTCCCACGGTTGGACACTTCTCCCCCGTGGCGGCCATAGTGCTCCAGAAACGTGTTCGAACGTGTTTCGCGATAACCCCTTTGTAAGAGAGAGAGAGATGTAAGAGAGAGACGTTACTTGATTGGCATCCCCCGTGGCAATCATAATGCTCCTGAAACATGTAAGCGTGAGAGTATTGTGCTTTTATCGTTTCACCCGGTGTCATCATAATTAAAAACGAGCGCTGCATCGTTGGAGTGCAATTGAGACTTGGAAATTTCAAATTTGAAAAGAATATTTTGTTAACAACGGTAGCAAGATGGTTGAAACGTGGAAAAAAATGTTGAAGTGTTTGACACGCATGTCAATGCTGGTGAAAACTATGGACGAGTATCACGAATGGCATCGCTCGTACACCGAGTCTCTGCAGTGTTGCATCAATTATCTAGCCTGTGCGAAGGATGAATTGTCGGTAGGCGAGAAATTTAGATTAACATCGACTATGTGCCGTATGAAAACTTTGAACGTTTCGTTGAATCATCGTATTTCGTCGTCGCGCGTCGGTAGAGGTTTATACGATCGCGGCGGTGCGAGAGCCTCAACGCTTCGTCGGGAAAATGTCGAGTCGGCGTTTAAAAATCGCATATCAACCGGCATCGTTATCAACGTCGAACATATCGATCCTAAGCAATTTTTACAACACGCGAAACGAATAATTACGGGACGCGTTACAGAATTTTTAAACGTGCATTCATCGCTGAAAGCTGGCGTAACGTTGGAGGCGGAATTCATGCAGCGCGCCAACGAGGTTTCCGTGAAAAGTTTTGGCACGCGAAACGTCGCGTTGTTTCGGACGAGCAATCTACGACGGTGGTACCAGAAAGACGTTGTGCCGACGATTTTGACATCGTTGGAAGAGTTTCAAGAGCGAGACAGCGGGTGGGCGCTGTCGAAGATACTACATTTGATTGTGAACTTTGGCAAATACCAGCCGTTGCAAGCCGATTGCACCAGTGCAAACCATTTACCTCGAACGATACAGCTGAAAAGAGCGGTTGTGAACGTGATCAGCAACGACGACGCATGCTTTTTTTGGGCGGTACTGGCGGGTCTCTATCCGGAAGAGACACATCCGTCGCGTTTGTCATCGTATCCACACTACAAAGCGGTGCTTCGAACCGAAGGTTTCCAATCTCTCATGCTGTTCAAAGACATTCGGAAATTTGAACGAGAAAACGACGTTTCCGTGAACGTGTTCGAATGGGCGCGCAAGAGATGCGTAACGCTTCATTTGACCGAGAAGAAACGGAGGAGACATGTCAACTTGCTGTTTCTACAGAATGCCGCAAAGACGCGTGGTCATTACGCGTGTACACGAAATTTGACACGATTGGTTTCATCGCAGCTTAGCAAGAAGAAAAATCATAAGCATATTTGCGATCGGTAAGTTGCACGTTTTTGAATTTTTAAAAAAATTCTTTGAAGCAGAAAAAAGTTTTTTCCCTCAGGTGCTTGCAATATTTTCCCACGCAGGACAGATTAAACGTTCATACGATCGACTGCGAACGAATGAACGATTGCGCTCTAGCGCTTCCAACGAGTGAAGATAAGTGGTTGCGGTTTAAAAAGTTTGCGACCAAAGAACAGACACCGTTCGTTATCTATGCTGACTTGGAGTGTCTGCTGCTGTCTGAGGAACAGGAGGGAGAAGGCCGTGCGGCACGCGTACAGTATCAACATCACCACGCGTTTAGCATAGGATACTACATGTGTTGTCGCTACGACGCACAGTGGTTCCAAATCCCCAAAAGCTGGCCAAAACCCCTAAACGTACTTCAATTTCTAAAAAAATTGGTATACTATGGTTTTCGGGTCCGCTGATTACAAATCTGAACTCAAAATTCTAAAAAACAAAATGGCGGATCCAATATGGCGAACGCATAGGTTAAAAAATTGTTAGTTCTGTTCAAAAATTAGTACACTAGGGTTTTCGGGTCCGCTGATTACAAATCTGAACTAAAAATTCTAAAAAACAAAATGGCGGATCCAATATGGCGAACGCATAGGTTAAAAAATTGTTAGTTCCGTTTAAAAATTGGCATTCCGAGTTGTATGTATTGCGACCACAAAGCACGAGAACCGATTGGGAAAATTCAAAATTGACCAAATCTCGTGCTCGGAAACTCATTTGAGTTGCATACGATAATGCATCACTTGAAAAATTTGTTCGAATATCTGCTGTTTTTCTTCGCTTTGATCTTTCGCTGGAGATTTCAAATTCTAAAGAAGGACGGCCAATGTTGTTCGCATGTTTATCGCTGTCTGCAGGTATGCGGAATGCAACAGAGCCATCATGCCACATAGCAAACTTTTTGAAAAACTTATATTCCGTTCTCCTTACACTTTGCCATTTTGTCCTAATTTTAGAAATTAAAATCCCTAATGCGGTCTTTGTATCATGATTTATATCAATTAAACTCCCATGCTGTTTAAATATCTGATTCTGAAGGTGTTCAGATATTGTATTAATATCACTATTCAAATAACATTTAGTTAATTGAAAAATTTGTTTCCTTGTCAATCGGATTTCGCTATCACGAGACCCTGAAAGTAAATAATAGAAACTAATATTTGAAACATTTTGTCTAAGACTTAATTAAAAAGTTAATTAATTCCTTCTATGAATTAAATTACTTATTGTTAGACCTGTCTGTCCCTTGAAGGTCGCGTCGCTTCCTCTCTAGTTCTCTTATTGAAACGTTTATATCTCGGTAACAAATTGACGCAAAATAATGTTATTATATTATTTTGAAATTGTCTGAATATCAGCTATAAGAATATGAAAAAAAATAACCTTCCTTATTTTCAAAAATTGACTCGCGACCTTCGCAGGACATTTCAAGGTCACTAATAGGTCAAACGCATACCATCGTCAAATGAGTTCCTTCAGACCATACAATTTTTATTTGAAACATTTTTTAGTATCATTCATACTTTCCGAGATATTTTGGTGAAAGCTAATAAAATGCTTACACTGAGTTATGTAAAATGGTGGTACGCGAGAAGTGGCTGTTAGGGGCTGCTCATTTTTTAGATTTTGCAAGATAATAGTATAAACTGAGACTCTATGTAAGTTATTCGATGGAGGTGGGTGGAGGTTTTAACTTATCTCTACATCTTTAAAATGTAAGCGTCAAATTTTACGTTCCCCTTCCGTGTAACTTTTAACCGGTTAACATTAACAATTTAGCACTAAAAACGATTGAATTTACCTCCACAAACTGTATCCATTATGCAGTATAAAAATCACTAGCTTTCAATATAGCTTGTACACTTTGCACTTATATTTCGTACGTACGCTCACGAGCGTGAAAAATGCTTGTCTAGCGAAAGCGAAGTTTCGACTACGACTGCAACTCAAGTAAAAAAATGCAAGCATTTTACCGTTTACCCCACTACGGAGTCACTATTAGAGTACCCATCCCAATGGGTAAAAATGTCCTAGCTCGTAATTCATTTTGGGGGTTTTGGCCACGTTTTCGGACTTTGGAACCACTGTGCGACGGATCGTTGTGCGAGTATCAGGTTTATCGCGATAAAGAGGGATGCGCCGCGTGGTTCGCGAACAGGTTGTACGAGCTGAGTCGCAAATTACAGCCGATATTCGACAAAACGGTACCGATGAATCCGCTAACCGAAACGGAAAAGTTAAATTTTCGTACGGCCACGCATTGCCACGTCTGCGAGAAACCATTTGAAGAAAACGATATACGGGTGCGCGATCATTGTCATTTCACGGGCGTGTATCGTGGTCCGGCTCACAACGGATGCAATTTGAGCTATCAATCTTCGTACGTGATACCGGTGGTTTTCCATAATTTATCTGGCTACGACGCACATTTTATCATCAAAGAATTAGCAAACTCGTTCGAGGGACGGATAGACGTGTTACCATTGACGAAAGAGAAGTATATCTCGTTCACGAAAAACGTTTCCATCGAGAGAGAGACGGGCGAAGAGCAAAAGTATGCAAAGTTGTTGAAATTCCGCTTCATCGACTCATTCAAGTTCTTGAACTCGAGTCTGGACAAGCTGTCATCATACTTGGACAAAAGTAAATTACGCATCGTACGAGGTGAATTTGCACATCTTTCCAACGACGCTCTCACCCTTTTGACCAGAAAAGGCGTTTTTCCATACGACTATCTGACATCGTACGATAAATTAAGCGATACATGTTTGCCACCGCGCGAAGAATTTTACAATCGGCTGTATGACCGCGAGATATCCAACGTCGATTACGATCACGCGAATACGGTTTGGTCGCGTTTCGCTATACGAACGCTAGGACAGTACAGCGATTTATACTTAAAATTGGATGTGCTGTTGTTGGCGGATGTTTTCGAAAATTTTCGCGATGACTGTCTCGAGAATTACAAGCTCGATCCGGCACATTATTACACGCTTCCTGGTTTCGCGTGGGACGTGATGCTGAAAATGACAAATATTGAATTGGAGTTGTTCACCGACGTGGACATGCTTTTGTTCGTGGAGCGAGGAATACGTGGTGGATTGAGCCAGTGTCCTCACAGATATGCACATGCGAACAACAAATATTTACCTACACATGACTCGAGTAAACCGTCCACCTACTTAATGTATTTCGACGTGAATAATTTGTACGGTTGGGCTATGTCACAACCTCTACCGTACAGAGACTTTCGATGGGTGAACGATGGGGTAGATCATTTTGACGTTGAATCCGTTCCGATCGATAGTCCTGTAGGATACATTTTGGAGGTGGATTTAGAGTATCCGAGCGAAATTCACGATGTCCATGCGGATCTTCCATTTTGTCCAAGTCACGACGCGGCGATGACCAGCTCGAGTCAAAGAAAGTTGATGGCAACACTTCGCGATAAGGAGCGATACGTTGTACATTACCGATACCTCCAACAAAGTTTGAAACACAATCTGAAATTGAAGAAAATTCATCGAATTCTAGAGTTTCAGCAGTCGCGATGGTTGCGCGGCTATATCGATTTGAACACAAAATTACGCGCAAACGCAACCAACGATTTTTCCAAGAATTTGTTCAAATTAATGAACAACGCTGTATTTGGAAAAACAATGGAGAACGTTCGAAATCATGCAACTGTGAAATTACTTTCTCGTTGGAGCGGACGGCACGGCGTCGAACGATTGATAGCTAGACCAAATTTTCACAGCGATACGGTGTTTTCCGAGAACTTTGTCGCGATTCAGCTGAAAAAGCTACTCGTTAAATTTTACAAACCAATCTACGTAGGCATGTCCGTATTGGATATATCGAAATTTCATTTGTACAGCTTTCATTACGAGTACATGTATCCAAACTTCCAGCAAAATTGTAAGATTTTATACACGGACACGGACAGCCTGATATACGAGATCGCTTGCGATGACGCGTACGAGGCGCTGCTGAAACGTGATATCCATCGATACGACACCAGTAATTATGCCGCGAACAACGTTTACGGTGTTCCGATCGCGAACAAGAAACAGCTAGGCTTGATGAAGGATGAGAACGGTGGTAAAATTATGACAGAGTTCGTAGGGCTTCGTTCGAAAATGTATGCGATTCGCGTGCAAGATGATCAGGAAACGAAAAAAATCAAAGGCATCAGAGCAAACGTTACCGCTCGGGATATAAGTTTCGAAGACTATGTCGAATGCCTTCGTAATAATACGGAAAAAAGTGTTAAGAGTAATCGTATAGCGTCTGTACGTCATCAGGTGTATTCGATGTCCGAAAAAAAATTGGCATTGAGTCCGTACGACGATAAGCGGTATATTTGCAGTAATTTGATCAATACTCTTCCTTGGGGGCATTACAACATCGATTGAGAAGTTTTTTATCCGTAAAAGAAAAAAGGTAGGGAGATTATTGCGGGTCTTTGAAGACGAGTCGGGGAGGGGGATGCTTCCATTTTGTTGTAAAAAGGAAGTGGTGGGGGAGCGTCCTATAAAAGCATTGTATTCCGAGCGTCACGCTTCAGATTGAGACAATCTCAATCACGAAAACACACGATGTATTACAACCATCATTCGCCCGCTGAATGTAATCGTTCAAACACCGAGGAGCCATACAAAAACAGGAGACTAAATAATATGTAAGTAGAAAGATGAAAAATTGTGAAATTTAGAAAAACGTCTAATTTTGAAATCTGTTGCAGGGGTTTTCCCAACAACAGCCCTATTTCATCGATGGTACAGCCGTCATCGTCGTCGAGGAGTTCGCGCCGGATCTTGGGCCGAAGATATTCAATAGCCGGCAATTATTTTAAATATCTTGAAATTGGTGTGCGCGTTGGCGACGATATTCGTGCGGAACTAGCTATAGGAGATAACCGCGGTAATGAAATCACGTTTTCCCTGGACGCATGGACGGAGTTGTTGCGCACGAAGGAGTGTATTTCCGATTTACTTTCGTGTAGAAAATTGACCGATGATTTAACATTGCAAATAGTTAATCTCGATGGTAGGAAGCTAGTGAAACTATCGAGTCAGTTCGTAGCTCTATACATCACGGAAAAAACTATGCATAACTTGTACAATCTTGAATTCTGCGTGCACAATGTGCATTCATGGCTGATCGACAATGTTCCCACGGTTGTCGATAAATATATGAATTTTGTCTTTGCGGTGAAGGATGCCAACGCGAAGAATATCGTGAAAGCGATCGTCGAGAGCGAATCTTTCGATCAAAGTTCACTGATCGATTGCGAACTGGTGGCTTCGTGCGCTGATATCATCGCGGCCGAGGCGTTCGCGCAAAGAAACAGATGGGTTTAGAATATTAATGTTGTGTGTGAAAATTGTCTTTTGTAACGATATTTTTCAAAATAAAAAATTATTTAAGACTCTTTTGTATTTTTTTATTGTAACATTACATACAATTCCTACAGAAATGTAATTAACGTAGAAATATCGCAATAGAAGTATAGAGAAAAAAATTAATTGTCATAAGTAAAAAACAATTAAAGTATATTCGTTTTAGATATCCACAAACTATGTGACGCGTCCATTCCCAACTATTTTACATATACTTTATTTCCTTTTCTGCGTAATATTTTTTCAACTAAGTATATGTCAGGATATGTTGCCGCGCGTATCTCGTGTTCGTAAAATTCTCCGGCGATAGGTTTGTCCTTAGAGTCAGCCAAGAGGTATGTGACAGGATTCGTTCGTTTCACCGCGGTAATCTTGAATATTTCGGTTGACCAGTTCGGCGTGTATCCTTTGTCGAATAGGGTTTTAAACTTGCTGACGCGCACGCGATCATCGATCTTGAATTTGGCAGGACCAGCAATCTTCACGTTGCTGTACACGGTCGACAGAAGGTGCCCGGCATTTTTACGGTTCACATCGACGGGTCGCATACGGATGGTACGATGTTTTCGATTATTGTAGTCCTCGGTCAACGTGGGAAGCGCATCGATCCAACGATATTTTCCGCTCAACGAGAAAAATTTCCACATGCTGTTCTTCAACGTGCGATTGAAACGTTCCACGACGGACGCTTTCATAGTGCTAAACGTGGAATAATGGTGTATGTTGCGGCTCCTCAGATAGTCTTGGAACGTTGCATTGTAGAATTCTTTCCCCATGTCAGTCTGCAAGTTTTTCGGGGCTCTACCGTCCTTCTTCAACGCTGACGCGAAAGCTTTGCACACGTCGCTCGCATTTTTACTCTTCAAAGGAACCGTCCACGCGTATTTGCTAAATACATCGATTATCGTGAGAATATATCGATGCCCTCGATTGTCTCGCGCATAGTTTTGAACCTCAACGATATCGGCTTGCCAAAGATCATCGAATCCTCGCACGATAACACGTCTACGCGGGTAAAAACGTCTCGCCGGAGCATGCAGCTCTTCCACCACGTTTTCTTTACTCATCGTCGTCGTCGCTGTATCTGCGCGTATACTTTATCGAGTTTCCCATATATACTCATCTGAAAATCTTCTTTCTCAGTTATATTTCCCTCCCTCATTTTTTTCCAGCGCTCTCTCAAGAATGATCATTTCTATACGATGAATGTTACTTAGTATCAATAATACATGATAGCACAGGTACAGGTGTACAGGTGTACAGGTACCGGTATAGCTGTAGCAGTATGACGGTTGGCTGTCGGTACAGCTGTAGCAGTATGACGGTTGGCTGTCAAGATCGGTTGACGCGTTTCTTTTAATATTGTCTTGAAATCTTATTCTGAAGTTCTCCAGCCGATGATCGTTGATGACGTCTTTTTTTACCATCTCCTTCTCGAGCGTTTGCAACCAAATTATCGATTCTCGCGTTGATATGTGAATCGGTTGATGTCATATTTTCGTTTGCATCGTATCGGACGTCCTGTATCGTGGTCAGTATTTCTGACTTTATCGTTTCTTTAGCGGTTTTCAGATCTTCAATCAGTTTTTCATTCTGTTTAGCTAATATTTCAGACTTTATCGTCTCTTTAGCGGTTTTCAGTTCTTCGACCAGTTTTTTCATGATCTCAGTCTCGAGCGTCGCGTTAAGGTCGATTCATACACCCACGACGCGATCGTACGACGAAATATTCTAACCCAGGTTTAAGCGACACCGTCCACAAACGACGCAGTCTGAGCGTCGTGGATACAATAGTTGTACGACGAGTCGCAGGGGCCATAACTCTCCAGCGGGTTGACGGCTCCCCGCTGTGCGTGGCACAAAAAATAGGTTTTTATGGGCTCCACTACTCCTTGGGTAGCTCCCTTTACAACATAATGGAAATAGGAAACGTTCCTGCCACTTGGTGAATTCTTCTTAATAAATAATGATTTAAAATAATTATTGGAAACTATATTTGAGATAACTTTTGGTCTGCAAACGTTTCCACTGGTTCAAGTGTGAAAAAATTTTATAATAAAATGTTACCATATACAAATTTCATACGGCACACAGTGGGACCTTTCGTCGATTTTGGAGACAAAATCAAAGAACTTCCGATAGAAATGAGATAGAGAGCTGAAATTTTTTTTATTTACAGCTGAAACATGATAGAATATGGGAAAAATAGGGAGATTATGGTACGAACGTTTTTTCATCTTGAAAAAATTCGTCAAACTTGCACAATTTCAAGAAAATTGCGGTTTTTTCAATGCCACGTACGGGAAAAATTTTTTTTTAACATGCTACACATCATTTCCTGTAGATTTTTTCACGCTGATTTCAAATCTGGTCTCAAAATTTGTCTACGATTTTTTTTTTTCAAAAAATCGATTTTGTGACAAAAAACTAATGAAATCATTTCTTCGTTGAAATGATTTGATAACTCACTAGTTTGAACGTGTATCGTATTCTCATATATGGATGATGAAGTATTTAAACGATTTGAGTTTGTTTGGGATTGGCTGAATGCGTCAGCAGCGCATGCGCGTCGACCATTGCGCGGCCACGCTATCGGCCGACGTTCGAGAGACAGCGAGATCGCGGATCGATCAGCGGCTCGCGCGGCCATAGGCTCACGCGTCGATATCGATTACCATCGACGGTCGATCATCGGAACGGGAGTCTGATTGGCGGATCGCTCTATCGATCCGCCAACCACGCTCTTCGCCGATGACGGCTAACGGCCAGCTGATCGATCGCTCTCGGCACTTCTTCGCACGATCTCACGCTGTCGAACACGTTTCTTTTATCTCGCTCGCTCTCGAACGGTATCGCGTCCCGCTGACCGGTGTCCTTCGAGAAATCTCTCCTCGCTCAACGCCGAGCAAGGAATCATATTTAAAGCCACGGCTACCTCTATTTAGCCTGTTTAACAAATAATCTTTATTGTGAACCCGACCGCGCTTCGGTTGTGGGTTTTGTATACATTGTTTGTACAAGTTCAGTTGTGAGTGACGATCCCGTCTCGGGATTCAATAAAGTGACGTTTTCCAACGAAGTTAGTCGTTCTCTCCCTGTCTTGTATGTAACAGAGTTACTTACGAAGCATCAAGCACTTCACTTCTCGTCATCACTTGACGTAGCGCTGTCATTGCTACTGGCACTTTCTACAGACTCTGTGCCGCTGTGTGTAATGTATTATAAATTTGATATTTATTGTCCATAATTATAATTTCATTTACAGAGGGAGTAAGGTAAGTATTTAATCTTTTTAACTTACGTATTCTCCTCAACGAAATTTCTAATTTCTGGTGATTTCCGATTTTTGTGAACAAAACTAATGTAATCATTTTTTCGTTGAAATGATTTGGTAACCCACTAGTTTGAAGGAACATTGTATTCTCATATATAAAACACATTAAAAATAATCATAATGAAGTATTTGGACGTTGACTTAACGTATATCACGCCAGCGACAATCGTAGCGATACGTCAAGTGATCGTTCGTCAAGTGATATACGTTAAGTAAACGTCCAAATACTTCATTATGACTATTTTTAATATGTTTTATATGTGAGAATACAATATTCCTTCAAACTAGTGAGTTATCAAATCATTTCAACGAAGAAATGATTTCATTAGTTTTTTGTCACAAAATCGTTTTTTTGAAAAAAACAAAAAATCGTAGACAAATTTTGAGACCAGATTTGAAATCAGCGTGAAAAAATCTACAGGAAATGATGTGTAGCATGTTAAAAAAAAATTTTTCCCGTACGTGGCATTGAAAAAACCGCAATTTTCTTGAAATTGTGCAAGTTTGACGAATTTTTTCAAGGTGAAAAAACGTTCGTACCATAATCTCCCTATTTTTCCCATATTCTGTCATGTTTCAGCTGTAAATAAAAAAAATTTCAGCTCTCTATCCCATTTCTATCGGAAGTTCTTTGATTTTGTCTCCAAAATCGACGAAAGGTCCCACTGTGCGGCACACATAATAAAATGTGAAATACTCCGGTAACTACAAATAGCTGTTAGGTTTCAATTGTTTGTTATTTCGGGTCCATAAAATTGCTGAATATTCTTTAGACATTCTGAAATAAGGGTCGACAGCGTTTGTCTTTTAATTACACCTTCTACGTAGTGAAAAACATTTTTAATTTATTTATGTCCAACAAGTAGTCCTTTACACTGCCCCGTAAGTACGAGCGATAGGGGAACAGAGCAGTTAAGATATTATTACTACTACGCGATTGAAGGGCACGGCAAGACGCCATCTCGTATGGGTTCGAACTGGTGAATTTGTATTGATGCGAGCTTGAGAAGAAGGTTCACAGGCAGGACTACGGTGACGTGTCTCTATGTACGAATTCGCGGCCGATTGGATCAGAGCGGAGGAGGCAGGCCTCGTTTCACACGCATTTTCGGCTGCGTCGAAATATTGGTTACAGCGGCCACACATACCATGCAGCCTGCAACGTCGAAGTCAAAACATTGGGACTACGGCCGCGGCTGCGGTGGGGATAGGCAGACCTTATGATAGGCGCGATTTGTTTAGGTGCCGTTCCAAGGGGCTGCTCTGCATGGAGAGGTTTATGACCGGTCATTACTATTGAGCGGGAAGGCGGCTCTTTCGGACAACACCTGTTTACTGTAAAGTAATTTGTAGACGCCCCGACTTCTTCGCATACAGCGATAAGACTCTCCCCTTGCCTCTGTGACGTACAGTGGAACAAACCGATGAATTCAGTGTCAAAATCAAAGAACGTTCGATAGAAATGAGATAGAGCGATGATTTTTTAAAAATTAAAGCTGAAATATATATTGCAGAGAATATGGGAAAAATAGAGAGATTATGGTACGAACGTTTTTTAACCTTGAAAAAATTCGTCAAACTTATCATAATTAATTCGACAATACCACGTGCGGAAAATTTTTTTTACATGCTATACATCATTTCCAGTTCGACCTCAGGATTTTGCAACAAATTGAATTTTTTCGAACAAAACTAATGAAATCATTTTTTCGTTGATTTGATTTAATAACCCACTAGTTTGAAGGTATGCAATATATGTATTGTATTCTATATACAGTCGCCGCGGAAAATATGTTGACACATCACAAAAATGCATATTTTCTATTTTAAATCAATGATTTAGGAATTGATCGAAAATATATATGTATTTATGTATGACATTTAATATCGTACAAACTAGAATATGTAGTGCGAAAGATGACATAAAGTTTATAATAATGACAGAGAAAAATTAAATAACTTTTTTATCGTTTGCGGAAAGTATGTTGACAGCATTGAAAATTCGTAACTGAGTGTATTCTTAGCAATGAAACGACATAATTAATATGAAGTTGGATACCCTTGGTTTCCTATGATCTCTTCAAGTGATTTACATCAGTCGTAATTTAAAAGTCCTTTGGTACAAAAAGTATATTTTGAAGGGTGTACGGAGACTTTTCTGACAGATTGCACGTTGCTGGCGACATGCGGACGACAGTAACACATTTTTTGCCGCCAGATTTTCCAAGGAAATGTTCACAAATCCTATGCTCATAAATTTTTTGGCAAGTCAGAGGTAGGCTATATATTATTCATATACAGGGTATACATTTCAAAATTTTCCATCCGAATGTCTCGAGAAGTATAAAAGATATCAAAGAAGTGTAAAACCAAGGATTTCGAGGGGTAAAGACGGGGCAGTATCAGTTTGTTATTTGGGTGGCGTTTTCAAGATCATTTGAAGGTCAACTTTGTTTTTCAAATGGAAACCTGCGGATAAAAAAAGTATGCTACGAAAATCGCTGGTCTTTTTACATGCTATAAGATCCCATAATAAAAAATATAGGTTTCCAATTGAAAAAAACAAAGTTAACCTTCAAATGGCTGAAAACGCCACCCAAATAAAAAACTGATACTGGCCCCCTCTTTCCCCCTCGAAATCCTGGGGCACGTGTTTTACACTTTTTTAATATTTTTAATACCTTTCGAGATATTCGGCTGGAAAGTTTTCAAATGAACACCCTGTAGATCCACAAAACGTACTTTACAAATTTTCAATATCAGTTCACTTAAGAAAGTTGCGAAATACAACTTTTGGTATTTTCTCTGCAACTCCGACCGATTGCAATTTTCTACAACATTTTACTTTGATTCCTCCAACTTAAAAAAAAAATCCAAGTCGCAGGGTCCAACATTAAACAATCCAATCGCACAGTTGGGTGTTTGGCCCGAAAAGTCAGAAAAAAACTATTTTAACGTTATTCATGGGCTCAAGGCCATAATGTAGTAGGTCGTTCAATTCGCTTATCTTCAGCTGTAACATCATGAAATCGCAAACGCATTTCCATATTTCAAAAATCAAAATGGTTGGAAAAGCTGAAAAAAATGATTATTACATATTTTAATTATGGAGAAATGATGTAATTTATTATTGTAATACTAAATATGTAGATCATATAACTGTTCAATAAGTATATATTATTACTTATTTTACTACATAGTAAATAATATTATTTTTATATTTTTCTGCGCGTCCACCGTCAATGTTTTTCAGGACGGCAATGTTATTCAGAACCTCCACCGGAGTTGTTTGACGAATTGTTTCACCGTACAGAGATTGTCAGATGATATTCATTCTTTTTCGTAACCATAGTAATAAATTGTTATTCTTTTTTGCTATAACGTTTAAAAATTCCTTAACACCGTATTCCCCACCTATTAGCACGACAAACTCTGAAAAATTCTAGGTAATAGCTTTTTAAATAAATGTTATATTCTCTCTCTCTCTGCCTTCGAGTCGTACGACTTGGGCACAATATTCTCGAGGAGGAATCCTTCACGACTCGTCGGAGGCCTCGACCATAGGCATCTCCTGAGGTGTAGAGGGGAGTAAAAGGTTCTCAGAACCCCTGGGGTTAGGGTAGCAAATGACACGATCTTCGGCACTAGGCCTTTGTTCGACCGTCTCGACCCTTCTCAAGTTGCCTAAACGTCGGATCGTGCCGTGTATGAGACCCCCAAAACGACGCACGACTTCTCGGACGTGTGTATGAATCGACCTTTAAGCGTGTCCACGTATACTTTGGTTGCAGCATGATCGTTTGCCTCGGGATTCGCCACGCGCCCGATCCTCATACCTTTTGCATCATACAATCTAGCATCATCGTTCATACATATGGTGTTATCACGCACATAACTTTTAAAAACGCCGGGATAGAAAATCGAAGAAACATTTGACTCGCGTTTGTTTGCTTCGTGAAACACCATACCAAATTTGTCGATAGACATTTTTTGAGTTAGTCTTCTTCTTCGATTATCGTCAACTCGTATCGCTTGCACAACCGTTTTACTTGCTCTTCGATCTGCAGCATTCGTTGAAATAGCTCATCCAGTTTTATCCATAGACTTTGAAATCTCAAGTTCCCGCTTTCACCGTCGTCGTCGTCTCCTCCTCCCGAGGATATCGTTTGATTCGTTTCGCAACAATTAAGACGAACACGCATTTTTATCGAGCCGTAACAATTGACATTTCATTCGACACTAACTCAACGAAACGCACGCGCTTTAATTTATAATTATACCGGCTTCGCGAAGTTCTTCGATTATCGACATTATTTCGTTGTTATGGTTGGAATGACCGGCGTTCTTCGAAGCGGTTAACAATTTCAAACGATCGACGAGTTCGTTCGGATCGTCTCAATGCACGTAATCGATTGGATGGTCAGTCACGCGCATAGAAGTTGGAAGTTGAATCCCCTTCCCGCCTCGCGGCAAGAACATCGGTCCTATTACTTTCTTGTACTTGTAACCTTTGTTTCCCATTAGCTGATTCCTGTGTCGATGCGCTTGCGTAACAATGAGAATTCTTTTGTACACGTTCTTATCGTCATCGGTGTACAGCCGGTTGTTGGGCAATTTACTGAATATCAATTCGTAAAGACCGCGAGTCCCCTCGTACCGTACTCCGTCAACGATGATATCGTCGTTGTGGTCCACCTCGAACGTTGAATTTCCCAGCATCAGCTTATCGTCCTGGAGATATACTCCGTATACGTTGTCGGATTTTTTCGTTGGTCCGCTAAAAAATTTTTTCAAATATTCACGCGCCAAAGGTCCGAAATTCTCGGATAGATATTGATTCTCCTCTTGATGAGTTTCGGGATTTTCAAAAATATTGCGCATAGAAGATTCCAAACATTCCGTGCTCGGCGATTCGAAGGTATCCTCCTCCTGTCGCAGCGGTGCCACCGCCGTCGCCGACTCGATCTCGTCATCGTCAAAAGATATTTTTCTCGAGACATCGTCGTTCTTTTTCCTCTTTATTCTTCTTCTTTTTTTCATAGAGGGCGCTAGTGTCGTTCCCCTAATATCTGAGAATCTTCTTTTTTTTGATAGGAGGGGCGGAGTTTCCTTAATATCCGAGAACGTGTTGTCGTCCGGTTGAACAGTAGCCGTATTTTGAACTAGCTGTTTGAGCGGTTCGACGATCGGTTGTAAAGTTGTTCGCAAATTCGTCTCGGCCGTCATTTTCCCAACTTTCAACGCTAAATACTTTTTACGTATGGTATCGCTGGTCTTCGCTATTTCGTTCACGACCGAAGCTCGCAGCTTCTTCTCCTTCAACGACATATCGAGGGAGAATTTTCTAATGCGACTCCAACGACTCTTACCGAGCAACTGTGCTCATTACAGTACAACAAACTCGTTAAATCCACGTCTGTAACGACCACGACTCACGGGGCTGTCTTTATCGATTACGAGAAATCCGTACTTCTTTCGCCAACAATCCATGCATAACGTGCTAAACGTCTCGAACGACATATCAGTATTTACATGATCCTGATGAATGTGACGCAAGTTCATGGTATCCTGTTTGAACAGAATCAGCAGATTGGCATTGTCGCGAATTAAATGTTTCGGTATCCTCGCGTACGACTGGCCCAGGTAGAAGCAATCGACGTGCGAATGTCTGCCCATCGCAAAATACTCTCTCATGATATCCTGCTCGTCGCATGCCAAATCATCGAAGATGAATATTGAATCGGGCCGTGCCTCTGCGGGAGGAATTACGTCAGCGTTGTTCGCGAACGCGAAGTAGCCAACATCCTTCCCCACGGATGAGAACAGTTTGCTCAAGTATCGATATTTTGGCTGACTCAGCGATTTTGAGTACACGTAAACGTTTGCGAATCGTAGCCCGTTCGCGCTCTCCAGCAGGCTAATCATAACGTTCGTTTTACCGCATCCTGACGGACCGCTTATAACGCATCGTACATTGCTTGGTAACAATGATCCATGTTTTCGCATCGTCTCGTCGCAATCGTCGAACGCGCGACACGTTGGAACACGAATATCCAAAGATTGTCTTACAAAACGCATGATCTGATTGATTCGATGTGGTGGGTGGTTGGGGGGTATTTATACGAGAGCTCGAACACCGTCGACATCAGTCACTCTTCGTGCCTCCCCCGAACGTGAGAGAAAAAAGGATCCGTGTTCTTTAAACAGAGAGAGAGAGCAGAAAAATAGTTTATGCACATGAATCGTCGTTCACAACGGCGTCTCGGTCCGCATACGGGTAAGGGGTTGTTAAACAGAGCTATAAACGCGTTACCGTTCGAATTGCATATACCTGGTTATCAAGTCTGCGGTCCTGGTACGAAACTGACGAAGCGATTAGCTCGTGGGGGATCGAGGAATCAATCCGTTGGACGCGGCCTGTCGCGAGCACGATATAGCCTATTCACGGTACAAGGATCTTGGAAATCGACACGTGGCCGATCGCGTTTTGGCGGATCGAGCGCTGCATCGAGTAACGTCCGGAGACGCGGCGTGGGGGGAGAAGGTGTCCGCGGCCGCAGTGTTGGCAGCCATGAAAGCTAAAACGAAATTGGGCATGGGTCTGATAAAGAAAAAAGGTGAAAAGAAAAAGAAAACGACAAAACGAATTCTCCCAATCGCCAAACGCGGCGGTTTTCTGCCGTTGCTGTTGCCTGCTTTGTCGGCTATAGGAGCATTGACGGGCGGTGCTGCGGGAGTAGTCAAAGCTATAAACACCGCGAAAGCTGCGAAAAAACAATTGCAAGAAGCGGAGCGACATAATCGAGCCATGGAGGGTCGTGGGATACGTCTCGCTCCGTATAAGCATGGGAAAGGCTTGAAGGAGAAAAAAAAACGAGGAAAGACAACACGACGACAGACGCCGAATTGATGGTCATCTGTAAAGGATTACCATATTTTCGTGGAGTTTTTATGCGTGACGATTTGCCGCGGCGCGTGTGGGTAAATGAGCGGGGTATAGTCAATCTGGATAATAGTCGTGGTCCGGGAACCCACTGGGTCGCATATATAAAGCACGGCTCGCGTGTCAAATATTTTGATAGTTTTGGAAATCTTCGATCGCCAATCGAGTTGATTCGCTATTTCGGCGCGAACGCGACTATCTTATATAACCACAAACGTTTTCAAAACTACGAAGAAAGCGTGTGTGGACAATTGTGCGTGAAATTTCTCCGAGAAACTACGTTATAAATTGTCTGGAAAAAAGTCTGTCTCTCTCTGCATGATGCATGCGAAAAACTCATTTACGTTCACGTTGTCGGGAAGAAGCAGCGTACTGTCATCCAAGTGCTTTCCACCCATAGATCTGAGCAATGGCGAATACGAGTTGGGATTGCTCGATTTGCAAACTTATTACACAATACCAAACATCAGCGCCAACATTGGAAACAATCGATTCTACTTTGGTGAAAAAGATGATGAGATCATCATCCCCGACGGTTCGTACGAATTGGAAGCTATCAACGCATACTTGAGGCGTGAAATATGCGCGCGATATCCTAAAAAAAATGTCGATGAGTCATCCGCCGCCTCCGATATCGAATATCCGCTGGTCTTACGGGCGAACAACAACACCATGAAAAGCGAAATTATAAGCGAGTATCAAATAAACTTTGCAAAGCCTTACAACGTGGGGTCTATCCGAGGATTTTCCACGGGTCGAGTTTTACCGCCGAACATGTTGCATACATCGAACGCACCTGTGAATATCATCAGCGTGAATATCGTACGAGTGGAATGCAACATAACCACCGGATCGTACGACAATGGTAAACTCGTTCACACGATACATGACTTTGCGCCCCAGGTACCGCCAGGGTATAAATTGTCGGAAACGCCCGCGCGAGTCATTTACCTTCTGATCGTTGCACGAGTAATTGACGATTTAACGATTCGCATAGTTGATCAATCTGGGCGTTTGATTGATTTTCGAGGTGAAGAAATCACGGTGCGACTACACGCGCGACGAAGCAATGCTAATTCATAACAATACGGCATTCCATACGTTGAACAACAGCAATAAACTAACCACGGAAAAAAGGTCATCGATTCGTAAGAAATTAACCGTGGAAAACGCAAAGTATCTACGATCTTTGGGATTTATTGTTAAAAAGTGAGAGGAAAAAATCATGTTTGGTGACATTTTGAACATCTCCGAAGAGCCGATCTTCGACAATCGCATAACGAAGATTGAGCTGCACACGTACAATCCGTATGCTAACACGACGTTCGAAAACAGTGATGAGATAAGGATACCCATTCAACAACAAGACCTGTACACGCTCCCGTGTAAAAGCTTCCTATACGTTGAGGGAAAACTTAGTTTATCAGGAAAACTTGAATTACCGGCTGGAGGAGAATCCCACATCGATACGGTGACCCTCGAGAACAACGCTGTTGCGTTTATGTTTGAGGAAATACGTTATGAATTGAACGGAGTGGAAATCGATCGGTCAAGAAATCCCGGTGCGACGACAACTCTGAAGAATTACGCGAGTCTGTCCAGAACGAGAAGCGACGCGTTGTCCAACGCTGGTTGGCTGTATGCCGATGACAAACAGAAGCAGACTGCAACGACCACGGCTGCGATACATTTCAACTTTTGCGTTCCTATGAGCGTTTTATTAGGCTTCTGCGAAGACTACAAACGCGTTGTGATAAATGCGCGACATGAATTGATTTTGATCCGCTCGCGTACCGACGCGAACGCGTTGCACAGTCCTTCCAACAACGCGAAACCTATTCTGGATCTGTACAAAATTCAATGGAGAATGCCGCACGTCGCATTGGATGAAGTACATAAGCTGTCCATGTTACGTATTTTAGACAGCGACAGACCGATCGGAATGACCTTTCGATCGTGGGATCTGTATGAATATCCACTACTACAGACGACTACGAAGCATACATGGGCGATAAAAACAGCTCTGCAAATGGAAAAACCGCGATATGTGATATTCGCTTTGCAAACCAATCGAAAGAATAACTTAACGAAAACGGTTACACGATTCGATCATTGTGCATTGGCAAATATTCGGCTTTACTTGAACTCGGAAACCTATCCGTACGATGATTTAAATATCGATTTTGAGAAAGGTAAATACGCGTTGCTCTACGACATGTATGCAAAATTCCAAGAATCGTACTACGGAAACGGCGAAGCGCTACTCAACGTCATGGATTTCCTGCATTATGGTCCACTCATCGTTCTCGATTGTTCCCGACAAAACGAAGCGTTAAAAAATGCTACGGTCGACGTGCGAATTGATTTCGAATGTCGAACCGACGTCCCTCCATCGACAACAGCCTACTGCTTAATGATACATGACCGCATCATGGAGTACAGTCCATTGACGAATATTGTTCGAAAAATTACTTAAACCGTTTATACAGATAAAAAATATATGTACTTGATCAAATAAAAAATTATGTGAAAGATCTTATTTTTTATTAAAAACAATCCTCCTCATACCCCACATTACGACAAACACTTGCAACCATCGTTTATTCCATTAGAAATATGACTTTAGATTTTGTATGATGTAATGCTGTGTGGATGAAACTGTCCATGGAAACATGACACCGGGTGAAAAGATAAAGAAATATGATACAATACCGCTCTAACATGCAAGATAAAAAATATGCTGACTTTACAGTAATAACATCCTCCTCCCCATAGATTTTTTTATATTAGTGGTGGGGGTATCCATTATAAATTGATCGCCGCAGTCGTCGTATGAAGTTATACCATAATAAACGTTGACAGTCACGGTGATCGCTATACATACAAAGTTACATCGCATAACAAACGTTGACAGTCACGGTGATCGCTATACAAAGTTACATCGCGTGTTTTTTATTATCCGACCAGCCAACTTTGGATATCATCCTTTCTTCAACGGTAAGTACATATAATACAAAATTAATAAACGATTGAAAAATCCGGTGAAAAAACTTTCTTTATTTAGATGGATCATATCTCTCACATCATTGACATGGATGGATTTATTGTTAAAAAAAATTCATGTGCAAAGAATTAGCCATGATCAATGTTTGTTACGACGGTGCGTTCGAACTCTCTGAATTTTGCTTAGGGGAGAAATTTCATTCTTTATCTGCCGCTGACAAAAAGTCGGCATGGTATGTCAGCAATTTCATACATGGGATTCCATTTAAAGATTTCGGCTATGAAAAATATCAGCAGGACGATATATTCAAAACTATTCAAAATTTTGTGTGTGATTATGCAAATCCAGTTGTAGCATATAAAGGAGGATGTTTCGAGAGAGACATCCTTCGAAAAATGAACATAAACTCAATAAATTTAGAAGATTTCAACTGCCCAAAATATGATGTACTAGTTCACGATCCCATGTATGAAATTGCTGACAAACCGTGTCGACTTCACTGTTGGCGATCGACAAAGAACGTCACATACCATTGTAGTCTGCGCGAAGTGCAAACATTTCGGGCATGGATTAACAATTCTAAAAAAACATGTATGGTATCAATCAGTTATAACACACGTCTTTGAATTTTTCCACACCTAAAACACCTCTTTTTTTACACAGTGTCTTCATAATGATTGTGAAATCAGAGATGGATCCTGCAATCGTCGCAACAACAGATCAGGATACCCCAGCAACACCTGATTATCGTCTCGAGAGTGACAGACTCCAAAGTTTCCACAACTGGGGTTACTCACACATCGTTCAACCTGAAAAACTCGCCGTCGCAGGATTTTTCTATCTGGGCGATGAGGATTTTGTTGAATGTTTTGAATGTGGTATACAGTTGACTCAATGGGACGATGACGATGATCCAATGCACGAGCATCGCGCCTGGTCGAGATCCTGTGCATACGTTCGTGGGGTGAACTGTGGCAACGTGCCAATCGGAGTTGATCCTGATACAATCCAGCCAAACCCGCGCGGTATAGACGTTTGTGGATTCAATTAAAGAATCGTCGCTCGAAGGTAAAAATAAATTTTTTCACAAATACTCTAAAGTATATAACATGGTACATATAACTGTCTGTTCGCAGGAAACGAAGAATCCCACTAATGTGTGAATATCTATGGCGAGGGGATGATAACGCGAGCCTTTGAACTGTGTCGGCGGCAACTACTGTTCACGTCTCTTTCTTTCCAATACGCTCTTCTTGGTTTGCGTTTGAAAACTTTCATGGTTAATTAAACCACATATAAAATTATATTATGTTTTGGTATGATGATGAGGCGATTTTTTGAATAAATAAATGTGACATTTCAAAAATAAAAATTTTTTATTTTGGTACAACCTTGAATAATCAATCCCAATTTCCCAAACTGAATGTAGATATGTTTGAAACTATTTTGTTTATTGAAAAAATACAAAAATATAAAATAATATACAATATTATAGCTATTCTTCATTCTCGTTCTCGTTCTCATTCTCGTTCTCGTTCGCATTCTCATTCTCGTTCGCATTCTCATTTTCATTCCCATTGTTATAAGTCTGAAAGGAGAAAAGATAGATTTTTTAAATTATTAATATTTTTTAATTAGTAAATATATAAAATCATTAACTCACCGTCGCTGCATATGATATTTGAAATGCTGTGATAAATTCATTATCCCCATTTTCAATATTTATATTGTACCGTCGGGCCGCATATTGCCATCCAGCTATGAACGCATCCCTCTCTCTCTCCGAATTAAATGTCTGTTAATATAAAATAGTAATAAAAAACTGACAATAAATAAATAAATAATATAAAAATATTTCATTTATACATACCAATAATTGCATTGTCTCGGCTAAGATGACATCATCATTCGCTAGCACGTAAGCTTCCATGTTTTCAAACTAAACTTGGCGTTGACAACACCCATTCTTATATAATGAAATATTCCCTCGCTTGCAAGTTTAGAAAGATGCTCGTTGCAGTAGATAATAAAATGAAATCTGAACTCGCAAAAGTTTCAATCAGCACTAATAGAGAGAACTGACAAAAAACAAATGTGTCCAGGTGCCTCAGCTTGGTAACTCTAAACCATGCGAAAGGATGCTGCTACAGATTATGGAACACGCTCCTCTTACAATGATATGAATAAGAACCGTGAAAACACGTTCCAACACACAATCCTACATGCATCGAAAATGATAAGGGAAACTTTATATCACTGTGGAGTAGAAACTCTCTCGATGTATGAGCAAAAGTTTGAAATAATGAAATATTCGCTCGCTTGCAAGTTTAGAAAGTTGCTCGTTGCAGTAGATAATAAAATGAAATCTGAACTCGCAAAAGTTTCAATCAACACTAATAGAGAGAACTGACAAAAAACAAATGTGTCCAGGTGCCTCAGCTTGGTAACTCTAAACCATGCGAAAGGATGCTGCTACAGATTATGGAACACGCTCCTCTTACAATGATATGAATAAGAACCGTGAAAACACGTTCCAACACACAATCCTACATGCATCGAAAATGATAAGGGAAACTTTATATCACTGTGAAGTAGAAACTCTCTCGATGTATGAGCAAAAGTTTGAATCGGTTAATTTCATATTTCCGTTTAAACGAATCTATCTTACATCTCTCTCTTACAAAGGGGGTATCGCGAAACGTGTTCGAAAACGTTTCTGGAGCACTATGGCCGCCACGGGGGAGAAGTGTCCAACCGTGGGAATGACACTGGGTGAAAAGATTATTGTAATAATTCCATGGAAAAAATATGACGTAATAATTCCATGACGTTTATTGCAACAATTACATGGAAAAAATATGGCGCAATAATTCCATGAAAAATATGCCGCAATAGTGCAAAATAATTCCATGAAACACCGCCCTTGACCTAGAAACGATCTCCCTTCGTTCCAAGAAAAATATAATTCCAAGAAAAATATGACGCAATAATTCCATGAAAAATATGTCGCAATATTGCAATAGTGCAAAATAATTCCACGAAACGCCGCCCTTGACCTAGAAACGATCTCCCTTCGTTCCAAGAAAAATATAATTCCAAGAAAAATATGACGCAATAATTCCATGAAAAATATGTCGCAATATTGCAATAGTGCAAAATAATTCCACGAAACGCCGCCCTTGACCTAGAAACGATCTCCCCTCGTTCCAAGAAAAATATAATTCCAAGAAAATTCCCCCCGCTCCCCTCCCCCCTCTCTCGAATATGCTTGTGCAATATCGCTCTGCGGCGGTACTGCTCTCCCGTGAAATAAGGTATGTTCTCTCGTGAATTTGAAAGTGATTTAGAACCCGCCTATATACCCTACTATCATATCTTAATGTATTCCCCGTAGCCGTATCACGTAGCATTCCCCGTAATCATTAATCGCACATCTCATAACATCCGACACATAGCATAGACTATGGTCTTATGAGACACCTATACATTCGACCCCCCGATTCCAAAACGAGTTCAGTTAGTCCAGTCAGTTCAGTTGTTCAGTTCGATTCAGACAGTCAGTCTGACACTCTCGTCAAGACCAGGGATGCCAGATGCGAGTCTCGCGGCTGCGAGTCTCCGTCCCTCGCCTAGATCCCCACTCTTACCACTACCGCTGGCGCGACCGAGTGCTAGAATGAGAGCGGTAGCATGCTACCGACTCGGTCGCGCCAGCAGTAGTGGTAAGAGTGGGGATAGCGGAGGCATGCATCTAGGCGAAGGACGGAGACGTAAGGGGCCACTTGAGCCGTTGAGCCGCACCGTCTGGCTTCCCTGGTGGGGATAGCGGAGGCATGCATCTAGGCGAGGGACGGAGACGTAAGGGGCCACTTGAGCCGTTGAGCCGCACCGTCTGGCTTCCCTGGTCAAGACTCCAGCGAGGCTCGTCGCCTCCTGGATGTCCCGGTCAGGACTCCGACGAGTCCTCGCTCTCATCCGCCTTCTTACGCGCTTCTAATTCATTGTAATCTCAATTCGTACGCTACAAATATAATCCCAGTATTAATTTAATAAGTGAGTCTCGCTTAGTTCACCTCCTTACATCCTCGCGCTTGTGATACTCTCCTTTCGATTCACGTTCTACCTGTTTCTGCGTTTCCAACTCGCACGTCTGAGCTTACCCAGGACCGGTGCATTCCTCTGGTTTCAACGGGAAACGCAGAAGCCTCTTTTCTTTCAATATATCAGTTCGACGCATTCTCTAACACGAGTATCACACGCCGCGCCGCGCCGGTCGTCATTATCAATCGCGGAAGCTCGCGCGCGTCAACGGACGCGAAACGGAGGACAGCAGCCACGAGGTATTCCCGTCAGCCGAGGACCGGCAGCTACGTGATCTTCCCAGAACGAGTGTGGATCATCGTTTTCCCTACAGCGGCCCAGCCGATTCGATTGCAGCCGTCAACGAGCAACGAGAGCAGTTCTCATCCGATTGTCCGATAAGTCGTTAAACATTTCCCTGCGAAGATTCGCGCCGTCCGAATTGTCTAGCTCTCGTCCGCCGCTTCGGGCGAATCTACTACCTGTAAGCGTTAAGTAGTATCCGCGTGTCCGCGAAAGTCGTGGTTCCCAGTCAGACGCCGGACGTACGTGCCGCGTGGACAAAAGGTTGTAACGCATTTGATCGTCCAGTAAGGGGAATGGGTCGCCGAACGATAATTTCGCGTAAGCCAGACTCCGGGACGTAACACCAGCGTGTAACGCGCGACCCAGGTGGCGAGTAAATAAACACTGTTGTGACATGTGTCATATCAATCGGTATTATCGACATTTCTGATATGGAGTATGCAGAGTACAAATGTTCTGCGTGTAAGAAGGAAATTAAAAACACGACTGTGCAGTGTAAAAAATGCAGAAGACTATTTTACCATCCTGGATGCGCTAACAAGCATAAGGTGTACAATAGTGCTCAAGAGCTTATAAAGTGCGATGGTCCATATGAGGAAATAAGGATTGGGTCTGATAAAGAAGAAGTGAAAAAAACAACCGCGGTTGGAAGTGATCGTGAGAGAAAGGGATCCATAGGTCCCTCGGGAAGTATGAATAGACCGGACGCAACTGATATGAAGATTGATTGGTTGGTGAGGTCAGTGAAGGAAATGAAAGATGAAGTTGCATGTAAAAAAGAAATCAAGTCAATGATCACAGAAATAGTTAGACGTGAGCTGGAAGAAATCAAACAAGAACTAGAGGAGATGAAAAAAAACATGCCAGATAGATGGGGAGAGACGACAGAGGATGGACGAAAGAGTTACGCGAGCGCAACCAGGGCTAAGGAGAAAGAGAGTGTGATAATAGTTAAGCCAAAGAAGCAGCAAGAAAGTGAAACGACAAAAAAACGAGTAAAAGAAAAAGTTAATATTACAAATATGGCAGTGGGAATAACAAAACTTAGAAAGGGAAACAATGGAACTGTCATTTTGGGATGTGAGAGTAAAAGTGAGATGGAAAAATTGAAAGTCACAGTACAAAACGAACTGGGTAAAGATTACAATATTGTAGAACCAATAGGAGTGAAACCAAAAATAAAAGTTATAAATATTGGTGAAGAAGAAATGGAACTGGACGAGAAAAATTTATTAAATATTATTATGAAACAAAATAAAATTGAAGAGGACAGGGAAGAGTTCCATATGCAGATTATCAAAAAGTTAACGAAAGGAAAAGCTAGCAAAGGAGAGATAAATAGTTCCATAATAATAGAGCTTGACGAGGGAACCCATGAGATAGTAATGAGAAGAGAGAAAATAAATGTAGGTTGGAGGAAATGTCGTGTATTCGACTACTATAGTGTCAAAAGATGTTTCAAATGTTGGGGACACTATCATTTAGCTAAAAATTGTACACGTCAGGAAACCTGCCATAAGTGTGCAGGCCAGCATAAAGCGAGTGAATGCAAGACGAATAAGGAGAGATGTGTAAACTGCATGCATAAAATAAAGACGTACAATTTGAGGATAAACGATGAACATGATGCTCTAAGCAGGGACTGTCCAACATACCTGAGAGCATTGGAAGAGGAAAAGAAGAGAGCAGGCGCAAGAAATATAATATAGCAACCAAAGACGGAGATGGAATCAATCGTATGCATGAACGCTCAGAGTCTATTAGCACATAAGGATGAGATAATGCATCAGATTATCAAGGGAATAAATCCTGCCTTTGTAGCGTTATCAGAAACTAGAATAACACAAGACATCGAAGAATCTGAAGTGAACGTGCCAGGGTACAACATAGTTAGATGTGATGCTGAAAATCGAAATACAGGAGGACTTATTCTATACGTGAAAAACAATATTAAGTATTGTGTAGTCTTAGTAAAGAAGTTAATAGCGAATTGTTGGTGTATAGCGATAGAAGTACAGGATAAAATATACAAAGGGGTAATAATTGTAGTATACCACTCACCAAGTGCAGCGGATGGTGATTTTATAAGATTCTTAGAAGAAATAGTTGAATCAGTTATAATAAAAGGAGAATGTATATTGATAGGTGACTTTAATATAGATATGAGGTTGGACTCATTCTACCCGAGAAAGTTACGAACGACAATGTTAAGCTTAGGGATGAAACAGCTTGTCAACAAGCCAACAAGAATCACAAAAGATAGCCAAACAACCATTGACTTAGTTTTTGCCAATAATGAGATAACAGTCGATGTGCGTGATAAGCCTAAAATAGCCTCCTAGAAGTTAGCCCCCCACTTGTGGAATTAAATAATTTCAACACTTGTGCTGAGTTGTGCTAGGTTTGTGCTACATTGTGCTCGAATATTACAGCTGTAATATAAAAAATAAGACTAAAAATTTTAAAAAACGATTTTTTCAGTAGCCCCCCACTTTTCATTTTTTTCAATTTTCTCAATTGTGCTAAGTTGTGCTAGGTTGTGCTAAAGTATTACTTCAAAAAAATGAAAAATAAAGAAGTTATGGCAAATAATCGTTTGGGACATCTAATTAACGTTTAAGATAGTAACAATCATCCAAACAGGATATAATCGTATATCTGAGTTGTGCTAGCCTAGCACAAGTCAGCACAACTTCCGATTTCGCCAGCACAACGATATAAAGGGCACTTTACTCTTGTCCGCGGCTCTTCGCGCATCGATAATATATCATTAATTGGGTTTTCCCGTTATCCCAGAGAAATGATATTGCATATCCGAGTTGTGCTAGCCTAGCACAAGTCAGCACAACTTCCGATTTCGCCAGCACAACGATTTAAAGGGCACTTTACTCTTGTCCGCGGCTCTTCGCGCATCGATAATGTATGATTAATTGGGTTTTCCGACGTCCCAGATACATGATATTGCATATCCGAGTTGTGCTAGCCTAGAACAAGTCAGCACAACTTCTGATTTCGCCAGCACAACGATTTAAAGGGCACTTTACTCTTGTCCGCGGCTCTTCGCGCATCGATAATATATCATTAATTGGGTTTTCCCGTTATCCCAGAGACATGATATTGCATATCCGAGTTGTGCTAGCCTAGCTTAATTGTTGAATGAGCCCAATTAATCATATATTATCGGTCCGCAAAGGGCTGCGGACAAGAGTAAAGTGCCCTTTAAATCGTTGTGCTGGCGAAATCGGAAGTTGTGCTGACTTGTGCTAGGCTAGCACAACTCGGATATGCAATATCATGTATCTGGGACGTCGGAAAACCCAATTAATCATACATTATCGATGCGCGAAGAGCCGCGGACAAGAGTAAAGTGCCCTTTAAATCGTTGTGCTGGCGAAATCAGAAGTTGTGCTGACTTGTGCCAGGCTAGCACAACTCGGATATGCAATATCATGTCTCTGGGATAACGGGAAAACCCAATTAATGATATATTATCGTTGCTCGAAGGGCCGCGGACAAGAGTAAAGTGCCCTTTAAATCGTTGTGCTGGCGAAATCGGAAGTTGTGCTGACTTGTGCTAGGCTAGCACAACTCAGATATACGATTATATCCTGTTTGGATGATTGTTACTATCTTAAACGTTAATTAGATGTCCCAAACGATTATTTGCCATAACTTCTTTATTTTTCATTTTTTTGAAGTAATACTTTAGCACAACCTAGCACAACTTAGCACAATTGAGAAAATTGAAAAAAATGAAAAGTGGGGGGCTACTGAAAAAATCGTTTTTTAAAATTTTTAGTCTTATTTTTTATATTACAGCTGTAATATTCGAGCACAATGTAGCACAAACCTAGCACAACTCAGCACAAGTGTTGAAATTATTTAATTCCACAAGTGGGGGGCTAACTTCTAGGAGGCCCTAAAATAACGGATCACGCACTGTTAGAAATTAAAATGTCATTAAGTAGATCGAATAATACCTATAGATTAGTTAGCGGTAGAGACTATAGCACATTTAACGTGTGCAATTTCCTTAAATTATTAGAAAGGAATGTAATAAGGGGTCAGGGCTTAAATGTGAATGTGAGGGCGGAAAAATTGATTGGCGTAATAGTTGATACACTGGAGAAAGTAGCCCCTAAGAAAACATTTAGAATACCAAACATATGGTATGGAAAAAGATGGTTCTCGAATAAAATATTAGTAGCTGCATCGGAAAGGGATAATGCGTTTCGGAAAGCTGTGTCGACAGGCACGGAGCAAGATTGGTTAACATATAAGGTTGAAAGAAACAAGGTAGTTAAACTTATTAAAATTAGAAAGAAAGAATATAATGAAAGTATGATAGATCAAAATAGGAATGATCCTGCAACTATGTGGAAAACTTTAAAAGAAATAATTAGAGGAGAATCAGTGGAGCAAAAAATTAATATAGAAGACATAGACTTTGAAATAGAGAGTAGCATAGTGGATAATTGCAATATAGCGGACAAGTTTAATATATTCTACATAGAAAGCATCAACAAGATAGAAGAAGGTAAAAAAAAGGATAGGATCGCCTGAAATAAAACATAATCGAACAGTCGCGGGGAAGCGGCCCGCTTCTGCTGCGCACGCATCGGACCATACGCAAACAAACGCTTGAAGTATGTGTGACTCTTATGTCACTCCAACACTCCCACTACTTGGGCGTTTTGTGCACGCGTTCTAAGATGTTCATTTCTGTGCGCAATACATTGAATTTTTCGTAGCTTAACGGCTTCGTCAGTATGTCGGCGCATTGATCGTGGGTACTAACGTATTTCGTATCGATCTCGCCATCTCGCAATATCTCGCATATAAAATGATAGCGAACATCGATGTGCTTAGATCTGCGATGAAATTCGGGATTTGGAGACAATCTTATCGCGCTTTGGTTGTCCACATTTAAAATCGTAGGCCCGACACATCCATGTTCGATATCTGAAAATAATTTTCGCAGCCATACGGCCTCCTTAGTTGCCTCGCTCGCCGCTATGAACTCAGCCTCAGTCGTACTCATGCTGACGGTCGCTTGTCTCTTCGAAGACCATGCTATACATCCGCCGTTCATCATAAAAACATACCCGGTTGTGGACCGGCGCGTGTCGAGATCGGCGGCATAGTCCGCATCAGAGTATCTGACAAGTACGCTCGACTCGCGTTCGCAGCGAAACAATAGCCCAAAATTTTGGGTTTCCTTGATGTAGCGCAGGATTCGTTTTACTGCGCGCCAATGAGACTCATCGTGTTTATCGAGGAATCTGCTGGCAACGCCCACAGCATACGCAATATCAGGTCGAGAAATCATTGCTAAAAATAATAACGATCCTACGACTTCGCGATATGGAAAATTGAACTCGGGCTCTAGAGGACTGACTAGCCTGACGTGCGGATCGGCCGGTATCCTAATGGGGTTTGCATCTTCCATGTTAAACTTTTGTAGCATTCTTTTTATATAGTTCGCCTGACTTATGAAGATGCTGTCCTTTTCGCGTGAAATTTCCATTCCGACAAAAACCTTTAAATCGCTCGCAGTTATCTTGAACTTTTCTTTGAAAACTTTAACTAGTTTTTCCAAAGTGTCCGGCCTTTGGGCTAGCAACAATCCGTCGTCGACATACAATGATAAATAAGCTTTATCGCCTTCAAAAAAACCTACATAGACGCATTTGTCGGCGCTGATTTGCGTCGAGCCCATGCTTCTTATAAAAAGATCGAATTTATCGTTCCAGCAACGTCCGGATTGTTTCAGGCCGTAAATCGCTTTATTTAGCTTTAAAACGAGGTTCTTATTGCTAATGTTTAGACCATCGTGGACGCGCATGTAAGTAGTCTCCTTGAGGTCACTATTTAAATAAGCTGTACTGACGTCAAATTGTAAAGCGCCCAAATTTTCTTTGGCTGCTATCGCAAGAAGGAGGCGCACCGATTCGAACCGTACTACAGGTGAGAAAATCTCGTTATAGTCTACCCCCGCTTCTTGCGAGAAGCCTTGTGCACACAATCGTGCTTTATAGCGCTGCAAATTTTCGCCGCCTAAATCTTTTATTTTGAAAACCCATTTAAAACCTATTGGTTTTCGCCCTTCGGGTAGCTAAACGATATCCCAAGTCTTATTTCTCGCGTGAGCATCTAATTCCTCGTCGATCGCGCATTTCCAAAGCGCGGAATCGTCGCGGCTCAACGCTTCTTTGAAGCTGGTTGGCGGATCGTAAATGACAGTGCACGCTTGGTATCGTTACGGTGGTTTTATCTCTTGGCGCGGGCGTAAGTTATATTTTCGATCGTTCGCTTGTACATTTTGGGGTACATTGGTTTCAGGTACATCGGTTTCAGGCGCGTTCACGTTACTATCAACGAGAGGTTCGACAAGCTGCGCCCGTGCATCATTCACCGGTGCTTCGCGATTGATCTCATCGGAATCAATAGAAATCCGCGCGTATTCTTCGCTCGCGGTATTCGGTAAACTCTCGTTAAAAATTACGTTCCTCGAGATAATTATACGCCCGGTTTGAGGATTAAACAATCGATAAATTCCAGACTCGATTTCGTATCCTACAAAAATGAGCTTCTGTGACTTGGCATCCCATTTTTTTCGAAATAGATCGGGGATGAGTGCGAACGCGTCACATCCGAACACGCGTAGGTGCGATAAATTGGGCTTTTTCTTAGTCCATAGTTCGAACGGCGTAGCTGCATTCGAACGTGCGCTCAACGTTCTGTTCAGAACATACACGGCTGTATTCACGGCTTCAGCCCAGAGACGCGTCGGTTCGCGACAACAACATCGTGCGCGCGCTTTCGACGATCGTTCGCATTTCGCGCTCCGCGCGACCATTCTGTTCGGGTGTGTACGGTGCCGACGTCGAAAGCTTAATTCCTCTAGCTTCTAAGAAATTCATGACGTCTTTATTTTTGTACTCTAGCCCGTTATCCGACCGCAAAATTTTTATTTCTCTGCCGAAATGATTTTTGACTCTATTTGAATACGTTTTTAGCGCTTCGAAAGTGTCGTTTTTGTGTTTGAGAAAATACACCGTGCGAAATCCGGATGCCTCGTCTTTGAATAGCAAAAAGAACTTCGCTCCGCCGACGGACGTTTTTTGCATCGGGCCGCAAAGATCGGAGTGTATAATTTCACCGGGTGCGGCATTTGTGCTCTTTTCAATCCTTTTGAAAGGCAATTTAAATTGTTTTCCAAGCGGACAATCTTCGCAAAAAGACTGCGTTTTACCAACTACAGATACGCCGGAGACAATTTCGCGCTTTAACATATCATTAATGCGATCGTAATTAACGTGGCCCATGCGTTCGTGCCACAATTTTATCGGTGCGGCGGATGCATAGTTTGCTTCGTGTTTTACGCTAGGTGTTATTAACAATTTTGTCAAATTATTCCGCTGCTTAATGCCTTGCGCCAACAAAACTTTATTTTTTGAAAAAATATTCGCGTGATCTTGATCGAAAACGATTGAACATTCATTCGATGTACATACACCCGTAGAAAATAAATTCTTTTTAAGCGAAGGGACATACAAAACATCGTTAATAACACCATCAAGCCATGCATTGTCAACTAGCCTTTTTATAAAGATTCTAAGAGTTCGTGGAACCACTCCCGATGGCACGAGAGGTGGCGCGATGCGCCACTGTCCAGTATCCAACACTCCTTGTCGTCTGTTTCACGCAAACAATTGAGACTTTGCTCCGATTCTAAAATATTCGCGTCGATGTCCGCGGGGTTTTTACGACTTTCGGAGACCACAAACGCACTGAAATTCGCGGAATTTTCTGGACTCGACTGACTTCTTCCGTCGTTATTCGAATTTTGACCCGCGCTTTTCGATCGCTTTTTAAAGAAACAAAAACGCGCAACGTGACCCGGCTTTTTACAAAAATTACATGTCATGGGTTTCTTACGCTTATCCGCATTGTTGCCGCCGAACCGATGATTGTTGCTCCGTTCCCTGGAAATGCTGACGGCAGCGAGAGCGCTGTCTACGCTGTCCATGGCCGTCATTCGGTTTTCTTCTCGCAGCAATCTTTCCCGTAGGTTCGCCAACGTCTGCTCAGCCGGGGCGACGCTCTCCCATGCCGACACGAAAGCGTTGTATTTGGCCGGCAACGTGCTCAATATTTTTGCCATGAACATCGTGTCTGAAACTGGCTCGTCGATGTCCTTGAGTTGTCGGGCGAGATTTTCCACCTTGGCAACGTGTTGTGGTATTGAGTCTCGAGGTACAACGCGGTACTCGTGGAATTTCGTGGTGAGCGCCAACTTATTCGATGCACTTTTTTGTTCATGTATGCTCGAAAGTTTGTCCCACATTTCATTTGCACTCAAACACGTCACAAGATACTCGAGCTGGCTGTACTTCATAGACGCGGATAGAAAGAACATAGCTCTCGCGTCTCTCTTGATCCACGTGTTCCTCAGCACCACGTTTTCGTCCGTAACCGGGTCCGGCTTTACATCTCTTCCTTCCACAATGTTGAGAAGGTCGTGGGCGACGAAGACAGCCCGCATCTGGAACTTCCAGAGCTGATAGTTCTGCCCGAGGAACTTCGAAATATTCCTCAAGTCTGATGTGTCCGCCATCTTATCAGTTTGTTGCTCGAAAAGTCAAAAGCAGGCACACAAAAAAAAACTCACGACATAGAAAAACTTTTCACAAAGCGTTGTCAACAGTAACCAAAATTAGAACATGGACGTCCTGGGCCCATAACCTGTTGAGGACTAGGGGTTACTCCAAAAATAAAAAGGACGGACGTAAATTGTGTAGTTTAATAGGAGTCGTGATGTTGCACACTGCACGGACATAAGGCGAGTGAGCCATCAGAAGAAGGTAAAAAAAAGGATAGGATCACATGAAATAAAACATAATCGAACAGTCGCGGGGAAGCGGCCCGCTTCTGCTGCGCACGCATCGGACCATACGCAAACAAACGCATGAAGTATGTGTGACTCTTATGTCACTCCAACAACTTATATATGCCATAGAGTCATAAGATACATTAGAAAATTTTGAAATGATTGAGACAAAGCAGTTAGAGAAAATTGTTATGAATTTAGCCAACAAAAAGGGAACGAATGAGGGAATATCAAGTGAACTATTGAAGTCAGTATTCCATGTGATAAAAGATGAATTTATAGGCGTAATTAATGATTCGTTGAGGACGGGTCAATGTCCTGATGGATGGAAAACATCTACGATTGTTCCGATACCAAAAGTAAACAAACCTAAAAAAGCTAGCGAATATAGACCTATCAATATGCTTCCAATCTATGAAAAGGTGCTAGAACTTGTGGTTAAAGAGCAAATTGAAATGTACTTAGAAAGGAACGACATAATCACAGAACACCAATCGGGATTCAGGAAACGACATTCGTGTGAAACAGCGCTTCAGATGACCATAGATAAATGGAAATTGGAAATTAGCGAGGGCAAAATGGTAGGGGTAATATTCATGGACTTGAAAAGGGCATTTGAAACAGTAAATCGAGAAAGGTTAGTTGGTAAATTAGAGCAATATGGAGTTGGCGGTACAGTTCTGAATTGGTTTAAATCATATCTGTGTAATAGGAGACAACAGTACGTTGTGGTGATATAATGTCTAACCTGATGGAGAATGATCATGGAGTATCACAGGGCTCTGTATTAGGACCCTTGTTATTTATTATTTACTGTGACGTGGCACTGTTTGCCAACGTCTTCCGAAGGATAAGATCGGAAGACCGGGTCATATTCCGGTAGGCTAAGAGCGGAAAAATAGGGGCGAACGCTCTCCCTGGGCACGAGCGAGACAAATGGGCGAACTCTGATACTTTGAGCGTCGCGCCAATTTGCGCGACGCGAGTTTGCAGGACCGTAATCAGGTCCCCAAGGGGGGGACCTGACGAACTTCTTCCCGCAAACGGAAATGGAACAAGGATGGCTCCGACGAGAACCCTGCCAGAGAACAGCAGAGAGATCGACGTGGCTCAGGATAAACAACCTGGAGGCGCCGACAAGAAGTCCACGGCCAAGACAGAAATCTCAGCCGTCTTGCCGTCGCCTCACCCGGAGAGAAACCTGGCCAGTTGCCGGATTGGCTGACAGCGATCACCTCAGCAGGGAGCGGCCAATCGACGGGCACCGCTGCCGGAGAGGCCGCCAATCGCCGGAGCCCAGGGACCGTCACGCAGGGCGAGGCCCCTGCCGAAAATCAGAGCGCGATAGGTCCGAGCGTTACGCGGGGAGAAGCGAGCGGAAGGGGGGGACGCTTCGCTTCCGCGTTCCCGAGTCATCGCGTAGAAGATCACTTCTTCGTTGGCTCTAGTCGAGACTAGCTCTCTTAAATTTCCAATTAGCGATAAGAGTAATTTGTGAGACGATACCTGCCGGAACAGAGGGACAGAAACGATCCGTTGTCCACGACTTATTCAACAACACCTTGGGTAAGCCTTTGTCGGATTCTCATCCGAATAATAAAGTGATCTTTCTTTCGCGTTGGCTCGGGAAGCATTTTGGGTTCGCGATCGCGTCGGCGAAAGATCGGCGTAGTTACGGGCTGCCGGAAGCAGCGTTAATTCGCGAGCGGCACGTAATTGCCGAAGACGAACGCGCGGGGAAAATTATTAGCGGGTGCCAAGCACTATTTTCTTTGCGAGGATCCGCGCGTCGTCGTTTCTTTCACGCTAGCCTCGTCTCGTCCCACGGTGGGACGTCGCCTCGTGCTCGCGTCGTACTCGAGACACGTGTTAGTTCGACGAGAAGCCATTGTTACGCGTTTTCCATCGAATTCGGGCGTAGAACGCGGGTTCCGCGGACGCCAACGCCGTCATCGCGTTGCTGCCGAATTCAACGCGAAGTTCGAATTACGTTCGAACGAAGAAGAGCGCGTGCGACTAAGATCCGTCGACGACCACCTGTCACGCGCCGGCGAAAAGCTGCCGGTTACTGCTGGCAGCCCCGTTGTACATTCAGTCGAGTAATAAAGTCTCGTTAGCCGAAATTCGCTGAGAGTCAAGATTATTACGTGAGAAACCTTCCCGCCGCGGGGAACGCCTCGCGTTCACTCCGCGTAGTACCCTGAACCCGTTCGCGAAGAGTTTTGTCGAGTTGTCGGTGACCGTCGGCTCGTGAAAACGTTTCTCGAAGTGCTCGTCGCTGTGGCGACTTAGCGTGGCACCTTAAAACAGTGCCTGGCGCCCGAACACCTTGGCGAAGATTTCGAGAAGCGACGAGTCGACGAATCACTTTTGTCCCGGGTGGACCGCGTTTCGTGCGGCCGACCGCGGCCCGGCCTTCCGGCCCATAAATACCCGGTGTCGCTAGGTTTTCGCCGTCCAGAGGACGAGGGAAAGCTAGTCGACGTGACAAATTTGGCGCCCGAACAGGGACATCTCGCTGAAAGAGCGACTTGTATAAGGGCTGTTTCGAAAGGAGATGCGCGGAACGACGTGAGGCTCTCACGGGAATCTCGAATTTTTTTCTCGTCGAATTTTTCTCGTCGAACGGACAAGGTCCGGGTGCGAACGTGGCCGTCGCGGCGTCGAAAACAAACACCCGTTACGACCGTGAAATTCCTACGACTTTCGCAGAGCCAACGAAGCGAGCACATTTCTTATATGACCTGTTATTGATTGGAATTTATTTGTTTTGTTGTGGCAGCGGCTGGATTGAATTTCGGATGTAAATTTCCGAAATTGATTTCAGATCAAAGCTGCCGGTATTGATTTATAAATTGTGATATGTTGTCTTGAATTTTTGATGCATTATTTTGCCAATTTTGTATTGAATTGAACTGATTTTTATTTATGAATTGTGTATGCTATTTCATGTATTTTTTTTTCTGAATTTCGAATCGAACGGAGAACGATCCTGATGTGAGATGCGACTTCGCAGATTGGATTCGGTTGAACGGAAAGTATTACGCTATTTTCTCGTAGACCGAATTGAGACTGTGATATCGTTGAAATGCATCTATTGATTTCCATGATGTTCGGTTTCGAAATTGATTTATCATGTATTGAAATGCGATTATTATGCCATATATTGATTGATTCTGCCTTTCCTGTGCTATTCGTGTACTTATCGTTCGATTATTTATTCAACTTTAATATTTATTTTTCCGTATTTATTTTCGTTATTTATTCATGTTGGTTTTTCTCTTTATTTATTACCATTATTTTCTTCCGTGCTTTCGCGGGCAAATTGTAAATATTCTTGTTGTCCAATTTTGAGAGGGAATAGCGAGTCCGCGTACTCTCTGCTTTTCTTTCCTTTTCTTTCTTTCTTCTCTTCTCACCTTTTCTTTTCTCTCTACGCTCTATTCTTCCTCGCACCGTAAATTCCTCGTTATTCTCCCTCGTTAATTTCTAGTCAATTTTTTTTTGCTGTGATATTCTATTTATTTTTCCGTAATTTATTGATTCTATTAATTTATTTCCTTTTCGTCGTGTAATATTTATTTTGTTTCGAGTTCAGTGCTAATTTATTAAACTTGTTCCGTTCGTTTTCTTTTTTTTTGATTGAGAACTGCGGTTTCGACGGGTTCGAAACCCCAGGTTGGCACAGGAAAGACCCCATATATTTATTGTGTATTGGTTTTGTTTTTCTTGTTTTTTTTTGTGTTGCTTCTTGCGGGGTGCACCCAGAACGGGTGAACTCCTTTATAAATTTGGTGATGGACGGGGCGTATTAAGAAGCTCTGCCGTCGTAGAGAGTAACGTCACGTGTCGTTCGATTAGTTTTGGAATATTACGCTCACTTTTTGCGATACGGGAGAATAGCTGCCGGAAGGCGCTGCCCTTGCGATCACCTGCGGGTGAATTAGTATTTGCGATCACCGATTGGTGAATTTAATTACGACGGAATATTGTTACTGCCGGTTACGACAAATTGCCGGGCAGAATCGTTTAGGGACGACCTCGCGAACCGATTAGTTTTCGTTCATTCGTTTTTTTTGGTAACGAGTTGCGAGATAGTTCGGTTGCGAGAGTAGTACGACAAGAATTGCTGGGGGAGGACGCAGTACGAATTCAGGGAAAAATTGCGCTGCCGGAGTAGTAAACCGTTCTCGGTCACCCGGTAGACCACTCGAGGAATTCGAGGAAAATTTTTTTCGTAAGCGCTTGTTGACAACGAGACGCTTGTTTATATCGGGACGCGGTCGAGATCAAGTTCCCTTTGTTGGCGCGTCGTAAGGCCGGAACCGAGATAACCTTGCCGGGGTACGACCGGCAAAACAAACAAACGGTGTTTATTGCCGGGGCAATTTAGGACGGTATTAGGGTGTCAATCGGGTACGGAATTTCGAGCTGCCGGTAAACATGCTACAACTGGACCGCGAAGGGGGGGACGACTGGGACTACCTCTCCGCTTATAATGAAAATGAGGACGAGGACGACCCCTATAATCCCGACGCGGTAACTTCGGATGAGGAGCGGGACGCAGAGGCAAGGTCGCCACCCCGTGACTTTACTCTGCAGGTACCGCTACCCGGAAAGTGGGAATACCACCCGCGAACGCCCCCGAAGCGAGAATGGGGAGAACAGCCGTCAGAGGCTACCCCGGGTATCTTGGGTGAACCCTCTCCGAGTATCAGTGGCGAAATGTATTGCCGGGGAACGCCGTTATCGGAAATAATGAGACGGTGGCGGACGACATTTGCCGGGGCGCCCGGGGAAGATTCAGTAACCTTCCTCGAACGCCTCGCAGAACGCCGCAAGCATAATAACATCCCAGACCGATACTTGCTTCGTTGCATGACGGTTTGTCTAGAGAGCACGGCATTGCACTGGTACAAGCAGAGGGAAGCCCAGATAAAAACCTGGAGCGACTTCGAGCGCGAATTTCGGGAGTATTTCGTGGACCCTGATTATTATGACACCCTAACGCGGAATATAAAAGATCGTTCCCAGGGGGAACACGAACCCGTCCGCGACTATCTCACAAGTATGGGGGGGATGTTCGACCGATTAGACACTCCGTGGCCGGAGGAGAAGAGGATGACACGAACCTATTGGGGGGCGAAACCATCCCTCCGAAACGCGATCGCGTATGCGACGATAACCCGGCTAGGCCAATTGGAGAAGGCGTTAATAGAGGCAGAACGCGAAACAGATATAGAGAAATTAAAACGGAATCCGAAGCAGTCGGAAATGGCTCATCCGATTTTCGCGTATGACCCCAATCGCCACGCCTCTCGCAAACAACCGGGGAGAGGGAGGACCGTGCACGTGGAGTACGCGAACGCGATCACTGCCGGGGGTGGCGAAGAGGGCGACCGGACCCCCACCCACACCCACGAGGAATACCGACCCGGCCCGGGCAAACGAGACTCTTTAGCGCCGTGCGCGAAAGTTTATTCAGCTGCCGGGCGAAGAGAATCGGGAGACCGGACCGACTCAAGGGATCGGTCAGATAGTAACGCGCCGCGAAAGCCGGAAGAAACCGCGAATACTGATCGGTGGACGAAACGGCCGCGCGACAATCAACGCGCGTCCAAGGGTCGGCCGTTCAGATGTTGGAATTGCCAAAAAGACGGGCATAGATCGCGGGATTGCCGGGAAGCACCACGAATACATTGCTTCAGCTGCGGGGCGCAGGGGGGTAACGATAAATAGCTGCCGGAACTGCAGTAGGTCACCGGGAAATGGGGGGAGAAGTCGCTCGAGGGGGCCAGAGGGACTTCGCTCGACATAATATCGGCCCGAATATTAACTTACGGGGAGAAAAAGAGACCGCCTCTATTAACGATCGAAGTACTGGTCGGAGAATTGCCGGTTCGCGCGCTAGTGGATTCGGGGTCATCGATCACTTTCGTCAGTCGGGACGTAGTAGATCGAATTCGCGACGGGGCCGTAACAATAGAAAATACCGAGAAGCCCTGCTATTTCCTCCTGGCCACGGGGACCATCGATCGAGCAGTCGAACGGGCCCATTTCTCAGTGAGAATAGGGAAAAGGGAACACCGAATCTCGGCACGCGTATTAGACAGTCTCGTCACCCCTCTCCTATTGGGTACAGATTCGATTGCACTCTTCGGGATTGTGGCGGAATACCACAACGCGATTTGGTATTTTGCGTCTCATCCGAATGAGAAATTTCCCTTCGAGGACGCTCCCCCAGCCACCGTGTGCTGTGGGTTACAATTATTAAACGATGACGAACAACATCGTTTGGCGAAATTCCTCGAGGCCGAGCTGCCGGAATTCGAAAGGATGACGGGCAAAACCGACTTGATCAGCCACCGGATAGACGTGGGCGACCATCCACCCATTAAACAACGCTATTATGCCGTCTCTCCCAAAATACAGGAGGCAATTTATAAGGAGGTGGATACCTTGTTGGCCGACGGCATAATAGAGCCGTCGCAAAGTGGATGGTCAAGTCCTATTGTGATGGTTAAGAAGCCCAACGGAAAATATCGATTCTGTTTAGACTTTCGCAAGGTGAACGAGGTCTCGAGGAAAGACGCGTACCCGTTACCGCTCATGACACAAATTTTAGACAAGTTGCGATCAGCCAAGTACATTTCGACCCTCGATCTCAGTCAGGCTTATTTCCAGATTCCGTTAGAACAAAAGAGTCGCGAAATAACAGCCTTCACGGTGCCGGGTAAGGGGCTCTTTCAATTTTGCAGAATGCCATACGGGCTGACGGGAGCCCCGGCTACATTCCAACGTTTGTTAGACCGTCTGATTGGGCCGGAGATGGAGCCCCACGCGTTTGCTTATCTAGACGACATAATTATCGTAACAAAAACCTTCGAACAACACCTGGAATGGTTAAAACGCGTTCTAGATAAAGTAAAAGCTGCCGGTCTAATAATAAACCCGGAAAAATGTGAATTTTGCCGCGCGGAGGTACGTTATCTGGGTTTCGTTGTCAGTAGAGAAGGGTTAACCGTGGATCCGGAAAAGATCCAACCGATATTAACGTATCCAGCCCCGAAGAACGTAAAGCAAGTGCGGCGATTCTTAGGGATGGCATCCTGGTATAGGAGGTTCATCCCGGGATTCGCTACACTTGCGGAACCGTTAAACGAGCTACTTCGGAAGGATCGCGAATGGACTTGGAAGGACGGTCAACAATCCGCCTTCGAAGCCCTACGCGACAGAATTGCCACCGCGCCTACGCTATCATGCCCTGACTTCGAAATACCATTTACGGTACAAACCGACGCGAGTACTGTCGGGTTAGGGGCTGTACTAACCCAAGAGATCGAGGGTAACGAAAAGGTGATCGCATTTGCGAGTCGAGCGCTCACGCTGCCGGAGAGAAAGTACTCGGCAACGGAGCTAGAGTGTCTAGCGATAGTCTGGGCGGTAGAAAAATATAGGCCTTATTTAGAAGGGT
The DNA here is from genome assembly GCA_963966675.1 of Lasioglossum calceatum. NCBI lineage: Eukaryota > Metazoa > Arthropoda > Insecta > Hymenoptera > Halictidae > Lasioglossum > Lasioglossum calceatum. The sequence goes on along the minus strand of CAXAAD010000265.1, from coordinate 102,475 downwards.
ACAAATTCACGGTGATCACAGATCACAATAGCTTACGGTGGCTGCGGAAGTTACAAAACCCTTCAGGACGATTGGCGCGATGGGCTTTACAGCTCCTCGAATACGACTTCGACGTAGTATATCGACAAGGCGCGTTGAACAAGGTGCCGGATGCCCTTTCACGGGTGTATGAGGGAAGGGAGGCCGTCAGTGGGGAAATTGAGGTAGCCGCTGCCGTGCGTGCGAAGTGGTACGAGAGCAAATTCGCGGAGGTAGAGGGAAACCCCCAAAAATTTAAGGACTGGTCCATACGAGATGGGGAATTGTTTTGCCGGAGGACCGATCCTCTGATTGCAGAGACCTTAGGTCAAGATGGGGACGAATGGAAATTAGTAGTCCCTGAGGAACGCAGAACCGAGATCTTGCAGGAGGCACATGACGGTCCTCAAGCAGGACACTTAGGTATCGAAAAGACGTATCACCGCGTCGCGACACGATACTACTGGCCGGGCATGTACAGAACAACCGTGGAGTACGTAAGACGCTGTACCACTTGCCAGCTGACGAAAGTGGAGCAAACACTCCCTTCCGGGCTGATGGGTCGGCGCCGCATCGATATGCCCTGGTCAGTAGTAGCTGCCGATATAATGGGTCCGTTTCCTCCTAGCAAGTCCGGCCATGCGTACCTCCTCGTGATTCAAGATCTATTCACGAAATGGATCGAGTGTGCCCCACTTAGACGAGCGACCGGTCCAAAAATTGCGGAGGCCCTCGAAAACCTTATCTTTTCGCGGTGGGGAACACCAGATGTGCTCCTCACAGATAATGGCACAGAGTTTGCCAATAAATGCCTACACGAATTGGCGGACGAATACGGAATTCGTATAAGTACAACCCCTCCGTACCACCCGCAGGCGAACCCGGTAGAAAGAGTCAATCGAATACTAAAAACGATGATGGTCGCGTACATCGGAAGAGACCACCGAGAGTGGGACGTGCATTTGTCTAAGTTCCGATTCGCGTATAACACGGCCCACCATTCGGTACTGAAAACTTCTCCAGCATTCTTGAATTTCGGGCGAGAACCGCGGCCAGCGAAATGCGTGCGGGCGAGCAGCGAGCCGCCATTAAATATGGAATTAGCGCCGACGAAACAATGGAAAGGTCGGGTGGCCCAGCTGCAGACGTTGCGCAGCTGGGTAGTAGAAAATTTAGAGGATGCGTATAATAGACAGGCGCGTTACTATAATGAGCACCATAGGGATACGGAATTCGAGGTCGGGGACAAAGTAATGAAGCGAAAAAGAGTTCTCTCCTCAGCGGCACAGCATATCGCGGCGAAACTGGCTCCCAAGTTCATCGGTCCCGTCGTGGTAACAAAGAAGTTGTCACCAGTGGTATACCAACTAGCCACAGACGACGGGAAGGACTTGGGAAAAGCGCACGTCAGCGACCTTAAGGCGTACCGTCCATCTTACGCACCAGAGGATATCGACTAATGGTAACAGCTTCCCCAACAGAGCACTCAAGGAAAAGCTGCCGGAAGAACCCCAAGAATGAAGAAGAGAGAGACTTGCCCGAAGAAGAAGCTGTGGAGGGCCCTCTTCGAGGCGTACGCCCTGGAGGGAGAAGCTGCCGTGGGGGAAATAGTAAGGAGATATAAGAAGGAGGTAGAAGGAGTGTGCAGCAGGGACGCAGCCACACAGACGGAGGTCAGGGACCTGTCGGGGTCAACCGAGCAGGAAGAGTCCCGCTACGAGTCGGCCGACGATAGGCCGGAGTCCGACCAAGGGACACACCAAAAGGGATGGGGCGTCCTAAACGACACCCTCGAGAGCGTGGAGGAAGTGCCGGAGGACGAACCTGTGGGAGATGCCGGCCAGATAGGAGAGACATCGGGAGCTCCCACAACTGCCGGAGTAGAACCAGGCCCGGCAACTGGGAAGGAGGGGACACCACCTCACCAGGAGGAAAGGGCCACCAGCGAACCTGTGGTGTCGGCCACGGTCAACCCCGACGCTACACCACGGGAGGAAAGGCCAGTCAAGCTGCCGGTAGCGGAGGATCGGCGCGGACCAACACAAAGGAGGATGGAGGCCATCCAAGCAGCGTTTCGGTCCGCAACCCTAACAGAGGAACCGACACCAGGCCCCTCAACCGAGCAGAACCGGGCGGAGGCGGAGGAAAAAAGGCCGAAAGGGAGTATACCATGCTGGGTATACTCCCCAGGAAAAGAACCAAGGGTCGAATACGTCTTCCCACCGCCAACACCAGCAAGGCAAGGAGCCGCCAGAACAACCCGCGGGGCGAAGGGGAAGACGCTGCCGAAAGAGCTTCCGCCACCGACCCAGATGCTGCCGGAAGAGTTCGATCGGCAAAATGGGTGCTGGAGCTGCGGGTCAGTCGACCACCGCCAGCGACATTGCCGGACCCCGCGGGGTGATTACTGCTATCGATGCGGGCGGATAGGGTTCTCGGTTAAGACGTGCCCGAAATGCGGACCGCGCTGGAAGGAGGGCGGACCGCATAATCCGTGGAAGCTGCCGGGGCCAAAATAGAGAAGGCCAGGCGCGTAGAGATGGGGCGGACAAAGCCCAGGAAAAAGACTCATTAGTTTAAGTAGTTTATATATATTTTGTATTTCCTTCTCTTCTCCTATCGCTATTTTCTTTTGTATCGAAATATAGTAGGCGGCAGCTGCCGGTAAAAAGCCTATGACAGAGCGACGTTTGTCATTTCGATCCCCGAACCCACCTCGAATTCAGCCATGCGAGGCTATTGCGATATTTTTCAGCTAGCTGCCGGTAAGATAGGAAGTCTCGCCCGAGATACTGTACTAGTGAGCGTAAGTATTCATTTGTGTCATGTGGTGGAGGGTGGTTTATGGTTGGTTTGTAGTGTACCGTGAGACGACCGAGGTTGAGCGTTCGCTACCGAGCCCGCGAGAGTCCGACGAAGGTTTGCCTTCGGCATGACCCGGTCTCCCCTGGGGGGGGAGGAGTTGTGACGTGGCACTGTTTGCCAACGTCTTCCGAAGGATAAGATCGGAAGACCGGGTCATATTCCGGTAGGCTAAGAGCGGAAAAATAGGGGCGAACGCTCTCCCTGGGCACGAGCGAGACAAATGGGCGAACTCTGATACTTTGAGCGTCGCGCCAATTTGCGCGACGCGAGTTTGCAGGACCGTAATCAGGTCCCCAAGGGGGGGACCTGACGAACTTCTTCCCGCAAACGGAAATGGAACAAGGATGGCTCCGACGAGAACCCTGCCAGAGAACAGCAGAGAGATCGACGTGGCTCAGGATAAACAACCTGGAGGCGCCGACAAGAAGTCCACGGCCAAGACAGAAATCTCAGCCGTCTTGCCGTCGCCTCACCCGGAGAGAAACCTGGCCAGTTGCCGGATTGGCTGACAGCGATCACCTCAGCAGGGAGCGGCCAATCGACGGGCATCGCTGCCGGAGAGGCCGCCAATCGCCGGAGCCCAGGGACCGTCACGCAGGGCGAGGCCCCTGCCGAAAATCAGAGCGCGATAGGTCCGAGCGTTACGCGGGGAGAAGCGAGCGGAAGGGGGGGACGCTTCGCTTCCGCGTTCCCGAGTCATCGCGTAGAAGATCACTTCTTCGTTGGCTCTAGTCGAGACTAGCTCTCTTAAATTTCCAATTAGCGATAAGAGTAATTTGTGAGACGATACCTGCCGGAACAGAGGGACAGAAACGATCCGTTGTCCACGACTTATTCAACAACACCTTGGGTAAGCCTTTGTCGGATTCTCATCCGAATAATAAAGTGATCTTTCTTTCGCGTTGGCTCGGGAAGCATTTTGGGTTCGCGATCGCGTCGGCGAAAGATCGGCGTAGTTACGGGCTGCCGGAAGCAGCGTTAATTCGCGAGCGGCACGTAATTGCCGAAGACGAACGCGCGGGGAAAATTATTAGCGGGTGCCAAGCACTATTTTCTTTGCGAGGATCCGCGCGTCGTCGTTTCTTTCACGCTAGCCTCGTCTCGTCCCACGGTGGGACGTCGCCTCGTGCTCGCGTCGTACTCGAGACACGTGTTAGTTCGACGAGAAGCCATTGTTACGCGTTTTCCATCGAATTCGGGCGTAGAACGCGGGTTCCGCGGACGCCAACGCCGTCATCGCGTTGCTGCCGAATTCAACGCGAAGTTCGAATTACGTTCGAACGAAGAAGAGCGCGTGCGACTAAGATCCGTCGACGACCACCTGTCACGCGCCGGCTAACCTCGAAAAGCTGCCGGTTACTGCTGGCAGCCCCGTTGTACATTCAGTCGAGTAATAAAGTCTCGTTAGCCGAAATTCGCTGAGAGTCAAGATTATTACGTGAGAAACCTTCCCGCCGCGGGGAACGCCTCGCGTTCACTCCGCGTAGTACCCTGAACCCGTTCGCGAAGAGTTTTGTCGAGTTGTCGGTGACCGTCGGCTCGTGAAAACGTTTCTCGAAGTGCTCGTCGCTGTGGCGACTTAGCGTGGCACCTTAAAACAGTGCCTGGCGCCCGAACACCTTGGCGAAGATTTCGAGAAGCGACGAGTCGACGAATCACTTTTGTCCCGGGTGGACCGCGTTTCGTGCGGCCGACCGCGGCCCGGCCTTCCGGCCCATAAATACCCGGTGTCGCTAGGTTTTCGCCGTCCAGAGGACGAGGGAAAGCTAGTCGACGTGACATTACATAAATGATATAGTTAATAGTTGCCTGGAAGGAAGTATAAGAATGTTTGCAGATGATACCATATTATATATTACGGGACAAAGCTGCGAGGAAATTGAGAGAAAAATGAATGTGATGTTTAACATAGCTGAAGAATGGATGAATAGGAATGGTCTAAAATTAAATGCGGACAAGACAAAATATATGGTTGTGAGAAGTGTAAGAAAAGAATTAAAAATGAATATTGCAGTGAAATGTATACAGGGTGTCCCAAAATTACCTTAGTTTAATGAAATGGGATGTTCCCGAGATCATTTCAAGCGACATTTTCCTTTGCAAAAATGTTATCCGCGGCTTTGTTTAGAAGTTATTAACGAAAAACACGGACCAATCAGAGCGCGAGCTAGACGCGAAATGGCACAGTCGGCCCGGCGCGCCAACTGTTTATTGGCCGAACGGCACCGCTGATAAGTCACAGGAGCGGCGAACGGTTCCGAATAGAAAAGATTCACAACTGTGCGTGGACAATCCTGATCAGCGTTGGCAGGGCACGATTACGTGGCCGTGGCAACTCTGCAATATTCCAGACACACTCGTAATCTGTATGATCTGATCCTTCAGCCGATACAGAATCACCGACTTGAGATAACGTTACTGACTCGTTATCGATGCCAACACCGGGTTGGTTACTAGACCCGATGGAATTAACGAACGGTTCGTGCCTCCAGGCACTGGAAAGCGGAAAGGTTTAGGCAGAGATAAATAATCGTTGGTAGACAATATCTGGTAAAATTGAGATCTATTCTGTAATCAAAGTCACAGTAGTGGATGAGAACCGTTTCCTTACGGTTAAGTAACAATCCGTTGAAAACGTAAATATTATATTAGACGCGAGCCGGCGCGACGACCGCCGATCGTATAGAAAGGATTCCTTCCTAGGAATGCGCGCAAGAAATCCGTCTGGCTCACGCGCGGTTGCTGGTTCTCATTCGATCAGACGAAAATCGCGCGTCGCCATCTATTCTGTGAAAATCGACTAGAGTTCGACGTCTGCTTCCTTAGTGATGTTAAAGGGTAGAAATACTCTGAGCGGAGTAGCCAATGCCGATCGGTGCTGCCGCGATACCACGGGAGCAGCGATCGGGGTCTACCCGCCCGGGAAATCACCCTGTTGAATGGCCCGGTACAAGAGTCTGGACAGGGCACAGATTCGTTGCCGTGGCGACTCTTTACCGCCCAACAACAATAAGCTCTTAGCAGGACAGACAGGAATAAACCTCGTTTGAAAACAGGCTAGTCAACTCAGGCAAACGATCGGACCTGCCGGATAATTCCGAGAAGGGCAATCGGCTCCTGATCACTAGGCGATTACACAACGTGGTTGGACAAATTACAGATATCTAGGCAGGGCACGCTTGCGTGGCCATGGCGATATGCGAATTTTTCCTGCTATCCGTTCTGATCAAAAATACTGCGTGTCTCGTCTAATCCCGAGATACACAGCAAGAGCAACGATAAATCCTAAATTGATGCTGTAAAATGATTCACAGCAACAACGGGTTGTCGAATCAGACGCGCCTCCGAAATTCGGTTTAATGTTCTCCGGCGAATGAGAAGACTCCGTCGCGCAACGACGTAACGTATTAGGAAGTTTCCTAATAATGCCCCTTAGAACGGGCAATAAACAAATTATATATCCGCCTCGTTGGCGATACGCAAACTACGCTGAAAGAAGCAATGTATTTAAATTTGTAAATAACACTTTATTTCGCAGCACGCGATCCAAATTCCCTTGAAACGGGCCGTGAACACAATCGTATGATTTCGCCTTCTCGGCAGTTCGCACTTACAAATCTCTGAAAGGAGCGACACGCTATAAATAAACCTTTTTGGTTATAACCACAATTCTAAGGTTTGACAATTGATACAATTATTCGCTGCGCGAAATTCTGAACGCCCATTAGCCGGGCGGTGAGCAAGATAAGAAAATCAACGCGCGCGGCAGCGCGCGAACCAAGTTCACCTCCCGCTCCCTCTAAGGGTACGCGTACAGTGGACCCGTTTTCGTCCGACGACCGACCTCAGCCCACACAGACGAGCGTTCGGGAAGCATGTGTTGGTGTCTTTTCGTCCGCTTTCATCCGAAAATGTGCGTACAGTGGGCCCGACGTCGGTCGAAATGGTCAAGGTGCGCAGGTAGTTCGACCTTTTCGAGCGCTTCGACGAGGGTAACAATGGACAAACCCCATGGGGTCCCGACGTCTGAGGAAAATCAAATGATTTTGTTTTTCGTCCTACCGTCGGTCGAAATCTCTATAGTAGAAGTTATGATATTTTGCGATTTGTAACATAAAATAAAATATACAGGGTGTTCGCGCTATCACTAGTCAGCGTTTTTCTTGTAAATAGTAAATTTAGAAAAAAATGAAAGAGGTAGTACTGTTTTTTTATGCGCAATACAATGGCGTATATAATTTTTTATGTTTATACTATTTTGTTAGATATGATGGTGACCTTCAATTTTTTTAATGGAATCCTGTATATTTTTATATCACATGAAAGCGTGTGTCTAGACGAATTCATCCGTATACGTACTGCACAGTGACCGTCAAGATCATGCAAGCTCAGAAATGGAAGAAACATTTTGAATATTTGGGTTTGCAATTATGTAATTTTAGGATGTTATGAGTTGAGCTAACTGAAATACCACACGCGGAAGCCACTTTTCGCACCGAAGTTGTCGGATTTTCTTCAAAATGTAGGAGGACTTCCAATTGTTTATCTTCAGAAAGAAGACATTTCCGATCATGACACTTATTCAGCAAAGACGCTGTTTCCGTCAAACGCTTTGCAAGCAAAACAAACTGATTTTCATTTGGCTGCACTCCGTCCGGATATTCTTCTAGGTATTTCAATTTACTTTGTCTTTTATTTCCATAGCAGTGGTGATACATGCGCACCATATCCGCCTTCTCGTCCATTGAATAATAATACATTACTATGCGATATTACTAATCGGTTTCGGAATACTGAAATTGTCTCATCATAGAAAAAACTAGAAGTAAACATTCTGGTAGTGAATGACAACATTATCTGATTTGGATGAATAAAGAATACTTGTAAACACATTGGTATGAAATATTCAAAATGTTTCTTCCATTTCTGACCTTGCATGACCTTGAAGGTCACTGTGCAGTATACAGATGAATTCGTCTAAACACACATTTTCATGGGATATAAAAAAATATACAGCATTCCATTTAAAAAATGGAAGGTCACCTTCATATCTAACAAAATAGTATAAACGTAAAAAAACAGTACTACTTTCTCCTCTTTCATTTTTTTCTAATATTTACTATTTACAAGTAAAACTGATGCTGTCGATCATTGTATAATCAAGAAATGAGAAAAAATTTTTTCCTTCAAATGTATGTCACAGTTGTTTCCAATGTCAGTGTTTGTGCTTAGGTTCTATTCCAATCTAAGGTCGATGCATTAATACTGTAATGTATTTCAATACACATAGATTTTTAAAAATGACGTTACCACAATAAACGAATTATTGCCACGTCTTGGGGATTTTGCACCACTGTGCGACGTACGATAGCGTAGCAGGTTTGGGAACGTGCAATAAAGCATTTGGCGTGCAAATGGTCGGGTCATTATTGGGCGATCGACAGCGAAGCGATTTTTCAGAAAGCTGTTTTTAGCGCGTGCAATTCATAATTGTTTACTGCAAATTTAAAAATTACTTTACAGTCAATTCGTGTTGTCCGAGAAAGTGTCGACTTCCAGCTCAATAGTAATGATCTATCATAAGCCTCTCCATAGAGAACAGCCCCGGCGGGAACGGCACATAAACAAAGCGGGCCTATCATCGCTAGGTCTGCCTATCCTCTCCACAGCCGCGCCCGTAGTCCCAATGCTTTGACTTCGACGTTGCACGGTACATAGTATGTGTGCCCGCTGCAGCCAATATTTTGTCGACAGCCGAAAATGCGTGTGAAACGAGGCCTGCCTCCTCCGCTCTGATCCAATCGGCCGCGCATTCTTACCTTGATCACGTCACCGTAGTCCTGCCTGGGAACCTTCTTCTCAGGCTCGCATCAATACAATGTCACCAGTTCGGACCCATACGAGATGGCGCCTTGCCACCCCCTACAATCGCGTAGTAGTGGGCGGTAACGGTTTAATATCTTAACCCACTGCTGTTCCGCTATCGCTCGTACGGGACAGTGTATGTTTTGGACTACTTGTTGGACATAAACAAATTGAAAATGTTTTTTCACTACGTGAAAAGGTGTCCCATCCCAATTTGGCCACCATGGAGGTGGAAGACAGGTAAAAGAGTCATTGCAAACGGTGTGCGGTTTGACGGGAAACCCCAAGATGAATAGCTGCAGCCCCCAACTGACCGTGGAGGTCTGCAAGGTTTATAACACATAATTGCTATTGAGGCATAGGAAGATGTCCTTTCTTCGTGGCTCCGACAATAAAGTAATAAAGAACTAAATGTATTTAAGAGAGGCTTTTTCTTTAAAATAGCAAGGAAGTCACGTCCGTAAAACAAGACGCATTTTTCAACTTTAAACAAATATTGTGATGTTATTATAAAAGATATTGAATTGTTCTTTGCAGCGGAAGATTCTGTAGACTTTCCCGAATACAGTGATATCCAATATTAATATTATACATTATGATTGCTTAAACATGTTTAAACAATGGTTTTGGAAAGAGCGAGACAAACGATTTTTTCGAATCCATATTTATTAAGCTTAAGATTTTTCAAACTATGAAAATGAAAACACTATCCGAATACCCAAAATTTCATCGAAATCGGTTGAAGCATAAAACAGATATAGTAGTAGGCATTGAAAGATGTAAAGATACGAATCGTTGAATTTTTCTGTTTACGATTGATCTAAATCGCAGTCTCTTATAATTGTTTTAATTTTTAATTGTTTTCGAGTATCCATATTTCCATGAGCGTTAAGCTACATACAATTAATGCACATGAATTTTTTTCAAATTTGGATATGTTGCAGTTTTTAGTAAAATATGAACGTATTTCAGAGAATTCCTTGAAATCTTGAAAATTGTTGGTTTTACGGACGTGTAGTATGAGGTATCACGAGTTTTTCATTAAATTATAACGGCCAAACAAACAAAACGATGAAAATTAGTTTTGGGTGCTCATAGTGAAACCATAAGAGTATTAAATAAAAATTATTTCAGTTGAGAAAATATTTGTTTTCATAGTTCATTTTGCAATTGTTTTAAACAGGAGCATTGCTATCTGTTTAGGTTTATGCAAGCGTTTCCGTCGAATAGGGTGCCCTTTGTTTAGTTGCGCGCCTGGTCTGTATCTTTCGTTAAGGGTCGTCTCGCCATCGACCAGGCGCCGAAATCCTACACCATAGTTCATTTCCTGGGGCACCACTCGAGTCATAGCTGCGATGTTTATGTTGCGTCTTCAAGGGCCGTCTTGTCGTCGCCCGGGCGCCGAAATTCGAGTCTTGTATATTTTCCGGGGTCCACTCGCGGGCCAGTTCCTCGTAGCCATTTTTATCTCGCGACTCGCCCCTTTTTCCCATGAATAACCCCACCTTGCGAAACTAATGAAGGAGAGGGAAGAGATGCCCTCTCTTGATTTTTGAACTGCGTGCGCTGGAGCAGATTCTTTCCGACTGTCGACCTAGTAGCATCTTAGACTTAGACAATTTGTAACGGCAATCGAGATTCTCACCTTAGTAGAGACAAATAAAGTACCAATTCACTTGTATTACAATTTCGTTCTTCCCGCCAGAGGGGAGTGGTCCTTCGAGTTAGTAAAATTAGTCGGCACATTACGTGCAAGTTACGAGAAGCTCGAACGATCTACTGATCGACCACGAGCATACTCAACATTGGTCCTTCGAGCCGGATAAAGGATGGTTTAGTTCTTTCAGGCTACCGGCACCGGCACCGGCACACCAATGCTTAAGGATAGGGAGCTCGGAATTGGAAACGCCGGCACGGTTTCTCAACGAACTTTTTTTTCGCCGGCCAACCGTGCCGGAAGGGACATCTCCCTCGGCGAGGGTCAGGACTGCCTGTTGTGCGCGGGACAAAAAAAAGGTTTTTATGGGCTTCTCAACTGCTTAGGTAAACTATCGGTAGCTCTCCTTTACAACATCATGGAAGTAGGAAACGTTCCTGCCACTTGGTGAATTCTTCTTAAATAATGATTTTAAATAATTACTAGAAGACATATCTCTCTCTCTCTGTTTTGCAAGTTTTTCCACCGGATCTACTGTGAAAAAATATATGGTCGTATTCTACGATTCTTGCTGTTTGCAATACCGTTTTTTTTTCATTATTTGTAGCAGATTGTTGCCATCATTCAGGTAACAAGCAAACTTACTTGCTTATTCAAAATGCGACAGAACTTCCCTTTCACAACCTATAATAAATGATATCAAAAGTTATTTCAGTTACACCGGTAAATAATAAAATGTTCATTTTAGGGAAACCAATAGTGTCATTTCGTCCATTACGATACTTTGCAACTGTACGCATCATGTATAAATTTCATATCGGCACACATGAGATGTGAAACACTCCAGTAACTACAAACAGCTGTTAGGTTTGAATTGTTTGTTATTTCGGGTCCATAAAATTCTGTAGACATTCTGAAATATGGGTCGACAGCGCACAGTGGGACCTTTCGTCGAATTCGGAGACAAAATCAAAGAACTTCCGATAGAAATGAGATAGAGAGCTGAAATTTTTGTTTATGTACAACAAGTAGTCGAATACACTGCCCGTTAGGAGCGATGGCGGAACAGAGCAGTGGGTTAAGATATTATAAACCGTTACCGCCCACTACTACGCGATTGTAGGGGGTGACAAGGCGCCATCTCGTTTGGATCCGAACTGTTGACATTGTATTGATGCGAGCCTGTGAAGAAGGTTCGCAGGGAGGACCACGGTGACGGAACGAATGCGCGGCCGATTAGATCAGAGCGGAGGAGGCTGACCTCGTTTCACACGCATTTTCGGCTGCGTCGAAATATTGGCTACAGCAGCCACGCATATTACGTAGCTCGCAACGTCAAAGTCAAAACATTGGGACTACAGGCGCGGCTGTGGTGGGGATAGGCAGACCTAGCGATAGGCCCGCTTTGTTTATGTGCCGTTCCCGCCGGGGCTGTTCTTTATGGAGAGGTTTATGACAGGTCATTACTATTAGGCTGGAAGTCGGCACTTTCTCGGGCAACACGTGTTTACTGTAAAGTAATTTGTGCAGGTACCGAATGCTCCGGCGAAAATGCTATATCCGAGAAATCATTTTACAACAGTTTCATGTGGGCCTGTGTTGATAATTTAAGAAGTACATTTTGTAGATCTGTTTCAATTGTGTGTAAAAGTTTTATCGAAATCGGTTGAAAATCATCACAAATTACAATTTTCACCATCTTTGAACGTTTGTAGCTTATTAGAACGTCGACCGATTTTGACGGAATTATTCAGAATATGTTTAATTTACACAGATTTACAAAACGTATGTTTTACAATTTCAATATAGGCCCAAATAAAAAGAAAAAATTTCTTTTCTCGTTCTGTATTAAACTAATTGCTCTAGCTTTCCAAAACAGCTCAAATCGTATAGTCAAGTATTTTATAAGTTATTGTCTTTTTACGAGTGTCCAAATATATTAGTGGGAGTCATTGTATGTAGTCTTCGAGAATATACAGGGTGAATTCGATAAAACAGGAAACATAAATATCTCCGTTACTTTTCGTTGTACGAAAAACTTCTTAGAACAAAGTTACACTGTTCGAAGACCCACATGTAACGGTGTGAGCGAAAAATTTTCAAGGTAATTTTTTATCAGATTTCAAGGTCATCGATGTTTTTTTAGATGGAATCATATTTTCTTCATACCATAGATCGATAGAGTATCAAAGTCTGAGTATAAGTATACTTTTTCCTCTTTCATGTTTCTCTAATAATTTATAATAGTGTGAACACCCTGTAGTAGATCCACACAACGTGCTCTTCAAATTTTCAATAAAGGACCACCCCAAACAAATGCGAAATGCAACTGTTAGTATTTCCTCTGCAATTCCGACCAATTGCAATTTTCCACCAACCTTTCTACACGTCATGTGGTCAATTAAAATTGTACTCACTTTTCAGAATATTAAACTCGCGGGGTCCAATGTTAAACAAGCCACCGGTTAGTGGGGTGTTTAGCCCGAAACGTCGGGAAAAACTATTTTGGCGTTATTCAAAGGCTCAACGTAATAAGGTCGTTGAATTCGCTTATTATCGTCAGCTGTAACATTATGAAATCAAAAACCTATTGTTATATTTTGTTACAACGTTTAAATTCCTTAACAACGTATTCGCCATTGGCACGACGAACTCTGAAAACTTCTAGTTGATAGCTTTTTAAATAGTTACAGCGTGTTATATTCTTCCTATGAGATAGAGCCGGTTCCGGCGTCCGGCAAAATTTCAAATGGAACAGAATTTTTCCGGCGACCGGACGGCATCTAGCATAGGCATCTCCTGAGGTGTAGAGGGGAGTAGAAGAGGAAAAAAGGTTCTGGGGAACCCCTGTGGTGCGCCGGATGACCCCTGGGGTTAGACACGATCACCGGCGTTTGGCCTTTGTGCGAGCCTCGAAAAAGGTCTAAAATTCTTGGCGTGCCGGCGCCGTCACAACTAAATGCTGTCCCCCCGCGCGACGGCGCCGGTGCCGGTAGGCCTGAAAGAACTAAACCATCCTTAATACGGCACCTTGGAAGAGACAGCACCTTGGAAATCCTGCGAGGCTGTGGACGTCGTCTAGTACACCCAGGAAGGCTACAGCGAGTGATCATCACTCGCACCCCTGGGCTTGATAGCAGCTGGCGACGTGCATCTTCGAGGACAGTTGGTGGCATTTCACCAGCCCATTTGACGAATCTTTTGGACCACGTGGACAGTGGAGGCGTTTCATTTGGCCTGCACCGACCAGGAGACGGGCGTAACAGCGACCGCTTGAGCCGCTCACCCTTGGTCGAGATAGAAGCAGCGCGGACCGTTGCAGCGTCGACAGCAGGGGACCATCGGGACAAACATTCAGCTCCGATCCAGTCTCTTCGTTCCCACGTGAGTTCCTAAGCAGTGTTTTAGTTTTCGCGTACAGTGGAATATGGAGACCGACATGAAGTCATTAGTTGCTCACCGTGGTGCCTTGAAAACTAAATTAACGTTGCTCAAGCGATTTGTCGAGTCAGCGTCGGATGATACAGATTTCGTGACATTTGAGAAACGCGTTCGTTCGAATGACTCTCTGTTCGATAAATTTGACGGGTTGCAAACACAAATCGAAGCGTTATCATTCGAAACCCCTAATGCGGTATTACAGGAGCAGGAGCGCGAAGCATTCGAGCAGTCTTATTTTGAAACAATGTCCGCGGCCGACAAACGATTAGCAAAGCTCCGCGGTGATCGGGCTCCGTCGGCAACTTCGGGTGGTAGCGTGTCGTGCGACTCTTCCGAGCATTATCACAACACGCGTTTGCCGGTGATAAAGTTGCCAGTTTTCGACGGGTATTTGGGCCATTGGATACGTTTCCGTGACACGTTCACTTCGTTAGTGGATAAGTCAGACAAACTGTCTGACATTGATAAGTTCAATTATTTGGTTTCCGCGTTGACGGGGGCGGCAGCATTGGTCGTGGAATCTTTTAGCGTCTCCGCGGCGATATTATATTATCAGCTCGCGTGGTCGAGGTTGAAGGAGCGTTTCAACGATCCGAGGGTCTTACTCACGCACCTTATTGATTCGTTACTGGCGATGGAGCCAATTCATAAATCAAACGCTAAGGCATTGAGCGAATTCGGTGATAGATCTGTCAACAGCGTTCGAGCATTAGAGTCATTGTTGAAGCCCGACGAATTATGGGATGCGCTAGTTTGTGTTCATTTGTCGAAGAGATTAGATTCGGCATCCCTAGACGAATGGGAGAAGCAGGTAATGCAGTCCGATTCGAGACCCACATTTCGAGAGTTTTCCAAATTTGTAGAGCAGCACGCACAATATTTAGCTAGAAAGGATGGTAAAAAACCTTCCGTGACGAAGGCGACGAGCGAACGCGGTAAGCCTTCCAAATCTCGCGAAGCACCTAATAAGCAATACGTCCCATCGTCATACGCCGCTAGCAGATCAAACAAGTGTTTGGTTTGCAGTGGTGACCACGCGTTGTATCATTGTTCAAAATTGTTAGCAATGTCGTTTCCGGAGAGACATGCCGCGATAAAGCAGCTTTATGTGTGCTTTAATTGTCTAGCGCCGGGGCATAATGTCAAAAATTGTACGCGCGGAGGCTGTAAAAAGTGTGGCAAGAAACACCACACCTTGCTACATCGGGAAGAGTCGGTCTTCGAAAACCCACCGGAGTCCAAACAGGTGGCGTCGACATCGCAGGTAGAGTCAGCCCCTCAGGTTTCTGCGTCGTATTTCGCTCATTCGGCAAATATACCTGCCGAATGTACAGTTCTATCCACAGCCATGGTCTTTGTAGTGGACCGCAATGGTCGCAAGCATAGTTGTCGGGCATTACTCGACGTGGGATCACAAGCCCATTTTGTCAGTAAGGAGTTTTGCAATAAACTCTCCCTTCCGACCGCGACCACCGACACGATGGTCGGTGGAATAGGAAAATCTAAAAACTCGATAGATAGTAGGACACGGCTGCACTTTTATTCTGGATGTGGCGATTTTAATCGCGAAATCGATTGTTTAGTGATAAATAGCATTACCGACGAAATGCCTAATATCCCATTGAATAGGGTGAATATCTCGATCCCGCGAGGAATGAGACTCGCCGATCCCGATTTTCAGCGTCCGGATCGCGTCGATCTCCTAATCGGTGCGGGATTATTTTGGGATTTGCTCTGCATCGGTCAATTCAAGGTCAGTCTTGGAAGTCTAGTGTGGCAAAAGACACGGCTCGGTTGGGTGTTGGGAGGTGGCATTAGTTTCCCGAAATCACATTTCTGTAATGCTATTCGCACGTGTCATGCAGTTACTGACACTCAATTAGAACGAGGGCTCGCGCGCTTCTGGGAGATAGAGGAACTCGGTTCGCGCGATCTAGCAAAAATAAATAGTGTAGATATTTGTGAACGTCATTTTGAGGCCACGACCTCTCGCGATAACAAGGGACGGTACACGGTTAGCATCCCGTTCAACGAGAAACTCGAAAGCCTTGGAGATTCTCGTGACCAGGCTGAGAAACGATTAATCAGCATGGAGAGAAAATTTCGAAGGGATCCTGATCTTCAACGTCAATATGTAGAGTTTATGCGCGAGTACGAAGCCCTTGGTCATATGACGAGACTTGGACCTGTGGATCTTTCCAAGGTCAAACGTTGTTATTATCTGCCGCATCATGCCGTTGTCAAAAGTAGCAGCACGACCACGAAATTGCGCGTCGTATTCGATGGTTCGGCGAAGACATCCTCTGGGTTTTCGCTAAATGACGCTCAGTTAGTAGGTCCACCTGTTCAAAGTAATTTGTTTAGTCTTCTGGTTAGATTTAGAAAGCATAGATTCGTTTTGTCCGCAGACATAGAAAAGATGTATAGACAGGTTTTAGTAGCTCCCCAGCATCGCCAGTATCAACGCATACTTTGGCGTTTCCATGATACCGAACCCATCACAGCGTTCTCATTGAATACCGTCACTTACGGTACGGCTTCGGCTTCCTACCTGGCCACTCGTGTTCTTCTCGAGGTAGGAAGGTCCTGTGACCGTTCGCACCCTTGCGCCAGGATAGCCATAATAAACGATTTCTATGTTGACGATCTGTTGACTGGCTGCGAAACCATTCAGCAGGCCATTCAGTTGCGTGAGGAATTGACACTGGTTTTAGCTCAGGTCGGCTTTCCACTAAGAAAATGGGCAAGCAACGACCCCAAAATAGTAACGCACAATAGTAGTACGAACAATCGGGTAGAATTCAGGGCTGTGGACGGGGATGCGAAAACATTGGGCCTACTCTGGTCCACAGCAAGAGACGAATTAGGTTACTCAAATGAGTATATTTGTAGGGACAAAATTACTAAGCGGTGCATACTCGCGGAGACCGCGCAGATTTTCGATTCGTTGGGCCTTGTCGGACCCGTAGTAATCAGGGCAAAATTGTTGATGCAGGAGCTGTGGCAGATGGGTGTGGATTGGGACGAAGGTCTTCCACAGGGGATGCATTCACGGTGGCGGGAATTCCGGGATGAAATCTCAACCATCTCGTCGTTGCGCATTCCCCGTCGTGCGGTGCACAACTTGTATTATGTTAAGTTTCACGCCTTTTCGGACGCGTCCGAGCTTATGGAGCCGCTGTTTACTTGCGCTCGCGCACGGTCAATGGCGAATGGGACAGCCGGTTATTATGTGCGAAATCTCGTGTGGCTCCGCTGAAAACACTCTGTATCCCGCGATTGGAGTTGTGCGGTGCTTTCCTGTTGGCAAAATTGATAGAAACGGTTAGAAACGCTCTACAAATTGATGGACTTCGCGAATTCTATTGGACGGATTCGGGAACAGCGTTGGCGTGGATTAGAGGTAGACTATGCCGTTGGCATACCTTTGTTGCAAATAGAGTTGCGGAAATACAACAATTCACAATAGTAGAAAATTGGGGCCATGTGCCGTCGGCTCAAAATCCCGCTGACTGTCTATCGCGCGGTTCGTCGTTGACAGATTTAAAGGACAATAAGCTCTGGTGGCACGGGCCTCCCTTTTTAACTGCGTGCGCTGGAGCAGATTCTTTCCGACTGTCGACCTAGCGGCAGTCGTGATTCTCACCTTAGTAGGGACAAATAAAGTACCAATTCACTTGTATTACAATTTCGTTCTTCCCGCCAGAGGGGAGTGGTCCTTTGAGTTAGTAAAATTAGTCGGCACATTACGTGCAAGTTACGAGAAGCTCGAACGATCTACTGATCGACCACGAGCATACTCAACACTATCAAAGCACCAGAAAAATGAAAAAATAAAAATAATGATAATATAGGCCCAAGTGTCCTCTTTACGGACCCGTTTTTAAAAATGTGGATACTTCAAAATATCGCGCGAGGCCCGTCCCGTCGGTCGACGTCGGTCGAAGCTAGAAGGGTCTCACAGACAGGCCTACCCACACATTTGAAACGTCTGACCGAAGCCTTTGACGTCACCACGTCGGTCGGTCGTCGGATGCACTGTACGCGTACCCTAAGCTGCCGAGTAGTATATCTCGAAGCAGAGTTAAGCGGTTTTTAGCCATATTGGCACCGCCACTGCCGCTTTCCCCGGTAACCGAGGACAACCAAAATTTGTATGTGTGAGCTAGATATAATATCAACTAACTCTCATGTAAGAAGCAACTTTCTACCTAGCCTGTAACGTGAGATATAAATACGTTAAAAACGCATAATTCTTGGAATATATACAGGGTGTCCCAAAATTCGAAGCAACATTTTCCTTTGCAAAAATGTTATCCGCGGCTTTGTTTATGAGTTTTTAACGAAAAACACGGACCAATCAGAGCGCGACCTAGACGCGAGTTGGGAAAGTCGGCCTGGCGCGCCAACTGTCTATTGGCCGACTGTGCCAACTCGCGTCTAGGTCACGCTTTGATTGGTCCGTGTTTTTCGTTAATAACTCCTAAACAAAGCCGCGGATAACATTTTTGTAAAGGAATATGTTGCTTCAAATCATCTCAGGAACCTCCCATTTCCGGCTGTTGAAGGAATTTTGGGACACCCTGTATAGGAGGATTATGTTAATTCTAACCCACTTCCAGATAAGCTAGAAACTTGAAAATTTTGAATCAGGTGTCTTTTATATCGAAACCAACAGGAAAAATGGAAAAACCCGAAAAATATTTTTTTTGTTTCTCAACAAAAATCTTTGATTTTCTCAAATCAAAAGACTACATACGTCATGTGGTTGGGTATACCCTATATGCTTTCGGTTGAGCCTTTTGCAAATTTCGTTATTTTAAGCCATTAAAAAATTTTTTTTTTAAATCAAAAGACTACATACGTCATGTGGTTGGGTATACCCTATATGCTTTGGGTTGATACATATACATTTGAACAAACATTAAATTGTCAGAAACATTAACACAGCCAGTGCAACTGCCTGCCCTTTCGGAAACATGGGTGGACTGTGATTTGGTTTCAACTGGAAATGGTCTCGCAGGCTGCCTGGATTACGCTAATCAACGGACGCCACACAAATAAATCAGTCACTTGTGTGTAACATTATTGCAATATACTGTGCGTGTTTTAAGTGAGATGCATCATGCCATTTTCTGCAAATTAGCTTCCGTCTATGAATCCTCCGAATATCTGGCCATTTCTTACAAAAATAATATGATATCCAAACCAAAACACTTCGTGTAAAGTTTGACTAAGTTCCCCGGCCCATCCACTTCAGTGATATGAAGAATGGACCAAGTTCCTCTCGCCTATCAAAGTTGTGATATGATGGATGGATCAAGTTCCTCTTGCCTATAAGGGCTGTGATATCGGGAAGGACCAATTCCCAGAGGCCAATGATTGTTCCACTCATCTAATTCAAACTTTACAACCTAGGGAACTTGGCGTCGGCGCTGGAACTAGTATTTTGACTTGCATGAGAAAAATTTATATCCGGATTCCCAAGTGCATGCTCATTATGTTCTTCAGTATTAATCTCTGAAGCATTCTCATGATTATTCTGTCCATTTTTTTGTACATTATTTTCATTTAAATTTTCATATTCAAAATTAATATTCGTATCTTCATTAATTTTAGTCAATTCAATGTCACATGTATCTGTGTCTTTCGATTTGTATAAATTTTTCTGGATGTTAGGATGTTAATTAAGTGGGTGTACTTCACATTAATTTCACCGATATTTTATTTTTCGTTTGCGAAAGTCACATTGACGTGCATCAAACGTGAATTACATATTTAGCTGTGAACGATTCCGGTACGCACGTGCATTTTTGTGGATACATGTGAGGATTTTATTTAACATTTACGGACCTAATGGATACCATTTTATAGTGGTTTGTACCAGTGCATTATGTACGGTGTTATGAACAATTATAGTGCAGAATAAACATTTGTGGATACGTGTGAGAACAATTTAAAAGTGGAAGGGCATTGACCCCTTCTACTCGATAATTCCATACGGCGGCTATTAGAAATGCCCTTGTGGATTTTAACGAGTAGGTAGGTTCAATGTGGTCCAACGATTTATTAATCATTTTCATCTCGCTGGGGTCCCAAATGAGAACAGAGGTATGCATGCATCTGTCACTTGAAACGTGACTGTCGTACTATGATGACTAAATTTTCTCCCACCTGTAGTCGAACACCCTGTATATATAACTGTATAAAGCAAGTTTTAAAGAATCCGTATTGTTTAAAATCTTGTAAATAGTAAGTTCGTTGTGTAACATGGAATAGATTTTTTATAGTTAAACATTCATTTTGTAAAAGTTTCATGATATTTTTTACAGATAAGTCTCCACCTATGGATCCGTTAAACGAAAATACACGTAGAAAGAACCTATTTAATCAAGAATATCGCGATATGTAATAATTTATTGTGAATAAATTTCATCTGAATATTTCTATGTATCTATTTGTGCAATATTATCCTCTTATATTTATTTTGTATCACAGAATTATATAGAATACTTATCGATACGTACCAGGATAATGTACAATATAGTTACGAACAAATCAACATTGCAGAAATGAAAATCTTTGTAAAACTCCATTGCTTTATTAAATTAGTAACAATATTTTGTGGAATAATCTTTGGGCGAAACAACTAAACCTCTTCCTTTTCTGTCATCTCTATAGACTGTTTCGATAATATCGATCATCTCTTGTTCATCTTCTAGCGTCCAATTAATTTTGTTATTGTTTCCTGTCCCCAAATCAATCATTGTATGTTTGTTTCTATAAAGAAAAATATAACTGTACGAGGATCGTACAATTCGCACCTACAAAAAGCAAAATTTACATTAATTTTGATAATATGAGATATTAATAAAGTTACATAAAGACTATTCGATGCATAAAGGTCGCTGCCCACTAGACCGTAGCCTCGGCGCGGCGCGGCGGAGCGGCGTGGCCAGGCACTCGGCACGCCGGTGGTTTTGTCGCCCACTAGAGTCTAGTCCTGGGCGACGATGGGCCGAAAAACACATGGTGCTGCTTTTCCCCTTCGCCGGCTCGGCAAGACAGTCCCCACCACGTCTTCCGACTCTCCCTTCAGCACGAGCCCCACGATGCTGCATCAGCAGGTTACTCACCACTACTACATAAACATGTACACGCACATAAGACCCGTGGACGTGGTGGGGACTGCCTTGCCGAGCCGGCGAAGGAGAAAAGCAGCACCATGTGTTTTTCGGCCCATCTGAATACATCCACGAATGCTTTCGGCCAGCTCGAGACTCCAATGAACACGTACCGAGGCCCGAGGGTCGAGCCCCGAGGCCTGAGCCCAGAACACAATAGTAGTGCAATAAACACGACCGGGCAATCCCTCGGCCAGCTATCTCCAGGTATCTCGGCATGAAACCGCTAACAAGTGAATGCTAAACTTGCTTATTTCTCAAAATTTTCTCACGGAAGTGACACGAGCCAGTTCGTGGCTTTCTTCCCATGAAGAAAAGTCTAAACCCGATAGAATTCGGACTGTGTCTACTGGTTTAAAGTCTCTCTCTCTCTCACACACACTCTCTCCCCCTCTCTCACCATCACCATTTATCTCCCTCCTCGTACGTCATCAGTGGAAAATTAATGTGTCACTAGTTTCTTGGTTTCAGTATAGTTTTTCACGATTGCTTCGCGACAGTAAGCGAGACATCTCGTTGATATTCACTAAAATTTTAACAAGTTCATATTATAAAATTAGTGAAAAACGCATAATAATTATGTTCGATAAATATATTTTATTGTCATTTGTAAAATTTACCAAAATTCGTATTTACATAAATTATTCATAAGACACTGTTCCGTGACAACTTGCCCCACAGCAAATGTATGCGTATGCATCTTTTCTTTTCATTAACAACAATCGCGAGAAACTTCAACATCTGCCACCTGACTTTGTTCCGATTTCTTAAAAAACGAAAAGATGGACAAGAGACTACAATAGGATACAAAAAAAAGAGAACCGTCTTTAATGAGCATCAAGAAAGGATTATGGCAAAGCAGCTCTGAAATGTTTGTCCATTTAATTTTAGGCAAATTTTAGTTTTCAGGAACAACTTGCCCCACAACGGGGCGAAAAGCTCCGCTTCGCCCAACGACAAACAAATGACAAAATATTAAAAAACAATTTTTAACTACTTTAAATTTCCTTTGCCGCTTTGACACTTTGAATTTTCACCACAAATGAGCATTGCTAACGCGATTTTCCAAATATTCTACATCCGATGATCCGACAAAAAAATGTTTCCAACAAAAGTTGCTCAGTATTCACTTTTCTACAAATCACCATATAAAAAATTGAAAGTAAATTATTTTTTATAAAAAACTGAAGGGATCACCTCAATTTTTTAAATATTAACATATATTTTTTATTGCATAATATTCTCACTGGTATCGAGACGAATTCAACGATCTATAACAATATAACATTAAACGTTGAAATAACGGTGCAATAGAAAGTGCTGCTGAGTGCTGCTGCGTGTATATCCTCGCCGAGGCATTCCCTTTTGTCGCCGAGTGCAGGCGCGCGCCGTTGCAGGTACAGTGGCCGCATTCCCATTGTACTCCATAGGAGGCAATGCCAAACAGCGTGCCGCTCCGCTGCGCCGCGCCGAGGTTACGGTCTAGTGGGCAGCGACCTTAAATAGTTCAATTTTGAAAAATTACATTTTGTTAAAGTCAGGTACTCTCTTGTGTAATATCAACTAAATCAATCACAGCAAAGTTTTTAACCTTTTCAACAATGTTATAGAGAATTTCATCCATTTTTATACACGTTGGATCCCAATCAATCCCAATCATGCCCAAATCTAATAACCTAAACAAACATCAATATTGTGTAATTCATTGACAAAATTTGACTAGAATATAATAGAAAACTTACAACTACTCTATCTTCTTCGGGTCAACGATCATTGCTCAACTTCGGAAATCTTTAAATAAATTTGTTTGCTATAGGTTATGCGATATTAAGTATAAAATACTTACTTACTTGTGAAAAGATATATTTGTATCATGGTTTTGTTGTTCCTTACAATTCTTTATGCAACAAGTTTGCACCATTTTTCCAAATTTTAATTTTCTCCAGTATCCCAATATCGTGTTCTCAAATCCTTGGGAGTCCTCAGAGAATTTTAATTTGCACAGATTGCATCGTCTGTAAAATATAATTAAAGAAATCACAAAGTATCATATCCATTACTTTTTAACTAACTTTTTACGGATGGAATTTAC
The DNA here is from genome assembly GCA_963966675.1 of Lasioglossum calceatum. Lineage (NCBI taxonomy): Eukaryota > Metazoa > Arthropoda > Insecta > Hymenoptera > Halictidae > Lasioglossum > Lasioglossum calceatum. Next base: position 79,353 of record CAXAAD010000265.1, on the reverse strand, counting down.
TTATCTAAAATATTGTAATCAGATTTTAGCACCCAATTGATGATTTTCATCCATCGAAAACGAACATCACCATTTTTTTCTTGATTTTCGTCTCATACTGTCTTGAAGAATTTAATAAACTTTTCATAATAATTTTACACAATTACCTACATATAAATATAAATCTAACACCACTGACAAATTCTAATACTATAGACTATGACTATAGACTGCTATAGACATATATAGACAGATTATGCATATGTAGCAGGGACGACAGAGAAAATCTGTCGCCCACTTGAAATAAAGAAAAAACCCAAGGCTGCATCGTTTATTTCCCTGGCCCTCGGGTACGACGAATACCAGGCCTGTGGGTCCGATGACATCTGGTCTGTTATTCTAACAATAAGATAGAGAAACTGCAGTGTTTCTCATGGACAACGAAATTCATTTTTGTTCTTTCACCAGTTGCATTATTATTGCTAATAATCCAACATATCGCATAACGCTATTACATAACACACAGCAGACACATTCATATATTACAAAACGCATTTTTTACATTTATAATTACATATTACTATTTACAATGTTTCCTATACTTATTATTTCTAATTGCGATGCACTGTTTCATAAGCGAACATGACGTTGGTAAAAGTCTTACGTGCTTGCCACACATTAAATCATTAAGATATGTACAGAAATTATGAATTGCATACACAACTAAATAATCTAATATGAAATCAATAACTACATTTTTGTGGTCGCACGTAAAACTGAAAACAACATATTTTCTTATAAAATGTTTAATTGTACTTTTTACATTACTGTGCACATTACACCTATACAGGGTTGCCATATTTTATCCCCTCCGGCTCCTTACCCTTCCGCCTTCTCGCCCAGTTTCGCAGCGTACCTCTTCCCACTAACGCAGGCGACAGTGGCGACACGCGACGAGTGGGAAGAGTGGGAGCAGGTAAGGAAAATAACGGGTGTACTTTTGTTCCACGCGACGCTACGGACGGCTTGGCTTGAGTGAAGTGGTTTTCGAATTCAGTTTACAGCAGTTTACAGACTTTGGTGTGCAATCTAGCAAGAATCAAAGTTTTAGAGTGCCGTTTGCAGTATTTTATACTACGCATTATTTAAAATTATTGAGAAAGCAGATTACATAACCTAAAATTCAATGTATACATTACCTGCTTTCTCAATAATTTTAAATAATGCGTAGTATAAAATACTGCAAACGGCACTCTAAAACTTTGATTCTTGCTAGATTGCACACCAAAGTCTGTAAACTGCTGTAAACTGAATTCGAAAACCACTTCACTCAAGCCAAGCCGTACGTAGCGTCGCGTGGAACAAAAGTACACCCGTTATTTTCCTTACCTGCTCACACTCTTCCCACTCGTCGCGTGTCGCCACTGTCGCCTGCGTTAGTGGGAAGAGGTACGTTGCGAAACTGGGCGAGAAGGCGGAAGGGTAAGGGGCCGGAGGGGATAAAATATGGCAACCCTGCACCTATATAAAACCAAGCGCGCTGTATTATAACTTCTACATAAACACCGTAAAAAATAATCATTGAGAACAATATTTCTATTTCTACTTATCGCTGGTTTTAATATATGTAATGTACAATTTGTACAATTAAACTTTGGTATTAATTTTTGTAATACAAATCGAGAAATCAATTTCAATACAAAATTCTTCAATTGTTTATTGATGTAAGAACCGGATGCTAATATGATAATATCAATTTTTGAATTACTATTGTAGCTAAGCTCATTATTGAGTTGCGCTGTATTTGAATTTAACAATTGACTTAATTGAATTAGAGTTTCATCGAATGTATCTTCGCAATTCGCGGCTAGAGATTGTTTACTAGTAATTTGTTTAATTAACAAAGCTCTATGCGATTCCTCGAATTGTGTTGCAGAAATTTTATTATCGCGAACGCGGTGCTGTCTCATTTGTCCAAAATGATTTTCTAAGCAATCCTGGTTGAATTGCCTTGGAGAAAAACTTTTAACTCCTAGAGAAAATAGCTTTTTCCGCAAGTCAATAAAACCGCGGATTGTTAACATTAAATTCTTTAGTGACGGTGGAAAACAGCACTGTCGTGCATCGCTCTTAAAATACATACGTTTCACTTTATCTACGGCTAATTTCCAATATACTGCGTGCGATGATCTCCTTGTTGCTGGTCCTGCGAGTGGTTTCAATGGTCCATGTTTCCTTCCTTGCCCATTAAGGCTGTCAGAAATCTCGTCGAATTCCTTAATAATCATTGCAGTCCCACCGCTATTGCTGTCCATGAAGAACTCTCCTGTAATATCAGTTTCATCTGAAAAGAAATACATTCTTTACTTCAAATTCAATTTTTAATTATAATAAACAGTGGACTGTAATTGTAATGCTAATACTTACTATGGCGTGCCATACTATTTATAGCTGCAGCCATCGAATAGCTAAGTACTTGGGCGGCGTACGATACTTTCATTTTTCAGATTTTTTCCGGAATTATATGAAATTCTGTAATTTTAGGGAGTAGTCTGATGTCTGACTGAGTATCTATCTTGTACGCCGCGACAATATCCCGCCATCTCGCCTCCACAATATCGTTTTCTCTTTTCCATACTAAATTTTTTTTTAGTAAATTATTCCGAATACCTTTTAAAATATGTTTCATTTATAATACAAAAAACATGATGTTTGGTCCCTCATAGTATGATTAAGGATTAAGACTATTTTATAACTCACTATCATTTCAGGTTTACGGATAGTTGCTACCGTGTGCGATCAAGGTTCCGCAAATAGGTCAGCAATTGAGGATTTGGTGGATATAGGAGTAGCATCTGATGTCGCTAACAATCGTCCTCTGAAGAGACGGATTCTAGTTGATGGAGAGGACATCAAAGGTATGAGTATGTATCCTCAATTGCTGACCTATTTGCGGAACCTTGATCGCACACGGTAGCAACTATCCGTAAACCTGAAATGATAGTGAGTTAAAAAATAGTCTTAATCCTTAATCATACTATGAGGGGCCAAACATAATGTTTTTTGTATTATAAATGAAACATGGTATCCTACATGCTTTCAAACATCCACAATTATCCACAAATATTGCATGAACACTGACAAAAAAATAGTAGGATTTATTTAAAAATAGTCCAGATGTTTTATAGAATGACAAACTCATTAGTTTATCGTTTGTAGAATATCGACGTCCTCTTGGTTTCGTAATTTTCCTGTTCAACTGCTGCATGCAAAATTCGAATGCTTCCCTCCTGAGCCCTGAATTATTTAAATTTTGCATGTTGCGTGCAAGGAGCAATCGATTCTTGAAATTGAGAAGTCTTGTTTTATAAATATAACAAGAAGTTCTCAAATTTCTATTTTGCGTATATAAGCGTCTTGCCACAGGTGTCATGTTTTTGAATCTCACAGCACCTGTGTTACAACCTAAATACAAAACAAATGAGAGAAACATTAAAAATTATTAGGAAAAAATGATGACATGAAAAATTGACAAAGAAAAAGCTTTTTTGTTTCATAAACTTGTGAATGAAAAACATATTTTGGATACCCAGGTTTGGTGGTGAAATTCGCCCTCGGTGGGATTTTAATTAAGCTTCAACCATTCGATAGCCTACCCAAAAACCTATCACAGATTTAATTTAGCAATGAGATATTGCCGTAAGTATTATGCTCAATTTTTTTTCAAATTCCTGAGAGTGGGAGTTTTTGGACTAGGTACGAATCTCGGTCAGGTCAATATTTTTTCTAAGTTAATCAGATTTTAAACCATTGTAAACACATTTTTGAACTATCTTTGGACGATTTTCGAACAATTTTTTGGAAAAATATTTCTGGAGTACTTTCGCCCTTTTCGATCAAAAACCCACCAGGGACGAATTTCACCACCAAACCCGGGTATAGCCAATTTTACTTTGTGCTGTAAAAAATTTTACATTTTTTCTTATATAATATAGAGTAAACTCAGGTTAACTGTACAATGATTGACAGTGCCAAGAATTGATAAGAAGACTTTTTTCAACAAATTAAAATCATATTTCTAATTTGTTTTAAAGATCCAAAGCATTAATCTTTCGAATATTAAAAACAAATCCAAAACTGTATATCTATTTAGTAATTCGTTGGCACCTGAAAATCTGAGGTTACGTCTAATAAAGAGTAAGAAGTAAACGTTAAACAGGCTATTTGATTTATCTGATTTATAATTAAACGCTTATAAAGCGATGAAGTATACCTACTCATGACGAAAATTTTAACAAAACACCAAAACACTATTTAAATACACTCATTTACACTGCACTCAACTACACTCAACTGCACTGTGGTCATCCGGACTCATCCGTCGGTCTTACCAGGGGGAGAAAACTCTTATGTATGGCCTTGGACTGCTTAGTACACTCTCGAGGGAATTAGACTAGATGGCACCACGATCACAGCATATCACGTGATTAAACGTGATTGGATGTGACTGATGTTCCAATCTTTGGCGCTACTGGGCGCTACTATTTGATCATGAAGTTCTTACTGCATGTGTTTGATTATAATCTCCAAAATCTCTGTCAATTGTCAATCACAGTGTCTCGACCATTGTTGCGGACTGCGATTTTTCAATTTATAGAAGACATTTTTATAGTGTTTTTATATTCTTTCATGTTGTGTTGAAAATTTGATTAATAAGCTTCAAAAAAGGAAGTTTGCTGAGTGTCAAATCAATTGTAGAAATGATTTTCCAAAATTGAGCGACACTCAGTGAACTTATTTTATTAGAACTTTACTTTGTGCATTTAAATCATAACATTTTTTTAAGTTTGTGTTTAACAATAAGATTAATAGGATAGTGAGGTGCAGATGAGGAGTGCAGCAGCAAGTATAAAAATTGAAACATTATCTACTATCATTATAATATTATTCTGTATTATATATATGTATTATTATGTAATAAAATATGTATTATTATATAATAAAATATTGTTAAAATGAACTATTGTTACAAAACATGTTATGTCCTTTTACTTCTAAATTTAAAGTAATCGTACTGTGCAGTGCTGTACAGTAGGTATATGTGTGTGTATGTGTATATGTGTTATAGAATAGTATAGCTATATATATAGGTTTTAGTTGAGGGAATTAGGATAGATGGCGGTGCTAAGGTCCATACATTATACATGAGAGATTTCCCCCCCTGGGTCTTACTGGATTGATGTCCAGCGCAGCTGAGCTCAGCGTTGCTAACAGTCATATGTGGAACTATGTTATGAAAACTTACAACGATGCTTTGAAATATAAATAAGAAGCAATAAAGAACGAATTTCTTTACCAGGAAAAGTGTCAATATCTAGTGCAGTGCCAGCAATAGTACAGTTTACCCTAATCCAGGGATGGGCATTTTTGCCTCAATTGAGGCAAAGCCGTCCCCACCGTAGCGCCTACTGTCCCCCACCAGCTTCCGTCGTTACTATGAAAGAAAGACGCGCTTCGTCCGTCGCAAGCGGTGCGCAGGCCTCGTGCATCGGAGCCGCGAGGAGCGCCACGGAAAGGAAGCTTGGTGGGGGAAGCAGGCGTTTGAGGGGCCCCACCCGTGCCCATCCCTGCCCTAATCATATAAATTTTAATAAGAAAACTCTTAAAACGTAAATTCTAAGGAGCAACATTAGTAAGCGTTCAGATTTCTAGCTCTTTTGAAAGGCACGGGCGCGCGAACGCACCTTGAAATTTGTTCAACACAAACTTACGATTTTTTCCGACAACACTTACAGGATAATATAAAAAGAAATCCAACCGTTTAGATCCCCTAAAGCAGTGGTGAGCAACCCGCGGCGTATTGTAGGCCAAAAGTGGAAACATAAGACTACGTGCGGGCCGCCGCAACTGGCAACGAACGCAATATTAAATACTTTGTTGCGTCGCGCGGCGTCGCGCCGCGCCGGATTTCGGCGGGCCGCAGGCAGTTTGCTAGCAGGCCAAATGCGGCCCGCGGGCCACAGGGTTGCTCAACACTGCCCTACAGTAAAGTGTAAACCATATTCTTTCTAATTGCAAATGTGAAAATTCGCATAAAAATATAAATTACTTATTCTGATAGAATAACAATGTAAAGAATAAATAATTGCTTACATGCATTAGGTAATGGTGAATCACATTTTGCCTCCTGTAGCGTTGATGTACTCGGCAATACCTCCAGTTCTTGTACTGATGAGGTACTCGGCAATACCTCCAGTTCTTGGACTGATGAGGTACTCGGCAATACCTCCAGTTCTTGTACTGATGAGGTACTCGGCAATACCTCCAATTCTTCCGCTGCGTCTATCGAAATATCTGAAAATAAATAAAAAGAAAATAATAATTATCAATTAAATTTCAAACAAAAATTGAAATACCAATATAAGAAATAAAACAAAAATATGTAACATGAAAAAATATAAATTCATACTTTTAGAGGGTACTTTATTTAAATAATTACACTGTCCAACAAATTCAAACTTTTTTTTTACCTTTCGATTCTCACGATGCGATTCTTATAGAGTTTTTCGCGCTGATTCCGAATCTGGCCTTAATTACTACGTTTTTATTAGCTCGCTTTCTTGTTTGTCTGTTTGTCTGTTTGTTCGGTACAAGTCTTGCAATTGATTTTAAACTAACTTCCCGATGCGCCAGAGACTTGAAATTTTAAACATAGCTCAGAACTGGATGACAATGCAATATTCCGAAAAAAAATTTTTTAAAAAACTGTGCGTTTACGAAATAGTAATTAGAAAAATCGTAGTTACTGGACCGGGATTCGAACCCGAGCCTCAGTAAATACGCTCGGTAAAGGTAGTACGTCATCGATTCAGCGATAGCCAATCCGCGCGACAGAGCGTTTCCCATTCCACTACGCGTTCCCACTCCGACTCATCCCCACTCCACGGACCCACTTCTCGCCACGCATGAGCTGAGTGTAATTTCGTATGTGGAGGTAAACAATACATTTCAACCGTCCGCTGTTCGTTCACGCAACCGCTTGCGTTTGTCTTCGACAATCACGCGTGTGAATTACATTGACTTTATTGCTGGTTTGAAACTGGTAATTTACAGTCAGCGAAGTGAGCGTACAAAGTATTAATATAAAAATAATGTCTACAAAAAAGGAGCATTTCGTTAATGATGATTTTCACAGGGAGAAGCCGCCTAATCACCAGGTATGCCATTGAATATTTTTACTACGGTATAAATTTTTCAATTGATTTTAAACTAACTTCCCGATAAGCTAGAGACTTGAAATTTTAAATATAGCTTAGAACTGCAATGCAATATTAAAAAAATTTTTTTTCATATTTTAAAAAAGCCTATGCGTTTAGGAGATGTAAACTATTAACAAAATTTATAACCGTTACACCTCCCCGCGCGACGCTCGGTAATACCCACTCGGTTCCCATTCTGACTCATCCCCACTCCACTGACCCGCTACGCACCGAAGGAGTTCAGTGTGCGTTCGAGGGCCGTGCGGTGTTTACAAAGCTATGTACTACGTATTATTAGACTATAATGTTTGGAGCGCCAGTGGCGCTCACCACTAGAACGGTCGCGCGCCGTATCCCGTCCGGAGCGCCACTGGCGTCAACGCATGTCGGGCGAAGTTATTTTGCTTTCTGGTTCGGTAAAAACGTCGGTGATGCAAACTTTCAAGGGGGGTTTTTCAAGATAAAAGTCTGCTCTATCGCGTGGTATAGTTCGATTTTCCGCTGGACGCTTATTTTTTGAGATAAATTCAAAAATATCGTCAAAAATTGGTGCAAAAGTGGTGTCTCTCCGTCTTTAATGATCGTTTAAACATGTTTAAACAATCATAATGCATTAATATTATATATCACTGTATTCGGGAAAGACTATAGAATCTTTTTATGTAAAGAACAATACAATATCTTTCATAATAACATCACAATCTTTGTTAAAAGTCGAAATATATGTTTTTTTCAAACCCAAATTTCTCAAAAACTATGCGTCTAGGAGAAAAATTAAGGCCAGATTCGGAATCAGCGCGAAAAACTCTATAAGAATCGCATAGTGAGAATCGAAAGGATTTTTGGCTGTTGGACCGTGTTATTCGAGCATTCATCCTGCGGAGTGAAATGCATATGGCAAACTCTGTAATAGTTATAAATTCTCGTGCTCTGCAGGCCCTTTAGTTTCTCATTATTAATAATCTGAAGCCATTTCTTAATGGTTATTAAGTGAATGCTTATCCTTACATCCCGGCACACAGCATGGTACGTAATTTACCATCTTGAAATCTAAAATTAATTCAATAATGAATCAGATAATTGAGCTTTTTAAATGTCCCATATAAAACTTCAAATGCGTTTTGCTCAGAACAATATTTGTACAATTGACCATCGATATACAGTGGGTAACGAAAGTATTCGAACGCCCTTTAAAAAAAATAACTTTTTTATAATTGTACCAAACGCCTGATTTTTTATAATCAATTAGAAGCATTGGTTTATAAAATGATATGCAAAAAAGATTTTCCAAAAAATTATAATTTACAAGGTACATGCAAAAATAAAAAAGACATTTTTTTAACTTTTTTTATTAGGGCACTTAATGAAAATTTAAAATATGTGTTTTGTAGATCTATGTTAGTTATACACATGCTGAAAATTTCGTCAAAATCGATTAACATACACACGAGCTACAAGTGATTAAATATGTTGAAAATCGTAGTTTTACACGATTTTTGATCAGTTTCTGCTTAAAATCCACAAAATCGTACATCTTTCGAATTTCGATACGTGTCGTTTTCTCCTGCGTCAACCGATTTATATGGCAATCAGGTCGTTTGGTACAATTATAAAAAAATGAATTTGTTAGCGAATGTTAATAAAATAGTTTGGACATTTATACGGAATAAATGATGAATTAAATCAATGTAATTAACTAAAATAAAATGAACGCAATTTTTTTAACTAAATCTTTTCATAAACATTTTCAAAAGCGAATAGTTTTTCTTTAATATGTTAAAGAATATGTTTTATGTAATATTAATGTTTTAAAAATTTGTATTGTTACGACCCGTTTGGGGGATGACCGTAACGCAACTAATTTATCCACGCGATCTTGGGTCCACGTGGCGCGTACGTCCACGTCTGACCAGGCCCGATATCGATTGCCCGCGTGGTGGAAGAACGAGGGGAAACCGAGTCGCGTCGCGGTCCGAAAGGGGGTCGCGATTCACGTCGCGTGAAGGCACGGTTCGACATAAATCAAGGCTCTCGTTGCCGGCTGACGTCACGGGGAGCCAGGTACGTCGTATCGGTGGATTCAGGTTTTGAATTTACGCGGACGGATTGAGACGCGATAACCTGTGTTCCTCCGATTGTACCGAGCCCTGGTGGGCTCAGACGTACGAGGCGGAACACCGATTTTTGTAGTCGAAGATATCGACGTTTTCGATTTGCGGAATTGGCGGAGATCCGGACGCGGGAATCTGTGTTCTTCCGATTGTACCGAGCCCTGGTGGGCTCAGACGTACGAGGCGGAACACCGATTTTTGTAGTCGAAGACAGGGAAGCCAGACGGTGCGGCTCAACGGCTCAAGTGGCCCCTTACGTCTCCGTCCCTCGCCTAGATGCATGCCTCCGCTATCCCCACTCTTACCACTACCGCTGGCGCGACCGAGTGCTAGAATGAGAGCGGTAGCATGCTACCGACTCGGTCGCGCCAGCGGTAGTGGTAAGAGTGGGGATCAGGGAAGCCAGACGGTGCGGCTCAACGGCTCAAGTGGCCTCTTACGTCTCCGTCCCTCGCCTAGATGCATGCCTCCGCTATCCCACTCGTAGCATGCTACCGCTCTCATTCTAGCACTCGGTCGCGCCAGCGGTAGTGGTAAGAGTGGGGATAGCGGAGGCACCATCTAGGCGAGGGACGGAGACGTAAGGGGCCTGGCGAGACTCGCATCTGGCATCCCTGGTCGAAGATATCGACGTTTTCGATTTGCGGAATTGGGAAGAACGAGGAGGTGAGGAGGTGACGGACGCCGACACCGTGCTCCACACGCACGATCACTCGTTCGCGTTTACACTAACGGTACCACCTCGCGGCGAGCTTTTCACGAATAACATAACGTTGGTAACGCGGGTCCTCGGGACAAATATTGTCTGGCGAAGGGAAACTCGGTACGAAAGTAATGGGAGTGAGTTTCCACGGGGGAGGACTCGCGGATTGATGAACCTTGGATGTCTTATTCCCGCACACTTCCTTCGGATCGACGATTCGAACGGTACCAGTGAATATGACGTCACTTAGAATACGCGGGATTTTCGGGATACCAAGATTCGGGTCGTAGGAGGTTACCTTTCCCTCCTGATACAGTTCTCCGAACAGCTTTTTGAGCTGGTACTTGCGACCTGCGCGTCGCGGCATACGGTAATGAATAGTGTTACGTCCGAAATTCGGCGTAAAAAGGAATAATGTGAGGATTCTTAGAATTTGTGATTTTTCGTTCGGGATTCGCGGTGTCGTGGAGGGAATATCGCGCCGCTTCGATCCGCGAGAGTTTTCTACACTAAAGTGACCGAGAGTGACGGCTTGTTTCGGAGGTTAGAGACCGGATTTCAGGAATTCTCGGCCGGCTAGACCAAGTCCGCCTGACCGTGAATGAGGAGGGAACCCGAACGGCTAGACCAAGTCCGCCTAATTCGGGGTTGGATCGCTGGCTCGAACGGCTAGACCAAGTCCGCCTAGTTCGAGAGATGGAAAACGTCGGGTCGGGTACGCGATTATCACTTTCACTCTCGCCACTGTATTTCACGACACGCACGTTCACGTCAACCTAACAACTGCGTTGTTTCCTCGTTAAAGCCCCCTCGCGAGTCGAAGAGAGGATTTAGGAAAAGGTTGCGTTCTCTCAGATAACGTGTACCAACTATAAATAATTTATAGCGTCCCGATTCGTTTCATCAATGAGAACTGTTCTGGAAGGAGCTCGGATCGTTGTGTAGGTTGTTTGTTGGCAGCGGAATAAATATTCCGTGGGAATTGAACGAATGTTCAATGACGATTAACTCTTGCTTGATTCTGTGTGAAGTCTCGACTAGCACTGAATTTGTACAATATCGATCGTAACTGAGAAATTGTAAGAATGAACTCGACTGACTGGAATCTTGATCTGAACTCGACTGTGTCTTGATCGTGACTGAGAGAAGTGTCGATCGTGACTGGGAGAATTGTATGAATGAACTGTACTGAACTAAATCTTGATTTCAACTGCTCTGTGTCTCGATCGTAACTGAACGATTTCGATCGCTTCCCACCTAGATCTAGATCTTGGTGGGGGAAGTCGCGCGGTGGATCCTTCGGGGGGAAACAATAGGATCGCACGCTTGAGTGAGCGGTTCCCAGAATTGTTATTCCCAAAATCGCTGGAGCTTGACGGATTTACATTCCGAAGCGATGACGTATGGATTGAAGACGTTTCTTAGAATTCAATATTAATATTGGAATATTGTTATTGCAAAAGGCAGGAGAGAATCTGGTGACGGACGTCACAATAGAAAACGAAAAGAATTAAACGGAAGACCGCCGACGGTATCTCGCACACACACACTTGCGTACACTACGACACTGACGTGATCTTGACGAGCACAAGGGAATAAGAACACAAAAAAAAAAGAGAATAAGATTAATGTAACCAACACAGAATATAATAACCAAGAAAATAGAGTACAAAATAGCGCGATAACTAGAAAAGAAAGTAAACTAAATCGTTGCACGCTGGCGAAATAAGAGAATACAAAATAAACTAAATCACACGGCGTGACTAGAACCTAAGACTAAGAGTAACACAATACGATAATAATTGAAATAAACTAAATTAACGAACCATAACGAAATAGACCGAAAATAGAATGAAATAGCGCGAAATGGAACGAAATGGCAAGATCCGGCACGACCAGGTCAGAGTTTGGAAACTAATTGATTATTCGCGAAGTGAAACTAAGAAACTGCTGCAGAGAACTGATTTAGATCGCGGATCTTGCCATATTTATAACGGAAGCGCGGACCAGAAGAATTCGGTGGAGCGTGAAATCAATTGTCTCGATCACAGGAGGCATGTTATTATCGATGTATTATTCTCCGCGTTTCTATTATTCGCGTAAGGCGCGATGTACATTGTGATATACAAACGGTTGTTACTATGCCAGCGTTCGCTCGCACCGGTGTCTCGTGGTGGCGATTTGATGAGGATATATACATATATATATATATATACATTATCACGCGGTGGAGGAGCCACCCGTTCGGGCGTTAGTCTATCCCGCGGTTGATTTTCCAGGTCTCAGATTGAGAGGTGGAAAACAATCTGTTTCAGGTGTTTTACAGACAAGGCAGCCGGGCGGGGTCCGGCCGTGCTGGACCCAGTCCTCCCGTGATAATCTGTGTTTTCACAGGCTTCGTTACGTACGCTAATCTAAACGGTTCTTTCTCCGGGCGCCAGACATCGAGAGATGTCACACAAAATCACGCTAATGAATGAAGCCGGTGAACTCACGATCGCGAAAGGTAGAATAGCTCAGAATGGTCGCAGGGTTCTACGCAGGATCGGACAGGACGTTCCCCACGGCGGGAATGGACCTCATAAATAATCTCAACTCAATTTTGCCAAGAAAATATAATTGAATACCAGTGTGACTCGACTAATAAAACTGTACACGCTGTCGGGTGCAAGCCCGGCAGCGGAGAAGGTGAACAAAGAATATTAACAGAGTATAAACGGCAGATTAACGGCAGATAACAGTAACAGTATAAATCGACGGAAAACTACGTGTTCGGCGGAAGGCCGACACGTGCGCGGATTCGCTGTATCTCAAAATGGCCGCGTCGGAGTCGGTAGCTCGCCGGGTGATCGGGCGTCATCACAGCGATAAAACAAAGTACCGATTCCCGATCTAATACGCGCTTCTCGGAACAATGAGAATAACCCGCGCCAGCAGCCGTCCGAGATTTAGGCCGGCGCGGGGTCACGATGACTTTGACTAAAGAATGTTACTTGACTGTGCGCGGCAGCTTCCAATACGACGCGCGAACACGTGGTTATTTTTCGGAACTCGCGCTGGTCGCTCTCACTGAGGAACTCGCCAAAAGGAACGCAAACAGGCAGCCGTATAACGGCTTACACGAAACACGCGGTCGTCCTCCAGACGAACCGCGAGCAACCGAGAATAATTCACTAAATCGCTGCTCGAGCCACAAACGAAAGATCACGAATCAATACGATATAATATCGAAGCAGAAAACCTGGTTAGCACTTACCACCGGCACCGCTGAAACTTGGTAGTTAAGCTACGGCAGCGTACAAAGGATCTTACTCATTACGACGCACACGCGTTTACAGAGTTCGTGAGTAACGCGACTATTTCGCACGCGAGCCTACGCAGCAGTGCCCAGGATTTTCGGTGGCTCGAGGATGCGGAAGTGAGGCGTCCCCCACTCTTTCGGTCTTATGCCTGCCAATTACTATCGCTCGCGTTGTCGCTAATAGTTAGGGCCGGCTCTCGACAGGAGGGCCCCGGACCTTGCCGATTTCCCGGTTTCCTTAACGATGGCCCCTCGGCCACCGGGAATGTCGTGAGACATTCCAGGACTGTTCGAGCAGCTCCTGCATGGAACCGTTCATGTTGCAGGGCAAGGCGTCGACGGGACGAATCTTCGATATCAGTTTTGGTTCCCAAGTCCCACGTCGGCGCCTCCAGGTTGATTAACCTGAGCTCGAGGTCCTTTTGTTCTCCTCTGCAGAGGTATTGATGGTCCGGCGTTACGAGGCAGGCTTGCGGCGACAGCATTGGTCTTTCCTTCTTTTTGGCAGCGAGTAAGTAGCCGGGCTCCCTGAGCCCGCGCTACGGTCCTGTAATATTTCGCCGTGCCAATGGGCACGACGTTCCAAGATTCTTACAGTCATAGATCTTATAATACGAGACGTCCCAGCGAGAGCGCTTACTGCTGTTCTATTCGTAATTATTCTACTAAAGGGTGGTCCGGTCCTTCCGATTTTAACCTTAGGGTTTACTTTCTATATTACAAAGGGACGTGGTTATTTTGCCACGTCACAACTCCTCCCCCCCTAGAGAGGACCGGACTACCCCGGTGGCAGTTACCAACCAGGTTTCCGCGGACTCGGCAGCAGTTAAACGTTCTCCTTAGGCGTTTCCTGATAGCGAAAGGACAAAACATGACTACCAACTTGTACCCAATGTACGTGACAATCACCAAATACGTAGTCATACACCCTTCATCCCACATTCAGTCACACATGTCGCTGCCTTATACTTTTACTTCGGACGAGACCTTTTGCTTATTCCCGATGTCACTGCTCTCGGACTTGTGTCCGTTGGCTGTGTTGCATCGCAAAGGTTCAAGTTAGGTAGGGGAATTTGGGTTCGTGGTTCTTTTCGCAGATCTATTTCTCTTATTTCCCGCCAATTTCTCATACGGTTTACTCCTCCGGGTCTCCTATGGAGAGGCGGAAGAACAAACACGTACTTATTTTTGGTACTTGATCTTCAAAATTATCTTTTGTTGTGGGACGGCCTTACTCTCTAAGTCTGTGTCGTTACGTCTGTTTTCGGTTTTCCGCTCTCCCTCCCCACCGTACACAATTATTTTCCCGTTGTACTAAACCTTTTGTTCTTTATTATTAGCACTATCCCCCTTCTATGCTGTTAGCCAAGAGGAATTCTGCATAGTTGCAACTGGGGGGTTACCCGGCAGCAAATATACGAAATCTCCTCTCACGCTCGTCACACGGGAAAGACGACAGTAGCCTACTGGAACGGATACCGAACGGTAGGGAACTAGAGAGCGCGGAAGTTTACTGGTGACGCTCTGGCTAAGAAAATACGCTCTACCTATTTTCCTAAAATTACCGAAAACTTATACGATGTTGTTTATTCTAACTACACCAAACTATTTCTCCTTACTTGGCCTATCCCCACACGGCAGCAAAATATGTGAAATTTTTCCTCAGTTCTTACTATTCTAAGTTCGTGGGCGGTCACTGTAGTCCTAACTTAGGTCCTTTTTTTGTATACGATAACGCTAGTTGCTTCTTTTCTACGGAGGGCTACGGGTATGGTAACGTGTCCTCTGGGGTGGTGAAGTTCCGCTTCCTTCCCCCTCGGTGGCAGCTTTCGGTCACGTCCTCACCGTGTACCCTGTTCGACCGTTGTGGGGCAGTCTGTCGTTGATGGTGTTTGACAGTAACGTGACTGTGGTTCGGTGCTTCGCACCTCCCGCATCCGTTTTGTCGGTCCTCCCCGTTCCCCTTGTCCTGGTCTTTGGACTGGTTCTGGCCGCTCCATCCGCTGAGGCCCTTTTCTTCCTCTGCAGTTCGTGTTGTTCCCTGCGCTCCTTCCGTTTCGTTTCGCTAGCGTCTCTGCTACTGATTACAGTATCGCGTTTTACTCCTAATGGACCTGGTATGCGCTGGAACTACTTTTGTCGCGAATTTCTTTACCGCTGAACTATCGACTCATTGCTTTTTTTTGAAAGCCACGACCCCTACCTTGAACTGCATTTCCCTAGTACCTAGATGACGTAAGCAGTGTGCCTGCCTCTCCTACGCTTGTTCCATTGAACATTCGGCAGCACCTCGCATACCTTTCGGGTTTTGGGTTTTCGCCCGAAGTTTAAGAGTGCTGGGGAGCTCGCACAACGGGATTGTACGTTGTATTATAGCGAGGTTGCCTTTTTGAGGAGTTTCTATCCCCTCTTCTCATAGTTTCGCTACCATGGCACCTTGTTCCGTGCACCCTGGCGGTGTGCGATCTTAAGATCGCACCCGGGAAGGTGCAAAGCCCAACGTGCTACTCCACTAAAAGAGTTTTCCTTTCAGATTTCTTCGCTAACTTATTTGAAACTCTCGCGAAACGTCATATTTCTTTTATTGCGCAAGCGAAACCGAAAGCGTGCCCGTTTTCATGCCTGGCCCATTGCCCCGGTGGTCAGAAGGAAATTCTACGGATGTTCGGCTTTTTCTGTTGGCGGCAGCAAAATCTATCCATTCTAATCGGTTTTTGATCGCTAATGTCACTATTGACCCTGAGTCTACTATTGCGCGAACTTTGCGTTTTTCTTTATACGTATCGATGTTCCGCCAAGATGCTACTAGCATACTCTCGCGTTTCTCTTTTGACGCGGACCGATACTCCTACTTTCGAAGCCCCTTTGGCCCAATCGAGTGGCTCCCCCTCCCATTTCCCGCTGGCCTATTACCCTTCCGGTATCGCTTTAGTGTAGTCCCCGGGGCCCCGTATCGGAAACGATAGATGGTCCACATGCGTGACAGTCTCTAGACCTATGCCCTTTCTTCCGGCAGTTCCAACACTCGAGGTCATCGCGTATGCGTTTGTCGGCGCACATTGCGGTGGCTCTAGGTTGATATCGCGCGTTTTGTTCTGATCGGTGCGGCGGCGGACTACGCTGGCTGTAATATTTTCCCGGCGTACCGGCCGTGTTCGCAACATCTACGCCTTGCTCGGTACGTTCCCGGTCGCTTTCTTTGAATTTCCGGCTTAAGCGGGATTGGAAGTGGGAGGTTCTCGGCAGCTCTTTCGACTCGTCGCTATTTGTTACTCTCGCGACTGCAGTTTCGATCTTCTATACTTTTTAGGGTTGTACGTGAAATCCGCGTTATCAATTGGTCTTCTAAATCCCTTAATGACTTCATTGGTCTTTAGTTCACGACGTTTTATCACCTAGAATTCGTACCCCAACAACCCTTTCGTATTTTTCTCTTTTCTGACCAAAGCTTTCGTAATCGCTTGAGTATTGCTTGCATCGTCACGAAATATGCCCGTGCCGGTTCTTCTTCTCCCTATCTCTCGCGTTTCTCACCAGATTCTCTTGGTAGCTTGGATCCCCCAAAAAAAATTTTATGACCTTCTACTTCGAATCTCTCCCAATGAGACCATGTACCTTCGTTTGTTTCGCACCAGCGTGTCGCTACCCTATGTAAGTAAACCGGTACGTCCCGCAGTAGATCCGCCTCGGAGATATTTATACATCGCCGTTGTTTTGCGATTTGATCGAGAAGGATTTCATAATCCTCCTCGATCTTTCCCGAAAAACTTTTTTTTTTTTTTTTTTTTTCATTACCTCATAATCTCCGACGCGGTAGTACCCCGGCAGCGTAGCGCTTCGCTTGCTATTTTTGGGCCCGAGGGGGTTGCTTTTATTTTCGCGCCGGAACTTCTATTGCGTGTAGCAACGGGAACTGTTAATAATACCGTTTGTTCCTTCAACTTCAACGAAATTTACGTATCTATTCGCGGGTTGTCGAAATAACTTTCGAGTTCCCCTTCCGTAGTTGTTCCCCCGGCCGCGTCTTCAAATTTCTCGTAATGAGTCGATTTATTGCCCCCCTCGTCCCTCTGATCTTCTCTTAAATCCGATGTGGTACGCGATTTTGATTTTATTACCCGTGTCTAAATTGGGAATTAGAGATCCTAGTTTTTCTACCGATACTTGAGAATGCTATTTCGGTCTTCTAATAACACGAGCTTCGAACTATTTACTATAGGATCGGGTAACCGACGAAGCGTCCTCGGCCGAGGACCTTCTAGACGCGGCAGCAAACAACACAGCGAATCTAAATAGACCACCAGCGTATACACAAAAGAACGGAATCTCACGCATTTCGCTTCGCTTCGCTTCGCTTCGCTTTTGAATTTCCATTATTGATTTTAATTTCTCGACTTTCGGCAGCCCCAGCAATCTTTTCCAACTATTTCGGAATTTTCATACATACATACAATTGACCCGATGTTACCTATTTTCATCAATTGCTCAATATTCACTAAATAACTGATTAATTCACCGATCTCTTCAGAAATCATAAATCTCTCAGTCCCACACAAATAAATTCATCCTTATTCATCTGAACACATCAATGCATTGGCAACAGTCAACAATAAATGTCATATGAACAATATCAAAATTTCTAAGGCAGCCACATATATTACATACAAAATATCGTTATCCATTAAATCCATTGAACAACATATAAATGACTGTTACGTGGCTCGGCGCTGATCGAACAAATTTCGCAAACTTTTACCTCTCGGGGTTGTTTTTGCCCGAGCGAGGAGCGAGTGTTCCATTAACCTTTCCGTATTCCTGCCGGCATCTCTATTGTTCCGTTTTTACCATTTATATGAGGGTCTTGTCCGATCTGCGCACCTCTCTTGGAAAATCCCGTAATCGGTAAATTTTCGCGACGAGGAATCCAAATGTTCGGGCGCCAATTTATCACGCGGTGGAGGAGCCACCCGTTCGGGCGTTAGTCTATCCCGCGGTTGATTTTCCAGGTCTCAGATTGAGAGGTGGAAAACAATCTGTTTCAGGTGTTTTACAGACAAGGCAGCCGGGCGGGGTCCGGCCGTGCTGGACCCAGTCCTCCCGTGATAATCTGTGTTTTCACAGGCTTCGTTACGTACGCTAATCTAAACGGTTCTTTCTCCGGGCGCCAGACATCGAGAGATGTCACACAAAATCACGCTAATGAATGAAGCCGGTGAACTCACGATCGCGAAAGGTAGAATAGCTCAGAATGGTCGCAGGGTTCTACGCAGGATCGGACAGGACGTTCCCCACGGCGGGAATGGACCTCATAAATAATCTCAACTCAATTTTGCCAAGAAAATATAATTGAATACCAGTGTGACTCGACTAATAAAACTGTACACGCTGTCGGGTGCAAGCCCGGCAGCGGAGAAGGTGAACAAAGAATATTAACAGAGTATAAACGGCAGATTAACGGCAGATAACAGTAACAGTATAAATCGACGGAAAACTACGTGTTCGGCGGAAGGCCGACACGTGCGCGGATTCGCTGTATCTCAAAATGGCCGCGTCGGAGTCGGTAGCTCGCCGGGTGATCGGGCGTCATCACAGCGATAAAACAAAGTACCGATTCCCGATCTAATACGCGCTTCTCGGAACAATGAGAATAACCCGCGCCAGCAGCCGTCCGAGATTTAGGCCGGCGCGGGGTCACGATGACTTTGACTAAAGAATGTTACTTGACTGTGCGCGGCAGCTTCCAATACGACGCGCGAACACGTGGTTATTTTTCGGAACTCGCGCTGGTCGCTCTCACTGAGGAACTCGCCAAAAGGAACGCAAACAGGCAGCCGTATAACGGCTTACACGAAACACGCGGTCGTCCTCCAGACGAACCGCGAGCAACCGAGAATAATTCACTAAATCGCTGCTCGAGCCACAAACGAAAGATCACGAATCAATACGATATAATATCGAAGCAGAAAACCTGGTTAGCACTTACCACCGGCACCGCTGAAACTTGGTAGTTAAGCTACGGCAGCGTACAAAGGATCTTACTCATTACGACGCACACGCGTTTACAGAGTTCGTGAGTAACGCGACTATTTCGCACGCGAGCCTACGCAGCAGTGCCCAGGATTTTCGGTGGCTCGAGGATGCGGAAGTGAGGCGTCCCCCACTCTTTCGGTCTTATGCCTGCCAATTACTATCGCTCGCGTTGTCGCTAATAGTTAGGGCCGGCTCTCGACAGGAGGGCCCCGGACCTTGCCGATTTCCCGGTTTCCTTAACGATGGCCCCTCGGCCACCGGGAATGTCGTGAGACATTCCAGGACTGTTCGAGCAGCTCCTGCATGGAACCGTTCATGTTGCAGGGCAAGGCGTCGACGGGACGAATCTTCGATATCAGTTTTGGTTCCCAAGTCCCACGTCGGCGCCTCCAGGTTGATTAACCTGAGCTCGAGGTCCTTTTGTTCTCCTCTGCAGAGGTATTGATGGTCCGGCGTTACGAGGCAGGCTTGCGGCGACAGCATTGGTCTTTCCTTCTTTTTGGCAGCGAGTAAGTAGCCGGGCTCCCTGAGCCCGCGCTACGGTCCTGTAATATTTCGCCGTGCCAATGGGCACGACGTTCCAAGATTCTTACAGTCATAGATCTTATAATACGAGACGTCCCAGCGAGAGCGCTTACTGCTGTTCTATTCGTAATTATTCTACTAAAGGGTGGTCCGGTCCTTCCGATTTTAACCTTAGGGTTTACTTTCTATATTACAAAGGGACGTGGTTATTTTGCCACGTCACAACATATACAGGGTGTTTAGCAACAGGTGGGAGAAAATTTAAGGGGTGGTTCTCGACGATAATATAAGACGAAAATGAAGAATAAAAAAATTGCGATTTCGACTTCGTTATTTAGTTATTAACAGTTAAAAATCCGCCTAAAATGCTGCAACACTTCTAACAAAAGTGTACGTTGCGTACGTCACACAGGCGCGCGACAGACTCGTATCAAGTGACAAACGCATCATACCTTGGTTCTCATTTGGGGCCCCAGCGAGGTGAAAATGTTTAAAAGATCGTTGGACGACATTGAACCTACCTACTCGTTAAAATCCACAAGAGCATTTATAATATCCGCCCTATGGAATTATCGAGCAGAAGGGGTCAATGCCCTTTGACTTTTAAACTGTTTTCACACATATCCACAAATTCTTAATCTGCACTGTTCATAACACCGTACATAATACACTGGAACAAACCACACATATGCTCTAGCACTATTTTCAATATTATACACACGCACTACGAGTTTACAGAGAGTTTACTGAAGGGAATGAGGAGAATGTAAAGAACACACTGGTAATCCTTTAATGTTGAAACACTGCACTTTATTGAACTTGATTTACGTTGCGAGACTCGCTCACAGACGAAACGGACATCTTGAGGTCGTGTGATTTCTGCGAACGGAAATCTTCGACGCGTACGAGAGAAGAATCGTCCGTACAAGCTAAAATCCATATGCACACTGATTCGAGACAGCTGATGAGGTCAATGCCTGAGCCAGATCGATAAAACAAATGCCGATCTACAACAGCAACTCCCGCCGATTTACAGCAAACGCGCGCCCAAACATCGCGCGTTACTATGCCAATACATTGTGTGTCCTGTTTCCACGAACTTCGCGATTCTTTCTCATTCTGGCTGTGACCGCCAAATAGCTCATGTGTGTGCCATTGATCACATCAGCTGTCGCGAATCGGTGTGCATACGGATGCTAGGTTTGTACGGACGATTCTTCTCGCACGCGTCGAAGATTTCCGTTCGCAGAAATCACACGACCTCAAGATGTCCGTTTCGTCTGTGAGCGAGTCTCGCGACGTAAATCAAGTTCAGTAAAGTGCAGTGTATCAACATTAAAGGATTACCAGTGTGTTCTTTACATTCTCCTCATTCCCCTCAGTAAACTCGTAGTGCGTGTGTATGATGTTGAGAATAGTGCCAGAGCATACGTGTGGTTTGTTCCAGTGTATTATGTACGGTGTTATGAACGGTGCAGATTAAGAATTTGTGGATGTGTGTGAAAACAGTTTAAAAGTCAAAGGGCATTGACCCCTTCTGCTCGATAATTCCATAGGGCGGATATTATAAATGCTCTTGTGGATTTTAACGAGTAGGTAGGTTCAATGTCGTCCAACGATCTTTTAAACATTTTCACCTCGCTGTGGCCCCAAATGAGAACCAAGGTATGATGCGTTTGTCACTTGATACGAGTCTGTCGCGCGCCTGTGTGACGTTCGCAACGTACACTTTTGTTAGAAGTGTTGCAGCATTTTAGGCGGATTTTTAACTGTTAATAACTAAATAACGAAGTCGAAATCGCAATTTTTTTATTCTTCATTTTCGTCTTATATTATCGTCGAGAACCACCCCTTAAATTTTCTCCCACCTGTTGCTAAACACCCTGTATATGAAAACGTTTTGGCTAATCTAAACGAAAATAGAAATACGGTTGGGCGTAACGGCCACGATTCGCTCGCATGAATTATACATGACGGAATTTTCGAGCAAATTCCGGAACGAGACGTTGGTACAACGTAACAGTATTATTTTGTGGATACATAAGATATTCAAGAATGATTAATTCAATGGAAAAAATTATTAACACAATTACTATTGGGTCGTTCGGAAAGTCATTTCGTTTTTTAAAGGCCAATTTTTTACCATTTAGAATAAGTTTCATGACTATTTGTTCTATGATCTCTTGCGACTTTTGCGACAACTTAAAGATCCCATACCGGAGAATTTCTGTTTTTTATTAGCAAAATATTGAGTTATATGACTTTTCTTGTTTGCACGACATAAAAAATTTGCACCGCATAAAAAATGTTGAAAAAAGCGAAAAAATAGTAATCGATGGTACATACTTACTCTCCTTAAACAGCGCACTAATTTTTCTTACGTGCACTGCATTTTTATCTTTGCGGTAACAAAAAAACAAAAGGTGATGGAAATGCGTACTTTGATTTTGCATATTTGATGCGATGATAAAAACATAATTGTAAGATTAGAAAGCACTATAAGGTAGGAAGTTACGTCCGAAATGTCAGCTGTCAAGATCAGGGTTGCCATATGCGAGTCTCGCCAGGCCCCTTACGTCTCCGTCCCTCGCCTAGATGCATGCCTCCGCTATCCCCACTCTTACTACTACCGCTGGCGCGACCGAGTCGGTAGCATGCTACCGCTCTCATTCTAGCACTCGGTCGCGCCAGCGGTAGTGGCAAGAGTTGGGATCAGTGTTGTGAACTCGTACGGCTTTTACGGGAAAACTCGCGCATGCGCGGCAAATCCAGGAACGTATGTGCGTTCTACAGTCCGCTGCTTGTGGGGCAAGTTGGGGCGAACTGTTATTGCCGGGAAAACCGAACGACGCACGACCACACGACGCACATGTCTCGATTTTAGGTGGACAAAATTATTTTTGAATAATTTATATCCTCTTGATACTTGAAAATTACAATTATGATTGTATTATGATTATCGATCGTCTTTATTAATAACAAGTGTGTTGAAGATCTCGGCGCAACGGTTCGATCGATTGTTTTTCCGATCGAACCGTTGCACCGAGATCATCAACACACTTGTTATTACAATTATAATATATATTTTTTTGTTATGATGGAATTGAACATAAAATTTATAACAAACGTATGTTTTTCTTATATGGAAAATGTAATTTTTGTTCTGTGAGTACTGATAAGGTTTCGGCAGTTTTCCTTATCCTAGCAGCAAAGGCTGGTATTCTTTAGTTTCTGCTGCCAAATAAAATACCTACTTTATGTTTTATTATATATTTGTTTTAGTACTCTATTAGTTATTTTAGTACCCTTCCCTATTCCCAAAATAAAGGAAATGAGTAAGTATATTACATAATTAGAATATATTTATATATTATATGTACATGCACATCAAATTTTAATATAACATACGCATGTTAAACGTTCATATATGAAAAGCGAAAAAAAAGATTTTACGAAGCTATGCGGGGCGACCAAGGTACCCGAATTTGGACTTCAGTGACGCTAGAATCGTCGCGCATGCGCGACGTTGCCCGTAAAAGCCGTACGAGTTCACAACACTGGTTGGGATAGCGTAGGCAGCATCTAGGCGAGGGACGGAAACGTAAGGGGCGTCATATGGCAACCCTGGTCAAGAATGTTGACTCAAGATACACCACGATTTTGCGATTTAAAATAAGGAAAGTATCAACAAATGGAAGCAATAATGTCATTTCTACACGAAAAACGAAATGACTTTCCGAACGACCCAATACATACATACTTATCACAAAAATTCATAAATGTGATTTACTTTTTCGTTAGTCAAAGTGTTTATTCCTCTTAACACCTATCAACCCTTATAAAATATTATAAACATACCTGTTTTATAACTGGTAAATCCGAGGGCTATGTAGTGGCTATAACTTGTAACCACTTTTAACTTTAACACATATAAAGACCTAATTTAAAATTAAACCTAAAAAACTACAGAAAATATATAAAGATTATAAAATCGTAACTATAATTATAGAAAATACTGAAACAACTGAAACGACAAAGTGCACCAATGTCCATGTTCGGTTGTTCAATTCAGACTGAGTTCTGCTGAGCTCGATCGCTTTCCGCGTCTTCAGCAGATATACAATGTACAGTTTCTCACCGCTACCGATCGCTGCTTTTGATATCTCGCGTCATCGAGCCGCCACACGCGGGACTTTAAACCAGCCGCTTCCTCCGCGACACTCCGCGATCTGCCCCCTTACCCACCTGACCCACTCACCACGACCTACCCTACGCTATTTTTGAATCGGTGTGTCGTACGTGTTAAGTACCTGGAACCTCAGTCCCCAATTTACCTAATTCATTAAAACCCAAGTATTGAAATCATCATTTTTAAAAATATTTACAGATTTTCCTTTCTAATTTATTTCGAAAACTATAATTACAAAGCATTTTCTATACTTTATATTTTTATTAAAGCTCCAATTGCTTTATCAACAACTTCTGTAGTAATACACACGGCCTAGGATCACACGGTCTGGATCGATGGACATTTGTAAAAGGAACTCCCCGCAAAATTGCTTATAAAAATAAAAATTGTTGTTAAAAAATTTTTTGCACTATCGCATTCTATTCGTTAAGTAGAGAAAAAGTCTTAAAGAAACCATATGCCGCAAATGAATAGTTTTCGAGATATTCACAGTTTAAGTCGACGTTTAAAGGGACGGCTGACGCTAGGCCCGTATCAATAAGTCACACCGTATTAAGTAGATGTCATATTTTGCCTTATCACATATAAATTACTAGATATCCTACACTATTAAATATCAATGCAAAAAATACTTACATTTTTAATATTAATCAATTGAGCTTGAAATAAAACAATATGCCAACATACTGTTGTATCTCAATAAAAATATATTTTTAACTGTAACCGTATATTATAAGATGTAGTCATATTTTTATGATATACATGCGCTGTCTCCCACTTCGCTCCAAACACTAGCCGCCGGCAGCAGATTCGCTTTGCTGCGGCAGTACTGGACCGACCGAAGATAAGCCAGCATATTTAGCACACTCTTTTTGTATTCAAGACATATTGCAATTGTTATATTATTTAAAAAAAAAATGATATTGCCAACTGTTATTAGAATACTCAAAAAACAATGACCAATTATCTAAATCTCCACTACCTATGATTTCCCCTTTCGAGTGATTAATTAATTAATGAGACTAATTAGATTTGTACTAAAATATAAATATACTTAAATTTTTATTAATCATATTATTTTGATTAGTTTTTTAGAAACGCAAGAGGAATAGCATGTGGTTGGTGAGTGGCATTTTAGTGGGTAGTCCCGCTGCAGGGCGAGGAGTCCTACACTCTCCCGCGAGTCGCGTGGGGTCAGTGCGTAAATGCATTTCCCCACCCACCTTAAAAAACATATTGTTGGATTATCAACAAAGTTACAAAAATTAATCAACGATCTCAGAGTCGTATTCTTAAACAGAGATTACGAAGTATCAATAGAACGTTCTCGGAAGTAGACTTTCTTTCAAGTGGCGAACTGTGGGGGGCTAACCTAAACAGTTTGCAGATACGAAGGGACTCTGGTTTCCTTTCTGGGGACCCCAACGGTTCTCCCCTTCCAAAAGGTCAGTCGAAGCTAAGACATCTCGTAGTAAAGAGCTTCCTTCCGCGCCGTGAAATAAAGGCTAATTTTACTTTACAAGAACTAGTGTTCACTTACTTACACCCATATCCAATACATATATATATAATATGTAAAGAAAAAAATTATATAATTATTAACTTGTAAAAATAAATAAAAATTATAAACTTGTACAATTTATTTTTTTATTTATTTGACAAATAATACATCCACAAATTGTTTCATAAATTAATAAATACTTTCTGCAATTTGGTATTCTACAATCAGACCAAATAAGTGCCATAAATCAGTTCTTATATATATAGCAATTTTTATTAATGCAATTTTTACAGTAATAAAACACTCCTATATAAAATGAATATATATTTTAAGATAGTTTTTACATTTTACTTTCTATGGGAGGTTAAAAAATGCAATTAAAGAAGTAATTAGAAATAAAAATAAAAATCGCTATATGGGGACACGAAGGCTAGCTCCAGATTGCGATTCGTACGCCAGATCGCCAAACTTCAGTTTCGGTTCCGTAAAGCAACACATGGTGCTAAAAATAGATTGTGGCTCGCGCAAGCGCACAAGCAGCCATGATTCTGACGTCACAGGCTCTAAGCGAAGATCGCCGGCAGCGCTGTTAGAACATCATGGTAGAAAAAAGAATCTGTAAAGAAATGTGCACCAAAATGCTGTCATCAATTCCATCTAGCGGACAGTTTAAGAATTACTCTTGCAAGTAGTGACATCTTTATATTGTGTTACGATACTAAACTCCTGCTAACAGTTCTCCTATTAGGGTGACACTACCCTGGATAGGACCCATGAATTTGTAACTAGAAAGGAACTAGAATCTTACTAGATTTTAGGTCGAAACAAGGGTTTGCGGGCTGACGTTTGTTGTCCTTATTTGATCATATTTTGGGCTGGGTGAGGGCTCAATCTAAAGAGGAAGGTTCAGCGCATGGTGCTCTGGTCATGACGCTAACGAGATTATGCTTATATGTATATAATAATATGAGTGTCCAAAGTAGAGGAAAAGTCGAGAAAAGATACCCGCAGATTCCAATGTATTTTTCTGCCATTAAAGACTTTTTTTACTGCTGTGATGACCAGAGCGAGCTGTGATAAACCTTCCTCTATTAAATGAACCTTTGTGCAACTCAAAATATGCTCGTATAAGGACAACAAATGCATCCCCGCAAACCCATTTTTTCGACCCAAAATCTAGTAAGATGCTAGTTCCTTTCTAGTTACTAGAATCTTACTAGATTTTAGGTCGAAAAAATGGCTTTGCGGGGATGCATTTGTTGTCCTAACACGTGCATATTTTGAGCTGTTCAAAGGTTCATTTGATAGAGGAAGGTCCATCACAGCCCGCTCTGGTCATCACAGCAGTCAAAAAAGTCAATAGTGGCAGAATAATACATTGGAATCTGCGGGTATTTTTTCTCGATTTTTCCTCAACTTTGGACACTGACATTATTAGATATAAACTGTGACGTTGCAAAACATGCAACGTCCCTTCTCCGTTAATTTCGGTCGAATGAATGACATAAGATGGACCGGACCGCCCTCTCACGAGACACGACAAAATACCGCAGGATTTGAGAGCGCTCCCCGAGGAGATTCCGTAATTATCGACGACTATTATTGACATCTGTCGTACGCGCTGAGAATGGCAAGTTACAGGGCCGTATCACGAAGCGTCAAGGGTACCCCGACCATCCGGAATTTCCCTAGAAGAACAGCGTTGCACAGGACGAGCCCGCAGAGAACAACAGGCCAATCTTGTGAAAGCCCCGGGCATAGGCGAGGATCAATGAGAACGAAAGCACACGGACCATCGGTCCGGAGACGACGAAGGGTCAAGAGCAGAACGAACATCTCGTCGCTACGACATTTTCGAGGACCCGACGCCGCCTCACCCCGATTAGGTCCTGCGTGGGTGGTGCGATCGTGAACAACGATAACGGAGCCGAGACCGGTCAGAGAATGACCGGGATTATTTTGCGTTAGAGCCTGGTCCTAAAGGACCTCCGTAGGGACGATCCTGGCAACGAGAACGTCGCGCGCTAGGCACGCGCCAATCAGGGAAATTCGACTACGAGTTCAGTGGGGGGAACAAGGATCGAACCGTCGCGTAACCGAAAATCGATGGATCACTGTCGCACTGGCTTCCGTCGCGAGCAACCATGTTAATACACCGCCTACGAAACTACGCAGTTTTCCGGACGAATCAATAGTCGATTGTAATAAGATCGTTACGTCGTGCTCGTGAGAGTTTCCGTGCGGGAATCAAGCGTCTGCGAGCTGAGCAGCCTGTAAGGACCGCTTCCCGGGAGCAGCTACAACCAGCTTCCCAGACGAAAACTAAGATCGAAAGCGAAACGGTAAGTCAACTCAGTGATCCATTCGGTATTTCCTTGCGAGGTGGCTCGACCTTTATCGTGCGAGGACGAATTCTTCTCGTTCCGTCCTCGGAATTTCGTGCGTGCCGAGACGCAGGGCGAATAGAATAATCTCCTTCGTCTCAAATCCTGTGTTGCGGCGAGTATCGACGAGAAATTCCCGGTGTTCGAACGCGTAAACAATACCGCGCGCTTCGCGTCGAATAAAGTGCGGAGGTCAACGCGACGGTCATCTCACGCGCCGTTCATCTGCGAATCGCACGTTCCCGTCGGCTGAGATTCTGTGAATCGTAGTTATCCGACGGTATCGTGCGAGCGAGATTTCAAACGACAACCGCGCTGCGAATCACCATCTATCGCCAAAGTGTATGAAGAGCGCGGGCTCTCGGGTCGCGGCCTCGTGGCCGTCTTTTGTAAGAAAATTGACTGATTAAACATCTCGAGCCTACATTGTTGTCGTTGAATAAGATCCTGTGAGAACCGCCCTGCCGAGAGGGCTGTCCTAGTCTCTCCCGTGTCCAAATCATCTGGCCCTTTCGCGTCTTCGTCTTTCATCCGCGTGTCTCGAAGGTTCGACTCTGGAGCTCGGCTTCACCGAGCCCGAGGATCGTATTACGTCTCGTGTGGCATCCTCGCGGTGCCTGGCGCCCGAATAGTACTTCGTACGGAAAATAATCGAGCCTTCAATTCTCGCTTGTCTCGGGCGGACCGCGCGTACTCGGCTAACCGTGGCCCGGTCTCAGTGCCAGTAAAGCCCGAAGTTGGCCATTTTCTCGAGCCATACAGCGCGACGAAAAGGGACAACGTGACAAAACATAATCTCGTTATTGTCATGACCAGAGCGGGCTGTGATGGACCTTCCTCTTTAGATTGAGCCCTCAACCAGCCCAAAATATGCTCGTATAAGGACAACAAACGTCTGGCCGCAAACCCTTGTTTCGACCCAAAATCTAGTAAGGTTCTAGTAAGTTTCTAGTTACAATCTCGAGGGCCCTACCCCCTTATACTTCTATTTTACTCGTATTTCAGAGCATATAAAATTCGAGCAGAAGTTTCGCCTGTGGTAATGTCTCCTTGAATCTCCTATGATGTATAAGCTTACTGACAAATTTCCACTGATATATATACACTGGATACAGTATCTCCCATAAGCCGCCTGAAAAAATTTATGTCACAAATTGAACGTAGGATTCGATGCCAGCGCCGTCTGAAGTGCACCCGGTGTACTAAGGGAAATAGCGCGAGTATCAAAAATGAAGTTTATAAGATTGAAATAATAGTATGTTATAACATCACAACAGGACTTCCGTTTCCGGTGACTGTGTGCATAGGCAGTGTGAAAGGTGTGTGGAAGGTTTTTAGCGATTGGTAGGAGAAATCTGGAGGTTAGAAAGTAGTGAGGGAGAGTGAGTTGTAGAGTGAACAAAGGGCGTCTGAGGGAGTAGAGAGTGTAGGGAAGGGAGCGAGTGGGTGAAGAGTAAAAATAAGTGGAAGTAAAGTGAGGTTAAGGTTGGGAGTGAGCACGTGTCTAGGGAAAAGAGGTGACGTAGAATTAGCGCTAGGCGACAGTGGCAACGTCTCGCGGGGAAAGTAGGAGGTTAATAGAGCGCGCGAAAATTCAAAGGGGGAGAGGAGCAAAAGAGAAGAGGAGAGTACGTGGGAAAGTATATGCAGGGAGATAAGAAGATGGAGAAAGAAATAATCGAGGCAGTAGGGGTAGGGGAGGGTAGGGGGGGAAGAGGAGGGAAACAGACGGGGAGGGGAGGGCTGAGCAGGGAGAGCAAGGGGAGCTATGGGAATATTGAAGAGTTGCTGAATTTGGGAAAAAGGAAGAAGAGAGGTACGGGAGGGGAGAGATATCTGCAGAAGGAGGGGAAATATTTAAAAGAGGCAGAATAACGGAGAGAACGCCAGAAAAGTTAGGAATAGGGAAATGGGAATTAGAGAGGATGTTATGGGAAATGAGAGAGGGGATGAGAGAAGATATTAGGGAAGATATAAGAAAACTAGGGGAGGAGATGGAGGAAGGGAGAGAGGAACTGAAAAGACAACTGAGGGAGATGAGAGATAGTTGGGAAAGAGAAAGGGTGGAACTGCTTGGGAAGATAGAAGTGTTAGAAAAAAAGGTAGAAAAGTTAGAATTAAAGGGGAAAGAGAGAGAAGGGGCAGGGGAAACGAGGAGGGGAGAAAAGAGATGGAGAGGAAAGTGAGGGAATTAGTGATAAGAATAGACAAAAGGGAGAGGGACGAGAGAAGAAAGAATATTACAATAAAAGGGGTAAAGGTGGAAGGAGGGGAGAAGAAAAAAGTGATAGAAGAGATATGGATGAGATTAGGTGTTAAGGAAAAAGTAGAAGAAATAAGAAGGGTGGGAAGGGCAGATAGAGAGGGGAGAAGTATGATAATAGTGAGGATGGAGGAAATAGAGGGAAAGAGGAAAGTAATGATGGCGAAGAGGGGATTAAAAGGGAGACATGAAAGAATAGAAGACGATTTAACTACGGAGGAGAGAAGGGCAAGATGGAAGATAGAGAGAGAAGCTGAAAGGGAGAGAAGGGAGGGAAAGAGTGTTCAAATAGGATACATGAGGATGTGGGTAAACAATAGAATGAGAAGATGGGATGAAATAGGAGAAAAATGGATTGAAGAACAGGGAAACGAATAAAGAGGGGTGCAAAACAGGGAGGAAAAGCGGAGGAGTATGTAGGAAGAAAAGTAGAAGGAAAGATAGGAGAGAATAGGAAGTTGTACAAGGTGGCGTTTTGGAACGTGGCGGGTGTGAAGAATAAAGATAGGGAGTTTTGGGAGGGAATCAAGGAATGGGATGTAGTGGTTATGAGTGAAACGTGGGCAGGAAAAAAAGGAATGGGAGGTAGTGAGACAAAGGGCGACGAAAGGGTATAGTTGGGAAGTGCAATATGCGGTGAGGAGAGGGAAGAAAGGGAGAGCGATGGGAGGGATGATAATAGGAGTAAGGGAAGGAATTAGAATGGAGAAAGATGAGAAGGAGGGAGGGGAAGAGGGAATAATAGCGCGAAAATTATGGTTAGGGAGGGATGAATGGAAGGTAATAGAAGTATATGTGAATAAGGACTTGAAGAGGAAGATGGAAAGGCTAAGGGAATGGATGGAGGAGAAGGAAAGAGGGGTGAGGGTCATCGTGGGTGGCGATTTTAATGCCAGGACGGGTACACAAGGGGGGAGAATACAAGAGGATGGAGAAAGTGAGGAAGAGGCTAGAAGATCGAAGGATAAGAAAGTAAATAGAGAGGGAAGAAGTTTATGTGATTATTTGGGAGAGTTGGGGTGGGAAATAATGAATGGGGATATGAAAGGTGATGAAGAGGGAGAATTTACATATGTAGGAAATGGGGAGTCGGTGATAGATTATATAATAGGTAATGGCGAGACTAGGGAAAATATCGAAAGGGTGGTGGTAGAGGGGAAAGTTGACTCGGATCATCAGCCCGTGGTAGCATGGATAGAAGGGGGAAAAGGGGAAGAGAAAAAGGATAGGGGGAAGGGAAGAGGGGGAGGGAGGGGGAAAAGGTTGGTGGGGAAAGTTTGGGGAAAGTGAAGGCAAGAGAAAGGAGGTGGATGTAGACTGGGGAGAGTTAAAAAACAAAGTGGTAGAGGTGTTAGAAAAGATGGAGAAGAAGAACGGGAAACGAGAAAGAAAAGGCTGGTGGGATGAGGAATGTAGGGAGAAAAAGAAGGAGGTTGAAGGGGAGTTAAAAAGATGGAGAAACGAAGGGGGAAGTGGGGAAGGATATAGGCGGGAGAGAAATAAGCTAGGCGCGATGTGCCAAGAGAAAAAGAGAAGGGAAAAAGAAAGGTGGGAAAAAGAGATAGAGGGGTAAGAACAGAAGGAGAGGTATGGAAGATTGAAAATAGAGGAAGAAAGCGTAGGAAAAGAGTGAATAAGGAAATTGAGATAGAGGTATGGGACAATTATATTAGAGGTGTGTTAGGGGGAGTTAACTGGAAGATTAGAGGAGAAGAAGAAAGAGGGAGAGGGGAGGAGGAAGAGGAGGAACTAGGGAGAGAAGAAGTAGGGGAAGTAATAAAAAAGCTGAAAGAGGGGAAAGCGACAGGAGGGGACGGGATACCTAATGAGGTGTGGAAACATGGAGGAGAAGTAATAAGAGAGAGATTATGGGAGATATGCGATAGGGTGTGGAAAGGGGAGGGTTGGCCAGAGGACTGGGCGGAGGGGGTGGTAGTGCCAGTAATTAAAAAAGGGGAAGGAGAAAAAGTGGAAGAATATGGAGGGGTAACGTTAACGCAGACGGCGTATAAAGTCTATGCGGCGGTGCTGGCGGAAAGGCTAAGGAAGGAGATAGGGGAAAAAGGGATACTTCCTCCAAATCAGACGGGGTTCAGGAAGGGGGTAGGGACAATGGACAACATATACGTGCTGAATTACCTGATGAATAGGCAGATAGCGAAGAAAGGAGGGAAAATGCTGGCGCTGTTTATAGACATGAGGGCAGCATTTGACACAGTTGATAGAGAGATTTTAGCGGGGTCGATGAGGAAGGCGGGGGTAAGAGAAGGGCTGGTGAGGAGGTGTGTGGAAGTTCTGAGGGAAACGAGGAGTAGGGTGAGGGTGGGGAAGAAAGAAGGGAAGAGCTTCTGGACAGTGAAAGGGGTTAAGGCAGGGTTGTCCATTGAGCCCGATATTATTTACACTCCTGATAGCAGATATGGAGGAAGAGATGAAGAAAGGTAGGTGGGGGGGAGTGAGGGTGGGTGGAGAAAAGATTTACACGTTGGCGTATGCAGATGATATAGCAGTTTTGGCGGAAGATGAGGATAGGATGAGGGGGTTAATGGCGAGACTGGAAAGATATGTAGACGAGAAGAAGCTGGAGGTGAATGTGGGGAAAACAAAGATGGTGAGGTGTAAAAAGGGAGGGGGAGGAGAGGGAGGGTAAAGTGGTGGTGGAAGGGCGAAGAAATAGAGGAGGTAAAGAAGTTTAAATATCTGGGGTATGTGATGATGGCAAATGGGAGGCAAGAGGAACAAGTGGATGAGAGGGTGAGGAAAGGGGCGGTAGCGATGAGGCAGGTATGGGGATTAGGAAAAAGGAAATTTGCAAAGGATTGGGGAAGAAGAATATGGTTGTTCGATAGATTAGGGTGGGCAGTCATGGGTTATGGGGTGGAAATATGGGGATGGAAAGAGAGGGAGAAAATGGAGAGAGTACAAGAGAGATATTTAAGATGGGTGTTGGGAGTAGAAAGAAGCGTACCTGGATACATGATAAGAGAGGAATTACAGAGGGAGTTATTGGCAGGAAGGGCGGGAATGAGGGCATGGGAGTACGAGAGGAAGCTGAGTGAAGGAAAAGGGGGGTACCTAGCGAGGAAATGCTGGATGGAGGTAAGAGAAAGAGCAAAGAGAGGTAGGACGTTGGGGGGTGGGAGGAAGAGAGGAGAAGGTTCTATGAGAGTAAGGGGTGGAGTATAGAGGAAGTAGAAGAGTTGAGGGAGGAAGGGCGGTTGAGGGGGGCAGAGCTGATTAGAAAAGAGAAAAGTATACAAAGGGAGGAAAGGTGGAGAAGGATAAGTGAGTCGAGGTACAATAGGTGGTATAAGATGGTGAAAGGAGAAGGTGTACCAGGGTACTTGAAGAAGAACTGGGAAGAAAAGAGGTGGCAATTGGTAGCGGGATATAGATTAGGGAGTAAAATGAGAGGGGGAAGGTATTGGGAGGAGGAAGAAAGAAAGAGGTGTAGGATATGTGGGAGAGGGGTAGAGTCGTGGGAACATATATGGGAAGAATGTACGGAGTGGGGGAGAGATAGAGGATGGCAGGAAGCGGTTGCAGAAGTGTTAGGGGAGGAAGGAGAAGGGGAGGTATAGATGAAGAGAGTGGAAGAGATGAGAGAAAGGATGTGCAGCGGAATCGGGGGTCCAATGAATGAGTGAGTGAGCGAATGAATGTGTAAGGAATGAGTGAATGGTGTGCACTCTCTCTCTCTCATTAGAAATGAATATATATATATGTAAATAGAAGTGTCGGGAGACAAGAAGTGTGGAGTTTGTAAGCGGAGCGGAGGTCCGCGTTTGTACCCCGCAATGGGAATAAAATATTATTATTATTATTATAACATCACAACATCACGCAAAATTGAATTCAAAATATTTGTAAGCATTTTTGTTGTTTGTTTTATTGTTATAGATAAGGGAAAAGTAAATAGGTGTGTATTTCTTACGTTTCAAGAGAAGCATTAAATGAGATCAAACTCATGATATTGAAATACATTTATTACTGATAAAACACATTTATATACAATGAAATTATATTGACTTATAAATTCGTCCACACTGAACATTTCTATATCATGCTGTGAGAACAACTTATTTTTCAATGGCTTGTTCAAAAGCCCGAAAAGCTAGAATGCATGGAAAGTTTCTTCCCACTGGGGGTTTTTCCTGAATTTGCATGACAGGCTTTGCGGAAGAGCAATTCTACGGTTAAAGAAATTTTTACTACACTATGCGACGAAATGGTTAGGTATCTACGCGTAATTGCCGCAATGTAGGACACTGGATTTCTTTTATCAACGTGCATATTTCTACTACAAATCTCTATGCTACTTGTAGGTGAGTCAATGGACTCTACACACATATCTGCTTCTGGGACCTCTTCGCTTGTTGCAATAGATTTATTAATATCTGAAATCAAAGTACATACACTAATTTAATATATATATATTACATATTAAATTACATTAATATATTATAAATCAATTAAGACTCAGTTCCTTACTTCCATGACTACTCTCTACCAAAATATTGCTATGTTCTTGAAACATTTCCTGGTGTGTCGAAGTAGTTGGCAGAGATCCTGGTTTTCAAAATTTCCTGTTGTAATGCACATTAAAACAGTCTTCAGAAAAGTGATCCGAACACAACGAACTACTATTTGTAGGCATCCAATTTTCCCGACCTATTATTTTGATCCACTTTTTACACAGTGCTGCATCTTGTGGAAATCTGTGTTTTATCATATGGGAATTAAAACACAAAAAAATTAGTACTATTGAAAATTGAAGATAAATTATATTATCTGTACAAACCTGTGCAATGACGCCTTTTTTTGTTGTTACTCTTTCCGCAATATACGCATTTACCCATCGTTATCAACTGTAATAAAACGGAGTATAATTAAAATCACATAAATGCTAGGCTACTTGTAATGCTTTGTGTTCCATTATTTTCTGCTTTCTAATATTAAATCTTAAAGATGGTAACATACTAAGAAATCTACTAACTGCAATAAAACGGAGTATAATCACAATCACATAAATACTAGGCTACTTGTAACGCTTTGTGTTCCATTATTTTCTGTTTTCTAATATTAAATCTTAAAGATACATACCTGATAAGTTGTAAACGCCACAAAATCCAGAACAAACAATGAATATACACTCATCAAATGCCACAAAGAACACCCGAAATTGTCTAATGACTCGAGTGAAAGCAGCGTTACCTGAAGGGACGCAAACACGTGGCAAAGTATAGAGGATCACGGGGCGAAGTGGAGTACGGGGAATACAGTACACCGGGTGAACTAAAGAAGGCGCTGGCATCGATTCGGCCATAGATTTATAAAAGTAAGGACTTTCAATTCGGGACATGGAAAAATTCGGATACCGTATCCAGTGTATATATATTAGTGCAAATTTCATACAAAAATCAGGAGTGAAACTGATGCCTCTATCGGCATAGAGGTAAACTATGAATGAAGATAAAGGAGAGGCCTCCGATGGCGCACAGTAAATTGGACACATCTTTTTTGCGCACACGGCGTTTTGGCGCACAGCGTGATTGCTATGGACCTAAGGACTGTGCATAACCCTGGGGGGGGGGGGTGGTTCGAAAAACGGAAGGGGTATTAACTTGTCGGCCATCTTGGATGGTAGCACTGTGGTACGCTCTATAGACGACTTTAAATACTAGTGTAGCGTCTGTAGCACGTGGTCTGTAGAAAACACGCGGAATGACTCCACTTCTCCCGCCCGCGCGTCTATTAAACGATATTAACTATTAAATAATAGTATCTGGTCGGTGGTTGAAGCTAGTACTGATCCATGCCACAGATTTAATAACAGTAAAGTGGGTTCTGTTTCCTGCTAAAGATGATGTAGGTTCTGTTCCATGCTAAAGATGTTGTACAGACGCTGACAGACGCTACACTAGTATTTAAAGTCGCCTATAGAGCGCACCACAGTGCTGCCATCAAAGATGGCCGCAGTCAACCATCCCTCCCTGCTCGCAGGACACCCCCTCTCACCCATAAATCTACTTTACACTCAGTCCTTAGGTACGTGGCACGGTGTATTATAGAGGTGTTCGGACTTCCCTCAGAATAGTGTGATAGATAGGGCTTAGTTCTCTGGTCGCCGCCAGATGGCATATTGGACAGGATCCCAGTTTTTGTGTACGTGTATAAATGAGATTGTGTGTAGCAGCCAGTACTACAGAATTTATATGATTATTTTTATAATATAATAATTTTTATAATATTTATACGTAGAAAATTAATTTTTCTACGAAAACAGAGATTCATAACCTTCAATAGCTTGTCACGTTGCCCCTTTTCCGTCGGGTTGTAAGACCCGAGAAAATGGCCAACTTCGGGCTTTGCTGGCACTGAGACCGGGCCGCGGTTAGCCGAGTACGCGCGGTCCGCCCGAGACAACGCGAGGTTCGAAGGTCCGACAATTTCTCGAAAGAACTACGGTTCGGGCGCCAGGCACCGCGAGGATGCCACACAAAACGCGATACGATTCTCGGGCTCGGAGAAGCCGAGCTCGAGGGTCGAACCTTCGAGACACGCGGATCGAGAACAACGACGCGAAAGGGCCAGATGGTTCGGACACGGGGACAACTAGGACAGCCCTCTCGGCAGGGCGATCTCACAGGAAAAATTTAACGACAACAATATGGGCTCGAGTTGTTTAATCGGAGTCAATCGTTACAAAATGGGCGGCCACGAGGCCACGACCCGAGAGCCCGCGCTCTTCATACAATTTAGGCGAAAGATGTTCGGTCGCAGCGCGGTTGTCGAAATAATGGATCGCGCGACGATACGGATGGTCGTTATCGCAATTAATAAAATTCCGAACAACGGAATCTAGCGCGGCGCAGATGTACGGCGCAAAACGGGACTGTCGCAATAACGGCCGCACGCGGTTCGCTTCGACGCGTACGTTGACGGTTACGCGTCTGACTTTCGGCGAATGCGCTTCGATATTTGGCGCGACACAGGATTCGAGACCTCACGAGATCGACGCAGAGATTATTCGCACGAAATGCGACTCCTCCGAGGAAACTTCCGAATACGCGACGCGATTAGAAACGCTTCTCGCGAAAACCTCAAAGTGCCCCGAAATGGACACGAGCCGACGGCACGAGGCGCTCTGCGCCTCGGCACCCGCGAAGGTTCGAGGACGTAGCGAGAGGCGTTCGTCCTCGCACGACAAAGACCAAGTCAACTCGCAACGAAATTATGCACGATGGATCACTGCGCGACTTACTGTTTCTGTTCTTGATCCCATCCCCCGTGTAAAGGAAGCTGGCTGGAGCGGCTTCGGGGAAGCGATATGCTCAGGCTGGACGACTCGAGGATTCACAATTCTACCCCGCGGGAACCTCTAACGGACGCACGACTACTCGCGGACTTTATTACGCCGTCGGAATTCGCTGCTACAGAATGTTCGACGCAGCGTTTACGAGAGCTAGCACGACAGTGATCCATGGGCTTTCGATCGCTTGACGAATCGATCCTCATTCACCCCCACTCGACCCGTAGCCGAATTTCCCCGAATGGCGCGTCTCTAGCACGCGACGTTCTAGCTGCCAGGATCGTCCCTAGGAGGGTCCTTACTGCCCAGGCCCTAACGCAACATGTAATTCCGGTCATTTCCTGACCGGTAGAGGCTCGGCCTCCCTTGGTTACGATCGCACCACCCTCGCAGGAGCTAATCGGGATGAGGCGACGTCGGGTCCTCGAAACTGTCTTAGCGACGCACTGTGGGGTATTTGGCCGATCTAGCTGGCCAAAAGTCGATTTCGTCAAACTCATCCCAGGTAAAAATGAGTTGTTACCTGGAAAAGTTGAATATTGGGGGGTCAATAAACCATCCGTTTTTTCCCGATTTGGAATTTCCGTACGGAGGTACGATCACTTGAAGTTTAGTCATTCAGTACAGTGCTCGTGCCTTTCGTCGTGTCGCCCGCATTAGCAACGTTCGAAGTGAAATATTCTTAATCACGAAAGTTATTTTAAGAAAACCGATGATGGATAGTGTTGTAGCAGGTAAGTGTGTGTATTTCACACAATTTTAATCAGATATGTGTTCATTTAAATAAATTAACAGCAAGTGAAAAAAGTCAATTTGAAGGCAGTTTTAATCTCAAAGTATATACAATCGGAAGGAATTAGTTGTACTTCCGGGTTCGCTCCGGTAATTTTTGTTTAACCACTGTAAAGTGGAAGGTTTCAGCTTTATTTTCGTGTAAAAAAGTCTCGCGGAATTTTGCGGAATCACAAGTTATCGTTAAAATAAGATTTTGTAGACGTGAATGATATTTTTTGGAGTGATGTTTTACCCGAGTTAAAAGCATTTATTATTATTTTAGGACCATCTAATGTTCAAATATTTACACGGAGGCAAATATGGTGTATTATGCAGCAACTGCAAAATGCCAACGTAAATGCAAAGTTGACATATGCTGAGAACTACTTGTGTAGTCAGGAGGAGTATTCCAACAAGGAAAAAGAAGAAATTCGAAGCAAATTTTGCTATATCAAGTCGGAAATAAAGCATAGATGGGAGGCAGCATATCGAAAAGAAGAGGTTTTTTTAAAAAAAAATCAAAGTTGGCTTGACAAAACTTTTGAACTGCCACACGTTGTAGTGAGACCGGGTCGGCCACCGAAGCAGTCATTCGAACAATTGAGCGAAAGGAGCAAGAGAAGAAAGACTGAGAATCTACGAAGTACAGAAGGCACAGAACGTCTAATTTTTGCCACAAAAATGAAATTGCGAGCTGAGGGGATGCGAGATGCTTCCAACATATTGAGAGAAGTAACTCGTTCTCCGAAGCGAGCAATTAAATATAAAAAAGCATTCGCAAATAATGGCCAGAAACGCCGCAAATTAACTCCATTGCAGGCATTAAGTATGTTTGTCGAAGCAGATTTATCCCGAGAGCAATACGATATTATTAGAAGAACGAACACAAAGTTTTTTCCTTGTTATACTGTACTGCAGCGAGCGAAAAAGGAATATTATCCAAGGAAAGAAGCATATTCGGTTGATGAAACATGTGCCGAAGTAAACCTGCAAGATTTATTAGATTTAACAACCACC
The DNA here is from genome assembly GCA_963966675.1 of Lasioglossum calceatum. Taxonomy (NCBI): domain Eukaryota; kingdom Metazoa; phylum Arthropoda; class Insecta; order Hymenoptera; family Halictidae; genus Lasioglossum; species Lasioglossum calceatum. Next base: position 40,005 of record CAXAAD010000265.1, on the reverse strand, counting down.
CAATTATTAACTTCTTTAGAAGACAATTTTATGTTAAACGAGGAAGAGAGTAAACATTTAGTTTTGATTTCAAAGTGGGGATGTGAGGGGTCGCATCAATCACAATATCAACAAAAATTTATAAATGATTGTAATTCAGATGCGAATGTTTTCCAAAGCTGTTTTGTTCCGATTCAGTTAAAATGTGCAATAAATAATAAAATAATTTGGCATAATAATACACCATCATCACCACGATACTGCAGGCCTATTAGGATTAGATTTATTAAAGAAACATCGGACGTCACTAACGAAGAAGTGAATTATATTCAGAATTCTATAAATTTGTTAAAAAATTCGGAAATTAAATTAAAAAATATAGATGTATCTGTGCAGCAGAAAATGTTGTTAACCATGGTCGACGGTAAAGTATGTAACGCCTTGACTGGAACGTTGTCGACTATGAGGTGTTACATTTGTGGTGAAACCTCGAAAGATTTTAACAATTTAAAACAGTCAAGCAGAATTAATGAAGAGGCATTGCAATTTGGCATCTCCATTTTACACGCGAGAATAAGATTATTCGAAAGTCTCTTGCACTTGTCGTATAAGTTACCAATTAAAAAATGGCAGGCACGATCAGATACGGAAAAACAAATTTGCAATGAAATGAAAAAAACGATACAAGAGAAATTTAAAACTCAAATGGGTCTGCTTGTGGACATACCGAAGTCGGGTTTCGGCAATACTAATGATGGCAACACTAGCAGAAGATTTTTCGCAAATCCGGATGTAGCTGCAGATATAACTGGCGTAAACTCCGAATTAATACACAAATTCAAAGTAATTTTAGAAGTACTATCTAGTGGGCGAAAAATAAACATTGAGAAATTCACACGATACACGACAGACACAGCCAAATTTTATGTGCAATTATATCCATGGTATCCGATGACCCCCACATTGCATAAAATTCTTGTTCATGGTCCAATTATCGCAAAACATGCATTGCTACCAATTGGACAATTGTCGGAAGAAGCTGCTGAGGCAAGGAATAAGCATTTTCGATTATATCGACTACACCATGCGAGAAAATTTTGTAGAGTGGCATGCAATTTAGACGTTCTGAACCGATTGATTCTGACTTCCGATCCAGTTTTAAGCAGTATGAGACGAGTACAAAAAAGAAGTAAGCCATTTTTAACGGAAACCCTGGAAATGCTTTCGCCCGAGGAAAATGAAATTGAAGCAAGTTCTTCAGGGGAAGCGGACGAATCTTCTAATGAAGAATCATGCGTATCATCATTCTCAGATGAATAAATGTGAGTTTACCATAAAATTGATGCTGGCAAAATTGGTGCTCGTCGTTGGAGGTACAACCAGCAGGTATTTCCAGAAATCCGACCCAGGTACGCGCGGGTTTTCTCCCCAATCAAGAAACACGGAGTTTCCCTTAATAAAGAATCACGGGTAGCTCTCATAGACACGGAAAACACGACTGCCAGCAATATTATATATTATATTAGTTATTATATTATATATAATGTTATAAATATTATATTATGTATTATATATCATATATTATATTATCTATTCTTTATTAATGTGGATGTATCATATGTTATATTATATTATATTCTATTATATTATATTATATGGTGAAATAGGAAATTTATATTATATTGTTTATATTATAGTAATTCGCGCATATTGTTAAATCAGTCAAAAATAATACTTTCAATAAAAATTGTTAATTTTTATTTGTTTATAATTATTTTTTTAAAAATAAAATACCATATATAAGTTAGTAGGTACATTTTAAACGCGTTAAGCAAAAAAAATAATTTTGGCCAGCTAGATTGATCAAATACCCCACTGTGCGACGTGATGTTCTAAACTGCTCTTGGCCTTTCGACGCCTCCGGGTCGGTGACCCGTGTGCTCTCGGTCCAATTGATCCTTGCCCGTGCACGGGGCTTTCACAATATCGGCCTGTTGTTTCCTGCGGGCTCGTCCTGCGCGGCATTGCTTTCCTTAGGAAATTCGGAAGGTCGGTGAGTCCGCTGGCTTGTTCCTGATACGGCCCTGTAACTTGCCGTTCTCGGCACGCACGACAGATGTCATTACGCAATTTATGATAAATACGGAATCTCCTCGGGGAGCGCTCTCGAATCCTGTGTTTTCGGTATCGTCATCCGTTAGAGGGCGGTCCGGTCCTTTCTTACGTTCGAAACGTAGCCGAAATTAACGGAGAAGTGACGTCGTCAAAAGTTGCAACATCACAAGCTATAGCGAATAATACGATTACTAATCGTCGATTAGTGAGTACACGTTTGTGTGATCACCCCACATATACGTTCTAGTTAGTTTCCGATCTTTAGCTGAGAGAGCGCCCTAAACAGTGTCGTCGAAAAAAGTACGAGAGTCGACACCAATACCTTAGCATGGTCCACATGGACACGCTGCTACACACAATCTCATTTATACACGTACACGAAAACTGGGATCCTGTCCAATATGCCATCTGGCAGCGACCAGAGAACACTAAGCCTTATCTATCACAAAACGTCAACCTTACAGAGGTGCTTAGTCGTAACACCTCTATAATACACCGTGGTCCGTGGTGATTGCACACCACAGAATACGAATTGCGCACATGTAGAATTGGACTCAAAACGGATTGCTGATGGATTGCGCACGGAACGAGAATTCAGCTGTTGTTTACCATCTTGAGCTGTGCTGCGTGATTAGTTTATGGTTATACTTTCTAGTTATATTTTCTACATATGCATAATCTGTCTATATACGTCTATAGTCTATTTAGAATTTGTCAGCAGTGATGCCAGCCTGGACCCAGTGTGCCCAGACGGGACACCTTTTCAGCTTCAGTAAAGTACGCTTCTCGAGGAAATGTGGCACCTCGAGCGCCATGCAGAATTTTAAGAAATTGATATGATCTCCATGGAGCATACTCCATGTGTGGTTCTTTGACTTTTGCACTCCTAAGTTGTCCATTTGAACCACTGTGCGTCCCGTCAATTATACCAGTACATTCCCGCCGATATAGCTGCCTCAGGGCTCTGCTACATCATCGCCTCATCATAGATACGTTACTGTTTTGGACGCGCATGCGCGAAAAAAGGTGTCCCGTCTGGGTACACTGCGTGGACCATGGACCTAAAGGACTGAGCATAAGCCTGTGGGGGCGTAAGAAAAGACGGAAGGGGTATCAACTTGTCGGCCATCTTGGTCCGTGTGGGGTCGCGCTTACCACTCCGCACCTGCTGCGTAGTGGGGAGCCGCTGAGCCTGCGCACAACGTACTCGCTACGTTGGTCGACGCGCTGATCGAGTCGATCGATCTCTTCCGTTTTGACTCTCGAGCGTTATGGTCGTGCTTGACCATCGAGTTTCTTTCTCATTGATCCGCCATTGTTGGCTGTTCAGGATCAACCTCGTTAATTACGTTATTATGTAGCTCAGTAGAGCTTCGTCGGATACTCTCCGGTTGTATATTGTAACTTGTAAATATACGTGTTTGTTCACTACGTAATCGGGAGTGTCTGGATTCACTCCACGTGTGAGAATGGGCTCACCACGTGTTGGCTACAAGTAGATAGTTCGAACTCGAACTATGACCACACCGCCCAATCCCATATCCGATAAATATGTGGTGCGCTCTACAGGCGACTTTAAGGGTGCCGATCCAGATTTGACCTCGAAATTAGTTTGAGCTCCGTCCGGTAGGGGAGCTGGGTACAATTTCTACAGTTGAATGTCGGGAAGTACAGGAAACGGGATACCATCTCGGTGGTGACAGCAGTCACTGCATCAGTAAATGCTGCCGGTAAGTCAGGCTTCATCAGCAAGCGTGACGTCACTATACGGTTGACGTGTGCTGCGTCGGTGTGCTCGAGTGAGAGTGTTTGGCACACACTCACCGCTCGGGCAGCGTGTACGTGTGCCTAGGCGCATTGTGCAAGGCAAGGGTCCGTTCCTTGACTAATCACATCTCGCTAATGCTGGGGGAGCATGAGATGTATTGATGGGCTGATGTATTTTATAACTTTACAATTGTGAAGTATCAGCTGATGGAAACAGTGGTACTGCACTTGTAAGGGGACCTCGACGTCGGACAGTTTAAACTTTTTAAATATCTTTTGTGACGTGGCAAAATAACCACGTCCCTTCGCATATTAGAGATTCCTCTCTAATTGTTAATTCGAAAGGACCGGACCGCCCTCTGGCAATATAATTGCGAATATGGCAGCTGTAAGCGCTCTCGCTGGGACATCTCAAACGTTAAGATCTATGACTGTAAGGAAATTCGAACGTCGTGCCGATTGGCACGACGGAAAGTTACAGGACCGTAGCACGGGTAGGCAACAATCTGTAGGCGCCGACGAGGGACCATGGGACCTGAAATAAGAACGAAGAATCGTCCCGTCGACGCCTCGTCCCGCAGCAACAACGGTCCCATGCAGGAGCGGCTCGAACGATCCTGGAATGTCTTGCGACATTCCCGGTGGCAGAACGGCCACCGTTAAGGAAACCAGGGAAACGGCAAGATCAGGGGCCTCCCTGTCGAGTGTCGGCCATACGTATTGGCGACATCGCGAGCGACAGTAATTGGCGGGCAAAAACCGAAAGAGTGGGGGACGCCTCACTTCCGCATCCTCGAGCCACCGAAAATCACGGGCACTGTTGCGTAGGCTTCCGTCCTAATTGGTTGTTGCGATCCGACACTTGTAACCGCGTGTGCGTACTAATGTAATACATTGTAAGAACGGCCGTAGCAACTCGAACGAGCTACGCCGAATTAGCGTTGCTGCCGGTGGTAAGTGCCAACCAGACTTCAGGATATGGTTTCGTGATTGTAACGATTTTCCAAGTGGCTCAGGCGGCATTTTTATGTAATGTTTCTCGGTTGCTCGCGGTTCGTCTTCACGACGACCGCGTGCTTTTGTGAAGCCGTTGTAACGGCTGCCCTTTGTGATTTCCTTAGGCGAGATTCCCAGTGAGAGCGACCAGCGCGAGTTCCGCCGAATTACCACGTGTTCGCGTACTTCTGTTATAGCTGCCGCGCACAGTCATTGTGTAATCATTTTGTCAAATCCATCGTGACCCCGCGCCGGCCTAGAGTCTCGGATTATTACCGACGCTGGTTTTCTGTCTTTGTTCCGAGAATCGCGTATTTCATCGGGCATCGGTACCACTTATGTAATCGCTGTTCTCTCGCCCGGGCAACCGGCGTAGTACCGATTCCGACGCGGCCATCTTGTCACAGCGAAACCGTGCACGTGTCGGCCTTCTGCCGAACACGTAGCCTTCTCCGTCCGATCATATTATTATTGTTACGATTCTTTATACACTCCCATCGCTGCCGAGTCGTTACTCGACAGTTTGTACAGGATTATCAGTAAATTCAAATTGGTATTAAATTCTATTTTCTCAGTTCACACATGTCGAGGTTATTCACGAGGTCCATTCCCGCCGTGGGGAACGTCCTGTCCGATCCTGTGTAGAACCCTGTGACCATATCGAGCTATTCAGATTCGCGAGATCGTGATCTCGTGGGCTTCAGTTATTAGCGTTATTTTGTGTGACATCTCCGGATGTCTGGCGCCCGGAAGACGAACCTGTGATCGTTGAATACATCTCGAAGCCCACGGGAGCACGTTTTATCACGGGTGGACTGGGCCCAGCACGGCCAGACCCAGCCTGGCTATCACGTCTGTAAAAACTCGAAGTGGATTGCTTTCCGCCTCTCTATACGAGACCCGGAAAGAAGCCGCGTGATCCTTTACAAGTGTGCACTGCCAGCTGGTGGAATCAGCTGCACTTGTAAGCGAACCTCGACGTCGGGCAGTTTAAACTTTTTAAATATTTTTACAATTGTGCACTGCCAGCTGGCGAAATCAGCTGCACTTGTAAGCGGACCTCGACGTCGGACAGTTTAAACTTTTTAAATATCTTTACAATTGTGTGCACTGCCAGCTGGTGGAATCGGCTACACTTGTAAGCGGACCCCAACGTCGGACAGTTGAAACTTTTTAAATATCTTTACAATTGTGCACTGCCAGCTAGTGGAATCAGCTGCACTTGTAAGCGGACCTCGACGTCGGACAGTTTAAACTTTTTAAATATCTTTACAATTGTGTGCACTGCTAGCTGGTGGAATCAGCTGCACTTGTAAGCGGACCTCAACGTTGCTTCGGAGGGTTGGACCTCGACGTCGGACAGTTGCAATTTCTTTTTTTTTTGCTTCTTTTCTTGCTTCTTTTTCTGCTTTATCGTCTTGGATACGCTGAGGTTCCCCAATGAGCATGCCTCTCACTTGTCTGCCGTCCACAATTTCGGGCAGCATACAATCTAAATAAAACTGCGACAATTTTGGCTCCATTTTATGTTGCCAAAATTCGTCGTCTCTGTCAACTCGAATTGACTTTATCCCTTTCCTTATCCACACAGCAAATAGGCAGTATTTTCTGCCCGTTATGTGCAATTGGCCTTGCACTTGGTAGTGGAATCTGTGTGTTTTGCGCATTGCGCTACCCGTACTATCTGTGAATATTGTTTTGACGGCTTCTACTGTATGTAGTGCCTCTTCTGGCGTTACATTTTCCGCACTTAGCGGGTACTTTATTTCAACAATACCGTCGGCATCGATCACACCATCCGGTGATGCTCCCAAATAGGGTATCGATGCGTCGATGAAAATGCCGCATTTTTTTATGTGTATACCCTCCTTTCTCGACAATTCCTCGAGAGCAATATCTTCGTGGTCACGTCCGTATCTTATTGCAGGAACGTTTGATAGATCCTTTGGGTAGACCAGTTTGCCTACCATCTTTGCACACAGCGTTCCTTTGAGTCGGATGCACACTGCGCCAAAGTTCGACGCTGCACAGTGGGGTATTTGCCCGAAAAACGGGAATAAAATATTGTAGCGTTATTTATGGGCATAGGGTCATAAATAAATAGGTCGTTGGATTCGTCTTGACGCCAGCTATGAGATTATGAAATAAAAAATGTACTTTAACATTTAAAAAATCAAACTAATTTTCATTTTTTGTCGAAAAAAATATTTTTTTGAAATTTTAAATATATAATTTTGTACATGTTTCAATACTGTTCAACTTTTATTGGAACCATATTGTCGTCATATTATCCGAACTCTTGAAAAGTAGTGATAATGGAATGCTTTGATTATTATGTACTGAGTTGAGATAGGTGTACAAACTCTTCACAGATTTCATTCTGTTATCATCTAAATTAGTATTGTTATTAATATTTCAACATTACCAATCATTCTGTAAGTTTTTTTTCGATTTCAAAACTTTATTGACGATTTTCGTATACTATTGAACTGAATTGAGCACTCCTTCTTGTACTATTACATTCTATAAAGCTTTGCGATCATAGTCCAACAAAAATTTCTTCCGAATTTTTCCGAATTGGTGAGTTATAACTAATTTAAGTAGAAATGAGCATCGAAAGTCGCAGCGTACGCGTAGTACACCTGCACCGCGAACTCTCGCGATCGAACGCGTTCGCCCGATCTTCTACGACAGTCTACGAGATCTTACGAGGAACTTTGTTTACATTGTTGCTGCAAAGAAGCCTTCGATTAAATCGTTTCCTTGCAGTATTCAGTCAAAACGGTTTGGAACGCTTCCACCTATAATTACGTTGAAATGGTGTAATTTTTTATTTTAATAATACCAAATATGTCGATCACGTAACTTTTTAATAAGTAAATATATAAATACTTTAAGAAATTTTTAAATTCTTACTATTAATTTTCTTCAGGAAACATATCCGAAGTTTCTTCTTCAGACGATAATATCTCCTCTTCGATTTCAGCTGCTCGAGGGGTATGCACAAGAGGAAGGAGTAAATCCAGAGACTCTTTTAAAAATGGTATTGTTTTTTTTCTTCGACTTGGTCTCATGCTTGATATGAGAGGGTCAGAAGTAAGAAGAAGTTGTCACGTCTTCTAGCTGTCCCTCGTCCTCTGGACGGCGAAAACCTAGAGACACCGGGTATTTATGGGCCGGACGGCCGGGCCGCGTTCGGCCGCACGAAACGCGGTCCACCCGGGACAAAAGTGGTTCGTCGACTCGTCGCTTCTCGAAATCTTCGCCAAGGTGTTCGGGCGCCAGGCACTGTTTTAAGGTGCCACGTTAAGTCGCCGTAGCGGCGAGCACTTCGAGAAACGTTTTCACGAGCCGAAGGCCACCGATAACTCGACGGAACTCTTCGCGAACGGGTTCAGGGTACTACGCGGAGTGAACGCGAGGCGTTCCCCGCGGCGGGAAGGTTTCTCACGTAATAATCTCTACTCTCAGTGAATTTCGGCGAACAAGACTTTATTGCTCGACTGGAGGTACAACGGGGCTGCCGGCCGTACCCGGCAGCTTTTCGAGGTTAGCCGGCGCGTGACAGGTGGTCGTCGACGGATCTTAGTCGCACGCGCGCTTCTTCTTTCGAACGTAATTCGAACTTCGCGTCGAATTCGGCAGCAACGCGATGACGGCGTTGGCGTCCGCGGAACCCGCGTTCTACGCCCGAATTCCGATGGAAAACGCGTAACAATGGCTTCTCGTCGAATTAACACGTGTCTCGAGTACGACGCGAGCACGAGGCGGCGTCCCACCGTGGGACGAGACGAGGCTGGCGTGAAAGAAACGACGACGCGCGGATCCTCGCAAAAGAAAATAGTGCTTTGCACCCGCTAATAATTTCCCCGCGCGTCCGTCGCTCGACAACTACGTGCCGCTCGCGAATTAACGCTGCTTCCGGCAGCCCGTAGCTACGCCGATCTTTCGCCGACGCGATCGCGAACCCAAAATGCTTCCCGAGCCAACGCGAAAGAAAGATCACTTCATAACTCGGATGAGAATCCGACAAAGGCTTACCAAATAGGTTTCGTTGAAGAAGCCGTGGACAACGGATCGTTTCTGTCCCTCGGTTCCGGCAGGTATCGTCGCACAAATTACTCTTACGGTTAATCGCAAATCTAAGAGAGCTATTCCCGACTAGAGCCAATGAAGAAGTGATCTTCTACGCGATGACTCGGGAACGCGGAAGCGGAGCGTCCCCCCCTTCCGCTCGCTTCTCCCCGCGTAACGCTCGGACCTATCGCGCTCTGATTTTCGGCAGGGGCCTCGCCATGCGTGACGGTCCCTGGGCTCCGGCGATTGGCGGCCTCTCCGGCAGCGGTGCCCGTCGATTGGCCGCTCCCCGCTGAGGTGATCGCTGTCAGCCAATCCGGTAACTGGCCAGGTTTCTCTCCGGGTGAGGCGACGGCAAGACGGCTGAGATTTCTGTCTTGGCCGCTGAATTCTTGTCGGCGCCTCCAGGTTGTTCATCCTGAGCCACCTCGATCTCTCTGCTATTCTCCGGCAGGGTTTTCGTCGTGCCATCCTTGTTCCATTTCCTTTGGCGGGAAGAAGTTCGTCAGGTCCCCCCGGGGACCTGATTACGGTCCTGCAAACTCGCGTCGCGCAAATTGGCGCGACGCTCAAAATATCAGAGCTCGCCCATTTGTCTCGCTTGTGCCCAGGGAGAGCGTTCGCCCCTACTTTTTCGCTCTTCCCGATCCTATTCTTCGGAAGACGTTGGCAAACAGTGCCACGTCACAAAGTCTATTGATGACATCCGTATTACAAGCTGTTCTTGAGAATTTTCTTGAGTGCTCTTGCCTGTATTTTCGAAAATGCTTATTCCGTGCTTCTGCAGCTTCTTCGGATAGCAGACCAATCGGCAAAATAACATTTTCAATTACTTCTGGTCCATGAAGTAATATTTTATGAACTGTAGGCGTCATAGGATGCCATGAATATAAGCCGACGTACATTTTTGCAGAATCTGTAGCATAGACTTAAAATTTTTTTTCATCGATCTTGTGACCACTTGATAGTACTTCAAGTATTACTTTAAATTTATAAATTAGTGCTAAATCAATTCCAGTTATTTGGGACGATAATTCAGGATTCGAAAAAATTTCCTACTAGTATTCCCATCATTGGTATTTCCGAAACCAGGTTTTGGTACGTCTACAATAATACCCATTTTCAGTCTAAATTTCTCCTAATACAATATCTTTTTCGCTTTTTAATCTTATTTGCCACTTTTTGATAGTCAGTTTATACGACAGATGTAATAAACTTTCGAATATCCTTATTCGAGCATGCAGGATAGACAAACCAAATTCCATACTTTTAGGATTAACTTCTCTCCTTGTTATTAATTTATTGAACTCCTTCGAAGTAGCTCCACATATATAACATTTCATCGTTGATGAAGTATTTGTAACAGCATTGCATATTTTAGCATCGATCATCGTAAACATCATGGTATGTATTGGATATGGGTGTAAGTAAGTGAACACTGGTTCTTTTAAAGTAAAAATTAGCCTTTATTTCACGGCGCGGAAGGAAGCTCTTTACTACGAGATGTCTTAGCTTCGACTGACTTTAGGAAGGAAAGAACCGTTGGGGTCCCCAGAAAGGAAACCAGAGTCCCTTCGTATCTGCAAACTGTTTAGGTTAGCCCCCCACAGTTCGGCACTTGAAAGAAAGTCTACTTCCGAGAACGTTCTATCGATACTTCGTAATCTCTGTTTAAGAATACGACTCTGAGATCGTTGATTAATTTTTGTAACTTTGTTGATAATCCAACACGCCCCCTCAAAAATAAATCAACTGTTCTCAAATAAGATTAAACAATACAATACACGTTATCTAATATTATTCTATATATATATATATATATATATATATATATATATATATGTCTCATAAATTACGATTGAATACTAACCTAATTACAAATTAAACTTTATAATAAAATAAATTGCAAAGAGATTCCTTTCTTGCCGTTTTCTGGGAAATTACAAATGGTCCAACATTTGTTGCCAAGGATTAGGGAAACCCATAAAACCTAATCAGACCATATCAAAACTGTATACTATTAAAACTATAATATATTCATTTCAATCTTATTTCTAAATTTTTTTTTTTTTTTTTTTTTTTTTTCATACATAAAACTTGATTTACTCTAAGCCCAACTTTGTCCTGAATTCCATAAATTTAGATGCTGGCAATGGCTTTGTCAAGACGTCAGCTACTTGATTTTCTGTGGAGACAAATATCAATTTAATAATATTCTTCTCAATTTGCTCCCTGGAAAAATGATACTTGATATCTATATGCTTCGATCTCTTGTGATTACTTGGATTATTTGCTATGCTTATACAGCCATTATTATCTTCGTATATTACTATTGGCTTTGAAATATCCATACTTATGCTGTCCGCTAAAGATTTTAACCATAAAGCTTCTCTGGTGGCTTCAAAGAGGGCCATATATTCTGCTTCAGTAGAAGATGCAGCCACAGATGCTTGTCTTTTTGTTGACCAACAAATTGTGCATTGTTCAAATAATTTGAATAAGTATCCCGTTGTACTCCTTCTGTCATTTTCATCATGACCTCCCCAATCAGAGTCGGCATATCCACTTATAATTTCATCATAATTTGCTCTCACATATACTAATTTAATATTAATTGTACCTTTAAGGTATCTTAATACTCGCTTTAAATTCTGCCAAAGTTCTTTATTATTTTTATTCGTGTCTCTACTTAATATATTTATTGCCGCACTCAAATCGGGCCTTGTACATAACATTACGTACATTAGACAACCGATCAGATTACGGCATGGTGCTTCTAATTTTTCTTCAGAATTTAAAGCTTGATAATCTAACTTGCTTGGCAAAGGTGCACTAACGGGGTTACATTCATTCATATTAAATTTCTCTAAAACAGTTTTAATATATCCACTTTGATCTAGGGTTATTTTGTTTTCATGACGTTCAATTTTTATTCCTAAAAAGAAACTAATATCATTTAAATCTGTCATTTTAAATTTATTCATTAAATAACCTTTGAATTTAGTCATTGTTTCCAAGTTTGCAGTAGCAATCACAAGATCGTCCACATATAGTACAACGTATATATTTTGCAATACATTTCCTTTATCTAAGATATAAATACAACGGTCGACTGATGAACTTCGGAACGCCATTTCTACCAGACTTCTGTCAAATACTTCAAACCAACATCTTGCTGCCTGTTTTAAACCATATATAGCCTTATTCAACTTGCAAACTTGGTTGCTTTCGCACGTAATTCCTTGAGGAACTTTCATATAAATCTCCTCCTTCAATTCACCATTTAAAAATGCAGTCTTGACATCCATATGGTATATCAATAAATTAAACTGATTAGCAAAAGCAACTATAAATCTAAAACTAGCCATTCTTGCGACTGGTGCAAATGTTTCATTGTAGTCAGTTAAATATTCCTGACTGAATCCACGTGCAACAAGACGTGCCTTGTATTTCGACGGGTTACCGTGTTCATCGCTCTTAAGGGGGTAGGATACCTACGAATCTAACTAGAAAATCAGTGCTATGAACCTCTGTGCAGAAAAACAATTTGGTAACATTGATAAACACGCAACTGTCTAATGAACACAAGATGGAGTTGCTTGCTATTTCCATATTCTATTGAGCTCGTTGCGAATGCCGTTTATACAGGGCAGGTCGCACTAATATTAGTGCCACCGACGAGAATACCTCGTCTGTGTCAGTTTTGCTATGATTCCAAGTTGACAACAGCGCATGCGCGTGAAATGTTGCAACATATCGCAGCACTGGTTGACAGTCCTCCTGACTAGGCGCCATCTCGTCTAAACTAGCTGAACTAAAATTGGCTCTGAACTTGCTCCGTATCAGAGAGGACCTCTGTCATTATGAATGTAACATGGGGAAATCTCTGCTATGTGGATGAAATCACGCGCCTCGGTTTTTTGTCCTTATACGAGCATATTTTGAGCTGCACGAAGGTTCATTTGATAGAGGAAGGTTCATCACGGCGCGCTAAACTCATCATTTCAGTCAAAAAAGTCTCTATGAGACAGAAAAATACATTGAAATCTGCGGTGGTTTTTCTCGATTTTTCCTCTACTTTGGGCACTCATAATATTAGATATAAACCAAATCTCGTTAAATAATGAGTTGAGCGCGCCGTATTTAACCTTCCTCTTTAGAATGAGCCTTCGCCCAGCCCAAAATCTGCTCAAATAAGGACGAAAAACCGAGGCGCGTAAATCCACGTTTGAATTCAAAATCTAGTAAGATTCTAGTTCCTTCTAGTTAGATTTCTAGGTATCCTACCCCCTTAATTGTAAATATCCATTTACAGTCGACTATGTTTATACCTTTAGGTTTTTCAACTAATGTCCAAGTTTTATTTAACAGCAGCGAATTGATTTCACTGTTTATTGCTTGTTTCCAATGAACAATATCATCCCTACTTTCAATCTCTTCAAATGAATTTGGTATGTGATTTACAAAAGATTGTGCACACATGATAATGTCATTTTGTGTGTCACTTTCATTGTACGAAATATGAGATCGTTGCTTAATCCTGTCACTCCTTCTAGGTTCGATTTTCTCTGCTATCTTATCTTTATCATTTTTAGAACAAGATTCATTGTGCACATTTGTTTCTGTTACAAATTTATTTGGGTTTTCATTTAACTTTTCTTTCGAATTTACTTTTGCTCTCGACTTTAATACATCTGATTTATCATTATCAGATTTATAAAACAATTCATCTATTTCCACTGATTTTGACCTAATGTCAGATGCATCAGTTTTACTATAGATGTTTCCATCGACCTTTTTAGGTCTCGTTCCTGGTCGAGTTTCTAAGTAATTCGTTTCATCTACTATAACGTCTCTAGCTACAACGTATTTTTCATTATCCACGTCCCACACCTTATAACCATTCGGTTCATAGCCAAGTAAAATTCCTTTCCATGACTTTTCATCAAATTTTGTTTTTCTGACTTTATTATGAACATAAACAGTTAAACCAAAAATTTTTAAATACTTTAATTTAGGCTTTTTACCGTGCCATAATTCGAATGGAGTTTTATTTTCTTTTAAAGCTTTAGTCGGGGTCAAATTAATTATATAAGTTGTAGTAAGCACTGCATCTCCCCAAAACACTTTATCTAGACTAGCACCACTTATCATCGTACGTGCTTTTTCTGTAATTGTCCGAACCATGCGTTCGGAAATACCATTCAATTGAGGTGTTCGTGGAACCGTTAAATGAAAACTGATACCCCTTTGCACACAATAATCTTTCATCTCATTTGATAAGTATTCTCTACCGTTATCAGAATATAAATTAACAATTTTCAAATTAAAATGAGCTTCACTTTTTGCAACAAAATCTTTGAATGACGAAAATACATCTGATTTATGCGTGATCACATATGTGACACAATAGTGAGTAAAATCATCGACAAATAATACAAAATAATTCTTATTATTAACGGTAGATGGAGTGATAGGTCCGCAAACGTCAGTATGAATGATAAACAATGGTCGTTTTATATGACTTTTGTCCTTAGCTTTTTCAAAACGTAATCTTGCTTGTTTACCATTTATACAAGCTTCACATAAGCTATCATTTGGTACAACATTTTTAATATGTTCTATGTCGTCGACCATTTGTTTATCCCTCAACTGTATAAACTTTGCCTTTCCAATGTGTCCCAATCGTCTATGCCACAGTTCATAGTTATTGCTGATGGCATTGTGAACTCGTGAAAGACAGTTTACTATTTTTCTATTAATTTTAAATTCAATGCATGTTAAATTCTCTAAGGGCTTACCACACATTACCAATTTACCATTCCTCGTTATGTGGACCCCTTCCTCATCGAAACTGATGCACAACCCTGCCTGCTGCATTTTTCTCACCGACAGTAAATTGTACGGGACGTCCTGGCAGTAGAGGACATCTTCCAGAACACCCTCGATCCCAAGGTTGCTCGTCACCTTGATGTTGCCCTTCTTTGTCGCCGTTATGAACGTTCCGTTTTTGGCAACTGAAATCCTTATGGGTGGCTGCAACGTGTAATAGGTTGTAAAACAGTCATCCCTGTTTACAAGATGGTCCGAGGCCCCTGAGTCGAGTAGGAATGTCAAGTCTTCCGTTCCTTTGTTTTCCAGGTTTCCTGCCATAAACGCGAAACCTTCAGCTTCTATCTGCGATCCGCTCGGTTCTGTCACTTGAGTCGTTTGTGCCGTCCTTTTCTTATCTTCGTGGTATTGCTGACTCCTCTTGTAATGGAAACAGTCCCGAATTTTATGTCCTTTTCTTCCGCAGTGATGACATTTCATATTTCCCATTCGATTAATTTTAAAGGACTGGTTCGGCGTATTAATTTTATTGAACCTTTTATTATTTTGAAAAACCCTTTTCATTCCTGTATTATTTCTTTTAAAATTGTGTACTCTATGTGCTTGAAGAACTTTCGTACTTGTGGGATTACTTTCTGTTTTCAATTTTACCTCATGGTCTAACAAGCGCGCCTTAACGAAGGCTAATGTTAAATTGTCCTCAGACAATGTCTCAATTGCAGTTATTACACCGTCATATACGGAAGGTAAAGTTAACAATAAATTCGACACTTTATCAGCCTCTCCCACGTTTGCACCCGCGGATAATAGTTCCGCATTCAAATCGTCGAATACGGTGAAATGTTTTGCCAATGGTGTATCGCCTTCTAATTTTAAGCTTAAAAGTTTCTTTCTTAACGCCAATTGCGTCGCGAGGCTTTTTCGCTCGTATATAGCATCTAAGCTTTTTATTATTTCCCGCGCCGTGCTCCCAGTGTGTGCGAAGCCCAAAAAGGAATCGGACAAATACTCTATTATTGTATTCTTCGCGATTCTTTCAGCCTTAATCCACTCGGTATTTAATCTTTCCGGAATGTTCTGATCTATTACTTTTATCACATCTAATTCGTTCAGTAGTGACCGAATTCTTAACTTCCATAGACTGTATCTCTCACCATCAAAAGGTTTAATGTTCCTTCTCATTCTCAAGTTGTCCATGTTCAATTGTATTCAGCACTATATATATATATATATACACTAAAATGTTTTAAACAGTTAATTAAATGTCACTAAAGTAAACGTCACTATGTTAGATAAATGTCACTAATTAAATATCACTAAGTTAAACGTCACTAGTCCTAAATATACATATGTGCTTATATGTTTTAATTAAAAATAACTTAACTATAGTTTATAAACACAGTTCACTAAATTACGAGAGTATTTCAACATTAACTGGGCTATAACCTATTGGATATGGGTGTAAGTAAGTGAACACTGGTTCTTTTAAAGTAAAAATTAGCCTTTATTTCACGGCGCGGAAGGAAGCTCTTTACTACGAGATGTCTTAGCTTCGACTGACTTTAGGAAGGAAAGAACCGTTGGGGTCCCCAGAAAGGAAACCAGAGTTCCTTCGTATCTGCAAACTGTTTAGGTTAGCCCCCCACAGTTCGGCACTTGAAAGAAAGTCTACTTCCGAGAACGTTCTATCGATACTTCGTAATCTCTGTTTAAGAATACGACTCTGAGATCGTTGATTAATTTTTGTAACTTTGTTGATAATCCAACAGTATGTTTAACTCGTAGGGATCTATTTATTGTGTTCGAAAAACTGCTATCAGGCTCTGTTTAAAGTGCAATGCGATTCCGAGCCGTTTAAATTCTATTTCATATGTATCGTATACTAGACACCGGTGAGGCATAAGAACGCGAGCTCGAGTTTTTGCCTCATCGCCGCGGCAATATCAGCTGTGCGAGTTCGACAACAACCGGCGAGGTGATCGACCGCTGATGTAAACCTCGCCTGGTCGACAGTTCGTCGAACCCGTCAAATCGTCTCGTGGGCCATCGCGTCATGTTTTCCTTACTCCAATTCCATTACCTTATTCCTTTGTGTCCCCCGCAGCACCGTTTGTTGGGTCATTACCCTAACGAACGTTGCTGCGATCCTACTCGTTTAATTTCAAAGTCCCCACTCCTTGATCCGTCCAAAAACGATGGCCTACATCGGTATAAAAGAAGGCTGCGCGTGCCTCTTATCGAATTCTCGTAATTTGCTTCTCGTCATACTGACACGTTATACACTGCGATCCTTCGTCACGCCCAGAATCATACCCGCGATACTCGTGCGATATTCTGACCGTGATCACGCATTATCATTTCATCGTTCCTCTTTCATCGATCTTTTGTATCATCTGCTCTTTGTATTTTCCTTTATAATAGAATATAGTTCGTGTTACATACTTCTGTCAACCAATCACTACCACACCTTTTTCCAACTTCCCTACTAGCTAGAGTTTACAACATTTTGGTCCTTCGAGCCGGATTCCTTCTAAATCCGTACAATCAGCCTTTCCTACTCGAATCGTCTTACCGTCTTGCTTCCCGCTCCATCTCATTCGCGTCATCAATTTCATCACACGGTTGTACCGACATCGAAAGTGATCCGTCGCATCATGGACACGCTGATTGCTGACCAGCATACCTTGCTGAGGCGCATGTCACGCACCTGCGACAACGTTCGCAAACTTGGCAAGGCCAAGATTACGAAGGCCGTCATCGAGGTCAATCTGCGGACCCTGGACGCCCGATGGAAAGAGCTTCAGGACAATGATGCGAGCATCCGACATACCGCAACGGATGAAGACCGAAAAGGTGAATACTTCACCCTGGACCTCTTCAGCGACGGAGAAGAGGCATACTGCCTACAGAGGAGCGAGCTCATGGAGTGGTTCGAGGAGTTCGATGCCAGCCGGCATTCGGTGACCAGTGACTCTCCACCATCGAACGACTGCCCACAACCCGAGACCGTACGGAACGTCGAGACACACAACGTCACGACAGCCTCATCGGTCAACGCCTCGTCAGTACAGGTGCACGTGTCCCAGTCTGCACTTCCTCAAGCCGAGTTGCCCACTTTTACAGGGAAGTACCACGAGTGGATTCGGTACAGGGACCTCTTCAAGAGCCTCGTGTTGAATCGTGACTCCTGGAGCGACGCAGAGCGGTTCCACTATCTGTCCGCCAGTCTAAGTGGAGAAGCCGCTCAGTTGATACAGCGCGTTCCAATCTCGGGTCACAACTTTCATCGGGCATGGGAACTGCTGGAGCACAGATACGACAACCGGAGACTTCTCGTCGATTCTCAGTTCGATCAGCTGTTCAGCCTGAAGGAGATTCGCAGCCACACAGCAGGAGAGCTCACGAGGGTCCTGAACTGCATGTGCAACGTTTCCTCAACCTTGAATTCCCTCAATATCCCCGTCGATGACTCCTCAATCTGGCTGGTTCAATACGTCGTCCGAACCCTGGATGACCAGACCCTGAAGCATTGGGAACGATCGATCGGTAGCCGGACGGACCCTCCTACACTCTCTGAGTTCCTAGAATTCTTGGAGAAGACAGTCCGAACGTTGGAGGCAATCGAGACGCGGAATGGGCTACGACGGTCTACATCTCGGGCCCCGACAATAAAGGTCAAGAGTCACCATACCTCAACCGACACCGACGCCTACAACCTGCCGAAACGATCAACATGCTCGCTGTGTCAGGGCCGGCACCCCATTTACTTCTGCCAGGCGTTTAAGACGAAATCCCCGACTGAACGACTGCAGTGGGTCAGATCTTCGGGTCTCTGCCAGAATTGCCTTGGACGTCACGAGGCCAACGCGTGCCGGACTACGAAAACGTGCCACCAGTGCGCTCAGCCGCATCACACGGCGCTCCATGACGCCATACGAGGGGTAGGCGCGACCAAGGTCAATAGCCTGGTCACCTCCAACATCTCTGAAGACTCTGACGATCCAGCTGCTGTCCTGCTCGCCACTGCTCTCATTGCCGTTGCATCACATGGACGGACCCGTACAGTTCGAGCGTTAATCGACCCGTGCTCGGAAGTGACCCTGGTCAGCGAAGCCTTGATCCAAGCGTTGCGTGCCCCGAGGAAAGCTTGCACGCATGTGGTAGTAGGAGCCGGTGCGACTGCAACCGCATCTGTACGGGGAAAAGCTGTCCTCACCGTCTCACCCCGGGACCAGCCGACGGTTTGCCGCTCAGTGGAGGCGCTCATACTGCCTCGACTCACGAACTACCGACCACATGGACATCGAGGGCCACTCACGTGGCCACATCTCTCAGGGCTCCCCCTGGCTGACCCTGACATCTCGTCGACATTGCCGATCGACATCTTGTTGGGCGCAGATGTATACCCCACGGTAATTCTGGACGGAATTCGGCGTGGTAGTCGCAGCACTCCAGTGGCGCAGGAGACAATATTCGGGTGGATTTTGTCTGGCCCTACCACGAGGTCCGGCTCAGTTCATCATACCGCCTTCAGCCACGCCTGCACCACCGAAGATTTGTCGACCTTGGTCCGTCGATTCTGGGAGCAGGAGGAGGTGGCAATGCCGGACAAAACCTTGACCAACGAGGAGGCATCCTGCGAGACATTGTTCACCAATACCCATACTCGCGAGCCAGACGGCAGGTACGTGGTAAGGCTGTGTTTTAGGAAACCACCACTGGATCTGGGGGAGACGCACGGTATCGCTAGGAAAATTTTGCTGGCAAACGAACGCAGATTCCCAGGCAACCCTCAGCTGCAGTCCGCCTACAGGGACTTCATGTCGGACTATCGACGTCTCGGCCATATGCAGTCAGTACCTGAAGAGAACTGGGTCACTCAGCGCCAACATTTCTACCTACCTCATCACGGGGTGATGAAGGTTACCGACTCCTCTACCAAACTGAGAGTAGTCTTCAACGGGTCCAAGACGTCGTCGGTCGGCACCTCATTAAACGCTCATCTCTCTGCCGGCCCGAAATTGCAGCTGGACCTAATGGACGTCCTACTCCGGTGGAGGCGACACCGAGTAGCGTTCATCGCCGACATCGAGAAGATGTACCGCCAAATAAAGGTGCATCCCGACGATTGGGACTACCAAAGGATCCTTTGGAGAGACAGTGCGGATCAGCCCATCGTCCCCTATCATCTCACTACCGTCACATACGGTCTCACCTGCGCCCCATATCTCGCCATTCGGACACTCCACCAGCTTGCGAAGGACGAGGGGTCACGGTTCCCGAGCGGTGCAACCATCCTGCAAGAATCCACCTACGTGGATGACATACTATCAGGCGCGGACACCATCGACGAAGCGTTCCAGAAGCAGAAGGAGCTGATCGGACTCTGCAGGGCGGGCGGATTCACTCTAAAGAAATGGAACGCCAACCATCGTGCCTTGCTGTCCCATCTGTCACCTGACTTTCTGGCCACATCTTCAGTCATTCCATGGCATCCCGAACTGGGCTGCAGCGCTTTGGGACTCATCTGGCATCCCGACACGGACGACCTCTCATTCTCCGTGAAACCCTGCCTATGCTCCTCCAATCCGACCAAACGGTACGTCCTGTCACAGGTGGCAAGACTGTTCGATCCTCTCGGATGGCTAGCCCCATTCATTATCCGAGGGAAAATCCTCATGCAGCATCTCTGGAAGGAACGGTTGAACTGGGACGATACGCTTTCACCCTCAGCCGCGGAGCAATGGAGGGACATGACCAGCGAGATGCCCACCCTCGCGAAGATACGCATTCCACGGTGGATCGGAGTGACCAGCACCCAGTCGTCGCGGCAACTCCACATCTTTGTGGACGCGAGCGAGAAGGCCTACGCCGCAGTAGCATACCTCCGCATCGGGAGCACCAGGAAAACTGCGGACGTGTCCCTTCTCGTGGCCAAATCAAAGACTGCGCCACTGAAAGTAGTATCACTCCCTCGGCTCGAGCTTTGTGCCGCTGTCCTGGGCGCACGACTCCTCACCCACCTGCGACGAGAGCAACGAATGTCCATCAACGAAGTGCATCTGTGGTCGGACTCCACCGTCGCACTCGCCTGGCTGCGAGGCGAACCATCTCGCTGGAACACATACGTGGCCAACCGCGTCTCCGAATTTCAGACGACGATCCCAGACATCCGTCTGCACCACGTGGGCACAAAGGACAACCCGGCTGACTGTGCGTCGCGAGGCATCGCATCATCTCAGCTACTCGTGCATCCTCTCTGGTGGCACGGACCCAGATGGCTGGCCAGCTCGTCCGACATGTGGGACACAACCCTTCCAGACCTCGTCACAACCGAGGAAGCAAAGTCGACAGTATCATCCTTCCTTACCAGCTCGCCTGTCCCACCTCCACTTTTCCTACGCTACTCCTCCTTCATACGATTACTGAGAATCACTGCCTGGTGCCTACGCTGGAAGAACTGCAGGACGCGCAGCGATTCGCAAGGCCCGCAGCTACGACCCGAAGAGCTACAACAGGCAGAGCTGCGCCTCATCAAACTGGCCCAGCACTGTGACTACCCCGACATATCAACAGCAAGGCCCACCAGCAGAACGACAGGTCGATCGAATCGCCTTCGAGCGATGGCCCCGCTCAGGGATGACCAGGGCATTCTGCGCATCGGAGGTCGACTGAAACACTCCCTGTTGTCCTACGATGAGCAACATCCAGTCATCCTGGCTCCGGATTCGCCTCTCACCCACCTAATCATCGACGATCATCACCGGCGCACCTTACATGGAGGAGTGCAACTTACGCTGGCGTCCGTCCGCCAGCGGTACTGGATTCCACAAGGTCGACAAGCTGTAAAGAAGCGCCTCTCCCGGTGCATCGTCTGTCTTCGATGGCGGGCGGCAACGAAGGAGCAACGCATGGGTGACCTCCCTCTGACCAGAGTGACCCCATCTCGACCCTTCCTCCACGCTGGTGTCGACTACGCAGGCCCGGTGCTCATGCGGACCACGGCAGGACGGGGACACAAGGCGACAAAGGGATACGTCGCAATTTTTGTATGTTTCAGTTCTCGAGCCGTGCATATAGAGGCCGTCACCGACTACACCGCCGCCGCTTTCCTAGCTGCATTCCGCCGCTTCTCCAGTCGGCGCGGACTGTGCTCGACGCTGACCAGCGACTGCGGTACAAACTTCGTCGGAGCCGACCAGGAGCTGCGACGGCTGTTCACCGCCTCCTCCAAGGAAGCCTCAGCCATCTTCCACCACCTCTCCAGCGACGGCGTGCGTTGGAAATTCAATCCTCCCGCCGCGCCTCACTTTGGTGGACTCTGGGAAGCAGCCGTCCGCTCAGTCAAGCACCATCTACGGCGGGTACTCGGCGATGCGACCCTCACATACGAGGAACTCACCACCGTCCTCTGCCAGGTAGAAGCATGCCTGAATTCACGCCCCCTCCAGGCGCTGACCGACGACCCAGAAGACCTCAACCCGCTGACTCCCGGCCACTTCCTCGTCGGTGGACCACTGCTGGCCCACCCAGAGCCAACACTGCAGGACGTCCAAATGCACCGACTTTCACGATGGCAACAGCAACAACAACGGGTCGAACACTTCTGGCGCCGCTGGTCCAGCGAGTATCTGCACCAGCTCCAGACGAGGAAAAAATGGTTCACCACGCAACCATCACTGAGTATTGGAGAGCTGGTCCTGATCAAGTCGGAGCTGACACCCCCCTGCAAGTGGCCGCTGGCTCGCGTCATCGAGGTCCACCCAGGATCCGACGGTCTCACCCGAGTCGTTACAGTCAAGACCGCGACGAGCCAACTCAAGCGCCCCGTCACAAAAATCGTCCCTTTAATCCGCGATCCGGAACATTAACTTCACGGTAGTTATTTATACCCGCTCTGTGCTCAGATCATATTCGGCGACAGCCGAAGGCGGGCGGAATGTTCGAAAAACTGCTATCAGGCTCTGTTTAAAGTGCAATGCGATTCCGAGCCGTTTAAATTCTATTTCATATGTATCGTATACTAGACACCGGTGAGGCATAAGAACGCGAGCTCGAGTTTTTGCCTCATCGCCGCGGCAATATCAGCTGTGCGAGTTCGACAACAACCGGCGAGGTGATCGACCGCTGATGTAAACCTCGCCTGGTCGACAGTTCGTCGAACCCGTCAAATCGTCTCGTGGGCCATCGCGTCATGTTTTCCTTACTCCAATTCCATTACCTTATTCCTTTGTGTCCCCCGCAGCACCGTTTGTTGGGTCATTACCCTAACGAACGTTGCTGCGATCCTACTCGTTTAATTTCAAAGTCCCCACTCCTTGATCCGTCCAAAAACGATGGCCTACATCGGTATAAAAGAAGGCTGCGCGTGCCTCTTATCGAATTCTCGTAATTTGCTTCTCGTCATACTGACACGTTATACACTGCGATCCTTCGTCACGCCCAGAATCATACCCGCGATACTCGTGCGATATTCTGACCGTGATCACGCATTATCATTTCATCGTTTCTCTTTCATCGATCTTTTGTATCATCTGCTCTTTGTATTTTCCTTTATAATAGAATATAGTTCGTGTTACATACTTCTGTCAACCAATCACTACCACACCTTTTTCCAACTTCCCTACTAGCTAGAGTTTACAACATATTGTAATTATTGTTTCCTTCAGATCATTTATTTTATTTTGTACGTAACAAATTTCTTCATTTGTTATATCAAACGATTCCTTGACGAATCTTATCCTAATTGGTCGACAGTATCTAGGAGAGGATGGAGTCGGATTTTGCCAAACGATTTTTTTATTCGTAGAACAGATTAATTGTAACGGTACGAATGAACTTTGAAATATATTCAAATCTGAGTCAGTGCTATTTTCAAATTTCTGTTTAAATTGTGTTAAGGAATAGTGGAAGGCTTTATTATAATTAATAGGCACTAGCACTTATCAGTTAATATTAAACGGCAAAGTCGTAAGTCCACTTTATTAAAACTGAAATTAACTGAATAATAACTTAAAAAACCCGACACCAATTATAACCAAAAGACAACTTAGAATTAACGATTTACAGAAAGAGAGAGACCAAAGAAGCGCAATGGATCTTCCCTTCAAGGTTCAGTGTGAAGCAGCGAAAGTAGCTTAAGCAAAGCAGGAGTTCGAAACGTGACTGTAACTTTCGGCAATCAGCGGGGAACGAGGAGTCAGAACGATCGAGGGGGGAGGTGACGAGGGCCGGTATTGTCTCGAGACCGTGTTTATAATCTCGGTAGCCCCTCTCGCTCCTCTCTCCCCTGTCCCATGTTAACTCACGTGCCGCCTTGATGCTAGCGCGATTCGCAACATTCCGCCCGCCTTTGTTGATCGGCACGACGAATCAACAAATTTACAAAAAAACTTCAATGATCATCAATAGCGGCACTGGGGGGGGGGGGAAGAGACAAATCTTCGCAATAGGACGCGTCAGGACGGACGTCGCAGTAGGAACGGTTACGACCCGAACAAGTCCATCGGCACCAGCATGAACTTGCTCGACCCTTCCCAACGGCCATCGTGTTGGTGGAGTGGTTTCGTTGAGGATGAGGCACAAGTCTCCAGACTTTAGATTAGGTTTCTCCTTCGTCCATTTTGTCCTTTGCTGCAAAGTCTGCAAGTATTCGACGGACCAGCGGTCCCAGAAATGGTCGCGCTGCTGCTGGATCATTTGCCAACGTGTAAGTCGGGAAGCGCGAACATCAGACAAGGATGGTTCGGGGATAGCCGTTAGGGGAGAACCTGTTAGAAAATGGGCTGGGGTCAAGGCGGTGAGGTCGGTAGGTTCGTCCGTTAGAGGCGTAATAGGTCGAGAATTGAGGCATGCTTCGACTTGCGTCAGCAATGTAGACATCTCCTCAAAAGTGAGGAGAGTCTCACCTATTACGCGACGGAGGTGGTACTTCACCGACTTGACCGCAGCCTCCCAGATACCTCCAAAATGAGGTGCCGAAGGAGGGTTAAACACCCAGTTAGTCCCGGCTGCAGCTAAAGCTTGCCGAGTTTTTTTCATCTCCGCATTGGAGGCGTTGAGCATTTGCCGCAATTCGTTGTCGGCTCCGACAAAAGTTGTTCCGCAATCGCTTCGAAGAGAGCTGCAGAGACCGCGACGAGAAACAAAACGACGGTAAGCAGCGAGGAAAGCTTCGGAAGAGTAGTCGCAGACTAACTCAAGGTGTACGGCACGTGTAGCGAGGCATACAAAAACCGCGATGTAAGACTTGCGTGTCCGTGCACCGCGTCCAGGCGAAAACTTAGTGTGGAAGGGCCCAGCATAATCGACTCCCGTATTGTAGAAGGGGCGCGTAGGTGTAACACGCGAGTAGGGGAGATCGCTCATTTGTTGTTCGGAAGGTTTAGCTCGCCATCGCCAACATTTTAAACAACCATGAATGTGTTTTCGCACCGCTCGACGGCCGCGAGGGATCCAATACATACGGCGCAAATTGGACAAAGTAAGCTGTGTTCCACCATGTAACAATTTCTCGTGGAAGTAGACGATAATCAGTGCAGTTACATTACTGTTTTCCGGTATGATAATAGGGTGCTTCTCATCATAATCAAGGAGAGAATGTTTTAATCGACCGCCGACGCGTAGGATCCCCCGATCATCCAGAAATGGATTGAGACGTGCGAGAGGGCCCCGGAGAGAGGAACGTGTCGTTTTTAAGCACGCGATCTCGGCCGAAAAGAAACGCAGTTGCTCGCAACGAACGATTGTCAGCCTAGCGTTATTAAATTCTTCGGTACGTAACCAGGCATCCTTTACAGTGGAACGTCTTCGCGCGCAGTTGATGAAACGCAAACACCAGGCCACTGACCGCAAGAGGCGAGTGAAGGAAGAATACCGAGAGAATAGTTCTGTCGGTTGGGAGGAAGATGCGGCAGCGACAGTGGTACTAAGAACAGTTTTCTCAGAGCGCTTTTCTTCCTCCGTGTCACTTACTGTCGCATAGTATTCCTTGAAATCACGGGTAGGGGTGGAGAGGAAAGAAGGCCCCTGCCACCAGAGTGAATTAATCGCCAGTGCATCCCCGCTTAAACCCCGAGAAGCGGGATCGGCAGGGTTTTCTTTAGAGCGAATATGATGCCAAACGTCGGGGGAATGGAGGTTTTGGATTTCCGCAACTCTATTCGCGACAAAAGTTTTCCGTTTAGAAGGTCTGCCCTGAAGCCAACTAAGAACGATTGTTGAGTCTGACCAGAGATATATTTTAGCATCGTGCAACTGTAAAACATTCAGTACACGTTTAACTAGTCGCGAAAGAAGTACAGCGGCACATAATTCCAGCCGCGGAAGAGATACCTGTTGAAGGGGGGCCACCTTGGTTTTTGCAATGACTAATCTTACGAGCGGCTTAGCGGCGGTTGGAAATGAACGGACGTAAACAACTCCGGCATATGCTTTCTCCGAGGCATCGGCAAATCCGTGTATCTCGAGCACGTGTTTACTGTTTGTCCCCACCCAGCGAGGCATTCTGACAGCCGAAATCCCCGCGAGACTGAGAGAATGGGTCGCCCAGTATTTAGTTTGCGCAGGGGGCAGAGATTAAAAGCCAGAGATTTTGCAGAAATATCTTTGCTGTAACGGTGACGGGAGCTAAAAAACCTAGAGGATCGTAGACAGAGGCCATCTCCTTCAACACCTGTCGTTTTGTTATCTTGATCTGAGGGTCACGAGGTTTTAACTCGAATAGGAAGACGTCACTCACGGGCTGCCACCGTACTCCCAGTAAAGAAAAAATATTTTCGACTGAGCGGTCACCCGGGGAAGCAACTTGATCGGCTGGCAGATGATCAAGTAACCTTAGCTCATTGGAAGTCCACTTCCTCAGGGTGAAGCCGCCGGCCTTGAGAGCGTCAATCAACTGTTTCTGGATTTCGAAGGCATCTCCAATCGTTGATGCTCCAGAAAGTACATCGTCCATATAGACATCGGACCTTAAGCAGGCAGCAGCCAACGGAAAACGACCCTCTTCGTCGAAACTAAGCTGACGTATGATACGCATAGCAAGATAAGGCGCGCTAGCGAGACCGTAAGTGACCGTACGTAGCCGATACTCGTTTACCTCCTCATCGATATCGCGTCGCCATAAGATACGCTGGGCATCGCGATCCTCGTCAGCAAGCCAGATTTGCCGATACATCTTTTCCATATCGGCTGCGAATACGATAGTATGACACCGCCAGCGTAGCAACAGATCCGGAACCTCAGGCAGAAGGTTGGGTCCCGCATGTAAAAGTTCATTTAGAGAGACTCCGGTCGTGGTCTTACTAGAGCCATTATAAACGACGCGTAGTTTTGTCGTAGTGCTGGACTCTCGCCACACGCCGTGATGCGGCAGATAGTAATTTTGTGCATTTTCTCGCGGCACAGTAGCGAGTTCCATGTGATTTAACGTAAGATACTCATCAAGGAAAGAGCGGTACTTGTCGGCAAATTCGCCAGAATTTAAGAAGCGTTTCTCAAGTTTAGAAAGCATTATAGCTGCTGTCCGGCGAGAGTCTCCTAGCAACGAGAGATCTTTCTTAAACGGAAGTCGGACGATGTATCGTCCAGTAGGGTCACGCGTGTGAGTACGAACGAAGTTATTCTCACAATCGTTTTCATCCGCGGTCAGCTCAGTAGAGGAAGGAGGCGTAGTTACTTCCTCCAATGACCAAAATCTCTGCAGCAAAGCGCTGGTATCGTCGTCGACCGAGCAATGAAGTACGAGACGACGCGTGTTTGAAGGAGAATTTTTAGCCTCTCCCGGCGGTCCAGTAACAATCCACCCAAGTGTAGTGGCTTGAGCGACGGGAGATCCCGCCGCACCCTGACGCAGACCTTCGCGAATAATCAGTGAGTAAACATCGGCTCCAAGTAAGAGCTCGATGGGTTGTCGAGAAGCGAAGTCAGGGTCAGCAAGTTCTAAGTTCTTAAGATGAGGCCACGTGATCGGACCGGCATTTGGAGGTGGCTCGTAAGATGATAATCGCGGAAGAACGACAGCGTCTACTGAGTACGACATAGTAGAGTCTAATCGCGAAGACACGGTCAAATTCACCCTTCCTCGACGTCGACTACGCATAGTGTCGACCCCCTCCAACGGTACGTTAAAGGGTTTACGAGGTAATTTTAGTCGTTGCACGATGCTTTCTCCAATCAAAGAAACTTCAGAACAAGGGTCGATTAGAGCGCGGACAAAGATTCTTTCGCCCGGGCAATGGTCTATTCCCACGATAGCAGTAGCCAAAAGTATCGTTTGGCTCATCCGCGTGCAATTAACTGTTTTAGCCACAGGCTTGGACGCGGAGGATGACGCATCGAATTTCACAGCCGAGTGAGGACTCTCCCGAAGAATATGTAACGAAGTATGATGCTTACCGACACAAGTTTGGCAACGTTTACTCGACTGGCAATCGCGGACATGGTGGTTCGACAAGCAATTGAAACAGATATTTTTTTCTGTTACCAACGTTCTCCTCTCCGGGGGCGTAAGGCTCTTAAACCTAGGGCAGAAAAGGATGAAATGATCCTGCTGGCAAAGACGGCATTTCGAAGTTCCGGTTTTTCCCGTGACGGCGTGAACCTTAGGTCGACGAGATGTCCCGCGAGGAGCAGCAGATGGAGTGGGGGGCCTGCTGTCATCAGATGGAGCAGCGAGGTGCGATGAAGCAGCGGTTGTGAGCAGGTTGCAAGAAGGCAGCGAAGATACGGTCAAAGACCGCAAGCGTGCTCCCAAAAATTCAGAGAGTTGGAAAAAGATCGGCATTTCCTCTTTTCCCTCCAGCGTAGTCTCCCAATTTAGTCTCGTCTCTCCATCCAAGCGTTGTACCGTGATGTAATTCAGCCAATCGCTCCAATGTTCGACGGGACGTTTAAGCGCAGCTAAAGCCTCAACGGCATTCTGCGTACCGTGCAGCAAGGTCTTCAGTTCGGAAGCAGATTCAGTTTTCATGCACGGCAGAGACAACAGCACGCCCAGTTTGGCGTTGACCAGAACGGGAACGTTGTCATATTCCTTTTCGAGCAGCTTCCACGCACGCGGAAAGTCTTCGTCGGTAATAGGGATAGGACGTAGACGGTCGGTGGCCTCTCCAGTAACGCTTGTTTTCAAGTAATGCAAGCGCTCGACGTCGGTTAGTTGGCTGTTGTTAATAACCATCGATCGGAAGAGGTCCCGAAAGCTGGTCCACGTTGTATAATTGCCGTCAAAAGGTTCGAGGACAATTTTCGGCATAGATGACTTTTTAGGCGGTTGCGGAGCGGTAACTGTTCCCTGGTGCACTGTGGCTGGTCCCAGCAGCTTCTTTAAACCAGCCTTCTCCGTTAAGTAGGCTTCCTCAGTTTCGTCGTAGAGGTTGTTAGTTATATAACTGGATTTTCGAAGTGCTTCATCTTCCCTAGAGCGAAGTTTGTCGTCGTTGGTGGTGAATTCCAGCCAGTAGGACTCCAGTAATTCGAGTCTCGCTTCGACGGTATCTCGATTAATATAGTCAGCTCCCTTCTTTTTAAGATTCTCGATCATACGAGAGATTCGTGTGGCAAGAGTCTCCTGCTTTTTAAGAACGGCATCCATGTTTGATTTTAAAAGTAACCGTTGGTTAAAGTTAAGCGAGAACCGTTCAAGACCCGACTGTTATTGCACGAGGTCAAATAACAAGCACCAAACTAGCGACCGTTAATTTCAAATGTAGCACTTCCACGGCACGTTTTTCGACGTTTAGCACAAGAATCCGGCTCGAATGACCACTAATTTATGTTAAGGAATAGTGGAAGGCTTTATTATAATTAATAGGCACTAGCACTTATCAGTTAATATTAAACGGCAAAGTCGTAAGTACACTTTATTAAAACTGGAATCAACTGAATAATAACTTAAAAAACCCGACACCAATTATAACCAAAAGACAACTTAGAATTAACGATTTACAGAAAGAGAGAGACCAAAGAAGCGCAATGGATCTTCTCTTCAAGGTTCAGTGTGGAGCAGCGAAAGTAGCTTAAGCAAAGCAGGAGTTCGAAACGTGACTGTAACTTTCGGCAATCAGCGGGGAACGAGGAGTCAGAACGATCGAGGGGGGAGGTGACGAGGGCCGGTATTGTCTCGAGACCGTGTTTATAATCTCGGTAGCCCCTCTCGCTCCTCTCTCCCCTGTCCCATGTTAACTCACGTGCCGCCTTGATGCTAGCGCGATTCGCAACAAATTGCGTCTGTTGAGATTCATCACATCCCTATTTACTTATCAATTCCAACGCACTGCACTCATGTTCACTCAAATTATTTAGTACATCCTTTAGATATAATAATAAGCGGGCAGCCGTATTGTCCATCAAATCCTGCAAATTCACCTCAGCACTAGTTTCAGTTATTGCAAATGCTTCTCGAACAGGATAGCATTCCTGTTTAGCTCTTTGAAGTATAGAATAACAGGGATATAGTTTTTTGTCACTCGATCTATAGATTTCATATTGATCTCGTGGTGAATCTGCATCAACAAATATTGCAAGAGCTGTTAGGATCGGTAACTGTTTTCTTTTTTCCTGCTGCTTGCTTATAATTTTCCGACATTTTGCCGCATTTGTAGGAGAGTTTGCAATTTCCTTCAATACTACTGAAGCATCTACCAAGCTACAAATTCTTAATTTTGTTACAGTGGCAAATATTAATTTTTCAAGACTTGTACCTTGTCGTAGGTGTTCAGTTTTATCTCGCTTAGCACGTTCACATAAATTCGTAAAGTGCTTTACTGGTCTTCCGCGCTGCGATGATGTTGCAACAGGTATATTTATTGTTGATTGAAGCCAGCTTGCATACTTTTTTTTAAACAAATCCTCCTTATAGCACACAAGCATCCATTTGCGTTTAAATTCAAACTTCCACGTAGTCATTTTTTGTCGGAACGCTACAAGTTCTTCACCCGAGTAATTCTCTTGGTTCATCAGATAATTCTCAAGATATTCTATTTTTTTATCAATGTTCTTATTTTTGCATTTTTGCATTATGTCAAATAATTTTTGTCGTGTCACCAACTTAACTCCAGACGGACCCGTAGTTGGCATCGAAGGATTAACCGACTTTACCAGGTCGTCCAAGTCCAATGAAGAATAATATAATATAAGAAAAGAATAACACTTAACTACGAAGTTAACCAATGATCTTAAATAATTAACAAAGTAAATAAGGTAATACGCTAAATATAAACCGAACTTTAAATCTAACACTATGTATAAACTCTTAAACACTACATAAAACTAGAACTGAAAACAACTAACGGAAAACTAAAAGATAACATAAGAGAATATAATAGATGCTCTCAATAGTTTGCTCAGCACTCTATGATGGAATTATTTTGACTGAATACTGCAAGGAAACGATTTAATCGAAGGCTTCTTTGCAGCAACAATGTAAACAAAGTTCCTCGTAAGATCTCGTAGACTGTCGTAGAAGATCGGGCGAACGCGTTCGATCGCGAGAGTTCGCGGTGCAGGTGTACTACGCGTACGCTGCGACTTTCGATGCTCATTTCTACTTAAATTAGTTATAACTCACCAATTCGGAAAAATTCGGAAGAAATTTTTGTTGGACTATGATCGCAAAGCTTTATAGAATGTAATAGTACAAGAAGGAGTGCTCAATTCAGTTCAATAGTATACGAAAATCGTCAATAAAGTTTTGAAATCGAAAAAAAACTTACAGAATGATTGGTAATGTTGAAATATTAATAACAATACTAATTTAGATGATAACAGAATGAAATCTGTGAAGAGTTTGTACACCTATCTCAACTCAGTACATAATAATCAAAGCATTCCATTATCACTACTTTTCAAGAGTTCGGATAATATGACGACAATATGGTTCCAATAAAAGTTGAACAGTATTGAAACATGTACAAAATTATATATTTAAAATTTCAAAAAAATATTTTTTTCGACAAAAAATGAAAATTAGTTTGATTTTTCAAATGTTAAAGTACATTTTTTATTTCATAATCTCATAGCTGGCGTCAAGACGAATCCAACGATCTATTTATTTATGACCCTGAGCCCATAAATAACGCTACAATATTTTATTCCCGTTTTTCGGGCAAATACCCCACTGTGCGACGATGCTCCATTCGGCAGCGGCGCTGAATGATTGGGAGGAGCACCTCCGACGGCTGCATCCGTTGCCGAGGGGTGTCCGAGCGGCATCGGCGTCGATTATCTGCCAGCCGCAAGGAACCCCGGAAAACCGTCAAGAGGAGCGGCCCCAAGAGACCGGGGGTGATTAAGTATCGGGGGAGGACCTCTCCGACCAGGAACCCCCCGGGAGATATGACCACAGCTGCAGAGGAGGATCCAGCTGGAGGACCCGGCGACGAGGGAACCGGACGCCCCAAGCCAACCGTGGGGGCAAAGCAGCCAGGGGCAAACCCCTCGAGAACCGCTCCGTAGCGTGGCAACGCGACCCCTAAGAGTAACGGTGGGGACGGAAGACGAGGAGTGGCAAAGGGCCTGGAGGAGGAGCTACGGCCGTGGGTCAGGCTGCTGGAGGGAAACCCAAACAGCGGCATCCCGACCGGGTCCAAAGACGCCACCGACCAATGTACCGGCGAAAGTCCCGAACCCGGTAGGCAAGCCAACCACAACGCCGTTAGTAACGCCAGGGCCCCCACGACCTAAAGAGTCGGTGGACGAGAGGATGGAGCGAATACGCCAAGAGCACCGCAGAGCCATAGGGAACGGGCCAAGGACCACCGCTATACCGCCCCTGATGGCTCATCCACTACCGCCTCCAACGTCCACGGGAACGCCGAAGAATGAGGGAAAGGGGAAACAACGCCCCAGGGCGGAACTGGAAGAGGGATGCTGGCGGTGCAAATCGCTGACGCACACCCATTCCGAGTGCCGGGCCCAACAGAAGTACAAGTCACGTCACCTGCCTTTCGCGGGAACGAAGAGCAGCCGCACTCGGGAAATTATGGCCGCACGACCGCGCCACGCTCGGTCACGCGAAACGTGGTCCTCCCGGGACAAAAGATCTCTCGCCGATTCGGATCGAAATGAATGAAATCTCGAATCTACGCGAATTCGGGCGCCAGGCACGGGGTCGTGCCAGTTCAATCGATACCTCAAGACGGTTCTCGATCGTATTCCGAATCGGCGAGGATCAACACGGCCAGGGTTCCACGGGAGGAAAAGGATGGGGCACTCCCCTCGACGGGAACGTTTCTTAGAGGGAGAGTAACGACTCAAGATTTCAGGGCAAATATTTAACGTTTATTCCAAACGTTGCGTTAAGGTCTGCGCATAACAGAGCGTCTCGGGAAGGCCGCGAACGTCTCGGAACGGAAAACGACGTTTTCCGGAAGCCAGTGCGGCAATAAATCTCGAGCGGGTCGACGGCTCCACACAGCAGGGAGCCTGCGTGGCAGAAAAAAAGGTCTCCGCGGGCTCCCCAACATTTTTAGGTGAAGGGGCCTATTTTGCCACTGCCCATTGCACAAATGTGGATTTGCGTAAACGTCATGCTGCACAATAATTGTTGCGCAATGCTCTTGATCGTTGTTCCTGCCACTTGGTGTGAATCCTTCTTAAACAATAATTTAAAATAATTATTAGAAAGTATATTAGTGTTGGCCACGTGTTTTCCTCCGCGTTTTCGTCGGGCGGTGGTCATGAAGTAATTCATGCTCGTCAAAGAAACAAATTTTTACAATAGCCTCATTTTTAGAGTAGATCAGTATTTACCCGTCCGTATTACCAGTCATCAAATTTATGGGCTTAAGGGGGTAGGATCAGAGAGGATATGAGAGTGCTCACGCCCGGGTTTTCGATGCCACCGGTATAGTGCTGCCCCCACTCAAAATCCTAGCCTGGATCAGATCCTACACTGATAGTAGAGCGGATTTCCCCCTCCAACTCTTAGCCTGGATCAGATCCTACACGGATAGTAGAGCGGATTTCCCCCTCCCACTCTTAGCCTAGATCAGATCCCACACCGACGCGACGGTAGAGCGGACCCTTACCCTGGATTAGATCCTACACCGATAGTAGAGCGGATTTTCCTCTCCCATGCCAGAGAGGATCAGATCTCAAGAGAAATTAATAGTTTTAAAAACAATCTCTCTCTCTCTCTCTCTCTCTATACATATAGCTGTTTATTTTGATCCCCTCGGGGTTACAAAATTCATATAACAATAAACTCCCATTTTCTTTTTCTCCCTCTACAACATAATTCTTCCTTGCCTTTTCCTTTCGCAATTTCTTAAATCTACATCCGCTTCTCCAAGGTGCTTATAAACTAATAACATACTTTTTGCTTACATCTACCTCTTAACCTTACTACTCCTCCTTCTTTAACATTTCCTTTTATTTACAAAAACCTTAATTCTATTGAGAGAGATCGAGAGAGCGCATCATACCTCCATACTTCCATACATACATCGTACCTCGTCTTCCTCCCTTCCCTATCTTCGGGCCTCCCCTTCCGGTTTTCTTTTCTAACCATGCTTGTTTAGCATTAAATCAAAAATTCTTTCACACCATCCTTCTCTTTCATTCCTCCCCCTTCCATTTTCCCTCTCTCCATTCATCTATTTTCCTCATCCATTCTTCCCCTCCCCCCATCATCCAGAACTTCCCATACACTCTTTTGCCACCCTTTCACCTCATCCACTCTCAAACACACCTCCCACACATGCTCCCAAGACTCATTTTCCCATCCACACATTCTACATTTTCTCCTCCTCATTCAACCAGTATCTCCCTCCCCTCATCTCGTTTCCCAATCTAAACCTAGCTATCCTTTGCCATCTGCTTTCCCCCCACCCTTTCTTCAAGTACCCCGGAATGCCTTCTTTCTTCACCCTCCCGTACCATACATTATATCTTGACCCTCCTATCCTTTCCCATCTTTCTTCCCGTTGCCTTTTCTTTTCCCTTTTTACTATTTCTTCACTTACCGCCCCTTTCTTTTCCTCTATCATCTCCCTCCACTCCCCCCTCTCCCACCCCCTTTCCACGAAGAATACCTCTCACTCCCTTTCCCACCCGTCCCTTACCCCACCCTTCCTATCTTTCCTCCTTATTTCCTCCCAACATAGCCGCGCTAGTTCCCCACCTTTTCCTTCACTTAACTTCTTTTCGTATCCCCACGCCCTCAACCCTGCCCTCCCTCTCATTAATTCCCTTTGCAACTCCTCTCTCACCATGTAACCGGGTGTGTGCCTCCCTACTCCTAGCACCCATCTCAGGTAACGTTCTTGCAGCCTTTCTATTCCCCCCCTCTCCTTCCAACCCCACAGCTCTACCCCATAACTCACTACCGACCATACTAATTTATCAAATAGCCATACCCTTCTACCCCAGTCCTTGCCAAACCACCTTTTCCCTATTCCCTACACTTGCCCCATTATCGCCGCCCCTTTCCTTATTCTATCTTCTACGTGCGCCTTCTGTCCCCCATCTCTCATTATTACATATCTCAAATATTTATATTCTCTAACCTCCTCTATCACTTTGTCTTTCCATCTCCACGTCACCTTTTTCCACCTTCCCCCTCCCCTCCTACATCTCATCATCTTTGATTTTTCGGCGTTTAGCTGTAATTTTTTCTTTTCCAGGTATCTGCCTAATACTCCTAGCATACCCCTCATATCATCTTCCTCCTCCGCTAGCATAGCAATATCATCCGCGTACGCTAAAGTAAAAATCTTCCTCCCCCCACTTTCACCCCTCCCCACCCTTCTTTTTCAATCTCCTCATCCATATCCGCGAGTAATAGCGTGAAGAGCAGCGGGCTTAGCGGGCTTAGCGGGCATCCCTGCCTGACCCCTCTTTCCGTCCAGAAGCCCTCACCTTCCCCCTCCCTCACTCTTACCTTGCTTTTTGTTTCCCTCAGTAGTTCTTCGCACCTCTCTACCAGTCCCTCCCTTACACCCCTTTTCCTCAACGGCTCAATCAGAATCTCCCTATCTACCGAATCAAAGGCCGCTTTTAAATCTACGAACATAATAACCAGCCTCCTTTCTTTCTTTTTTACCTGTCTATTAATTAGGTAGTTTAAAACATATATATTATCAATGCACCCAAGACCTTTACGAAAACCCGTTTGACTCGCCGGTATCATCCCCTTCCCCTCTACCTCTTCTCGCATCCTTTCCGCCAGGACTGCAGCGTACACCTTGTACGCTGTTTGCGTAAGAGTAGCCCTCCTATAATTGCCTACCACACTTTTATCTCCCTTTTTCATTATCGGCACTACTACCCCCTCAGACCAGTCCTCCATACCCTGTTACAAACCCTCCAAAGCCAATCCTGTACCTCGTCTCCACCATGCTTCCAAACTTCATTTGGGATCCCGTCCCCCCTGCCGCTTTCCCATCTTTCAAACCCCTTACTACTCTGAGAATTTCTCCTTTTTCTAATTCTTTCTCTCCGTCTCCCCCCTCCTATCTGTCCCCTCCCTCCTCCTTCTTTGCTCTACCCCACCTAACAGTCCCTTAAAATGCGCTTCCCACTCTTCTATCCTTATTCTCTCGTCTACCCCCTCCCCCCTCCTCCTTTCCCTATTCACTATTTTCCATACTTGACTTCCTGATTTTATACACTCCATCTCTTTTTCCCATTTTTCCCTCTCCCTCTGTTTCTTCTCCTCACATAGCCTCCTGTATTCCCTTTTTCTTGCTTTGAATTCCCTTCCCTCTCCCCCCTTCTTCCTCCACCCCCTCAATTCCTCCCTCACTTTCCTTTTCTCTTCTTTGCATTCCTCGTCCCACCACCCCTTCTTTAACACTTTTTCTTTTTTCCCCGTATCCCTAATTACCTCATTTATTTTTTCTTTTAGCCCTCCCCAATCTTCTTGAACACCCTTCCCTCCCGTTGACCTTCCCCAAATCTCTCCCTGAAGTCCTTCTTACCCTCTTCCGACCATATTCCCCTACCCAGCCTCTTCCCCTTTCCTTTCCTCACTTCCCCTCTCCCCTTTCCCCTTTTAACCATACGATTACCGGCATGTGATCCGACTCAACTTTCTCCCCAATTTCCATTTTTTCTATTCCCTCCCTCGTATCCTCGTTCCCCAGCACGTAATCGATCACCGAGTTTCCTCTTGCTCCTACGTATGTCCATTCCCCTTTCTCATCTCCCTTCGTGTTCCCGTTCAGAATTCCCCAACCTCTTTCGCTCAGAAAATCGCACAGCTTTCTCCCTTCCCCGTTTACCTTCTCATCTTTTGAGTTCCTACTTCCTTTCCCCCCTCCCCCCTCCCCCTCTTCGACCTCTCCCCCCTCTCTCCCTGTTCTCGCATTGAAGTCCCCCCCTATAATCACTCTTATCCCTTTCTCCTTCTCTTCTATCCATTCTCCTAATTCTACCATTTTATTTTCCAAGTCCCCATTTACATATACCCGAATAACCTTCCACCAACCTCCCTTAATTTTCACTTTTATCATCATCACTCCCTCTTTCCCTCTTATTTCCCCTCTCTCTGACCCTAACTCTTTTCTTACCCCCACTACCATACCCCCATTTGCTCTCCCCATTCTTTCCTTTCTTTTTGCCCATTGTGCCTCCCAGAAAAAGCTTCTTGGCAGTCTGTGCCTAATTTTGCTCCATCCCTTCTCCTCTATCCATGTCACCATTAACACTATCACGTCCCATTCCTCTAACCCTTTCCAGAAATCCTCTTCCATATTTACTAGCCCCGCTACGTTCCAGAAACCCAGTTTATATCCTATTCCCTTCCTTCTTGCCCCTACTTCTTCCCCTACCCCCCTCCTTGCTCGTTTCCCTGCTCTTCTATCCAATTTTCCTCTATTTCGTCCCATCTTTTCATCTTACCATTTACCCACATCTTCATGTACCCGACTTGAACGTTCCTTCCTTCCCTTCTCTCCTTCTCTGCTTCCTTTCCTATCTTCCATCTTGCCCTCCTCTCCTCCTCTGTTAGGTCGTCATCTACACTTACTTTCATACCCCTTAGTTTTTTCTTCCCTTCCATCACTTTCCTTTTACTGTCCCTATCTACCATTTTCACCAATACCATCCCCATGCCCTCCTTATCTCCCTTTCCTATCTTTTTTATCTCTTTTATCTCCTCTTCCTTTACCTTCATTTTTTCCCATATTTTCTTGACTTCTCCTATCCCCACTTCCCCTTCACCCCTTATCCCCCTTACTATCACATTGTTCCTTTTCTCTACTCTTTCCCTTTTATCCTGCTTAATTTCCATTTTTCTTATTCTCCTTCTGTTTTCTTTTACTAAATCCCCTTCTGTCCCCCCTTCACTACCCTTCTTTCCCTCTATCTCTTCCCCCCCTGCTACCTCTTCTAATCTCTCCTCTATCTTTGTTACTCTGCCCTCTATGCTATCTATCCATACCTTTATCTTTTCCCTTTTTGCCTCTTCCTCCCTCCTCTCTAGCTTCCAAATTTCCCTTTCCCTCCTCCATTCCTCTAATAGCCTTTTCCCTTCTTCCCTTTCTACCTTCATCTCTTCCCTCTCTACTTTCATCTCTTCCCTCATCACCCGCACCTCCCCCATTAGCCCTCCAAGTAGCTCCTCCATTCCTAACATTAACCCTCCCCCCCTTTTCTCCTGTAACGGAGACCTTACTGTCACGTCACTTTTTTAACAAATCAAGCTTTCTCCTGCCTCCCCTCCCTCTACCTCCTCTATTCCCCTTTTTCTCCCTATCGCTTCCATGTTCTCTACACTGAACCACCTCTCTATATTACCCTCCTTAATAATCCTATCCTTCCTCCCTTTTCCTTCTTTCCCCTCTTCCCTCCTCCCCCTTTTCTTCTTCTCCTCTCTCACTCATTTTCACTATCTTCTAGCTTTCTTCCCTCTTACTCCTTTTCAAATTTCCCGCTTCCCCAGTCTATCTGTCTCCCGGTTTATCCTTCTCCCACTAGACCGCGCCACCTTCCTCCTGCTCTTTTTCCCGCTCCCACCGGCTTATTGACACGCGAACCTAACCTGTAACTCCCCTCGCTTTTCCCTTCCCTATTGCCCTTTCCAACAGTCCCTCACCCTAACCTTTTTCTACCACCTATCTCCACACCCCACGCGCCTATGTCCACCACTTTCTACACCGCTACTTCACTCAAAACTTTCGCTCACCTATCTACACACAACCGCCTCTCACACAACCGGAAAAGGAACCCTCCTCTCTCTCTCTCTCTATATATATATATATCTACTTCTAGATTTAATATACATACAACTCGGAGAAAAGATCCCGAGAGTTAGAACTCATTTTACTCTTAAATTAATTTATATTTTGCGTAGTTTTCTGCAAAACTTAGCATAAAAATAAAAATTAATTCAATATTTAGCATAGGATAGATTATACCCTAGTTGTATGACATAATGAAAACCGTTTAATCAATTTGATTGCTAGTAATTACGCTAATCGTGAATCTAGTTGAATTACACTGTAATTGAAATTTGATGTATTTGGAGTACAATTGTACTCATCAAACATTAATGTTTTTTTTTGTTTGATTGTAATTATAGAATGTAAAGGAATTATTCAGAACCAGACTTCGAAAACTGTTTAATATCGATTTCGGATCTTAGAACAGTTATGAAGAACTTTCATTTCGACAAACTATTTTACGAAGAACCGAAAGGGTTTTTCAGGATAAGCATGTCCCTCAATTTACGCGAATATCCGTTCCACGTGGATTTGTGGATTGAGAGATAAAAAAAAAGTATACGTATGCCGGGCGCGTACCTAGTATAAGCAGGTCAACAGTCGAACGCCTAACGCGCTGAGCCAAACGAGCTGTTGGGAATGTGGTTAATACTTTCAGATGTAATCCTGACATAGTACAAATACTAATGAAGCTGATTTCATTGTTTAATTACTCCTGTACAATGTTCAAGGTTTATCAGTGCCTGATAGACTTACAGAATAAATAGAACGTAATAATTTTAAGGTTAGCTTAGTTCTTCGCGGAAAAAACGTCGAAAAAATCGGTTTTTATTTTTTTTAACAACGGCGCACCAAACCAAAAAATCTGAAAAAATTCATGAACAATACCTATAACAATATATTGCTACTGTAAAAATATAAATGTGGACACTCTAGAACTTCCATGTGAAATCTGCATTTTTTCGATTTTTTTGAGGTTTTTGATTTTTTACAAGCAGGATTTTCACTTTAAAAATCTGAAACCAATGGCAAAGTATGTGTTTGGGTTCTAGACATGTGTCAGATTTTTTCAGAATTT